>CM020620.1:4886693-4951345 GCA_009829735.1 Pyropia yezoensis
GGGGGGGGGGGAAGAGCCGGCGGCGAATTTCCGACAACCGCCGGCCGCCGGCCGACGGCCCCGCCCCGCCGCCCCCCCTCGCCCGCCCGCCCCCCCACCGCACTCCCGCCCCCGCCCCCGCCCCCGCCCCTGCCCGCCCGCCCGCCCGCCCGCCCGCCCACCCCGCCCGCCCGCCCGCCGGCCCCGTCGCCCGTCGCCCGTCGCCCGTCGCCCGTCGCCCGTCGCCCGGCGGCCGGCGGCCGCCGGCCGGCGGCCGCCGCGCCCGGCGGCCGCGGCGCCCGTCGGCCGCCGCGCGCGGGGCCCCGGCCCCCCCCCCCCCCGCCACCACCGCCGCCGCCCCCGCCGGGCCACCTGCCAACCACCACCACCACACCACCCCCCCCCCACCCCTCGCCCGGGTGTTCTTCCGCCCCCCCCACCCCCCCCCCCCCCCCCCCCCCCCCCCCCCCCCCCGCACCTGCCAGCCGCTTCCCTCCCCCCCTGCCCCCCCCCCCCCCCCGGTGACGCGGTCGCGCGCGGGCGCACATGCCGCGCCCCATTTCGACGTCACCACCGCCCACTGGTGGCGCCAAGGTCGCGCGGCGGTGTGCCGCCCCTCCCCATTGACGCCCCCCCCCCCCCCCCGACCCGACGGCACCCCCCCACTGGCCGCCCACCGCCCTGTGCCTGGGCGGGTCTCGCCGGCCGCCCCCACCGCCGCCGCCGCCGCCGCACGCCGCCGGCCTCTCTTCTCCTACCGCCTCCCCCCCCCCCCCCCCCCGCCGCCCCCCCCCCCCGGCGCCCCCCTCTGCCTCCTCCGCGCCCTCCCTGTCGTCGTTTGTGGGTTTCTTTTTTTTTTTTTTTTCGTTTCTTGCTTCCCCTCCCTTTTTCCGCCCTTTTGCCCCTCTCTCTGGGGTGCTGCTGCTGCCCAGAGGAGGGGGGGGGGGGGGGGGGGGGGGGTGGGCGAGTGGTGGTGGTGGTGGTGCGCGCCCCCCACCGGTGGGGGGGGGGGGGCGTCGGGACCAACCGCGCGCCCCCTCATACCCCACACGCCGTGCGCCGCGCGCCCCCCGGCCTGTGCTGCTGCGACGCCGCAACGTCGGGCGGCGGTGGCGGCGGCGGTGGCGGCGGCGGCGGCGGCGGTGGGGGTGGGGCTAGGGTGTGGAGGCCCGGCACCGCGCGCTGCGCGCCGCTCCCGCCGCGGGGGCTGCCCCAGGTTCCCCCCCCCCCCCCCCCCCCCCCTCCCTCCCCGCGCCTGCCCGCCCGGCCGGCCGCCGGCCGCACGTGGCCCCGTCTAGCGGCCACGTCGCGGGTCTAGCGCAGCATTGCCTGGCCGTTGCGGCGAGGTGCAGGCGTTGGAGCGAGGGGGACGGCGGCGACCACGGTTCGTCTCTGCTGGTGGGTTGGCCGGCGGGAGACCCGGGGGGGGGGGGGGGGGGGGGGGGGGGGGGGGGGGTAGTGTGCGTGGACCGCGGTCGTTGTGGGGGGTGAAGAGGAGGGGTGGGAGGGGGGGGGGGGGGGGGGGGGGAGGAGGGCGCCCGGTCGGTCGGCTGCTCACCACACCCAGGTGTGGTGGGCACACGCCGCGCCGCGCGGGGCCTGCCGTGCGCCGTGCAGCCGCGGCCGGCGGCCGACCACGACGCGTCGGGCGAGGGGAGAGCCGCGCCGCAAGCGCCGCGGCCGCCGCCACTGCTGCTGCTGCCGCCGCCGCCGTCGCCGCCGCCGCCGCCGCCGCCGCCGCCGCCGCCGCCGCACCGGGGCAGCGCACCCCCGTTTTTTTCCGAGTCTGCCGTGGCCGCCGCTGGCAGCGGCAGGCAGCCCCACCCACACCCCGCGCACGGCGATTGCATTGGGGAGAGGGGGGGGGTGGTGGTGGTGGTGGTGGTGGTGGTGGTGGTGGTGGTGGTGGTGGTGGTGGTGGTGGTGGTGTTGGTGTTGGGTGGGTGGGTGGCGGTGGCGGTGGTGGTGGTGGTGGGAGGGTAGTGGTGGCAGTGGTGGGGTTGGGGGGGTGGGGGGGGGGGGGGGGGGGAGGAAGGGTGCGACCACTGGCTGCCTGCGGTCAGGCAGGCAGGGGGGGGGGGAGGCGGGTGGCTAGGCGGCGGTTCCCGTTCACCGCCACCGCCACGGCCTTTGCCTGGAGGGGGGAGCGTGGCAACAGCTCCGGGGCGGGGGCGGGAGGAGGGGGTGCCCGTTTGACCTGGTCTTGGTCCCCCACTCCGCCACCCCCACCGCCACCCCCACCACAGACGCTGCCGCCGTCGACACTGCCCGTCCCTGGGGTTACCCCTTGAGCTGACCGCCCGCCGTTGGCCGGGAGGGGGGGGGGGGGTTGAGGGGGGCAGGCGGAAGGCGGGGGGGGGTGGGGTCGGTCCCCGCCGCCAGCCGCCGCTGCCGAGGTCTGGGAGGCGCACCAGTGTTGGACGTCCCCCCGCCCGCCACTGCGGATCGCGGCGGGAGCATCGGGAGTGGCAGCGGCGGCGGCGGGCGGCAGTTGACGGCGTCAGCGGTGGCGGCGGCTGCGACGGCGGCAGCGACGGCGGCGGCGGCAGCGGCGGCGGCAGTGGCGGCGACAGCGGCGGCGACAGCGACAGCGACGGCGGCAGTGGCGTGCGGCGAGGCGGGGGTGGGAGAACGACGGCCAGGGTGCAGCGGCGGCACACGGCGGGACAAGCGGGTTTTGTGGTCGTGGCGAGCAGGGGCAACGGTGGCGGCGACGGCGAGCGCTTTGGGTGTGGCCACTGGCTCCTGCGGCTGCCGCTCTGCGACAAGACGGGTGACTCTGAAGCGGCTTGCTGCGCCCCGGTTGTGGTGGGCGGTGCTGCCAACGGGGACCGAGTTCGCCCCCGCGCCGCGGCGCTGAGCACGACCAGGTTTACCCCGCCCGTCCCGGGCGGGCAGCATGTCTGGCGCTCCCCGTGGCTCTCCTGGCGAGAGCGGCGACGGGGAGCGTGGGGAGTATGGCCACCTGGACGAACAAGAGGATACGTCCAAGGCCACCCCCGCTGTCAAATGGTCTGAGCGCTACGCAGAGCTGGTGGAGTGGCGCCGCCGCGAAGGCCATGCGTGTGTGCCCAAGGCGGCGGGCGTCCTGGGCCGGTGGGTGGCGCGGCAGCGGGAGCTCAAGAAGAAGCAGCAGCTGCAGCCAGAGCGGGAGGCGCAGCTCAACGACGTTGGCATGATCTGGGACACCAACGCCAACCAGTGGGAGATGCGCTACGCGGAGCTGGTGCAGTGGGTGACCACCCACAACCACGCGTGCGTGCCCATTGCGCAGGGCGTGCTTGGCGCGTGGGCGGCCAAGCAGCGGCAGCTGCACGCCAAGGGCAAGCTCTCCTCTGAGCGCTACGAGCGGCTGTCTGAACTATCGTTTGTGTGGGACACACCTGCCAATGATTGGAACAAGCAGTTCAACAATCTGGTCAACTGGAAGAACCTGCACGGCCACACGCGGGTGCCCTTCAATGACGGCATTTTGGGCTGGTGGGTCAACACGCAGCGGCAGGCGCAGCGCAAGAACAAGCTGCTCGAGACGCGGCGAGAACGACTGGACAACATTGACTTTTGCTGGAACCCACAGCAAGTCAGCCGGTCGCTGACGGGCACGAAGCGGAAAGTCCGCTCACCGGATGAGGCGGCCCTTGCGTATGGGGAGCACGCAGATGACCAGTCAATGCGGCCGCTGGCGGGGCCACCACCGGGGCTGCAGCCACAGCAGCACCAACAGCAGCAGCAGCAGCAGCAGCAGCAGGCTCTTCAACACCAGCCGCAACATCAGCAGCAGCAGCAGCACTACATGCCGGCGGCATCCGGCTCGGGCTTGTCATACGGTGCGTCCAGGGTGCAGCACCGGCTCTCCCCTCCCGGTGCGGGGGAGCCGCGCGCTTCCATGATGGGCCACGCGCACGGGAGCTTGGCGTCTGGCGCGCTGGGGCAGCCGGGCCACGGCCAGACGGGCCTGCCGCCGTCAGGCCACGGGTCGATGGGATTGGGCCATGCCAGCCACGGGCATGGCGCGCTGCATGGCGGGTCTGTTGCTGGCAGTGGTCACTATGGCGGTGGTCCGTCTGGCCACGGGCAGGCGAGCCACGCGCCGCACCTGGGACGCGCGCAGTCCATGCAGCATCCGGGAGTGTTGGGGCCTGGTGGGCTCGCGACGGGGGGTCACGGGCTCGGTGGCCATGGCCAAGGGGGGCACGGCCAGGCGGCGTTGAGCCAGGGTGCCCTGCCGTCTGGCCTGGGTCACCCCAGCCAGGGTCAGGGGGGGTATGAGGGACACGGGCAAGGCAGCCACGGGCACGCGGGTCACGGCACGGGCAGCATCGGTCACGCAAGCCATGGCGTGGGGAGTCACGGAGAGGGCAGCTTTGGACAACCGGGTCTGGGCCAAGCCAGCCATGGCCAGGGTGGGCACCTGTCGCAGCCTGGGTACGGTCTGCAGGGCGCGCATGTTCCTGGCGGTCAAGGGGCCGCGCAGGCGGGCTCGCTGTCCCACCTGCATTCGGCACACGTGGCGGATGCCGGGTACACGACGCCCAGCCCGCCGCTCTTTGGGATGGCTGAGCGGCAGCAGACGCAGGGGAAGCGTTTCACGGGGTCCGCGGCGGGTCCGCCGAGCCGAGCCCCGTTTTCTTACTTCCCCAATGACCCTGGTGGTGGCCTGTACGAGCCTGTGCATCGCAACCAGTATGGCATGCCGACTGTCGACCCAGTGGACAACGCGAGCGGGCCTGCTGTGAGCCTGGGTGGTGTGGGCGTGGGTGGCACCGGCGTTTCCGGGGCCAAGCCCTTCCACGGTGGTGGCGGCGGTGCGGGGGCCAGCGCGGACGCGGGCGCGGCTGCGGGCTCGACGTTTGGCTTTGGCGTCATGGCTCCAACGGACGGGGATGAGCGCGCCACGCTGCAGCGCTACAACAGCTCTGCTTTCCGGACGGACCCGCTGCCGCCGATGGAGCCGTACTCCCCGCCGCCACCGCCAGTACTGGGTGGCACGCCGCCGGTGCACCCGTGGGAGAAAGCCGAGGCCCATGATGTTGGTGCCCGGCTGTCTCCGCTGCGGACTGCGAGCCAGCGGCCGCCGCTCCCCCCGCCAGTTCCGTCGCCGCTGCCGCCGCCGTTGCATTCTCCGCTGCCTCCGCCCCGGTTTTTGGCTTCCGCTCCCTCCTCGGGAGCGCCGACTGCGGGCGCCGCTGCCACGGCTGGTGGCGGGGGGGGCAGCGGTCGCCAGGACCGAGAGCGGGACCGTGGTGGTTTGGACCGCGATCGGGAGAGGACGCATCGTGGGTCAGACTTGCAGCAGGGGCAGCGGCCGCCAGACATGCCGCGCAACGTCGATGGCGGCCGCGCTGCGGAGCTGGCACGTTCCATGGAGATGTCCCGGAACTCGAGCCTCTCTCGGCTGGCAGATGTACCCCGTGGTGGTGAGGTGCCCCGTGGCGGTGAGTTTACCCGTGGCGGTGAGGTGCACCGTGGCGGTGAGGCACCTCGTGGCGGCGGTGCCGACCCCGCGCGGGCATTGGACGCGCCTCGGGGGGGGGTTGAGGTCGCCCGCGCTGCAGAGTACGGGGGCGGCACCTTCCTGAGCCGTGGCCCTCACCTGTTCCCGTCGACGACGTCCACCTTTTCCTCACACGTGGGCGCCACGGCCGCATCCAGCGGGGGGAGCCACCTGGGTGGCCCTGGCCCGCCGGGGGTGGGCGGTGGTACGGCATCGGGGGAGTTTTCGGGCCTCGACCTGGGCACCGCTGCGTACATGTCGTCAGCCACGACAGTTACACCAGTGCCGCCGCCGCCGCTGCTGTCGCCCCAACTGACTCCTGCTACCATTGAGCAGACGCTTGGCCCTGGTGGTGCCGGCGGTGGTGGCGGCGGCGGCGGCGGCGGCGGTGGCGGCGGCCTTCCAGGCGGCGTCGGCGGTGGTCTTGTTGGTGGTGGTGGTGGCGGCGGCGGCCCTGGCGGTGGGGGGCCTGTCGCCGGCGGTGGGGGTGGCCCCGGTGGAGGGCATTTTGAGTTTGCCCATTGGAACCCGCAGAATGAGAACGTGTCGCCGCCGCGGCTTGCGCCGCTGCACCCGCCGCCGTCGGCGTTGCCGCCGCTGCCACCCGCACCGACCGGCCGCAGTGACGGGCTGCCCGGCCTGACCGAGCGCTTTGGCGTTGGCCGCTCGGGGGGCTGGACGGGCGGACCCCCCCCGCGTGACTGACATGGGAACTGATGAATGGGTGTCGCCTACCGCGCCTGTGCCCGCCTCCCCCGCCCCCGTGGCGGGGGCTGGCGCGCACGTTGACGTGAGGACGCCGGTCGCCTAGCCCTGCGCGGCCACCGCTTGGTACCCCCCACGTCAGCAGGACCCATGGAGCCCCCCGGCAGCACGTACACGTACGTGGCTGCCCTTTTTGCTTGCCTTTTTCGGGCCACGCCCAGACGTGCGGGACGTCTGCGCGTGGCCCCCCCTCTGCCCTCGAGCCCCTCGGCAACGTGGACCCATTGGTGGTTGCCCCGGCTTTCTTTCTCTGATGATGGCGACTGCGCAGGCCGTCTGCGCGGGTGCCGTGACGGGCCCTTCGGCAGCGCTGGCCCGTGTGGTGGCTGCCCCCGCTCTTTTCTCTAATCACCGCCGACGCGGAGGACGTCTGGTGGACCCTTTTTTGAGCTCACGGCGGCACGGACACGTGCGGCCGCTGCCCCGGCTAATTTTCCTTGATGTCGGCGGACGTGCAGGACGTCTGCTCGACCCCTTCGAGAGCTCCCGGCAGCGTGGACACGCTCGGGTGGCTGCCCCGGTTGCAGCTCTGTTGACATTGGACGCGGAGGACGTCTGTGGCGGGACGCCTTCGAGTCTCTTCCTCTGGCAAGCTGTGGAACCCGCTCCCTTCGGGGTGGTTGCCCCAGCTGCATTTTTTGGGGGGCAGGTTCTGCTTCTGTGTCGTGGACGGGGTTTTGGACCGCCACCCCGTACGGGGTTGGCACCACCACCCCTGCTCGCGCCTTGTGCGCCCTGGAGGAGCCCCCCTGCAGCGTGCACACACATTGGTGGTTGCCCCGGCTTTTTTTTTTTTAATCAGGCGCGGACGACGGCGGCCGAATCGTACACTTCCCCGCCGTGGCGGCGGCCAAGGTCTGCTGCGCGCGCGCGCGCGCGTGCGTACACACATCTCGCACACACGCTGTACGACGGGTGAGTGGGTGGGTGGGTGGGTGGCTTCTTCTCTCTCTGCTTCTTCTGTCTGCGACTCCCTCCTTGATTTTTTTTTTTTTTCCTGTGCGGTCGGGCGCGTGCACCCCCTTCGCCCCCCTCCTCGTCGGGGGGGGGGGGTCGGGGGGGGCGCCTCCCTGACTTGATAACTGCACCATTAATTTCCTGCGCGCGCGCACATAGGTAGACATTTTCTAGGGTACCCACCGTCTCCGTCGCCCTCTTGCCTGCCGCTGGGGGGCACCACCGCGCCGGCCTGGCGGGTCGTCCCGGGACGGGATCCCGTGGCCACCACCACGGCGCCCCATCCCATCCCGTCCCCTCCTCCGGCTTTCACCGACACGCCTACCATACAAGTCCACGCCGCCGTGGCGGACCCCCCCCCACCATCGTGGGGCGCCCCCCCACCCCGCTCACCACCGACGCAGCAAGGTGGTGATCATCCGGAAGCCATCAAAAACGCTCCCCCGCTTCCCCTCTGCCCCCTCCGCTCCCCGCACCTTGACGTACACCCCCCGCCACACGCCCAGCAGCACCGCCGTCGACAGCAGCGTGACGACCGCAAAGGCGGGCGGCGGCAGGTGGGACGTCAGCACCCCCCGCAGGGCCAGCCCCGACGGCACCCCCAGCAGCCACCCGCGGGCGGTGGTGACCGCCGCGCCCTGGTAGGTCCGCACCGCCCGGGGGGAGTAGGCGCCGACCAGCGGAGCCACCGCCAGCCAGGTGAGCACAAAGGGGGCGGCGGTGGCGGCAACCGTCACGGCCGACGCGGACGACGCGTGGGAGGCGGCGCCAATGGCGGCAAAAGCGAAGAAGACGGCCGCGTCGCCGACCGCCAGGAGGGGGTGGGCGGCAAGGTCCGCGTAGGAGGGGGGGGCGGGGGAGGTGGCAACGTCCACACCCGCTTGGCCGCTCCTGCAGGTGGGGGGGGGTGGGGAGGGGGGGGGGGGGGGAACAACAGCCCAATCCGGGCACCCGGCCAGGCACACACACACACATATGCACACACACACGACAACACAGCCACACATACAGGTCAGCGGGGTAGCAATAAAGGCCGGCACCGACGGGTTAGCTACCTGGGTGGGGTCCGCTCTGGTCTGTGCACGCCGGCGGCGGTTTGTCCAGCGCTACATATGGCAGCCTGGCAGTGAGCCAGACACACAACTCCCGGGTGAAAGGCGGCATGGGGGGGGGGGGAGGGTGGAGGAGGGGGCAGCACGCACGCTCATGGAAAGAAAAATAGTTTGGGGTGGACCCCCCACAAGCACCATGGCAGACGTGGCGGCGGCGGGAGCCGCCGCTCCTCCCCCCCCCCCAACCCCCGCCACCCCCTCACCGACACACACACGGGAAGCGGCTGTCCCGTAGCCCCCGCACACGCCTCAATAAAAAAAATTATGAAGGCCGAGGGGCGCCCGCCCCCCACCCCACAGGCGGATAGGCTGGCTGCGCATGCCGGCCAGCCACACACCCCTCCCGCGCCTGCCGGCCCACCAGCCCGGCCCACCGGCAGGCAGCCAGCCCAGCCCGCGTGCCGCAAAGAGCGCGCACCCACCGGCCGTCCGCCGTCCCCCAGCCCCACCCCCAGAGCCGCAAATGGCAACCCGCCACTACCTCCACCACCTCCGCCGCCCCCGCACCCAGCAGCCCCAAAAACGAGCCCCGCATCCACCCACCCTGCGCCTTACCAGTTGACCTTGTCGTTGGTCAGCACCCCCGAGTCGTACGCCTCTTCGGCGTAGCGCACAAACTCATTGACGCTCATGCCCTTGGTGCTCTTGGGTGTCCCCGCCCCCCCCGACGCGGCAGCAGCGGCACCGCCCCCCTCCTCCGCGGCCGCCGCGTCGCCCAGAGCGGCGTCGACCACCCCCTTGATGTCGGCGGCCACCTCGTCCACCGGGCGCTCCCCATCCACCCGCACCATCCCCGGGTACTGCCCCGCAATCGCCGACGCGTGCTCCTCAAACGCCGCCACCCGCACCCGCACCTTGTCCTCCGTGTCGTCGGACCGGCAGACGAGGCGGGCGGCCACCTCCTCGTTAGGCGGCGGCGCAAACTCCAGGTGGTACACCTTGCCCGTCTCTGGGTCACTCCGCCGGCCCGTCACGCGGCGGACGAGCGTGTCCACCCCCACGTCCAGCGTCAGCACCGCGTTGGGCACCACCCCCGCCTCGGCCAGCGCCGCCGCCTGCGCGCCGGTGCGGGGGAAGCCGTCGAGCAGCCACCCCCGGGCGGCCACGTCCTCCCCACCCAGCCGCTCCACAATCATCCCAATGACCACGTCGTCGGGCACCAGCGCGCCCGCGTCCATGGCGGCGGCGGCAGACTTGCCCAGCGGCGTGCCCGCCGCCACCGCCGCGCGGAGCATGTCGCCGGTGGACAGGTGCACGCACCCATACGCGGCGGTCAGCATCTCACACTGGGTGCCCTTGCCGCTCGCCGGCGCGCCGGCAATGATGATTTTGGCGGGCACCGGCGGCGCGGCGGTCGGCGCCGCCGCCGCCGGTGCCGCCGCCGCCTCCATCCGCACAGCGGCGGCGGCTGGGGGGGAAAGAGGGGCGGGCACACCCACCGTGGCGGGGTGGCCCAAAAAAGCGTCTGCCGCGCGCAAGTGCAGCCGCGACGGCGCGGGCGCGGCGGCTCCGCGACGCACGCAGGAGGCTGCGTGGCGCTGCCGGTGCGCGCCGGGGGCGATCAGGGCCCCCGGCGAGGACAGCACAAACGCCGCCATTGGGACGCGAGGGCAGGCAGGGGGGGGGGTGAAGCGGGGATGGAGGCGGCGGGGGTGGTCGGGATGGGGGTAGGGTGAGCGGGACAAGGGTGGGGTGGGGTGGGGGGTGGCCGGGTGAGGTGCAGACGGGGAGGGCAGGGGGGGGTTGGTGGAGGTGCCGATGAGGGGCGAAGGTGCGTGGTCCACGTCGACGTCTCTGGGGGGCGAGATCTTGCAGGGGACAAAGCTCCCGAACCCTTGCAGCCAAAATGCAAAAAATACTGACGTAAGATCTGTCGAAACATATTGGCAAAAACCCCGGCGTCAAACGTGGGAATTGTGCAGTTACTGCACAGGCCCAGAGCCGCCGTCGTGGGCTCCATCTCCCGCCTGCTTCCGCCCCGCGGCAACTCGGGAGGGCGGCATTCTTGGTGCCCACGACCCGGCCTAGGCGTCCGCTCCCTGCTCCCCGCCCAGCCGCCGTGACCTGTCTCCATTGCTCTTCTGACCTACCCTCACGTCCCTGCTGCTGTGAGCCCGTCTCACCAGGTGGCACCGTTGTTCTTTTTCACCCCCCTCCTCCCCTCCCAGACCCGGCGCCATGCATCCACTGGCGGCGTTCCTGCCCCCCCTGCCGCCCGCGCTCGCCGCCCTCCGTGGCGCCGCCCGCGGCGCCGTGTGCAATGGTGGCGCTGACACCCTCCGCCGCGCCCTGGGGGGGGGACCAACGCCCGCGCTGCGGCTGGGACGGGCGCCCGCCCCGACAGCGGGGAGCCGCGCCGCCCTTGCGTCGCCGCCGTCCATGGCCGCAGGTGGCGGCGGCGGCGGCGGCGGCGGCGGCGGCGGTGGTGGCGGCGGCGGCGGTGGTGGTGGTGGTGGTGGTGGCCGCAACAGCACCCGGCGCGCGCGGCGGCCCGCGTCGAGCAGCCGCCACGCGGGGGCGGGCAAGGCCTCCTCCCCTCGCTCCCCGTTTGCGCGCGCCGCCGAGGCGCGGCGGGCGGTGGCCAAGTCCAAGGGCGGCGGCGGCGCGTCGCGTCCGCCGCCCGTCTCTGGCAGGGGCCCGTCAGCGGCCGCCGGGACGGGCGCAGACGCGACGGCCGCGCCGGCGGCGGCCCCCGCCGCCCGCCGCGGACGGCGGGCGGCCACCGCGACGCGGGCGGCGCCGGCCGACGCGCCGGGGGCCGTTGACTGGACCCCCCGCGGGGGCCCGCGGCCCGCGGCAGCCCCCGGCGGCGGCGCCCGCGGGGCGCTGTCCAACGTGGGCGCCCTGGCGCCCGTCATCCAGTGGTACCCGGGTCACATTGCCAAGGCGGAACGCTCCCTGCGGGCGACGCTCAAGCTGGTGGACGTTGTCGTGGAGGTGCGCGACTGCCGCATCCCGCTGGCGACGGCTCACCCAGACGTGGCCGCGTGGGTCGGCTCCAAGGGGCGGGTGCTGGTCATGAACCGCGCGGACAGCGTGCCCGAAGCGGCCCGCGCCGACTGGCGGCGGTACTATGTGGAGGAGGCGGAGCGGCGGGCGACGGCGACGGCAGCGGCGATGGGGGAGGCGGCGGCCGGGGGTTCACCGCCTCAAGGCCGGGAGGGTGACGCCACGGCAGAGGCTGGGGGTGGTGGCCGCGGCGCGGCGGGTGCGGGGTCCCCCCCCGGTGGTGGTGGCGGCGGGGGTGGTGTTGCCCCGCCGCCGACGGTCGCCCCCCCCCGCTTCATCAATGCCAAATCTGGTGACGGCGTGCGCGGGGTGCGGGGTGCGGCGCTCGCGGCGGGGGCGGGCGTCAATGCGCGGCGAGCGGCGCGGGGCCTCCTCCCCCGCGCCGTCCGGGTGGTGGTGATTGGGTACCCCAACGTGGGCAAGTCCGCCCTCATCAACCGCCTCGTTGGCCGCCGGGCGGTGCGGTCGGCCAACACGCCTGGCGTGACGCGTCAGCTACAGTGGGTGCGCCTCGCCGACGACCTGGAGCTCCTCGACATGCCGGGCATCATCCCCGCCAAGCTGGTGTCCCAGGACACGGCCGTCAGGCTGGCGCTGTGTGATGACATCGGGACGGCGGCGTACGACAACCAGGTGATGGCGGCGGCGCTGGTGACGGAGCTGTCAGCCATTGCCGAGCGGCGTCCGGGGTACGTGGACCTCGCCGTGCTGGAGCGCCGGTACAAGGTGCCCGTCGCGGACCACACAGGCGAGGCGTACCTCCACGCGGCCGCTGAGCAACTGTACCGCGGGGACCTCCACCGGATGTCGGTGCGGATGCTGAACGACTTTCGGGGGGGGCTCCTCGGGCCGATTGGCCTCGAGGCGCCACCGTCGCTTTTTGGCGAGGGGGACGACGCCCCATAGGCGGCGGGCGGCCGGGTGCTTTACTCGTTTTGGCCAGAAAAACGGACAGAGAAGCACACACAGTGAGAGTGCACAACGACGGCCCGCTCCGAAGCGGCTTGGGGCTGACGCGGGTGGCGCGGGAGGCGCGTTGCGGGTGCTGCAGACGCCCATTTCCCTCATCGAGGGAGTTCCTCTTCCCAAAGCGTGCTCGCCGGTTTTCATCTGCCACCGCCTCAGCTGGAAGTCTCTCAGCATTGCCCCTCCCCCCTCCCCAGCTCCCCCTATCCTCCCCCCACCCCCCATCCCCTACATGACGTCGTGGAGGAAGCGGATGAATTCTGTTTCCTGCCCGTCGGCGACCTCCACGACGGCCGCGTCAAAGCCGTCAAACGCCACCGATGAGCCATTGCGCGCGGCGGCGGCGCGGAACTTGGCGCCAAACGCGTTGCCGCCATGTGCGCCCGTCACCGCCACGGCCAGCCAGTCGCGGCGGCGGGTGCCGCCGCCGCCGCCGCCGCCCCGGGGGGGTGGCGCGCCGCGCTGGCCATCGGCGGCGTCCCCAGACCCGCCCCCCTCCTTGATCGCCCAGTGCGGGGGCACCCGGGCGACCACCACAAACGGCTTGTCCCGCCCGCCCTGCACGCGGAGGGCGTCCCGAAGGAAAAGCCCCAGCCGCACGAGCAGCAGCGGCTGACCACACAGCTCGGCGCGGTGGGTGTCACGGAGGAAGGCGTAGCGGAACGAGCCCGACGGCACAAAGCCACGGCGCTGGAGGACCTCCCCACCCACTTCTGCAATGAGCTGCTGGAGCTCGGCGGCGAGCGCCAAACCCCGGCCGAGGCCGTCGCCCACGTCCCCTAGACCGTCATAGGCCTTCCAGAAGCGCGTTTCCACGCCGGCAGTCAGCGTCACGTCGTCGTCACTGACACCGTACAGGCGTTGAGCAAGGCTCATCTCGCCAGTGCTGCCAGGAGCACCGCCGTTAACGCCACCGCCACCCGCTGCGCCGAAGGTTGTCGCACCCGCGGCGGCAGCGGCGGCGATATCCCCGAGCTCCAACGTGGCCGCTACACACAGGGCCGCGTCCGCCGCAGAAACCACCCCCCGGTGTCCCTTGCGGACTCGCAAAAAGGAGTCATAGGCCATTTCACCTAGCCCAAATGCCCGAACCGACGGGGGCGCCTCGGCGGCCGACGCCACCCCAAACGCGCCGTGGAGGGCAGCCTTGCACTCGCGCCGCATATAGGGCCACCGCTGGGAGGCCTCCGCAGCGGGGATACCGAGCGTAGCAAGCAGCTCTGCCACCTTGGCCCGCCCGCCCGCATGCCACGCGCCGACGCGAGCAGCTACGTGCGCTGAATGGGTGAGCGACGCGAGCAGGCTACTGTGGCGCAACAGGTCCAACCGCAGCTCACGGGAGGCAAGCACAACATCTGCGTCCACGGCTGTTCCGTCGGCCAGCACGCCAGCCACAGACGACGCGATGCCACCGCCCCCACCACCGCCGTCGCCGCCTGGCGCTTCGTCAGGGTCGTCATACTCCCACAGCCCGCCACCGTCGGGGTCGGCGCCGCTGTCTTGACGGCGTCTGCCCCCCCCTCCACCACCGCCGCCCGCTGCACCCGCCACGGCCGCAGCGGCACCCGGGAAGAGGACAGGCAGGTCCGCCCGGATGGCCGCCGCAATCGCAGCGCACGCCGCCGGCGGGGAGCGGTGGAAGAGCAGCTGCTCCGACGCCCCAATGGCCGCGTGCCACAGAGACGCAGGCGATGCCCGGTTGACCGACCGCGCTAGCCGGTGGGCCACAACCGACGATGGCGCACCTGCCTCGCCGCGGGCGTAGTACGCGGCGGCACGGTCACGAAGGGATTGCTCCGCCGCGCTGACACGTACGCGCTTGCGCGGGCGCCGGCGGGAGGCAGGGGAGCGCCCATTGGGAGTACTGTCGAGGGGGGGGGAGGAGGCGTCCCGCGGCCGAGTCCGCCGGCGGGGGTTGGGGGGAGGGGCACTTTCGTCGTCGTCCTCGTCGTCGTCCGCGTCATCACCATCGTTGCCGTCTCTGTCCACGTCGCTGCCGGCAGAGGGGCGTGGCCGCCGTCTTGGCCGCGGACGGGGCGGGGCGCCGCCTCGTCGCAACCTGGAACGCCCGGTATTGACGACCTCCTCCTCTTCATCATCCTCCTCGTCGCCACTGCCGGCATCGACGACGCCCCGGCGGTTCTTTCGCCGCCGTGGCCGAGGTTCCTCATCCCCATCGTCAATGAACGAGTCCGCGTCATCCTCTTCGTCGTCGCTCCCTCCCCCCCCTCTGGAGCCAGTGCTCTCGTCATCAGTGCCGCCGCCCCCCCCCGAGTCGCCAGACGAGTCGTCGTCGACGTCCGATTCGACCTCCACAAACCCGTACGCGTCCTCAAAGCCGCGCATCGGCAGCCGATCCACGTCCACCTCCTCTGCCGTCGCGGCGTCCACAAACACCGACGTTACGTCGGACTCGACGTGCGCCAGGTGGACAGGCCGGTGGGAGTCGAGCACAAACAGCCGAACGCGGCGGCCGCCCCCCCCGCCACCCGGCGTCGCTCCCTCGTCATCTGCGCCCCCACCCTCCCCATCGCCCTCTGCGCCGTCCGAACCCGCTGCGGGCGACAGCAGGAGCCCCGCCAGGTCCACCCGCGCCCCGCAGTTGACGCACAGCGCCGCGCGCGGGTCCACCCCCGTCACCGGGTGCGTCAGCGAGCGGAAGCGCGAGACGAGGTCCCCATAGCCCGCCACCGGGTGAACCTCGTAGCGCACCAGCTGCGCGCGTAGAAGGCCGGCCAGGGTGGCCGTTGCGGCCACCGCGTCCACATCGGGGGCAGCCGCAAAAATGAGCACGGGTCCACGGCCAGCGGACGGACGAGTCAGTGCTCGCCATGCAGAAGGGAGGGAGTCTTGCGGCACGAGCATCGCATGGTCTGGCAGGAGGAGGGGGAGGGCCGAAAGGGGCCCTTAGAGGGGGCAGGTGGGATTAATGAAAAGGGAGGAAGATGACCAAGGGATGAGGGATGGAATAATGCTGCAGAGCCAGTAGAAGTGGTAGTGGGGGCAGGAGGGAGAGCAGCAGAGGGGCGACGTCACGTCACCACGATGGTCGTCCCGGGCGACGAGCGGACCCAGAACTCGGCCTGGGCGCTGTAGTGGCCGAGGATGGCCCCGCAGTGGCGCGCAGCGCATTGCACACGAGCGCGGCACCGCGCGCGGGGCCGCGGCTGTCCCGGCTCTCTCCTTTCGCGCCAAGTTCTATGCGCCGTTCAAGGCGGTTCCTCGGATGCACGCGGGGATTGATGACAATTGCACACACTTACTTGGGAGGGACAGACCATCGTCCAAGATTGAACAGTCGGCAATACATCGGCTGGCGGAGAGGACAACAGGAGACACGCCTGCCACACAGGCGGCCGCCATAGCAGGCACACTCTCCACAAGCCACACATACATACCTACATAGCAGGCACACCCTCCGCAACCCACAGCAGGCACGCCCAATGCACCCCACAGCTCTTTGTTGCCCCTGAACTGTGGTGTCCCTGAACTGGGGTGTCCCTGAACTGGGGTGTCCTGATTGGTGTGCATCCCATGGATGGATAGAGAGGGCTCTCTCCATCGCCGACTCGCATGTAGGCCTTTGCCCTACCTTCCCAGTACAACTGGAACGAGATGGAAGAATTATGGCAGCGACTTGCGGAGGCTTCTTACGGGCGCTCCCATATGTAATCCAGAGCTCATCGACACACATAGCCGACGGCCGATACACTGCAACATGTGTGCGCTCCTCCTCCAACACCACACCCGTACGAAGTTGGGCAGTGACACCCTTGCTCTCTTCCGCCGAAGAGGGCGTTGGCTGACGTGTCCGTCATCCAGCTAATCGAGAACAGGGGCCGTCACTCGTGTGTGACATCCTCGACCCCTGCGCATGGTCATTGACTGACGCGGTGGGTTGCTTTCACTCATACGTGGCCAGTGGCACCCACAGCAAGGTCGGTGGTTCCTTGTGCTCAAGGCTCACGTGAGCCCCACTGGAGATCTGGCATGTTCAAAAGTGGATGGCAGCCATGCTTTGCACACCCTCATGACCGACCACGCGGACCCTTTGGGCATCGTGTGCTCTCTGAGCTGCACGCCCTTCTGGCTTGGGCAAGGGCAATTCAGCCACACAAAGTCTCGGAGAGCTCTGCTCGCGGATGCCTCGAAGTGAGCGTGAGCGTACTGATGGTCCCGCCAGTCCCCCCGTGCCCATACATACCCCACCACCCCAGGGCGCTAAGGCAGACTGCGCGTATGGCTCACTCTGAGAACGAGTGTGAGGAGGGGGGGTGGGAAGTCGGCGATAGGGGGGCGGTGCGCCCCGCATCCGGATTCGACGCCCCTTGAACACGACTACGCACCCTGTAATCTCGGTGGCACACGATCCGCTCACGACACCGACGTCCGTGCATGTAGCAAGTCTGGCTGGTGTCCCCGTCCCCCCCATTCCGGCTGTGTCCTTGCCACCTGCGGTGTGTGGGCGCATCATGCCTCGCCGGGACGCCCACGTATGTCGTTCAACTGGACGGGCGGTACACTGACGATGGGGGGGGGGGGGGCACAAGGGGCGGGGGAGCGCGACTGCGGCGCTAGTGGGTTGGGAGCCCAAACAGGGCAGGTGCCCCCCCCCCCAACACACCATCCGGCCGCGGGCAGCTGGCTGGCTGGTCACAGCGTAGCGATGGTGTTCAGAAGGGTAGGCGCGGCGTGCATGGGCGGGTGCCATCATGGCAGGATGACGTGGCGGCGCCCCCCACGTCACCGGCAGGACGCGTGGGCACGGCCGGCCCGCCCCCTCCCTGCCCGCCCCCTCCTGGCCGGCGTGCATCGCCTACCGGTGCCAGGGGACGGAAGGCAACAACTAGGGCCAGGGGTCCGCACACAGTACCACCCATCCGGCGCTGTGCACCTGCCCCCCCCCCATCCACCGCTCAAAACCACCCTCCACAGGGAGCGTCACCACCCCCGAATCAGGCGACCCCACCGCGCGGCATGCACGGTGCGCAAGGGGGTGCGGGTTCTCCTGCATCCCCCACAGCGTCGTTGTGGTGGTGCACGTGTGCCAAAGAGGAGGCCGCGGGTGGCACGGAAAAGAGGGCGGCGGCTCCCCGGAGTGAAACGAAGCCGTTGTCAAAACCCAACCGCCCTGAACAGTGCGTCGCGCGCGAGACAGTCGTACGTACTGTCCCGGGGATGGAAGAAGAGGTGAGTGGGGGAGGGGGGCAAAAGAACGGGAAGGGCGGGGAGGGATGTAGGATGGCGTCAAGCAGTGGCCAACGCGAGTGGAATTCGGAGTCGACGACCCCAATCCCAATCAAAGGTGTGTGGGTGGCACCACGAAATTTGATGTCCCCGCCTCGTGGGCACCCCCTGAGCGGGCCGCAGTGGAATGCGGAGCCGTTTAGATCCAAGCGGTGAGTTTTTAGGCTTGGGAAGCGCCGCCTTGGGCGGTGGCCAGCCCGTGCGGGCAAATTGGAGGCCCCTTG
Source organism: Pyropia yezoensis (assembly GCA_009829735.1). Lineage (NCBI taxonomy): Eukaryota > Rhodophyta > Bangiophyceae > Bangiales > Bangiaceae > Pyropia > Pyropia yezoensis. Next base: position 4,904,447 of record CM020620.1, read on the forward strand.
CTGGCCAAATTCAATCTCGCACGCTGACCTCCTCAGAGTGGGCTCGGGCATTGCGGACTGCGTGCGGGTGGAGACGGCATCGCCGCCCGCCCTCGCTGTCCTGGTCGCGCTGGTCCATCACCCCCCCCGCTCCCCCCCCTCTCACAACGATGTCTGCCCCACTCTTTGCTGGCTGCTGCTCCCTAGGCGGCTGCGTTGGAGCGGCGACGGCGCTCAGGGCGCTAGCCTCCCCCCCCCCCCTTGCCAACCCCTACCCTCTTTCCCCCGCACGTACACTGCCTGCCCACACCCGCCATGGGCGGGCAGTTGCGCGCGGCACCCGGTTGGGTGGGCGGGCTCTTTGGCCCCCCCCCTGTGATGTGGCACGTTTTTCGTGATGGGGCGGGGTGGGGCAGCGGCGGTGGGTGGGCGGTGGGCGAGGCGGGGCGGGGCGATACGGTGTTTGTAGAGTGGGGACGCCAACCCTTTTGACGCACGCCCGTCAACCTTTTTGACATACGCCCGCCCAACGGCCGGCCGGGTCATGCCCGTGACGACGGTGGTCGCCCGGGCACCGGACGCCGCCAGGCTTGTCACCATCGCGACCACCGACCGCCGGCCATGCGGCGCCCACGTTGTGCTTCCGCCGCTCGCGGTGCGCGCGGGGAGGAGCGGGAGGGGGGAGGGGGAAAGGGGTGCGGAAGCAGACGCGGCGACGGCGGCGGCGGCGGCTGTGGCGGCAGCGGCGGCGACGACGGAGGGGGCTGCAGAGCGGGGCTAGCGCCTCGCCGCCGCGGCTGGTTCGCCGCGGCGCTCCTGGCGGGGGGGCTGGTAGGCGCATCGGTGGTGGCAGCGACGGCGGCGGCGGCAGCGGACGGCGGCGGCGGTGGCGGCGTCGGCAACAGCAACAGCAGAGCTGCGGCGGGCGCTGATGGGGGGCTGAGGAGCCTACCTCTGCGGGGGCTGGTAGTGGGGCTGCCGCTCGTCAGCGGCCAAGCTGAAGCGGCCACGCCGACGGGCGCACCCGGCGGCGGCGGGCGTTTTAATGTTGTCTCGCTGCCGTCAGTGGTCTCCCGCTGGTCGCCGGGCGGCATTGAGTATGCCGGCGGGGCCACGCGGTCGGTGTTGCTCGTGAATGGCACCGCCGAGGACTCGATTAGCTGGACCTTTTTTGCTGAGCCCAACCGCACGCTCGACGACTACCTCCTGGTGCAGCGCAGCAGTGTCCCAGGGGTGCTCCACGCGACTGAGGACACGGAGGTGTCGCCCGTGAGCAACGGGGATGGCGTCTCTTTCAACGCCACCGTCGCCTTTGCCTTCGACCGCATGCCTGGAGTTACCACGTACACCTGGGAGCTCCGCCACAAGACAGACAACAGCCTGTACGACAGCCACTCAGTAACGTTCGTTGTGGCGGGGCTGGCCATCTTTGGAGTCGTCCCGGGTTCCACCGCGCCAGTGCTCTACTCGGGCACGGACAATGCGCTCGAAGTGGACTACGCAGACCTACTGGGCAACACGAACCGTACCCTGTACGCGTTTGCCCAGTACCTCAACGGCACCAACTCGACGGCCGCCCTTGGGCCCGCGTCGGGTACCGCGGGGGGGGTTGGTAACGATGGCGCGGGCGGTGGCATCGACCCGAGCACCAGCTTTTCATTTGGGGACTTGACCACCGCAGTCTCGTCCAACCCAAAAGTGCTGGACCATGACCCAACTCGCTGCGGTGCCGAGTCGGGCACTCTCATCGACGGTCGGCGGGTTGAGGTGGATGACGGCTGTGGCTTTGCGTTTGCCGCTGATGGCTCTACCGGAACGGTCCTGTTTGGGCTTGCCTTGAACGAGTACCGTGCTGGGCCGGTGGATGTTGTTTTTGAGTGGGACCGCTTCACGGCGGGCACGGAATTTGCGGACGAGCTCTACACCACCTCCCTTCGTGTGGTAGTTGGCGGCCGCCCGCCGGTGGTGGTCACCCGCATTGAAGACCATGTGCCGCACTCGCCCGCTGGGGGGGAATCCCTCACCGTCACAATGTTCAACAGTGTGGGCCGGGAGCTGCTGGGCTTTCGGGTGCCGGGCGCGTCATCGGACTTCATCCTGCGCAACAACTCGATGGTTGTGTATGGGGCGCCCGACTATTATGAGACGGCCGTCTTTGAGACCACCCCGGGGTCAGGCAAGAACCAGACATGGTTGCTGCTGAACAGGGACACTGCCGTGCCAGGCGGTGGTGGTGTTGAGCCAGGCTCTGGGTCGGCATCAGTGGGCAATGACACAGCCACCATCCCCGGTGGTGTTGGCGTCGGTGGTGCTGGCGGTGCTGGCAACGTGAGCGTGGCCGTTGACCGCACCCGGCCGACCTTCCGCTTTGACTATGCCGGCAGCGACCTGCAGCTGGCCGACGAGGAGCTGCCAAACGGCGACGTGGCAGGTGGCTACAACCGAACGCTCATGGGTAATTTCACCGATTGGGACCCATCCCGAGGCGACGCGGTGCTCTTCTCCAACGCAGCGCTGGACCCGTCGTGGATTGTGGAAGTGACGGCGAACTCGCTGATCTTTACTGTCCCGCCGCAAGAGGAGGTAGGGAAGGGTATGACGTACGACCTGTCGGTGGTGATCAACCACGTCGTCTCCAACACGATTGACTGGACGTATACATCTGGGAAGCTGGACGTCAACATCATTCCGGTTGGGACCTCCCTCGAGATGCCACCTGGTGGCGTCAACGGTACGGCCTCGTTGGGGTCTATGGCACGCCACGGGGTGCCCGTTTGTGGTCAGTCTACGTTTTTGGCTGTCGTCTGGGGCGCCCGCCCGTCAGAACTGGGCTATCGGTGGATCCTGCGCGATGCAGCTGGGGTCGACGTGCTGGGCCAGACCATGGCGAGCAACGGCTCGACGCTGGTTGTTGAAAACGAGGTCCTCGCGATGCTGGACGAGCTGCACTCTCTGGTAGTGGAGGTCACGACCAAGTATGGCGGAGGCCAGGCGGGACTGGACCTCGTCCGCCGCAATTACACGCTTATTGGGGTGAGCCTGGTGCAGCCCGTGACGCGGACACCAGCATTCCCTGACGTCGGTCTCCGGGTCATTGCCAAGGTGCAGATGCCATCCTGCTATGAAGGCGTGCCCGAGGTGATCTACGACTGGTCCTATGACCGTGGCGATGGGACAATTATCCAGGTGCGTATGTCATCTCGCAACCAGACGCTGTCGTCGGCGGGTAGCACCACTGCCGTTCGTCTTGGCCGCGAGCTGATTGTGCCGCAGGCGGATCTCCTTCCCGGTGTGCGTGACGTTGTACTCTTCGCGTCGATCAAGGACGAACCGGACGTGAATGGCACCGCCAGGATTGATGTTGTCATTGACGCTTCTCCGCTGGTGCCGGTCATTGGCAGCGGCGAGGGCCGCGTCCAAGTGTCGGGCAACAGCTCGTATGTGCTTACCGGCTTGCGCTCTCACGACCCGGACCTGTTGATCGGCAACCAATCGCAGTTTTTGCGCTACCGATGGGACTGCCACCTCCAGGACCGGGACACGAGCACCTACAATATCCCCTGTCCGGTGGAAATGCTTCCAAGCCATGCAGCTCCTGGGGCCGGCTCTGCGGGTTCCCCCGCACCGGCAGCGCCGACTTCGGGGGCGCGCCTGCTGTCAACGTCTGGACGGTGGGTGCAGCCCAACGACACAGGGGTGTACCGGATGCCGCACTCGTTTACCGTGCCCCAGGAGGCTTTGTCGGCAACGCGGTCGCTCAATCACAGTGTCTTCATTCGCTACGAGCTGTCTGTGCAGGACAGTCGGCAACCTGGCCGAGTGTCGGCGGCTGTGGTGCAGGAACTAGAGCTGCTCTCCCTTGTGACTCCTGCGGTGGCCCCTTTCTCGGCAGTCGTATTCCGCAACGCGCTTGGCGACAAGGTCGACTTGCGAGCTATCAAGTCCCACGACGAGCTCATCGTGTCTCCAGAAGCAGACGAAGGCGTGACGTGGGAATATTCGCTCCTTCCTCCCCACGCGGACCTGTTTCGATTGCCTGGCGCGCTACTGACGCGGCCAGGGTATTGGAGCCCCGGTCAGGAGAATGCCTTTGTGCGGCGGCCACTGCTGGGTTTCCAGTCTGCCGCGCTGATGTCGCGCACGACGTATCAGCTGCAGGTTGAGTTCTTTGGCAGTTCTACCGCCGATAACAAGACGGCCGTTGCTACCGAGCCGCACCGAGTCTTGTATGAACTGATCGTGGAGGAGGCGCCACATCTGTACTTTCCGCGACTTACCCGCTTTGACGGCGACACGGAGACGCAGTGGCATGTATCGGCCGTCTCCACGTTTGCCACACCGAACGTGCTATTCTTCTTCTACCTTTTGGATGTGGACGGCAAAGAGGTGTGCGTGGATGGTTGTACGGGCGCTCCGCAGGCATCATTCCGCGTGTTGCGGCCAGGCGAGTACCGGGTACTCGTGCGGTTGGTGACTGCTTCGGGGCTGTCTGTGCTGGACTCGGCGGAGCAGCCTGAACCGCTGGTTGTCCGTCAGAATGGCAACCTGTCGCGCTCCCTTGACACCTACAGTCGCTCGCTGCAGGTGCGACACCTTGCTGGTGACGACGGCTCGTACATGCTTGACGCGATGTACCTGACTGAGACGCTCAACTCGGAGGCTTCGTCGGCAGAGGTTGTCGCGCTTTCGTCGGGTGTCGAGGAGGAGCATGAGCGCGCTGTCTCATTGATTGTACAAGAGATGGTGGACCGGGTTGTGCAAATCTCGGCGCTCAGCATCCCGACGACGGCGCTGGCACGGAACCTGGTTACCGCGGCCGCTACCTTTGCGGCGATGGACATCAAGCATCTGCCCGACGAGAACACTATGTACCGGCTGGTGTCAATCGCTACCAATGCCATCGAGCGGACGCCCGACTCGGAATCGCTCGAGACGATTTCCTCTCGGCGCTCATCGGATGTGTCAAGGGTCGTCCATTCGGAGGCGCAACATGAGCTGGGTGGATTTGTCACTGAGTTTTACGACCGTCTCGTGGAGCTGTCTGTTCGGCGCAGCGCCGGTGGCTCGGCGCGCGCCCGGCTTTTGCCTCGCCTTGGGGACGCCAACACTCTGCTGTTGGACCTCATGGAGCTACGACGCCAGCAGGTAACTACGGTGGCGACCAAGGACAAGTCTTGTGGCTTCACTCACACCTACCGGATGGGCTCAGTGGTGGACCCGCAGCTGGCAGCGGACTTGCAGTCCACATTGGGACCGAGCGCAGGCTCGTCGTCGACGGCATCGTCGCTCACTGTCGCGGTAATGTGCAACGCCGAGCAGGGGCTGTACCTGAAGGGCGACCTTGGTGGCGCCTTTGGCTGGTGTCCTGCCGTGTATGCGAGCGGAGTGGAGCGCAAGGTCGTCTCTATTGCCGAGACGTTTGACTACGTGTACCTGTCTGGCGTGCGAGATGGGAACGAGACCCGCACTGAGTCTTCCAAGCTCGTGTCGGTAGACATTGACGAGCTGCGCGCTGGCAACAAGCTCCGAGCGGCTCCGCGGGTGGCAGTGGGCACGTCGCAGCCCCGCGCCCGTGACGAGGCCTCGGCCAGGCCACCTACCCGTGCCTCTTCCTTCTGCTACAGTGTCACGATCCCAATGGATCAGCAGCGGATGGCCCGCGCCGACGGCTGCTCCACGCTCGAGGCGTTTTCCTTGTCTCCCGTCAAGCAGCTCAACGACGGCGTCCACGTCGCCGGCGCCGAGCTGTACGGTCGCAACTACCGGGGCCTGTCCAATGCCGCCACCGTTGGGGATGTGTCAGTGGTGGCATCATCCGACCGCCTGGGCCTGTTTGGCGCACGACGTGCAACCTGCGAGGATCCCTTGCCCGCTGGCCGCGATGACCTGGAGGGCGTTGTCAGCGTCCTTTTCATCATTGGCATCCTGTGCGGTATCATCTTCCTGCTCCTGGTTGTCTCGGCATGCACCTACATTGCCGTCACGACGTTTGCAGACGACACTTCTGAGGTAGCGGCTGTGGCCAACTGGGTGGAGCGTGACTTCTACGGCCGCACCGACATTCGGCTCGACCTAGACACCCAGACGCGAGCTCTGCCACCATCGGCGGGGGTGCTGGACTTTGATGACGGAGTGTTTGGCGCGGAGCCCTCGGCGGCGGGTGCCGGTGCCCTCCCCGAGGCGCCCGAGCGGTTTCCCGGTGGTGCTAGCGATGGCGGCGCGTCGGATCTTTCAGGCCTCCGCGTCGCGACTGATGGTGGTGGTGGCGCCTCTGCAGTCGTCATCCCCGTCGATGGCGACGACGGTGCTGCTAGGGGCGGCAGCGCCGGCTCGGCTGGTGTGCTAACTGTGGCCTCTACCGATGCCGCGTCGGACACGTCAGCGATGGTGGCGTTTGCCAGCGATGAGGCCAGCACGGACGCCAGAGCGGGTCCTGCGGGCGCAGCGGTTGCCCCTGGCTCCCCTCCCGCGGCGGCGCCATTAGCGGTGCGTGGGGTGCCGCCATCCACCGCGCCAGCGGCGCCGTCCGCCCCCCCGCCGGCGCCCCCTCTGGTATCCTTTGTGAGGGGACGGACGCCCGCGGACGAGCCAGTCCCCCCGCCGGTCTTTGACACTGTCTCCTCTGAGGGGGCGTCCGCCGGCGGCACTTCCACCTCTGGGGCGACGGGCTCGCAGCACGCTACGTCGTCAGAGTGGGGGACGCCACCAAGGGTACTGCACCAGCCGATGGGCTTGACGTCGCCGCCACCCCCGCCTGGGGTCCGTACGCCCGTTGACGGTGGGTCGTTGACCGCATCACCGCCACCGACGCCACCACCCATGCCGCCGCCGCCAACATCCCCGCGCTCCCCTCAATGACACACTGTGTAGATAGGCTATTTTTTTCTCTGGACTTGGTGTGGTCGCAAACATACTGTTCTTGCTTCTCTTGTACGACTATGTGGGACACGGGTCTGTTCAGCACCATACCGAGAGGGAGCGCCACCAGCGGTTGGGTTCACCCGTCGGCGGCATGACCATGATGGCTTGCAGTAAGCGGTACTATGGCCACAGGGCCGCCGTGCAGTCAACGAAACTCAGCCAGTCATACACGATGTGAAGAGCATCAGCGCCGCGTCCATTAAGCAGGCATCATCAGCGCCTCTTCCGCGCTTGCTCAGGATTGAGAAGGCATACAGGGGAGGCTTACGGGGGAGGAACACGCTCACTCGCCGCAACTGGTCAACGAAGCCCATCGTCCTCACGCGCCGGGAATCCTCATCGCGCCCCGTGTGAAAGGCATAAGGACAGCGATGGCAATAGGTGCAGCTCACACCCCATCCCCCTCCTCTCCAAAAAAAAACAACAGCACTCAATGCCAACTAGCTTTCCTCCCAAGCCAGCAAAGAAAAAGAAGAAAAAACTCAGCGGAGTCCCACTCCCCCCCCTCCCCCCGCCCGCTGCCCCCCCCACCCCCGCTTCTCATCCTCACATCTCGACCAGCGCGTCCTCATCCGGCTCGGTCCCCTTTTCGGGTAGGAGCGACAGTACGCTCAGCGGCTCATTGTCCGCATCACGCACCACCCGCGCGGTCAGCACGGTGACGTCGTCCATCTTGCCACCGCGCCACCGCACGCCCGCCTTTTTGGCCGCCCTGGCAAACGGAGAGTCCACCGTCTTCAGCTGCGACTTGTCGCTGGCCACCGAGCCCAGCGTTTCGGCTGCCGCTACCATGTCACCGTTAGCGGCACCGATCACAGACAGAATCTCGGCCTCCTCAACGTTGTCAAACAGACCATCGCTCGCGAGCAGGAGGATGTCCCCCTCCTGAACACGGCCGGCAATGTTGGAGCCCATCGCTACAGTGTCACTGACGTCCAGGTCGGATAATTGGTAGGGCGCGTTGAAGGCGTGCGACTGCTCCTTGCTCCGCTTGATGATCTTGCCATTGCGGATAATCCGCGCGCCACTGTCACCGAGGGACACCCCAAAGACGCGGCCGACATTGTCAAGGCCAACCACCACGGCGGTGGAGGCGCCCGCCTCGGGATTGGCTTCAACCGCCTTGATAAGACACGACACCACGTTGGCCGCCCCACGCTCTGCCACCCCCTCAGCGGTGAGGGCGGCGAGAGACTGAGAGAAGAGCCGCGGGTCCACACCGCGGTTGGCCGACCCGCCGACGCCGTCAAAGACGCCCAGCGCGTTGCCCTCAATGAAGAAGGCGTCCTCGCCCGTCTGCTTCTCGGGGTGGGCCAAGAAGACGTAGCCACACTCAAGGGAGAGGGGTACACGCCCTGCCTCTTCCTTCTTGCCAAAAAAGGGGAGTGAGAACCCGCCGAGCATCCGCAACCCAGGGTGAGCGACGGTGGAAGTGGCAGCGGCGGAGGCGCGGCCGACATAGGGGACGAGTGGGGAGAGGAGGCCGTTGGCAGAGCGCCCGAGGTGACTGGCGCGTGGTGTCAGCCCACAGGTGCGGAGGTCAGCGGCGCCGCGCCCCGTGGGCGGCACCGCGGTCCGCAGCACGACCGACGAGACAAACGCCATGGACGTTAAGTGCTGGGAGACTGAGCTAGGGGAAGAGCGAGAAAGCGATGAGGATCAGCAGGAGAGCTGGGCACGAGCGCGGACCCTTGACGACCCGAGGCCTGGTAATGCCTCACTGCTCTCTCGCCAAGACACTCTCACGTTGTGCCCCCAGTAAGACTGACAAAATGGCCAGGCAAGAGTGGTACGGACAGAAATCCTCAGATACAGCGGGAGCTGGTCAGAGGCCAGCATTGACCAAGACAATGCCATCCAGATGCCACCTCCCTGCCCACACCTCCCATTGGGGCTTCTGCCTCGGCGATCTCGTTTGATCGTTTGTGGCTGTCTTGATTGGTTCAAGATCCCGAAAATTTGCCCGGCCCGGCCCACTCCTGTCTGTCCCAACCAGACACGTCAAAGACCGTGTGGCGGTGGAAGCAGGCCGCATTGGTCACCGAGACAAGTCTCCCGCCTTCCGTCTACAGCTGGTCGTTTGGTCGTGTTCCTTTGCCGGCTGACCTGGAACAGTGTGCTGTTCGTTTGTGCCGCCCGTTGTGGAGCCCACCGCCATGGCTTTCCTTTCAGCAGCTCCAACAGTGCCCCAGCAGACGGCGCCGGCGGGTGATGGCCGAGTCTGCCCGCGGGTGCCCCCGCGGCATGCCCGCCTCGCGGTCGGGGCGGCCGCCTCGGCCGTGTACGGGACACGGGTGCCCACTCCCAGCCTCTCCTCCGCCTCCTGCAAGGAATGTCCGATCGACGTCCCCCCTCTTTTGCCTGCTGTTTGCACGGCGGCGGCGACTCCCCCTTCCCTAGAGCCCACCCGTGTCACCCAAGCGGTGCCAACGGCGGCGGCCCTGGCGGCCATGCCGTCCGTCGCGGCGGCTGCCGCCCGCACCCACACCTTTCGTGGCTGGCGCGTCGAGTACCTGGCGGCGGGAGATGACGCCCCCGACGCGTCGTCCCGCCCCGCCATTGTGTGTGTCCATGGCTTTGGCGCCAACTGCCGGCAGTGGCGGCGGAACTTGCCCGCCCTGGCCGCCGCCGGCTACCGCGCCTACTCGGTGGACCTGCTCGGCTTTGGGCTGTCGGACAAGCCCCCACCGGGGACTGTCGACACGTCGGGGGAGGCGATGTCGTATTCGTTTCCGTATTGGTCGGCGCAGCTGCGGGGCTTTCTCGCCGACGTGGTGGTCCCCGCTGGGCGGGACGTGGCGCCCATCCCGGCTCCCGCCGCCAATGGCACCTGTGGGGATGAGGCGGACGCGCCGTCGCCTGCACCTGTGCTGGCTGTTGGCAACTCTATCGGCTGCATCGCCCTGATGTCCGCCATGGTCGATGAGCCCGGCTGCGCTGCGGGCTTGGTGGCCATCAGCCCCTCGCTGCGAATGCTCCACGTGCGGAAGCGGGGCTTTCTCGCGGACATCTTTGCGCCACTGGCCATGCGAGCGCTCGCGGTGGGTCCCGTGGGAAACGCTTTCCTCTCTTCCGTTGCCGAGCCAACCGCCCTCCGGCGGGTACTGTCGCAAGCCTATGCCGTCGCCCCCGCCGTGGACGATGAGCTCGTTCGGCTGCTCCTCGAGCCCGCCGAGTCACCCGGTGCGCTGGCCGTCTTCTTGGCCTTTACGTCGTATGACACGGGGCCTCTGGCCGAGGACTTGCTGCCGCAGCTCAGCACGCCCACCCGACTGGTGTGGGGGGAGCAAGATAGCTTTGAGCCGTACCGCCTGTGTGGGCCTCTGGCCGAGTACGAGACGGTCCGCGCGGGGGGTGGTCTGGTCGTCCTAGAAGGCGTTGGCCACTGTGCGCATGATGAGGCGCCAGCGGCGGTGAATGATGTGGTGTTGGAGTTTGCCCAACGCGTATTGGGGGGGCGGGCGGCGGGGACGCCCGCGCCAGAGGACGCGCCGCCCGTGTCGCCTTTGCTGCCGTGAAGGGGACGACGCGAGTTAGAGAGTGTGCGGGGGGTAGGGGGTGGTGACGCAGGGGGTTATGTCCGTATCCTGGCGGTCGATTGATCTGATGCGAGGGAGTCAGGCGGGGGGACACTGAGGGTGAGCCCACTCTTGCCGGGAGCGTGCGGCGTCAATGCAAGTGCCACTTGTCGGAAAGCTTCTCATGGGTGGCATACGTTGTGGACAGAGGATGTTCAGTAGAATGACTCACAGTTTCAGCGCCTTTCGCTGTGTCGGTCGAGCGAGATCCATCACACCGCACCCATGATGAGTGTCGCATCATCCACCGAGGCGGGGAGGCGGGTGAAGGTGAGCACGTGGGCAGGTGTCCAAGCTCACTGGTGACCACACCCTCGACAGCGTGAGGGCGTCGACCATACGAATGCAGACATACGTTTTAGGTCGCCCACGGGCCTGCCATTGGCCACGGTCGAGTCCCCGCCCGAGCTGTCTGGGGCGCCCCAGGCCGCCTGGCAAATCCGGTCGCTCCCCGGGCCCGCCGCCGTTGGCTCGACCATTGACCGCTGGCGGGCCCAACCTTTTCGATCCGTGGCGGCCCGACCCCCGACCGCCACGGCCGATGGCCACAGCCTGTGCCACCAACGAAGAAGCTGCCCATCTTGCTCAGACGAACGCAGGGGCGTGTCCCATCCGTCATTGGCCCTCCCCTGTGTTCAGGCGCCTTCGCGGGGGGGACCGCGGCAAGGGGGAGAGCCCGTGGGGCACCGTCGATGCCCGCAGGTCCACCTCTCTTTTGTCGTGGCAGTGGATGCCCATGTGAAGAGCGCTGGTCACACGGCGCACTTCTTTTTCTTGCGTCCGTTGCTGTATCGAAGAGGTGAAGGGCAGGGGAGGCTTTTGAGTGGTACTTTCTTAATTGTCTTGGCTCTGGACGTAGTGGGCTTGTGCAGTGCATCTGGCCCCTGGGCGGGTGTGGCGGCGTGCTGCTCTCCTCAGGCGCGGCGTCCTGGTCCCGACCCTGCGTTCGTGCCGACGCCGCTCTAGTCTGACACGTTGTGGAGTGCGCTACGCGATACCTTTGTAGCCCCTTTGCCCCCCTCCCTAGCTGTGGTGCACCGCGCCTTGGCCCCGAGTCGTCATGGACCTGACGACGGAGGCGATCAAGGAGTTGAAGCAGGCGTTCACTGCTCTGCCGTCCCTCCCGGGCACCGAGCGTGTGGCCGCAGCAGAGGTGCTGGGGCTCCTCCAGTCCCTCGGGCCTGCCTCCAGCATGCCGTCGGTGGACCACCTCTTCCGCCTCATCGAGCAGGTGACCAAGGAGGCGGCGGCTGTCGTGCCGGCGGCCGCCGTTGCTCAGTCGGCCCCTTTGGCCCCTTCCGCCACTGCCGCGTCTGTATTGCCCGCAGACCATCCGGATGGGGTGCGGTCGGGACCATGTTGCTTGGCCTCGCCAGTGCCGTTGCCGGGCTCACCAGGAGCCACTTCACCCCGCGCATTTCCGGCACGTCCGCCGCTGCCTCCGCCGCCGCTGCCTCCTGCGGCGATGGGATCCACCTCTCCCGCTCACGGTGATGCTGCCCGACGCGTGCAGCCGTCAAAGGATGCAGCGGCGACGGCAGCAGCGGCGACAGGGGGGCGGGGGCAGATGGTGCCGGGTAGCGCCCGGTGCGTCACCTTGGGGGACACACGGATCAAGCAGGCCGTCGACGCGGGCTGGGGGAAGCCCCCTGACCTCGCCAGCAGCTCGGACGAGGATCTCCATGGCGACGCGGCGGCCGCGGCGGCGGCGGCGGCAGTGAGTAGGAAGGTAGTGCGCCCCTCCGCCGGTGGGGGTGGCGCCGCAGATGGTGGCATCGGTGGAGACCGCGCTGGAGATGCACGTCACAAGGGCGGCACGGCCGGCAAGCACCATCGCCGCTCGATCTCCGAAGCTGCCGTTGGCGCGACAGCCGAGGGAGCTGAGGCGGTCGGCTGTGGTGGGACGGCCAAGTCCCCACGGCTGGCGCCAAAGGCTGCTCCTCCTGGGGTTTCGATGTCCGTGACGTTTGGCCCTCAAGTCGGCCGCAAGCTGCCGCCCGTTCTGCCGCCCGTCTCTACTGCTGGACGTGCCGCCCCGGCCCCGCCGCGGCGGGTGCCGCCGCCGGCGGGGGCGCGGGCAGCCTCTTCCGCAGCAGCAGCAGCTGCGCTCCCATCGTTGGACTTCCGTGCTTTCCTTCTGGTCGTCGTCCGTCTGCTGCACGAGATGGAGGGGCCGGCTGTGACTGGCGGGGGCGTCCGTGACCCCACGACAGGGGCGCTCGCTGGGGACCAGCAGCACATTCCTTGGCGCACAGCCGCCCCATTGGAAGACCCTGTCGACATGATGAGCTCGGTGTTTCGTTTGCTGGACGTTGGCCACCGGGGAGCGTTGCAAGCCGAGGACCTCCAGGTCGTGATGTCGGGATTTGGTGGGGAGCCCGTGTCGGCGGACCAGGCGGCGGCCATGGTCGAGCTCGCCCTCTCGACGGAGCCTGGCGGCCTGGTTAGCAGGACACCGCTGCAAACGTTTGGTGCGGCGGTTGGAATGGCCGAGTTTGCGGGCGTGTACGAGATGGTGCAGCAGGCGAACCAGCGGCGGGCCGCCGAAGAGGTAGTCGCGGCGGCAGAGGCAGCGGCGGCGGCGGCTGAACGAGGGCGGCGGCACTCGAGCAGCAGCAGCGGCTTTTTCAAGTGGGATCTCCACAGGCGTGAGCCCCGCGGCCCGCCGTCGCCTGGCACGCCCAACGGTGGGTCTCCGCGAGACGTGCCTCCATTGGAACAGGCTGCAGCGAAGGGCACCGGAAGCCCCCGTGACTCCGCTGGCCATATCGCGGATTCCAGGGAGAAGGAGAATGGCCCCGGCGGCTCGCCACCCTTTGGTGGCCGCTTGCGCCAGTTGGCCAAGGCACTGACCGGTGGGGAGCGCCCCACCTCCTTGTCTGGGAGCACCTCCTCTCGCGCGTCCTCTCCGCGGAGCTCGTCAGCTCACAGCCTCTCGTCCTCAACCAGCGGCCTGACCAAGCCAGGTGGGGTGCAGTCGTGTGCGACTGACGGGGCGACGCCTGCAGGCGCCAACCTCGTTTGAAATCTTTGACGAGCGAAATCGGTTTGAATCATGTTCACTGAGTGTACTGTGTAATTGCACATGTCAATGCAAGGCGAATGCATCCGAGGCTGTACCCTCTGCTTTCCTGAGTGGCGCGCCAAACGTGCACCGAGGCACCGACTCCCGCAACGACGTCCCACACCTTACACTTCGGTCCTCCTCCGCGTTCCCGACCCCGTTCTTCCTCGGTCACCTCTTCTTGTGCCCCGTTTTTCGCCGTGATGGAAGCTCTTACTACCGCTTCCTCTTCCATGACGAAGTCCCGCGAAGCTTGGGACCTCTTCCACGAGCGTGTTGGTACGTGCATGGCCCACCTGTCCACCACCGCCGCTTTGATGGGCCAGGCTCGACAGGAGCCCGGCGCGGCTGCAAAGGTTCCACCCGCCGTGGTCTCCTCCCTTCAAGAATCGCTTGAGTCGCTCAGCCGTCTGCAAGAGGAGAGCCGCCTTCGCTCTGCGGCTGCGGCCCGCGTGGCGGCGGGCGTTCAGCGAGCGGGCATGGCCGGCGGCGGTGCGGCAGGGGCTACCGGGGACGCTGAGGAGGAGGGTGAAGAGGGGGGGACGGGCACCTCCAGCAATACGGCTGAGGCCGTGTTTTTGAGGTCTGGCGGTGTGGTGGCGCTCCATAAGGCGGAGAGGACCCAAGTGGAGGCCAAGGTGTCGGCGCTCAACGTTCAGGGGCTGCGTCGCTGGAAGGAGGTGATGGAAGCCATGGGCGAGGGGGGGGGGGATGACGACGTGGAGGTGGAGGTGGAGGTGGATGCGGCAGCGCCGTCGACCAAGTGCCCAGTGACGGGGATGGACATGGTCAACCCATTGAGGAGGTACGTTTTGGTGGCACGGGCTGGCGAGAGTGGCCGCAGCGTTGTGTCTCGTGTGGACGACATCATGCACCAGGGTGGTGTATTTGTCGTCATGTTGGCCTGCTCACCCCGTCACACCTTTGTCTTGCATCTGGGTCGCGCTCGCTCTCCTTGCGACATGCTCTGTCCCTCAACCCCCCCGAACTGCTGCCGGTGTGCTTCCTCAGCCGCGACTGCCCGCATAGCTACTCCCTTCAGGGAATTGTGCAGCACATTTTGGTGCGCAATAACGCTCCGGCGAGCGCGCGGAACGCGCCGCCGTCTTTGGACCTACTGGGCACCTCCACCGCCCCTTGTCCGGTGGCCGGGTGTACCCATGTTATCGGCGCGGCGTCGCTGGAGAAGGACTATGACGCGGAAATGCGGTTGCGGCGGTCGCAAGTGGAAGCGGCCAACACGGCGGCAGCTGTGCCTGCTGATTTTGAGGAGATTGATGAGGCCTAAAGGGAAGGGCGTGGCTGCGGGTCACCATGGCTGGGGGAGGTGGGGTGGGTGTCTGAGTACGGCGTGATGGTGGCTGGTGCTGCTGGGTTGGTCTTGGTCGCGTTTTTATTCGTTGGAACCCTCCCTCGACGCCGTCAGTCAATGTACAGCACATACATACTGTACAGCACGTACTTCCTCGTCCGTGTGCTGAACAGCTTCTCAGTTCGTTTTACGTTTGGGAGTGGCACCTATTCCCGGGCCGGCTCCCTCACGGGGACGCTTGCCTCCCTGCCCTCTCCTACGCCTTCGCCTTCACGCACAGCATCCACGGGTATTATTCTCCCACTCTAAGCCCGCCCGCCGTCACTGCGTTCGCCGCGCTTGCGTTTCCCCGACGGCGCCTTCCCCGCCCCGCTCTTGGCCGGCCGCTTGCCCAGCCGCCCCCCCGCACCCTCACCACCCCCCAGCACCACGCGACCCTCAATGGGGCCCTCACAAACTGGACAGCATCCCCCACAACCCCCACGTGCGCCCTCAAGCCCCCCCCTCCCCCCCACCCCCTCCCCAGCAACGCCCTCCCAGCCCGCGCCGCTGACCACGCACCCACAGGGCACAACAGCCAACCAACGCTCCAGCCCCGTCGCCTCCCGACGGGTAATGGGGCAGACAAACGCAGGGGTGACGACGCCCTCTCGGCCACCACCCCCGCCACCGGGAGCCTGCTGCCGCCGCCGGCTCTCGGGTAGCATCAGCAGCGTTACGTCCATTACGTCGGAACGGCGGCGGAGATGCAGAAAGGCGCCGTCGCCGCCAGACTGGGAGCCCGCCACAGTCGCGGCCGCCCCCACCGCGCCCGCCCCAGATCGTTTGAGTGAAAGGAGGTGGACGAGCACGGCCGCCTTATTGTACAAGTACCCCCGGGAGCACACCACGACCGGAGGTTGCAGGGGCTCTCTCGACAGCGCGCATGTGGAGAGAGCCACCGAGGCAGCGGTGGCAGGAGATGCAGCGGGGTCGGCCTGACCAGCGAGGACAGCGCCAGGGGTAAACATACGCAGCTGGTCCCGCCGGGCATGAGAAAGAGTGCCCCCATCTCCGCCCATGGTGATGTGATGGGCAAGGGATAGCCAAGAAGGACACACGGTAAAAGGTTGGGAAAGAAAAAGGGGTTGCTGCGCAGTGGGTCTTAAACCCTGTCCCTTACGCGAGGCGATTTTTCGTGTTCGGGCGTGCAAAAACGTGCTGGTAGGCTTGTGCTGCACGCCCAGGGCGTGCATTAGGGCGTGTCTTGACGACATCTGGAAAGTGTCTGCGAATGCACAAGACACAGGCTGTAATTCCGTGGGCGCACGCAGCCAGACACGCCCTGTCTTGACGACTAGACAACGTGCACGAGCAATCGTTGGTGACTGGGAGATACGACGGCGAGGGGTGGGCTACCTTCTTGCACACCACGATTGCGCGAGGAGAGACGGCGTGCCTGCGGCCGCGCGCACACATCACGGGTCCACAACGAGGGACACCACACCGTCCGGTCCGGTGCCCGTGCTCGCCCCTCACGACGAGCTCGTTCTTCTCCTCGGACCGGTATTCTTCCACGTCAGTGTGTAGCCGCTGGTGATCTACGCGAGGGACAATCCTCCCACGGCCGGACCGTCTCTCCTGTCACCTTGGCGTACTTCCGCAGCCCCAGGGCCACCCCCGCGTGGCACTCCCTCCCCCCCCCCCGTCCCCCCCCGTCCTCCCCCCCCCTCCCCCACCTCCCCGATCCCCCCCCCCCCCCCCCCCCCCCCCTCCCCCGCCCCCCGCCCCCACCTCCCCGATCCCTCTCACTGATTGATCACTTCTACCCCACCGATCGACTCCGTTTTCCCCCCCCCACAGTCACCGCGCCGTTGGTCATTGCGTGCTCTTTCCCTCTCCCTCGGACGTGCTGTCAAGCCTGCTCCCACGGTGATGTACCACCCGTGCCCTGCCCGAGCACGCGTCTCGTCAAGACTCTCTGCTGCGTCAAGCCACGAGTTTTTTTTCTTCGTAACTCAGCACCAGTGTACGTTCTCCATGCCTTATTTATGTGCTTGGCGTGTTCTTGACCGCCGCCGTTGCGTCATATTGGGCTGGAGACGACCTAGCGTGTTCATACTGACGCGTACCGCCACGCCGTGAATCTTTCTCGAACTCTAATTTTGCTGATGTTTTGTGTGTCCTCTTCAACTCATATCTGCTCGCGTGTCTCTCTGTGCTCGTCCACTTATGACTCAACAGAAAAGCTCTTTCTTTTTGGAGTATGCCTCCTGGCTCTGGACCTGGTTCCCTTCGGGGCGTGCCCCGGAAAACGATCGGCCGCAACGCTCGGATGCGACCGTCAGCCGCTGCCAGGTTTGCTGCGCTGGTGACCGTGACAGCTGCAGTTGATGTTCTTAGCAATGCTGTTGCGATGGCGGTGCCGCGTCCCCGCAATACTGGGATCGGCCGGCGGTCACGTCTGGGCATGTCAGACACTCTCAAGGCCCTATCAGACAACGACTTTCGTCTTCTCTTCCGGATGGAGCGCAACGACTTTAATGCATTACTGGAGCTGGTGAGAGATGGGTTGCGGACTAATCATGCTATGGCTGTACTGGCGGCGGGCCAGCCTATCCCCGCCGACTGTCGACTGGCGCTGGCGCTTCGATTGCTGGCTGGGGCGTCGTACCTGGACTGCATGCTGGCCTTTGGGTTGGGACGGTGCACCGTCTTTGATGTGTTTCATCAGGTATGTGTGTCCGGGTATGCCGTGCGGTGGCGTGGGGGGGATGGTGCACGGAATGTGCTGTGCTGCATCGGTATGCGTGTGCCTTTCATATGTGGGGCTTACAAGCTGTGCTGCGCGAGCAGTACCCTGAGGCAGGTATCATGGAGGATGTTCTAACAAGTCGACGTTTACATTTATCTTGCTACTATGCGAAGGCTCTCAACGTGTTGGATTGCACACCTGAGCTAAACAACATTTTATTCCCCACAACCCAATCGGACTTTGACCGACAGAGTCATCTTTTCGCACGTGACGGGCGCAACCCACTGCGCGGCTGCGTGTCCGCCATCGATGGCCTGGCTGTCCGCATCCGGCGGCCATCTGTACGCGATGCACCCAATCCGATTGCGTACTACAACAGGAAGGGTTTTTTCGCTGTGAACGTGCAGGCCGCTGTAGGTGCAGACTTTAAGGTGCAGTTTTTGTCGGCGATTGCAACGGGATCATGCCACGACAGCGTCGCCTTTTCCGCGAGCGGTCTCTCCAGGCACCTGGCTGAGGACGGTTCACTGCCCGACGGATACTGGGTAGCTGCAGACGACGCGTACGTGGCTGGGAGGAGAGTATTGACACCGTGGCCGGGACGCAACCTGCCGTGGGAGCGAGACTCTTTTAACTACTACCAGTCATCTGCTCGGATTTTTGTCGAGCAGACATTTGGGCAGCTCGTGGGCCGGTGGGGCATCCTGTGGAAGCCTATTCTCTTCTCTCTTCCCACGGATCGATTAGCGTTTGTGCCAAGCTCCATAACTTTCTCATTGACCGGAGCAGCGCTGTTCCACCGGTCTTACAAGATGACACGGTTGGCGGGTCTGGGGAAGTGCTGTTCCAGGATCGACATGACAACGACACAAGACTGCGACATCGTCGTAGAGATGGAGAGAAGTGCCCTCTCCGCGTGGCTATGACCAGGTTTCTTAAGGTAAACCAGGTCCGTAGGCCTGCCTAATGAAGCTCTTTTTTTTTGAGTGAAGCACGGAGACCACATCATCTGCCGCGATGAGAAATAGTAAACAAACAGTTGACAATATGGTCGCTCGCCCGTCTTCTTGGGGAAGCTACCAGCACACGGTGTGCTGGTTTATCATGCATCATGGACGTCGGGCGCCGTGCGCGACGGCTCGCTCCCTGTCCCACCTCGACTCGAGCGTGGAAAAAATATATTAGGCTCCAACTTTACTCTCACCCAAGCAGCTTTGACACTTGCAGCTCTAAGTGCTTCACAACGCGGGCGGCAATCTCATCCGTCGGGTCGGCAAGAAGATCTTGGCGAGCGGCCCGTAGCTGCTTCGTGACCGCCCCAATGGACTCGGCGTTGTCATATATCTCTGCGGCTGTCGTACCGGCAGAGCTTGCCGGCGCCATAGCCTTTGCGAAGCCAGCCAGCGCGCTGGTCAGACCGCTCAGTCCTTGGACAGCGACGTGGGCGACCTTGGCGCGTTTGGCAGGGGTTGGCTCCGTGTCTTCGACGCGGGTGCGGTTGGGCAAGCCAACCTCGCACTGCGCACCGGCAGGAACTGTGCGGAGAACAAAGTCGGCCGCGTCACTCCCTTTCAGCAAACAGTGAATATAAAGTAGCCGGTGGTCGCCTCAGACAAAACTCTTGAAAACGGGCTCGTTCTGGCCCGACCTCGTGTAGTTTGCAACTGCGACGGTGCACAGCGACCGCAAGGTGCGATAATGACCCTCCAGCTTGGAGGGGTCATGTTGGCCGGAGTGCTTGCTCGGGTCCATCCCCCGCAGGTCGACGTCCATCATTCCGTCAATCAGTGCGGGGGGCTCAGGGCGGTAGGACTCGCGGTTGTAGAGGGGGCCGAGAACGGAGGTCCACAAGCTCACATGCTCCCTGTCGAGGTCCGCCCTTGACATGGGCTGGTTAGCCTTTCGCAAAGCGTCCTTGTGCATTGGATCACACACAACGTGAAAAAGTCGTGCGACGTCATTTGCCGTAAATTCGGGCTCCCTCGCGCCAGCCGCGCGCCCGGGCTCGGCTGCGGCCGGAACTGACAGGGATTGGGAAGCCCGCCTGCTCGGGCCAGGGTTCGCCCCACGAATCCCCGTTGTAGAGCCCCGGGGAATTTAAGGGGGCCGCCCTAACGGATTGGCCGAGCCTCCTTGCGCTCCAGACGCCCCGCCAATCGCCATACTGCTGGATGCTGTGTCAGCCGCCCATCTGGTCCCCACCGCGAGGCCGTTGCTGACAGCAGGGACAGCACCGTCCGCAGTCGGCGGCGGGGCGGGTGAGGAGGCTGCAGGGACCACCGTGAGCAGGCTGCTCAAGGTCCTCGGAGCCAGGCCAGAGTGCGCGCTGGCCGACTCGATGTCCAAGTCGTCCACCAACGCCTCGACCTCCTCGTCGCCTATGTCCCTCGCGCGCATCATCTCCAGGGCACTGGATCGCTTCTCTTTGATAGGGGCGCCCATCTTGCCCTTGATCCTGAGGACACGTAGCACTTGGCGAAGGTCCATGGACGAGAGCCGCGATAGGTAGAGCTCGGCCTTAGCGAAGTCAAAACCTGGCCTCGGCGCCGGGAGAGTGTCGGGACCGGAATCGACCGGTAGCGCCGGAATCCCAGGGAGGCCCGTGGTCGCCGCAGCCTCGTTGGCGAGCGCAGTAGGTGTTGGAGCTTGCGCCGCCAAGCCAGGAGAAGTGGTAGAGTTCATCGTTGGTGGGGGGTTAGGGCGGTGGTGGCGGTGCACAACAAAGCAGCAACGCAACAGAAGAGAATGAGAAGGGAGGATGATGACTGGGACGTGAAGCTGGGAGTGATGACGGGGGTCACGCCTGGATGGTTGGGGGCACCTCGAAACGGAGCCACACTGTTGGGAGTCCGGACCGCTCTCGCGCTTCGAGTGGGCTGGAGGGGCGAGACCACGGGCTGCAGCGCGCCTCGCAGATCGTGATCTGTCTATGGACGGCAGGAGGCTGGAGGCTCGGAGAGCCCCAAATGGATTCTCTCGTCCGCCCTTGCGGATCTTGTTTTGCGGCGACGGCGTGTTTTTTTTGTGGTCGGAAAAGCACACTGCATTTCCGACCACAAACGAGGCATGTCTGCAACTCGTTTTACTTGAAAATGTCTGAGTAAGTTCATGTGCCCCAGACGCCCGGCTCATCGAGTGCGCGAAGCATGTTTCCTCTTCTAACCAATAAGAAAGCTCCCTGCCTCTGTTTTTTGTCTGAGACACGCCCGAGTTCCGCCGTCAAGACGTGCCCTTAAGCTGCACGCCCCGGGAGGGATTAGGCGTGTCTTAGGGCGTGTCACGCCTGCACGCCCGAGATTTCGGGGCGTGCACTAGGGCGGGATCGTATTTACTTTCAATAGACTTGCATACGTTCTGATACTTCGCATCGCGCAATGAAGCCCTAATTGAATGGTTGTAAAGGGCCAAGCCACGGAGGCCATCCAGTTCTGTATACCGGGCGGCAGCAATGCTACGTGCATCCAGTCTGGGATTGCCTGCGCCCAGCTCACGCACATGCCGCGCTTTTCGGGACCATAACGTGGAGTGGGGTTGGGTTGGCATTCTCATGGTGGGGTTGGGTGAGGTCGCACCACATCGCACGAGAGCGCAGCCAATAGCTGGCCACAGTTCGGTCGGGCCACCGCCAGGTCGGCGTATACACCGCCAGGTGGGGGTGGGGTTGGGATAGAGCGGGACTCACAACTGTAGCAATTCCAAGTACAGCTGTGAACTCGGACGGGCCAGAACAGGGGGGCGCCAAAAAAAAGAGCGCGCGCGCGCGCCAGAAAAGAGCGCGCACCCGGCCACCCCAACAACGCCAGGCCACCCACCAGCCCTGCACACCGTCGACGTCGTCACCCCCCCTCCCCCCCCTCCGCCCGCAATCCACCGTCGTCGTCACCCTCTCCCCCACCGTCGTCGCCACCCCCCCCCCCCCATCCTGCTGTCCGTTGTCGTCGCCATCCCCCCCCACCCATCCGTCGTCCGCATCGCCCTCTCGTCGTCGTCGCCACCCCCCCCGTCCATCCATCGTGTGTGTGTGTGTGTGTCGTTCTTGGTTCTGTCGTTGTTATCACCCCCCCCCCCCCCCACCGTCATCGTGGCCTCTCCCCCCCCAATCCGTCGTCTTCACCACCCCCCCCTCGACACCCGTGGCCCATGCGTCTGTCCCTCATCCATTGTTGCCCCCTCCCCCCCCTCCGCCCCACTTTTTGCACCTCGCTGTCCTCCGTGCTACCGCTATCCCCGCGCCCTCCTTGTGGCTGGTTGCTCGCGCGAGCGTCGCGTCCCCCCCTGAAGTGGTGTTCTCCTCATCTTGCGTCACTTCTCCCAGCCGCTCTTCTGTGCTGCCGCTTTTCGCGTGTGCGACTACTTCCTGATTTCCACCGCCCTTCGCTTGCGGCGGCCTTCGCTTGCGGCGCCTTTTTTTTTAACAATTTTGCTCCTCGCATTTTTGCTCTTGCTGTTGCCGCTGCTGCACGGTGTAGGCGCTTGCCTATGCCATGATTTGGTCGACTAATCGACCCTCGCTCTTGCTGTTGTTTCTTGTTGGTTCCTCGCTTGCTGTACTATTTTTTCCGTGACGTTTTCTTGCTCACTTCGACAGGCCGCCGATATATGGCATCCCAACAACAGCGAAGCTGGAAGTGGGCGCCAGTGGCGGCATGGCAGGCTCCATCGACGGCACTGGCGTCTGCCCAGGGGGACACAAAAAGGCACGGCAGACTCCTAAGAATGCAGCGGTGGCAGCGAGAAGCAGAGAATAGAAGAAGATAGTACTGGCGGTCAAGCGTCATTGAGGGGAGGCCAAGAAGAGGACACGGCGAAAAAAAGAGGCCGGTAAGCAATGGTGGAGGGGAGAGGGGGGAGCGGGCAACAACGGATGAGGGACAGACGCATGGGCCACGGGTGTCGAGGGGGGGGTGGTGAAGACGACGGATTGGGGGGGGAGAGGCCACGATGACGGTGGGGGGGGGGGGGGGTGATAACAACGACAGAACCAAGAACGACACACACACACACACACGATGGATGGACGGGGGGGGTGGCGACGACGACGAGAGGGCGATGCGGACGACGGATGGGTGGGGGGGGATGGCGACGACAACGGACAGCAGGATGGGGGGGGGGGGGTGGCGACGACGGTGGGGGAGAGGGTGACGACGACGGTGGATTGCGGGCGGAGGGGGGGGAGGGGGGGTGACGACGTCGACGGTGTGCAGGGCTGGTGGGTGGCCTGGCGTTGTTGGGGTGGCCGGGTGCGCGCTCTTTTCTGGCGCGCGCGCGCGCTCTTTTTTTTGGCGCCCCCCTGTTCTGGCCCGTCCGAGTTCACAGCTGTACTTGGAATTGCTACAGTTGTGAGTCCCGCTCTATCCCAACCCCACCCCCACCTGGCGGTGTATACGCCGACCTGGCGGTGGCCCGACCGAACTGTGGCCAGCTATTGGCTGCGCTCTCGTGCGATGTGGTGCGACCTCACCCAACCCCACCATGAGAATGCCAACCCAACCCCAACCTTTCGTCGTTCCCGGGCCTTCGAGGCAGTCGCGCCGGACGTGGCTGTCTGCTTTCTCGCTTTCATGGCGCAGTGGGGGCCAGAGCAGGCATGTGTGCTCCACGGGCGCCGCCACGAGTGACTGCAGCCAGTGTGCCCGATTCTGACAGAAAGAGTCCGGCACGACCCAAGCAACTACCTGAACCAACCGTCTGGTGGCAGAGCTTCTTCATAATTTGAACTCGTCTGGTAAAATTGTGTTAACTTCTTCGGGCGTGCAGGGCGGGATGAACTTTTGAGGGCGTGCTTAAGGCGTGTTTATTCACTGCATTTGGCACCGAGAAATGCTACGAGCGCGTGGCGGATGCTGCATGCAGCCTGCATCCAGCGCACACGTTCGTGCACAGAGCGTGCACTGGAGATCGCTCAACTCGGGAAAAGTATAGTTGCTCGGCTGCACTGGCGTGCAGCGGCATGCCACTAAGCACACACTGCAGATGGGGCGCGCGGGTTGCTCTCAAGAAGCACGTCGTTGTAGAGAACATGAGCTTTCGCACAGGTCTGCAAGCTTATGCGATGAATGGTCGTCGTAGATTGCACGGGACCTGGTGCAGGGGGGTGTACATTACAAACACGTTTTACGTTTCTATGCGGTGTGTCGCCGCGAATCGTGCCACCATGTATGCACGATTGTACGTTCTTCACGACATGCTCCAGATGACAAAAGGCGATAATTGGCGAAGGAAGCGCCAGCGAGAAAAACGCAGTTCCCGCACACACCTCGACAAGGTCGTTCTCATGCTCCTCAAAAAAATGGGGTCTCGCCGGCGCTTCCCCTTCTGGGGGGGGCCGTAGCGGGGCAATCGTGCTGTGCACAAACGCGGAAAAGGACGTTCTTGGGCCTTTGGGGCCACATTGCAGGGCACGTGCAACGGGCCGCGCACGCCGTTGCATGTCAAATCGGCCGTCTGTAAGGGACAGGGTTTAAGACCCGCTGCGCTGGGCCAGGGGGAGACGGAGAGTGTGCGAGGCGATGTTCGTGAACGCGAACGCTGGCGGGGCTGACGGGGTCAAGTGGCCAGATTTGGCTTCCTTTTTGTCTGCTGAGGTCTGCGAAGGCTCGGGTGCCACGCACATACCAGATTTGTGTTTTGATTAGGGACGCTTTTGATTTTTGATTAGAGCTTCCGGTGACATATGAAAAGTTTAAAGAATTTGAAGATTTCCTGCTCGCCACGTATCTATCTGGCATGCATTCAAGGGAGTGGCGTGTAGGACTGACGTTTTTGGACCTCCATGAGGAGCACCTTAGCGGAGATATGCAATGATGGAGAGGGAGCGCTAAGTGGGTGAGGAGGGGGCGCCGTCGTATGAACGGGGTTTGATGGCGGCGTCGGCGCGCGGCTTCCTCGGGCAGCTCTCGCAGATGACTCGAGGAGAACCACGCGAGAAGAGTGGAGGCGAGGGGAGGGGGGGGGAGGCTCTTCGATGTAAAAATTGGTGAGGCTTTGTGGGGAGCGGGGGAGTGGGGTGTGTTTGCGTGGGTCGTGGCCGTCCCGCCGCCTGGCACACGCGGACAACGCCGCCGTGCTCCGAGGGCGTCACCTGGGTTATGCCGGGGAAGGTCATCACGGCGAGCCAGGCACAGCTGGCTCGCCTCGGCCGCGCGGTCCTCAAATCGGGGGTGGTTGTGCTGACGGAGCGGCCCACAAAGCCGTTCAACGGCCGCAAGGTGCTGTCCTACGGCGCGTAGGGCGGGCAGAACTGAATTTTGGGACCAGCTTGGAGGAGGGGGGAAGGGGGATGGGTGAGAGGGGACGAAAGTGGGGAAGAGACGGAGGGAGTTCCCGGAGGACTGGTTGTCAGGGGACTACCAGCCGCTGTCGGGGTATGCCTTGGTCGGTGGCTGTCCAAACATATACGTGCACATAGCTGCGGACGCGCCAACACCTCTCGGAGGGGTGGCGGGAGAACGGGGGCCTCCCCGCATGCGTGATGCGGGGGGGCGACTGGGGTACCTGTGGATGACGAAGGCGAGAATGGACAGTGAGAGAGGGGGCGGGTGCGGGAGCGGACAGATGGGCGTAGTCCAGCTGGCAAGACGGTGACGGGAGGCGCCTATTCGAAACCTACCCGATGCCAACATGAGTTCCAGAAGTCGATTCGATGTTATATTGCTGTTATCCCAATTTTGGCCGATCCGGACAAGAACAACAGTGCATGAACAACTGTGTGAGACAATCGCGTGCTGGCAGGTGAGGGCGAGCCAATCGCGTGCTCTAGGGGCCCGATCGCCCAGAGCAGATGATTGGCTGCAGCCACAGTGGGCCTCTTACCAATCGCTGATTGGTCGAAACACTGTTGTTATCTCGGCTGAGATCGCCGAAGAGTCCCCCCACATCGGCTCGTTCCTCTCCGGAACAGTTGTCCAGCTTGTCTTGGTGTCTGTTCCACTCAGGTTCTCCCCTCCATGTGCTCGGAGTCCCGGGAAAGTCGCAGATCTTACTGTTTGCACAACAATGGAGGCTGATTCGGAGCTCTCATTGGTCAGAGAGGCATCCTGTGAGGCATGTCATTGGTCAGTGGACTGTTGTTCTTGTTCTTGTCCGGATCGGCCAAAATTGGGAGAACTGCAATATGTCGTGTCATTTTTTCCGGTAGTCGAAGTTATGAAGCGAAAGTGTTATCCCAAGGATCTTTAGGCTGATGACCGGCAACCTTGCTGCGCTGCGTGCCATCCGTTCGCAGGTGCGGCCAGGATAGGTCGAGAGCTGGGCACGAGGTCCCCATGTTAACAGAGAGGTCCGATTCCATTGGCCGACTGAATTGGGAATCTCGTATGTGCATGGCACCTGAGCCTCTGCGAACGTTTGCCCGGCTCCAGCATGAAAATGGGGAATGGCGCGCGACGCCACCAGTCAATTACGAATCAGTTCAGCCCCCAGCCAAGCGCGAGGGGGGCTGATAGCGAAGCTTTTTCGGATCAGAGCTGGAACGATCAGACCCCCTCCCCTGATGCTCCCCTGGGCCCTGTAGCCCCTCCCGCAATGCCTTCCCCCAGCACTGCTCCCGAGCATCAGAACTGCAAAGGAAAATGCAAGATCGCCCGGCACGAACCCATGATAGGGTCTTACGGCTTGGATCTGCGGCGACGCAAGCCGTATGACCACTTCGGCATGTTCAATCGGCACAATGTTCGTGCCGAATGCCCCCTCACGGCCCATTCAGAGGGGGGGGAGGGGTGTCTCCGCACACCTAACGTGACCGCGTCACGCGCTGGAGCCGTTGGCGAACTGTGATGATGTCACGCATTGCCCGATATCGGTCTGTGCTTGTGTGGCCAGGAACGCGAATGGGAATGACTATCATGCGAGTCTATTGGCTCACGCTCTATATACAGCAGCTCCCTCGACGAGACAAGCAGCTGGTACCGTGCATCTGTTTTTCATGCGAAGCCGTGTGCCTTTTGCGAGAGGGTATACTCCAGGGCTGCCTACCGCGGTCGTAGGGCGCCGCGGCTGCCTGCCGCACGAGGGAGAGGGGGGGATGTGGCCATTGCCAGGGGTCTCTCTGCCGGCCCAGGCGCCCTTATCCGCAGCCAGCTCTCGACGGCCGTGCTCGGGGGGTGACTGTGAGCGAGCTAGAGCGGGGCTGAGGTCGGCGGGGCCTGCGGCGGGGAGGCACCGCCTGCGCTATGGCGTCGATGGACGTACGAAGAGTGCGCTGGCGCATCGTGTACAGAGCACACTGTTGGAGGAAAAGTGTCAGGCACGCCCCATTACCATCCAGCCAAAGATAAAAAAGCGACTGGCCGCTGGCGCCGCAGGTGTGGCCGAGGTATGGCCACCGACAGATGTGGGCCCCATCGGTAGGGGGGCACAGGGGCAACACCAACCACGGCCGCCGCCGACGGGAAGAGGAGAAAGGACTGACGGCTACCAGAGCTTGTGTGGCCCGCAGGGAGGCGGGCGCGAGCGGCGGCGGCCTCCACAGGTCGTAGAAGCTGAGGCGGCGCGCACCGTCAACCGGTCGGCGCTCATGTCTCAAGTTGCCCCAGGTCCCGCCGGCGGCTCTGCCGGTACTCGGCGATCTCCGAAGGCATGCGCCCTGCACTGATCTCGGCGACGCCCCGAGGACCCCGCCGGCGACCGGTCGTGATGGCGTCGGGGGCTGACGCAGCGAAGGGAACTGCCTAAGGAAGTCTAAGGGCAGGTGCACGGTCCATGGCCCGGTCAGAGGCTGGGTCGTGCAAGGAACAGACGACGATCACATCGCAAGTGGCCGCCGTCGGCCGGAGTGGGGCGTCTAGGTGAGTGGCTGCCCAGTGATGACGAGCGGCACGCCATCGCCGACACGTCGGTCTCAGAGGGGAGTGCGAGGAAGCGTGTGGAGAAGGTGAGGGGCAGCAGCAGAGGTGAGGAGGAGCTCGGGAGTATGAGGATCGGGGCGGGGAGGGGCTCAGGAGGGTGAAGCGGCAAGACGCACCTTAGGGCCGCAGGACAACGACATGCGTGCGCGGGTGTGGCACCCCCCCGCGCAGTCAGGGCCCAATCATAGAGCTCCTTCGCGCGTGCGGCCTTGTCACGTACCGCCTTATCCACGACCGCCAACAGAAAGTGCCAGTTCGGCACGATGTTGAGGTCGGAGCCTCCGGGCACATCGTGCCGAAAGTCGCGGTGCGCAGCAAAACGTTCGCAGACGTGGCCGTGGGCAGCGGTGGAGAGGCGCCGTAGATATATCAGTCACGCGGAGACCCTGCGAGGCGCTCTACTGTGAGGTCATTGATGCGAGAAAACTGTGCGCGAGCAGCAGCCGCGCGAGTGGAGCAGCCTCAAGGGATGTGCGCAAGGGGTGAGCAGTGAAGTCTGTGCATGTGGTCTTCACCGCGAGCAGGGTGGGAGCTGTGTGGCAAAGAGGACGTTGGCCTAAGGTGTGAGGGGGCATAAGATGGGTTGGGAAAAAGGAACGCAGGCGCGCGGGGCGCTGCTCGAGAGCGGCAGAGGACGATGATCGACATTGGTGAGGCGCGCCCATTCTCCGGTGCGCAGAAGCGTCATTCCTGTCCGGGGACACGCCATCGGCAGTTGGGCCGTGGTTGCGACGAGCATCCCGACCAGTGCGCAACACATGCTCTGGGGGCCGCTTTCTGCGAAGCAAGAAAACCGCAAGGGCGGTCCTGGCGTTCGAGGCTGCCCGAACTTCGGCATTGGTCGGCCGTTCACAGATCTATTATTCCTCATATCAGAGTCACACCCATTCTCCCACCCACATGGGCAAAAAAAGCATGAAGTCAAATTTCAGAGATGTCGCTCGGGCCTGAGGCCTTCGTCCTTTTGTGAAGTCGAATGCAAGTGTCGGCACGCTGTGCGAGCGCGTGCTTTCGGCGCAATGCAGAAGAGCATGGCAGTGTAGCCGTTTCGGCCTTACACGTGGCTACGCACGGATTTCCGCAAGATAGAACCTCGGCACAATCGGCACCGCATGGAGGCCCGCCCGCTCATACGGTTGTCACGGGTGCGCACCGTGTTTCATCAGCCACTCTGCGCAGCGCTCTCGCGAGCGACTCCCGGTGAGTTCTTCACAGTGCCAAGACGCCTCTTCGCCTGTGGGGGCTCGGGCCTGTGCGGGCGGCCACCCTTGTTCCGTCTGCGCTGCTGTCATGCTCCCTAGCCGGCGCCACCGCTTTCCTCGCACTTCCTTTCAGTTCGGCGCTCTCCTCATCTCAGAGGACCCCGATGACGCGTTGCTTCTGCTGGCAGCGCGATCGAGCTTGTCTCCAGATGTTCGTGATTTCGACACTCCGTCGCCTGGGTCAGGCGATGAGCCCGGCAGCGGAGACGGGAGCTCACGTCACCGCGCGGCAGGAGCACGTGGGCATCCTACCTCGCGTGCACGCTGGTCACGCGAGGCTGGTTTGAGCAGCGACGGCGGTGGTGGAGGGGAAGCGCAAGGGATGGACGGCGAAGACGACAGTGGTGGGGAGGGCGGACGAGGCGACGGCGGTGGTGAAATGAATCGGCAAGGGCTGGACGGCAACGACTTCGGTGTAGCAGGTGGACGAGGGCTGGACGGCGACGGTGGCGGTGGTGGCAATGGACAAGGAGTGAACCCCGACAGCAGTGCTGCGCGGGGCGCACAAGGTCTAAACTCTGAAGGTTGTGCTGGGGGGGACGTAAAAAGGAGTGGACGAAGACGGCTCGGCCGCAGATAACAACGGCGGCGGCGGGGGGGGGCGCAGAGGACCCTCGCGGCCACGATGTTGCTGGCGTGGACGAGCAAAGAGTCGATGTTGGCACGGGGGCGGACAACGACGTTGGTGACGACGTTGAAGGCGAAAGTCTGAGTGATGAAGGGGCCGGCGGAGGCGCCGCAGGTGTCCCTAATGTGGACGGCCCAGGCGGGGCAGCCGGAGGTGGTGCGGACGATGAGGGACCGGTCGGAGCTTGTGCGGAGAACAATGGTGGCGTCGCCGACCAACAACGTCGAGTGCGGCGAAGGTGACTCAGCAGACGTGTTCCCCTTCCTCGGCGGCAGCCGTTTTCAAGGAGCGAGCTGAAGGAGTGGTTTGCGTTTGAGCTCCGGGCGCTGCTGGAGATTGATGACCGTGTAGCTGGCCAAGTGTTTCATAGCAGAATCGAGCGCGCGGGCGTCAACGACGGAGGTGATCTCGCCCTCCGCGAAGTCAGGAACTTGATAGCCTGTTGGGGAGTACTGTGCGATCATTGGGTCTGTGTATTAAGCTCTTGCGGTAGGGTGCTCGGCGCAGTCCAGGCAACTCGACGGTCAATGCTGGGGTTGAGAATCCGGAGCTGCTTCTTGCCATGGGTGCCAGCTGCTCCTGTCGCCAAGCGGCGGCTCTCCAAGGCGCATACCTGTCGGTCTGGCGCATACCTGTCGGTCTGTCGAGACGTCGGCGTTGCCAGCACCCAAGAGCTCTTTACGCGGATTCTTTTCCTTGACGGTGGAGCTTCCGTATGCCAGGCGGGCGAAGACGCAGGTGATGAACGAGGTGAGGACGACCCTCGCGCTTTCCAGGTACACGACTTTCCGCGCTAGGCCGATCTTCCCGGTGTACCCGTGTACGCCGTTCTCTACGAGGGAGCGTGGGCTCCGGTCGCTGCATGGTCTCGCGGGAAGCGGACAAGGATGGGGTTCTGTTGCCAGCTCTCGTGCGCTTCACACGCGTGGTCGTGCAATCACGCTAAGACTGTCTGCAGGGTGCTGTGGGGAGAGAACTCGTCGAGAAGAGAGGATGAGAGCGGCCCTGGAACAAGTTCTACACCGGACGAGAGCGAAGAAGAGCTTAATCAGCCCGAGCAAGGTGCTAATGGTGGTGCAGCAGATGTGGCTGCAGGCGCGAACGAGCTGCAATACAGACGTCGACGTCGCACGCGCAACATGTTACCCTGCCATGGAGAGGTCGCCAAGTGCGAGGTTATGCACGGGTCTTGCCAAGTTCGGCGGCTGGCCGGCACATTTCCACGTGTGTTGCCAGGTCTTTATGTTGGAGACTGGTGCCTTAAGTGCGGTGTGGCGCGAGGTGGTGCTGATCTGACGCACCGGGCTGCCGCATTGTTCACCGTGCGTGGCAAGATGGTCATCACTGTGGCGGACTGGATGTGCGAGGCTGGGCATCTCGTCGAGCATGACGGCGCCGAGGAGGCGCTCTTTGCTTTTGAGGCGGAGACGGTGTACGCGCGCGTGTTTCTTGACGCCATGCTAGAGACCTGCGTCATTCAACGCACGACGATATCTGCGGCAGCGGAGTTGTCGTCAAGCACTCTGCGGAATCGTCGGCAGCCGCGCCCACCTGTATCTTGATGACATCTGATTGTACTCGTCACATCTCCACGTCCAGCACACCATTAGGACTGCTGTAGGGATTGTTGAAAACGTACCCAACTGCATCTCGACTGCATCTTTTGGACCCTACATGTCATTTCCATGCTCAGGCGTCGTTGCCTGCGACCGTTCTGTTTCAAGTCTGGGAGCGTGAGGACTTTGCCACAGAGATTGTCTTAAAGCAGTCCAGAATGACAGTCAACGCAGGCAAATGCGGGCGACCATCCGGCCATCCGTATCAATGCGCCGTGGGGTAGTTCTCGATCTGGTTAGGACAGCATTTCAACTTCATCTCAAGCGTTAGGGTGGGGCCTCAGTCCACCTCAGTGCCCCCAGTGGCCCAAATATGCCCTGCCTTGCCTGGTAAGAAGCGACAGGGACGCTTATTGACTCCGTGCTGGGGGGCTACAGAGAGAAACTGAAGCCTGTGAAGGGCTGATAGCAGATGGTTTCTTGGATTCTGTGCTCTATCATGAGCACTAGGTAGGTGCTGCGCCTGGGAGCAACGAGAGAGAGCCACATGCCTGCACTAAAATCCACGAAGCGCATGAAGCGACGGCGATTCTCGTTCGGCGTGCTCTCACGGCCAAGGCACAGCCCGAAATGACTTGGCCTGTGCGCCTGTGTCATGCGACAGGCCACAGGGGCCTCTCAGACCACGTTTGTCAAAACAACGACAATGATTATAGTACTGATTTTGTCTACGAAGCGTCAAAATCAAGGCGGACGTGATGTCTCGCACTCCTGTCTCGCTCTTATTTCTCCCCTCTCTCCCTCTCTTCTCTCTCGGTCCAGACGGTCAAACGGCGTTCACTGGCTTGCCATGCGTGACATGTCATTCAATGGCAGCACAATAAGTCAGATGCAACAAGATACTTGTGTGCACACCATCATGCAGCCGCGTGGCTCTCTCGTGCCCCACACAAAGTTATTGGTAAAGAAGCGGTGGTCGCGCCAGTCACATGCATCAGAAGCAAAGCTCTTTGGGAAGCGACACACCCCAACACGATCCACCCACTCCTCCCAGTCGTGCTCCACGCAGAGAACGTCAATGATCTTGTGCGAAGAAATGGCCGCAAGGGTGGGGCGTATCTTACCCTCCCGAACCAGGTGGCACCACTGAAGCCTTTCGCACTCGTATGCCGTGAAAGGACACTCAGGCACGGAGCTTGCGGTCTCAGCACAGTGCACCACGACCGTCCGACTGAGCGTGCCGTTGTGGGCCGCAATAATCGCGCGTGCCTGCCCCACTCCGACCGTCCCGTCTTCTGCTCGGTAGCGAACCCAGTCATACCAAGGGCGTCCCTTCAGGTCCGGGGTGGCCCAGACCATGGTGCGATCGCCGCGCGCCCGACGGATATCAGCGTCTGGCAACAACGTCCCGGACTGCGTCGTGATGAAGTCAGATGAAGCGCACTGCAGGGCCTCGTCCAAAGTCACCAAGCCAGACGCAGCTGCGAAGTCGGAGACGGAGCTGAGCGCCCCACGGGCACGCATACGACGCAATTCGGACGCCTTCTTGGAAGTCGCTTTTGATGTCTGCCGCTGTCGTGAGAGTCGTACGACGCTCTGGATCTGCTCCGTGAGCACCATCTGCAATGCCGCGTTATCACGACTCTTGTTCGTGAGTGTAAAAGCCAGCTTGACAAACTTGTGCAGGGTCTCGTTCACGCCCGTGTTGCCGTCTTGGAGGTTGCCTCGAAGGAAGAACTCGTCCAGTAGATGCGACACTGCGCGATGCAGCTTGGTTGTGTGCGAGGGCCCAAAGAGGGGCTGGTAGTCGTTCTCAATCCAACGACTCATACGACGACATACCGACTTCGCTTCCGCCCAGGTCTTCGGCCGCACATCAAAGGCGCTCTTCAATATCGCGGCGAGCTCGAAGAGCACCCACGTCAGGAGACGATGATGCTGCCCTCCTGCTCCAGACCGCCCGAACAAGCCCGCAGCTGCGAAAGGCAAGAAGTGAACCGCCTCACGGTGCTCTTTACCCTTCAATGTAGCCTGTTTCTCTCCACTCTTGATGAAGTACCTGAGGTGCATTTGTAGAGAATCAAGTGCAAGAACCAGCCAGGGCGGTGACTAAAGATCAAATAAAACAGTCAGATATAGTGCATGCATCTCCAATGGAATGTAGCAACATCAAGATACAATCAGATCTCACGGAGCAGCGTCACAAGGATGAAGCTCTCAAGACAAGCAAATCTTACCCCGGGAAGATGGATGAGACACGGTGCGTGCGACTCGCGAACAAGAACCGCTTGTTAGCGATACGCACAGTCTCACCCGCTGTGCCGTGCAAAAGCTTCTTCGAACCGGCCAGCTCATGGGCAAAGGAATGTACACCTGTTGTCAGCGTTCTACAGATGCCGAGGTCCATGACCTGCCAATGGCAAAGTAAGGAGTAAGTGGGGGACAGAGCATAAAAGAACGCAAGCAGAGGATTGTGCGAGTCAGTACGTGTTACTGAGAAAGAGTGACGTGCCACCAGCCCCCTTGCAGGAGAGAAATGTAGAGATGATAGAATACAAATGCGTGACAATGACATGTACGGCAGCGTCATGCAAGCAGCATCTGGCAATCACCAAGGAAACACAGGAGTATGGAACGTACGTGTAGTCGGTCAAACCCAAATATCTGGTACAGCAGCAGCGGACCAGAGCCGAGTCCAGCCCAGGCGGCCAGTGCAGGTACAACGCAGTGGATGCGGGTGGCGGTCTCAATGGCATTGATAATGACACCATTGCCCCTTATTCCCCGCATGAGCGCTCCCTTGAGCTGCAGCTTGACAATCTTGAGCACGTTCCGCTTCTTTGGAGAATTCTTCCTGGAAGGCCGCACCCCGCTCGACGTGGAGCGTGCCATACATGGCGTGCAGTCGTACGCGCTGCCGTGACGCTTGAGGCACAAGACGTCCCGCTCTTCTGGCTGGTCCGACACGTAGAGTATGAGTCTCGGAATGATCTTCACCACGGCACCGTCCGGCAATGTCATCTCGGCACCGAAATGACTGGCGAGCTGGTATCTCGAAAGACCAGCGCGATGGTGCGTTGGAGGATCTCCGCCCGAGCCTCTGCAGCCTTTGACAAAGACATTGCCTCGTACCGCGACCGTACTTGGGGCATGTATGCCACGACGACCCATTCTGGTTCCTTGGTCACGATGTTCATCACTCTCATACGCAGCGGATACGCAGACACACCTGCAAGAAATACAATGGGCCGACACAGCGATGGCCAAATCAACAGTTCGCACGCTCCGTCAGTACAAGTTACGACGAGACGTATGGAGAAGCACAAGCTGTGCTGATGACAGCAAATGAGGTCATGATGCGGTCAGTAGTGACACGCAGTGTGGCAGTACGAAAATCAATCCCTGTGAGAAAACGTACCACCAGAAGAGGTTACAACCGTCCCATCTGAGTACAGCGCCAGTGCAAGCATCTGTGCGCACAGCCCAAACACGCGCTTGACGTCCGTCCGCTGAGCTCCGTAGGCATGGCCGTCAAAGAAGTCACGCAGTACGTCTCCGTCTTGCATCACCGGGGAGGCTGGAACAATGTCTCCAGAGGCGACAGATGGCGTGCAATGCGCACATGCGGACGTGGGCGTCGTAGTCCCGGGATCGACGTCTTGCGAGCTTCTTCCGACTGCATCTGGTCCGTTCTGGGATCCGTCTTGACTGTAATGGACGCCAGCCGCACAAGCACAATCCTCCGAGCCCCGCTCCCACCTGACGGTTGCCGCCGCCGTAAGACATTCTTGCACGACCTTCAGACCCTTGCGAAGGAGGATACGATGGGAACCCACCTTCGTCGTCACGACGGCCTCCATCCACCCCAGCTTCCGCAGCATGCGCCTCTTCTCGTTCCGCACTGCGGTCTTGAGCGACGATGGCGTGGGGAACGCGACCTTGGACGGCAATGTCGTTGAGCCAATCGCCCGCTCCACCGACAAGCACACCTGATGAGCTGCGGCAATGCGCGTCTCAGACATGGTACAAGCGTTGGCAAACACGTCGCGCAGCGATGGGGTGACGAAAGCAAATGTGTCCGTCGGAGCGTTGTCCTCGTACACAGCACGACAGCGCTCCTCATCACCAAACTCATCGAGGTAGTCCAACACCTTCGCGCAGAGCGTTTCACCGGGGTCCCCCTCACGACGGGAGAGGCGTGATCCGCAAAAGCAGCACCATGCAAATCATTAGCGGCACGCATCTCTGCTGATCTGACCACATCTGGATGTTCCCCGCTCACACAATCATCAGAGCTGTAGTCACTCGTCGCCGACGCGTCACTGTCGTATGCCGAGGAGCTTTCTCCTTGCGAGTCCCAGTCGTTCTCTCCCGCACCATCTCCACCGTCACCCCTCTCCTCAGCATCCCCGAAATCCTCCTCCTCTTCGAAATCATCTCCCCCGCCCCACCCACCAAATCATGATCGATATCCTCCTCCTCGCCAGTCCCATCTCCGCCGCCGGCCACCCCATCATCCTCTTCTCAGCTCCCCATGGCCAAGCTCCTCGCAGTCCCAGCTTCTGCAGCATCATCTGCAAGCCTGTGCCGCTTGCGCAGGTGACGGCCAAGGTGGCAGGGACTAAGAAGACGACCGTCATCACAACCGTCTACGGTACACCGCTTCATACCAGGAACGCGATCAGCCCCCCCCCCCCCCGTCCCCCCCCTCCTTCCCCTGTGGCGTCGGGCTCACGCCAGGAAAGCGGGGAAGACGAGGATGCGTCGCGTCACACGCCTGGAATGCGGGGAAGACGAGGCTGCATCGCCCATGGGGTAGAGATGCCGGTACGTGCGTCGCCCATGAGGCAGACGTGGAAGAGCCCAGGCGAAGTCACGCGCGTCGCCCGTCAGGCAGACGTGGATGAGCGCCGGCGAAGTCACCATCGCAAGGGACTCTCGGGATTGATAATGCGCGCCCCACCAACACCACCCACTCAGTACATATATTCGATTTCCAGCATACAGAGCTTAACAAATAAATGGATTCACTCGTCCACCTGCACTGCGGAACGCTTCAGTGCATTGGCAGTGCTCCAGAGTTTTAGGGCAAACGCGATCACCCAAATGTTCATGGGCTGTCTTGAAAACTAGCGTGTGTGCCATGCGATTGGGCTGTGGCATGGACCACAGAGCATAAACCACGAATCTGTGCGTGAAGGTGCGATTTAGAGATGTTTTACAGAAGTACGGCGTACAACTGTCCGAACGAAATACAAAAATGCAATGTGGCATGATGACGGAAATTTGTAGTTCCGAAAATTGTCTCACAAGTTTATGTCTTAAACTACAGTACGGCTGGTGTATGTTGGATGAGATATGAGGGACGGTTGGGGGGGGGGGGGGGGGGGGGGGGGGGGGGGGGGGGGGAGGAGGAGTGAGGAAGGCCGGGTCGGGTGGTGGAGCTCGCCACGAGGAGCAGGTGGGTGGGATAGATGCGGGGACGGTGAGCCCGGCCGGCGCAGGTCCCGGCTGTGGTGGCACGGGGGGGACGGTTGTGGAGGCGGCGGTCATCACGGCCAGCTTGGCATGCTGGCGCCCCGGCATCCACTGTTGGCTTGGTCGCCGTCAACAATTGGGCTTGTGTACGGTGCTTTCAATTGGTGCTGGCGTCGCCAGGTGCGGCCAAATGCAACCCCGTTCCGTGCAGTGCATATGCAGTGTGCATGCATTTTGAGGGCCTGACTCTCCTGCGACTGTGGGAGGCCCGCCGTCGTTGGCGGGCGGACCGCGCATCTCCCCTGGGCGGGCCGTCGGCGCAGCTCCCTAGGGTGTTAGCTGATTTGCGGCTTGCCGTGGTGCACTGCCATGCACCGCGCGGTACTTCGTGCGTTCGGCCCTGCGGTTGCCGGCGACGCGCTGGGTGTCGCCAGCAGCGATCCAGCGGTGGGCACTGTGGGGGAGGAGGCTGCCGATCCGTCCTTGCGCGCGGCGGCGGCGGGTGTGGGTGCGGGGGACGCGGAGGCGGGGGCTGCCGATCGGTCCGAGTGCGCGGCGGCGGGGGCGGGGAAGGCGGCGGCTAGCGGCGCGGCCGCATCGGCGGAGGCGGCGAGGGCTGCCGATCTGGCCGTGGGCGCGGGGGTGGTGGCGTCGGCGGCCGATCCGTCGGTGAGCGCGGGGGTGGCGGCGGCGTCGGTCGATCTGTCTGTATGCGCGGGGGTGGTGGCGGCGGCCGATTCGTCGGTGGGCGCGGGGGTGGCGGCGGCGGCGGCCGATCCGTTGGTGGGCGCGGGGGTGGCGGCGGCGGTGACCGATCCGTCTGTTGGCGCGAGGGTGGTGGCGGCGGCGGCCGATCCGTCGGTGGGCGCGGGGGTGGTGGTGGCGCCGGCCGATCCGGCTGTTGACGCGGAGGTTGTGGTGGCGCCGGCTGGCCGCGCGGTGTTGGGCGCGGCGGTGGTGGAGGCGGGGGAGGCGGCGGCTGGCGGCGCGGCGGCGGCTGGCGCGGCGGCGGCTGCATCTGGCCCCCCGGCGGGGGACGCGGCTGGGGTTCCCTTGACGGAGGAGGCGGCTGGCGACGCGGCGTCGGCTGCATCTGCCCGAGCGGCGGGGGAAGCGGCGGGGGACGCGGCGGGGGTGCCCGTGAGGGAGTGCGGCGGCTGCTTCTGGCCCCCCTGCGGGGGACGCGGCTGGGGTGCCCGAGAGGGGGGAGGTGGCTGGCGACGTGGCGTCGACTGTGGCGGCGGGGGCGGCGCGCGACGTACCGGTGGACGTGCTGGGGGACGCGGCTGGGGAAGTGCTGAGGAACGCGGCGAGTGACGGGGCGGCGGACGGGGCGGGGGACGCGGCTGGCGTCAATGCGTCTGACGGCGCGGCGGCTGCATCTCGCTGTGTTGCGGCTGCAACTGGTGGCGCGGCGGCGGAAGCTGGCCGCTTGGCGACGACGGTGGGCGACGTCCCGGCGCACGTGCTGGGGATCGCAGCGGGGGACGAGGCGGGCGAGGGTGCGGACGGCGACGTGGCGGCTCGGCCGGCGCTTTGGGCGGTTTCAACCACTCCCTGGCCCGGGGCGAGCGCGCAGACGCTGCCGGCGTCGTCGACCACTGCCGAGATGGCGGGGCAGGCCCGAGGGACTGCCGCACTGAGCTCCGGTGGCCGTGGTGCGGCCAAGGCGGGGCGGGGGAGGGCCACGGCAGGGCGGGGGGCGGCTAAGGCAGGGCGGGGGGCGGCCAAGGCGGGGCGCGGCGCGTCGGCGGCAGGGCGGGCGGCGGCGAAAGCCGGAACGGAGGCCGCAGGGTCGGCCAAAGCCGGAACGGGGGCCGCTGTGTCGAGGGCAGGGCGCGGCGCGTCGACCACCAGGTCAAGGGGGGGGGGGACGGGGGCGCCGGCCTCCACTGCATCTCCTCCTCGTCTGCGCCAGTCGACGCTCACGCAAGCGGGCGCTACCGACGCCCTCAAGAGGCTCTCTGCCGCGCGTGGCGGCGCGCGTGGCGCGGCTGCGGCCGCACGTGGTGGCGCGCGTGGCGCGGCCGCGGCCGCGCGTGGCGGTGCGCGTGGCGGCGCGCGTGGCGCGGCCGCGGCCGCGCGTGGCGGCACGCGTGGCGCGGTCGCTCCCGCGGCGGAGAAGGTAAGCTCGTGTGCAACTTTTTCTTTATCATAGCGCAGCGGTGCCCTTAGGCGTTCCTTGGCTTGGGTTGACGGTGTGACTCTTTTTTGTGTCGTGGTCGGTGGCCGCTTCTAACTTCCGTGTCCCCCGTGTTGTTTGTGCCCCACGCTCGTCCTGGTTGGTCGCCGCGTCTATCTCCCGTGTCCCCCGAGTTGTTTGTGTGCCTCGCTCCAATGACTGTGCTGCACAGGCTGGAAAGAGAAAGATCGAACGGGAAGCGCAGGCTAGCAAGGAGGCGTCCGGCAGTTGCTCGGTACGTTTGCGCAACCTGCGTGGCTCCTTTTGGCAGCACCTTTGTGTCATCTGCATTGCATATGAGCATTTGTCCTCTGTGATGCCTCATGTGGTGTCAACTGGAGCACATCTCACTCACATTGAGGCCCCATCTGGATTACCGTATCGCTTCTCAAAGGACGTGTGTCCCCGCCCCTCTTGCATTCTCATGATACGTACGACGCAGTCATTTGCAGAGGATCCTGCACCTGCACCGAAGCGTCCAAAGTACGCTCCACAAGGCAAGAAGCGGCGGCGCTCGATAAGGGAGACATTGCTCCGGGAGCTGGCACCTCCCGGGGACAGCGACGAGGATGGCGGGGACGACTCGGACGGGTCCGCCGCGGCGGCCCAAGAAGAGCGGGACGCTGAGCGGGCGCGCTCCATGGAGGCCGCTGTGAAAGCCGCCGATGCCGCCAGGAAGTTCCACGAAGGGCAAAGGCAAGGGACCGGCTGCACCGAAGAAGGGCAAGGGACCGGCTCTTCTTGCCAGGAACGCGTCGCGGACGGGTAAGGGGAGCAAGCCGACGAGGGCCCCAGGTGAGTTGGCGGGGCCGGCCCTGACGCTCGCCGTCCGCCGGGAGGTGACCGCGCGCACCATCGCGCTCTTTAGCCATCCGCAGGACGCCGACGACGTCTTCTTGTGCAACGACGACGCGCGGGCCATGTACATTGCCAGCATCATGGCGGTGGCGCCGGCCAGCATGGAGCGGGCGGAAGAGTTGGCGCGTCAGGTGGCGGCGGTCAACGCGCGGCCGAAGAAGGAGGAGACTAGCAGCGCGACGCGCACGACGGACATTCTTGGGCAATGTGCCCAGGCGCGGTCCACGGCGTACCACAGCTTGTGCACTTGGGTGTGGTCGTCGTGGACTGCTATGGTGGAGTACGAGTCGACGGAGGCGGACTACAGGGGCAACGACGAGAGCAAGCGCACGGCAGCCATCGGGATGTCGTGGCTGAAGGGGAGGCGCTACCTCAACACCAAGAGCGGGCGCGCTGCGCTGTACAACTTGTGCGCCGCGTACATCAATCGGTACGGTATGGAAGACGCCTACACGGACCAGTACCACAAGGGGCGTCGGGTGCTGAGCCTGTAGCTCGCCGTCTTTGCCCTGATCGTCGCGAAGGTATGGACCGTGCCCCTATGTTGTGTGTGTGGGTGTGTGTGTGGATGTGTGTGTGTCGTGTGAACTTTGTCTCTGTCGTTGTATATCATGTCATTCGGCACCATCTGGCGCCATGCGTCATTGGACTGCATCTTACTCTGCATTTGGGTGCATCTGACCTGTCTTGGGCCCTCTGTTTTCCTTGGTGACTGCATCTCTCTGGCATGTGGTGTGATTGTGACTGCTGCAGATTCGGTCTCAGCTTCTCCTCGACGTCTACGGACTGTCGGCATTGAAGAAGATGATGGGAGGCCTGAACCCGTCGCACCGCGCGTGCTTCTGTGAGGGGCTCACCGCGCTGCATGCCGCGGCTGTCAAGCCCGGCTGTCAGTGGGTCAAGCTGTTTGCCACCGTCGTGAAGGAACCCTTCTGCGCGGCGGTGAAGGACCCAGACTCCTCGCTGGGCACCACCACGAAGGTGGACAAGATCGGGCGGCGCACGCCTTACCACGGGGTCCAGTCCTCCTTGCAAGCCATCCTGAACCTGCTGAACGACGACAGCGACTCGGAGGAGTCTGACTTGTCGTCCGATGATGACGTCGTCCACGTCGTCATCCCGGTGACGGCGACAGCGCCGTCATCTCGCGACGAGAAGCGCCGGGAGCGCCTCATGTCGGTGGCTCGGGTGGGGGGGGGGGGGCAGCGGGGATGCCGGCAGTCAAGGCCGAGGTCGTTGAACCCGGCGTTGCTCATGACTTCTCCTCGTGGTATTCGGTTTCTTCGGACGACTCCTACGAGCAGGAGTCGGACGACTGCTACGTGGGGCTTGACGAGGGGGCCATGGAGGACGGCGAGTTTCTGGACTCGGAGCTCAGAATGGAGGACCTGAAGGACCTCGACGCGTCGCACGATCATTTTGAGTATAGGTACACGAAGTTTGGTGGGTCTGATGGTGAGGAGGCAGGGGGTGGAGAGGACGGAGAAGCAGCGGCGGAGGACGAGGACGAGGAGGTGGCGGAGGACGAGGACGAGGAGGTGGCGGAGGAGGAGGAGGAGGAGGCGGAGGATGAGGGGGAGGAGGAGGAGGAGGAGGAGGAGGAGGAGGAGGGGGAGGGGGAGGGGGAGGAGGAGCAGGAGGCGGAGGAGGAGGAGGAGGAGGAGGAGGCGGAGGAGAAGGAGGGGGAGGGGGAGGAGGAGGAGGAGGGGGAGGAGGAGGGGGAGGAGACGGAGGGAGACAGAGAGTCTTAAGAGAGCGACGCGGGCGAGAGCAGCAAGGTCACCACGTGACTCGCGTCGGTCTGTTCTTGCTTCGGGCCCGCACCCGGCTTGGTGAGATACCACCCATGTGTACGCATGGCCTGCATTTGGTGAGCGAAGGACTGCATTAGACGTCGTTTGGATGCATGATGCGATCACAATGTGGTTGAGGAGAACCCAGTTTGTTGATCAATAGCGGTCGACGGTCGGTAGCGTGGTTGAGAGGCTGAGCTGGTGATGAAGGAGGGGGGGGGGGGGGGGGGGCGGGGGGGGGGGGGGGCAAGCTCGATGGGGGGAGGGGGTGAAGTAGGGGTGTGGGGGGGGGTACCGGCGGGTCCTGCCCCTGCATCCGCCGGATCCGCCGCTGCTGCTGCCCACGCCGGTTGCGGTTGCGGTCGTGGCGGCCTACCACGGCAGGGGGGGGGGGAGGCGCGACGTCCAGGCGGCGGTGTCCGAGGCGGCGTGGCGGAGGCGGCCGCGGCAGCCGGTTCGGCGGCGGCAGCGGCGGCGGCGGTATAGGACGCAGTGGCGGCGGCTGTGGCGAGGGTGTTGGACGCAGTGGCCGTGGCGGCGGTAGCGACGGCAGCTGGGCTGCGGTGGCAACGGTTGCGGTGGTGGTCGGGGCGGCGCCGCTGCCCAGGTTGGTAAACGGCGCCCCCGTGTCGACGGCTGCAAGGGGCACCACACTGGCCGGTGGGGGGGGGGGGGGGGGGGTGAGGGGGGCGGTCGGGGCCGGGCGGCGGCGGCCTTTCCGGCTGGGCCACTTGCTTTGCCCCCGGGCCCGCCCACGTCTGTCCCCCCACGGACGGCAGCGGCCCGCCGGGGGGGTGGGGCGCGGCGGCGGCGTGCCGCAGGGCGAGGGGGGCGGGCGGCGTCGGCCTTTCCGGCAAGCGCACCGACCGGCGAGAAAGGGAGCGGGGCGACGCGCTCGAGAGGCTGGGATGGCGGCAAGGTATGGCCGACGGCCGGCCCGCTGCCCACCGCCATCCTTTGTGGTGGCGGTGCCACTAGCGGCGGCGGCGACGGCCGCGCTCTTGCCCTTCGCACCTCCCTTTGCTCTCCGCTCGCTTGTGCCCCGCCCCGCCCTCCTCTTTCTCTCCCACCTTCCCCCCCCCCCCCCCCCCCCCCCCCCCCCCCCCCCCCCCTTTGCCCCCCCCCCCCCCCCCCCGCTCGCCAACCTTGCCGCAACTGCCGCCGGGGGGGGGGCAGGCCGACGACGCTGGTGTGAAGGCGCCCGCTGGGGGGGGGTGCGGCCAGAGGAGCACGGCGGGGCGCCGCGGTGGCGCGCATCGACCGGCGAGGATGGGAGCGGGGCCACGCGCTCGAGCGGCTGGGATGGGGGCAAGGTATGGCCGACGGCCGCCTCGCTGCCCACCGCCATCCGTTGTGGTGGCGGTGCGACTAGCGGCGGCGGCGACGGCCGGGCTCCGCCAACAGCCACCGCCGCATCCCCCCCCCCCCCCCCCCCCCCCACACCCCGGCGCCACCGCCGCCCCCTCCACCCCCCTGCCGCCTTCTCCACGCCCCAGCGACCGCGCCGGCGGCGGCGGCACTGGCGGCAACGGCGACGGCCGCTCTCCGCCAACTGCCACCGCCGCCTCCCCCCCGCCCCCCCCGCCCCCTCCACCCCTCGGCAGCCGCGCCGGCGGCGGAGCCGGTCCGTCACCCCCGCCGACGCGGTGGCGGCGGTGGCGGGGGTGGCGACGGAGCCGCGTGGCGGTGGCAGCACGCCATTGCTGCGCGCCGCACTGGCGGCAGCAGCGACGGCCGCGATCGGCGGGGGCTGCACTGGCGGCGGCGTTGGCATTGGCGGCGGCGGCGACGGCCGCGCCCGGCGGCGGCCGCACTGGTGGCGGCGGTGGCATTGGCGGCAATGGCGACGGCCGCGCCCGGCGGCGGCGGCACTGGCGGCGGTGGCGACGGCCGCGCCCGGCGGCGGCGGCATTGGCGGCAGCGGCACTGGCGGCGGCGGCGGCGGCTCGGCTCCACCAAACGCGACCGCCGCCTCCCCCTGTAGCATCCCTGGCCCCGACCTGGCGCCGACCCGGGACTACAACCAGAGGGCACCAGGTGCCAGAACACGCCCGCCGTGTGGTGATGGTTGGCGGCCGTGGCCCGTGCCCGGCACTGGGATGCGGTGGACTACGCTATCCACACGTGAGAGAGGGATTGCTGATGGGTTTTTGCATACTTGTGAGGGACTTGATTTGAGAGAATTTGAGTGTGAGATTAGTGAGTGGGAATAGAATTAGTAGTGATAGTGGCCCCCGACCTGACGAGGTTAGACTCGGGTCGGGGCCACTCGGGGTTATGGGGGGGCTACCTGGCCAACGTGCCGAGGCTCCCCCAGATGCACGTTAAGAGGGACAGCGAGGCGCCCTTGGCCCGCGCCCTCAGGAAAAAGACAACTGCGCGCTTGCTTTCCTCTTCCCCGTGTGCACTACCGTGCGTATCTGTTTGCTCTGCGAGCAGGCACGTGAGGCAACAGGCATACCA
The DNA here is from genome assembly GCA_009829735.1 of Pyropia yezoensis. NCBI lineage: Eukaryota > Rhodophyta > Bangiophyceae > Bangiales > Bangiaceae > Pyropia > Pyropia yezoensis. The sequence goes on from CM020620.1 coordinate 4,948,100, forward strand.
TTCTCGTAGTTCCCCTTTCTATGTTACCTGTCCCTTTCCCCCGAGGGATATAGACACGTGTCTGAGAGGATCGAGTTTTATACCACATATTTGGTGGAGCAGCAGGGGATGATTGGAGTGTTTGAGAAGAGACATTTGGGAGCAGCGGTTGGGTTGTTCCTGTTCTGTCTTTTTCTGTGGTTTGGGAATTATTTGCACCCGTTCACGGGAATCCCATTCCTGGCTCTCCAACCCCTCTCTTGTGGTCGGGCGATCTTTGGACACGCAGGCAACTGGACTGTGGCTGTCAAGAGACCAACATGGCTACCCTCCCTGGCACGACGGTGCCCGAAGGGGTAGACCCCGCGTCCCTTGACGCATCCCTGGTCACCGCGGGGGACGGTGCCCAACCCGGCGTTCTCCCTACGGGTGAAGCAGACCTGGGCGTGACATCCGGTAGCGGACTGGAGTCCACAGGCGGCCAAGCACCACCTGCTCCCGTTCCTCCGGCTGTTCCTCCTGTGGGAGCCACCCCGGGGTCAACGGCGTTTGAGTCCGCTCGCAGCAGACGTCTCCCTCCTGTCGGTTCTACTCCTCAACCTCCAGGGATAGCCCCTCGTGTGTTTACTCCTGGACCCACACATGGCAGCTGGGTGTATTCACCTCTTCCTGTGGGCACTAGCGATGCCAGAGGCACCGTTATGACTGGTTCTACGGGTCTCCCTGAGACCTCGACTCCTGGGACCGGCCAAGCTTTTTCCTCCCCTTGCATCCTATGGGGCGGGGAGCCCCAAGACCGGTAACCGGAGCAGCCGAAGTCGTCGGCGTCATCGCCGTCGCTCTAGCACCAGCGAGACCAGTTCCTCCAGCTCTGAGGAGGGATATGATTGGGATGCATCTCCCGGTCCCACCCGGCGCAGGCTAGTCGAGTTTGACTTCCCTGCCCACCAAGTGGGAGATGCCACCCTGAACAAGGTCACGTATTGGGGTAACTACCGGCTGGAGAACCAAGACCAAGGTTACACCCGGAAGATGGCCAAGAAGATGGCGTCCCTGAACCGGCGAATGCAGCCGAGCTTCGGGGGACATCCTAAGTTTTCCGGGAAGAGACCGGCGCTTATCTTTGCCTTCCTGCGCCGGTTTGTCAAGGCATGCAATGACAACGATGTGTCTGAGGGCAAGGCTCTCTACCTCCTGGTTAACTTCATGACCGGAGAAGCGGAACAGCGGTTTGCACAGGTTCTACCAGACTCTGCCGGACACATTGTCGGACGTACCGTCGCGAGTTATCCGGAGGCGGTCAACTGGCTCCTGTCCAACTACGCTGACGCGGACTCTCTGCGTAAAGCAGTCGGCAGGCTGAACCGGGCAACCATGGAAAGACAAGAGACTCCAGAGGCGTTCGCCCGTCGTGTCCGGGAGATGAGCGATGCTTGTGGCAACGTTTACCCTGAGGACAGGCTCAAGATGATCTTCTCGGAAGGGCTTCCTGAATATCTTCAAGTGGATGCGGAGAACTACAACCAGGAACATCAAGAACATACCTTCCAGCAGTTGATGGCCTACACCCAGGGCAAGTACCGGCAAGCCAGGGCCCTCCAAGCTCCCATGGTATCAACTCCCAAGCCGTTGTCGCGAGTTCGACCCGGACCCGACAAGTATAAGGGAGGTGATAGCCCTGTACCGGTACTCGCAGTTGGCGAGGCCTCACCCATGGGGTCAGGGGACAAGTGGGGCGGCTTCGTTTCTAAGGAGCAACCATCCCTGGTCGCCCCCAAGCCAAGTCAAGAACCAGCGGTTCCGGTCTTTTTGGCTGTGCCAGAAGGAGGATCACATGTCCTACCAGTGCCCGACTATTCCCAAGGACCTCCAGGAGAAACTCAAGCGTCAAGGACTGGTGTTTGCGAAGGCGGTCAACTGGGCTGACCGGCGAGCACCCTCCAAGATGGACCAGGCACAGGTACACGCAATCCGAGTGGCAACCTTACAGAGCATCACGGAGGCTCTGGCAAGGGAAGCTCCTACGGACTTCGACCTGGAGACCGAAACCTCTAAGGACTCCTCGGACCCGGGAAACGAGTAGGGCAGGCGCTCTCCCCAAGTGTCTTCCCGAATCTCCGACGGCAGGGTACTTCTACCTGTTCTCCCCTTGCGTGCCGGGAGAAAGGACGGCAGTTACCCGCTCAACCGGTAGCCGCCTGGACACCCTGTTTGTTCAAGGGGACATTGCTCGTCCTGCGTAAAGGAAAACCTCAAGATTAATGCTCGTATGCGTGTGGGGGATAGCCTCCCCCAAGCTGTTACGCCGGTGGTTGACACGGGAGCCGGACCAAGCGTCATCACTGAGAACCTGTTACCTCCGGGCTGGCGTCGACATGCCTGGAGAGCGCCTACCCGGACCCATATCGTCGACGCTTCGGGTCAAACCCTACGACCGCTTGGCCGTCTTCCTGTCGCCATCTATGTCAACAATGAACCAATGCTTTTTCCCTTTCTAGTAGTCAAGACCCTATCAGTCCCCCTCATCCTAGGGCTGGGACTTCCAGAAGCAGCATGTCAAGAGCATCCTACCCGGAGAAGGGGAAGGTCCAGTTCAACCATGGGTTTGTGTCACCGGTATTGGAACATCTGGACGCCAAGGTTGGTGCAGCCAAGAGCAAGAGGGGAACGCATCCCACCCTCTACCTTGACTGTCTTCAAACCGGTGCTCCTACCTCCTCGCTCGGAGACCAAGGTTCAAGTAACGACCCCGGATTGCAGGTCAATGCCTGATCTACGGACGTAAGGAATTTCTGGCGAAACACCGGTTATACTTGGCCCACGGACATCACAAGAAGGTGAAAGGCACACCCCGGTTCTCGGTGCTAATCGTCAACGTGAGCCGGAAGCCAATAACCCTCGCCAAGGGCACCCGAGTTGGGTACAGCAGAGCCTTACCGGGGATCCGCCCGTGCTATGAGCAAGGAAGACCTCCTGAACCTGCAACAAGAACTGGCATCCAACTTGACGGCCTTAGACGTACCTCCGAAGCAAGAGCAGGCTGGCAGCGCTACTCCGAAACCCGAACAAGCACCACCCGGGATGCCGAAGGTCAAGCAAGAAAATGTCCCTCCCGACTTGAAGGAGGCACTGGAGAAGCTTCTCCAGGAATATCGGCACCTGTGGTCGGGAGAGCTGGGCAAGATGGACGCCACTCTACACCGGATTCAACTCAAGCCGGAAGCTAAGCCAGTACACATGCAACCATATCGGGCCGGACCTCATCGC
>CM020620.1:4951845-5145715 GCA_009829735.1 Pyropia yezoensis
CATTGGCGGCAGCGGCACTGGCGGCGGCGGCGGCGGCTCGGCTCCACCAAACGCGACCGCCGCCTCCCCCTGTAGCATCCCTGGCCCCGACCTGGCGCCGACCCGGGACTACAACCAGAGGGCACCAGGTGCCAGAACACGCCCGCCGTGTGGTGATGGTTGGCGGCCGTGGCCCGTGCCCGGCACTGGGATGCGGTGGACTACGCTATCCACACGTGAGAGAGGGATTGCTGATGGGTTTTTGCATACTTGTGAGGGACTTGATTTGAGAGAATTTGAGTGTGAGATTAGTGAGTGGGAATAGAATTAGTAGTGATAGTGGCCCCCGACCTGACGAGGTTAGACTCGGGTCGGGGCCACTCGGGGTTATGGGGGGGCTACCTGGCCAACGTGCCGAGGCTCCCCCAGATGCACGTTAAGAGGGACAGCGAGGCGCCCTTGGCCCGCGCCCTCAGGAAAAAGACAACTGCGCGCTTGCTTTCCTCTTCCCCGTGTGCACTACCGTGCGTATCTGTTTGCTCTGCGAGCAGGCACGTGAGGCAACAGGCATACCATTCTCGTAGTTCCCCTTTCTATGTTACCTGTCCCTTTCCCCCGAGGGATATAGACACGTGTCTGAGAGGATCGAGTTTTATACCACATATTTGGTGGAGCAGCAGGGGATGATTGGAGTGTTTGAGAAGAGACATTTGGGAGCAGCGGTTGGGTTGTTCCTGTTCTGTCTTTTTCTGTGGTTTGGGAATTATTTGCACCCGTTCACGGGAATCCCATTCCTGGCTCTCCAACCCCTCTCTTGTGGTCGGGCGATCTTTGGACACGCAGGCAACTGGACTGTGGCTGTCAAGAGACCAACATGGCTACCCTCCCTGGCACGACGGTGCCCGAAGGGGTAGACCCCGCGTCCCTTGACGCATCCCTGGTCACCGCGGGGGACGGTGCCCAACCCGGCGTTCTCCCTACGGGTGAAGCAGACCTGGGCGTGACATCCGGTAGCGGACTGGAGTCCACAGGCGGCCAAGCACCACCTGCTCCCGTTCCTCCGGCTGTTCCTCCTGTGGGAGCCACCCCGGGGTCAACGGCGTTTGAGTCCGCTCGCAGCAGACGTCTCCCTCCTGTCGGTTCTACTCCTCAACCTCCAGGGATAGCCCCTCGTGTGTTTACTCCTGGACCCACACATGGCAGCTGGGTGTATTCACCTCTTCCTGTGGGCACTAGCGATGCCAGAGGCACCGTTATGACTGGTTCTACGGGTCTCCCTGAGACCTCGACTCCTGGGACCGGCCAAGCTTTTCCTCCCCTTGCATCCTATGGGGCGGGGAGCCCCAAGACCGGTAACCGGAGCAGCCGAAGTCGTCGGCGTCATCGCCGTCGCTCTAGCACCAGCGAGACCAGTTCCTCCAGCTCTGAGGAGGGATATGATTGGGATGCATCTCCCGGTCCCACCCGGCGCAGGCTAGTCGAGTTTGACTTCCCTGCCCACCAAGTGGGAGATGCCACCCTGAACAAGGTCACGTATTGGGGTAACTACCGGCTGGAGAACCAAGACCAAGGTTACACCCGGAAGATGGCCAAGAAGATGGCGTCCCTGAACCGGCGAATGCAGCCGAGCTTCGGGGGACATCCTAAGTTTTCCGGGAAGAGACCGGCGCTTATCTTTGCCTTCCTGCGCCGGTTTGTCAAGGCATGCAATGACAACGATGTGTCTGAGGGCAAGGCTCTCTACCTCCTGGTTAACTTCATGACCGGAGAAGCGGAACAGCGGTTTGCACAGGTTCTACCAGACTCTGCCGGACACATTGTCGGACGTACCGTCGCGAGTTATCCGGAGGCGGTCAACTGGCTCCTGTCCAACTACGCTGACGCGGACTCTCTGCGTAAAGCAGTCGGCAGGCTGAACCGGGCAACCATGGAAAGACAAGAGACTCCAGAGGCGTTCGCCCGTCGTGTCCGGGAGATGAGCGATGCTTGTGGCAACGTTTACCCTGAGGACAGGCTCAAGATGATCTTCTCGGAAGGGCTTCCTGAATATCTTCAAGTGGATGCGGAGAACTACAACCAGGAACATCAAGAACATACCTTCCAGCAGTTGATGGCCTACACCCAGGGCAAGTACCGGCAAGCCAGGGCCCTCCAAGCTCCCATGGTATCAACTCCCAAGCCGTTGTCGCGAGTTCGACCCGGACCCGACAAGTATAAGGGAGGTGATAGCCCTGTACCGGTACTCGCAGTTGGCGAGGCCTCACCCATGGGGTCAGGGGACAAGTGGGGCGGCTTCGTTTCTAAGGAGCAACCATCCCTGGTCGCCCCCAAGCAAGTCAAGAACCAGCGGTTCCGGTCTTTTTGGCTGTGCCAGAAGGAGGATCACATGTCCTACCAGTGCCCGACTATTCCCAAGGACCTCCAGGAGAAACTCAAGCGTCAAGGACTGGTGTTTGCGAAGGCGGTCAACTGGGCTGACCGGCGAGCACCCTCCAAGATGGACCAGGCACAGGTACACGCAATCCGAGTGGCAACCTTACAGAGCATCACGGAGGCTCTGGCAAGGGAAGCTCCTACGGACTTCGACCTGGAGACCGAAACCTCTAAGGACTCCTCGGACCCGGGAAACGAGTAGGGCAGGCGCTCTCCCCAAGTGTCTTCCCGAATATCCGACGGCAGGGTACTTCTACCTGTTCTCCCCTTGCGTGCCGGGAGAAAGGACGGCAGTTACCCGCTCAACCGGTAGCCGCCTGGACACCCTGTTTGTTCAAGGGGACATTGCTCGTCCTGCGTAAAGAAAACCTCAAGATTAATGCTCGTATGCGTGTGGGGGATAGTCTCCCCCAAGCTGTTACGCCGGTGGTTGACACGGGAGCCGGACCAAGCGTCATCACTGAGAACCTGTTACCTCCGGGCTGGCGTCGACATGCCTGGAGAGCGCCTACCCGGACCCATATCGTCGACGCTTCGGGTCAAACCCTACGACCGCTTGGCCGTCTTCCTGTCGCCATCTATGTCAACAATGAACCAATGCTTTTTCCCTTTCTAGTAGTCAAGACCCTATCAGTCCCCCTCATCCTAGGCTGGGACTTCCAGAAGCAGCATGTCAAGAGCATCCTACCCGGAGAAGGGAAGGTCCAGTTCAACCATGGGTTTGTGTCACCGGTATTGGAACATCTGGACGCCAAGGTTGGTGCAGCCAAGAGCAAGAGGGAACGCATCCCACCCTCTACCTTGACTGTCTTCAAACCGGTGCTCCTACCTCCTCGCTCGGAGACCAAGGTTCAAGTAACGACCCGGATTGCAGGTCAATGCCTGATCTACGGACGTAAGGAATTTCTGGCGAAACACCGGTTATACTTGGCCCACGGACATCACAAGAAGGTAGAAAGGCACACCCCGTTCTCGGTGCTAATCGTCAACGTGAGCCGGAAGCCAATAACCCTCGCCAAGGGCACCCGAGTTGGTACAGCAGAGCCTTACCGGGGATCCGCCCGTGCTATGAGCAAGGAAGACCTCCTGAACCTGCAACAAGAACTGGCATCCAACTTGACGGCCTTAGACGTACCTCCGAAGCAAGAGCAGGCTGGCAGCGCTACTCCGAAACCCGAACAAGCACCACCCGGGATGCCGAAGGTCAAGCAAGAAAATGTCCCTCCCGACTTGAAGGAGGCACTGGAGAAGCTTCTCCAGGAATATCGGCACCTGTGGTCGGGAGAGCTGGGCAAGATGGACGCCACTCTACACCGGATTCAACTCAAGCCGGAAGCTAAGCCAGTACACATGCAACCATATCGGGCCGGACCTCATCGCCGGGATGAGATTGAGAAGCAGGTTAACAAGATGCTCAAGATGGATGTTATCGAGCCGTTTGATGGCGAGTGGGCTTTCCCAGTGGTAGTCGTCCCGAAACCTGGCGGTCACTTCCGTTTCTGCGTTGACTACCGGCGCCTGAACGAGATGACAGTCAAGGACGTATACCCGATACCCCGGATGGATTATTGCCTCGACTTTCTTGGTGATGCCACCCTCTTCTCGACGCTGGATTGTAATGCCGGTTACTGGCAGATCCCTCTGGCTGACGAGGACAAGTACAAGACCACCTTCACGTGCCACCTGGGACTATTTCGGTGCAAGCGTCTTCCTTTTGGTCTCACCAATGCTCCGGCGACCTTCCAAAGAGCCATCGACATCATCCTGTCCGGGCTAAGGTGGAGAACATGTTTGGTCTACCTGGACGACATTATCGTTTTCTGCAAGACCCCAGCGGAACACCTGGAGCACCTTCGGGAGGTCCTGGCCCTCCTGTCCAAGGCTGGAGTTACCCTCAAGGCCGAGAAGTGCCACCTGTTTGAGACTGAGGTGGAGTATCTGGGGCATGTGCTGAGTCCGAGGGAGCTCCGAGTCAATGAGAAGAACATCAAGGCCCTCCGGCAAGCACGGCAACCCAAAACCCAGACGGAACTCAAGAGCTTCCTCGGTATGTGCAACGTCTATCGCCGGTTCGTACGGGACTATGCTCTGATTGCCCGGCCACTGACCAAGCTGACCAGCAAGAAGCTTCCCGCACAACTCCCGGTGTTCGACGAGAAGCAGACCGCGGCCTTCGAAGAGCTCAAGAAGCGCCTGACCACCACTCCAGTACTGGCGTTACCCAAGCGGGAGGGCCAGTTTGTTCTGGAGACGGATGCCTGTGGCGTCCAGGTGGGGTGCTCACTACTCCAGCAGCAACCTGATGGGCACTTTCTCCCGATAGGCTACTACAGTCGCGTCTTGACTCCAGCTGAGGAGAACTATTCCACGACCGAGCGCGAGTGCTTGGCAGTCGTCTGGGCTTGCTTCCTGTTACGGCCATATCTTGAAGGACAAGAGTTCCTCATCCGGACGGATCACGCCAGTCTAAGGTGGCTGCTATGCATGGACAGCAGTCAAGGAAGGGTCGCCCGGTGGCGCCTACGCCTTTCGGAGTTCAAGTACAAGGTGTGCACCAGAGCAGGGAGGGAGCACCACTGCGCTGACACCATGTCCCGGCTGGAGACTCCTGCAGCCGATACCGGTCCTATCCCGGAGGAGATACCTTGCTTCATCCTCCCGAATGTCGGACGTGGCTGGCACGCTCCCCTGTATGAGACACCTGAAGCTCATCAACCGGTGACCATTCACCGGATGCTGGAGGCACAACTGACGGATCCTCAATGCTTGGAGCTTCGCCACCAAATGGACCTGAACCGGAACAATCGTTTCTCCGAGTCTACGGACGGACTCCTAGTGCGGGTGTCACCCTTCGATGGGGCCACTCAAGTCTACGTACCCCGGGGCCTACGAGCTGACATCCTACGCCTGGAGCACTCGTCTCCCCAGGCCGGACATCCTGGTATCAATCGGATGTATGCTTCCATGAGACGACACTATTACTGGGAAACCATGGCCAGTGACGTCCATAAGTACCTGGAGGCTTGTGTTTCGTGTGCAAGGAACCGGTTGTCCCAGAGGAAGAAGACTTCTAAGCTACGCCTATTCCCTGCGGCGGAGCCCTTTGCAAGCTTAAGCATGGACATCCTGGGGCCCCGACCTGAAACATCCAGTGGCAACATATACCTGCTCATCATTTGTGACCGGTTCTCCAAGTTCACTCGAGCAATCCCGCTGAGGACCATCACGGCTCTGGATGTCACGTCAGCTTTCTGCGAGTACTGGATAGCTGCCTACGGCCCTCCAGACTCCGTCTTAACCGACAACGGTCCCCAGTTTGCATCCCTGTTCTTCCAAGGAGTCTGTGACCTGATGCGCATCAAGAACTTGTACACTACGACGTACCACCCTCAAACGAACGGCCAGGTGGAACGATTCAACCGGACCCTAGTAGACATGCTACGGCACTACGTGGAGGAGCACCAAGAAGACTAGGACGAGCTCCTGGCTGTCCTCACTCTAGCCTACAACTCCCGAGTTCACCGGACAACGGGAGTCGCTCCACTCGACTTTGTCACCCCAAGGCGGCTGACCAACTTCTCCCTGGAAAGAATACCAGATGGTCTCCAGCCTGCACTGAAGTCAGGTCCCAAGGCAAAGGATGAGTTCCTGGAACAACTGAAGCTCCTGCTCCCAAGAGTCAAGGAGTCAATCTCGAAGACCCAGGAGCGATACAAGCGGGGCTATGACGAGGGCGTTCGGGAAAAGAACAAGGACCTGGGTGGTGGCGACTGGGTTTTTGTGGACAACCATAGCAAGACCCGGGGGAAGCTGGACTCGAAGACGGATGGACCTTATGAGATCCTGAATACGGACGGTTGGACCTTTCTTCAAGACGTGGATGGCTCCCCGTACCGCGTGAGCAGCGACCATGTCACCCGAGCTCCACCGCCAAGCCAACGGGATTTGACCCGGCACAAGCGGGCCGCAGTACCCTGGCTATCCCAAGAAGAAGGTCGGGAATATGTCTACGTCAAGTTTGTGGACCATGCCTGGAGAGACGGACGCCTGTACCTGCGAGTACGCTGGTTCGGTTTTAACCCGGCAGATGATACCTGGGAACCCTCAAACCGGCTACCCATCGCGGATGTCTGTGCCTACACGCGACGGAACGGGATAGAGGGCACTCCAGTGGCCAGAGCCGGCAAGATTCTGGAGTCGGACTCGGAGGAGGACCAAGAGGATGGGGCCAACCTAGACCCTCGGGACGAGCCGAGTTCATCCGCAACAGATGCGGAACAAGAGGATTGAGAAGAAGGGAACGGGTATATCAAGGAGAACACGCAATACAAGCATGGAACAATCAAGGAAAACAAGCACCCGCTCGGGCAACCCTTCTCTCCGCCTCTTCCCTCCTCGCTTCTCCCAAGACCCTCACCCTCCTTGCCTCCAACTACTACTCCCGGCGCGGACGCTGAGCCGCGGGAGTGTCCTCCAGCGCTGCCTCCGCGGCACGACGGGAACCGGAGGAAGACGGGATGACGTAGTGCGGTGGACGCGGTGCATCCCGGTATGACGCCATCGGAGTAGTACCAGTAGTTGCCGGGTGCTGCCGCTCATCCAGACATGCCCGTCGGCGCCCCAGGAAGCCAGTGAAGGTTTCTGACCACTGCTGGGCCAAACCATGCCGCGTCAAGGTCGCCAGAAGTTCGCCAACCACCGGGCTGTTCGACATCTGGCCGCTGTCCGTGCAAGCAAACACCCGGTCAACCACGTTGTTCAAGACGCTGGCGTAAGTACCCAGCACCAGGGAGGACCCAACGCCTTCAACCTGCACCGGAAGACGACCCAGCTGGTCTTCAATCATACCGACGTCGTACTGGTCGCATGTCGGACCACCTTGGATCAGTTACCAGTCATGCACCCGGAAGCGGGTAAGGCGCAGAGTCGGCGCCGGAATCACGAACCGCCCCGAGGATGACACCACCGGACGGTCCACAACGGCCCCCGAAACCGGAGTACCCAACTCCAGCGGAGGCACAGCGCCGCCGGCGTTGGAAGAAGGCGTCCGAGGCGGAGCGGCCGGAAAGGTAGGCGACCGTACGGTCACCCCCAGACTCACCACAGACAGGCGCGGTGCCGGAGGAGCTTGAAGTACCGGCACAGCCGGAACAGGGCGTGAACGCGCCGGCGACGGTTCAGGCGAGGCCACTGGGGCGACAGGTGCAACAGGAGGAAGCGGAGCCGCCGCAGACGCCTGACCGACCGCCGCGGCCCATCCCGACTCCTGCACCGGCGGCGCAACTGGCAGAAGATCAAGGGCGGCCGGGGCAGGAAAGCTACCTAGCTGCGGCCACGCCGGAAGCGGTGTCGCCAGCTGCACCTTGGCCGGAGAAGACTGGTAGACCACCTGCGCCCGAACCGAAGCCATCCCGACGCGGGCGGTTCTGGTCGGCAATCGCGTTCAAGAAGTTCCGGTCATGCACCGGGACCAGACGCCGGAAGTCAATCATCGCCTGGAAGAGCCCCTTGTACTCTTCGTCCTGGCTGCACAGGAAGTCGACGGTCAACTTGTCGACAATCCAGACCATCAGGAGGTCAGGGAGAAACCAAAGCCGGTTGGACACCAAGACCTCGTGAAGCCAGTGGTTGGCCGCCAAGACTGTCATCTCGGACGTGTACATCATGTACGGGATCGAGTGGAAGAAGCCTTTGATCGACGCCTGAGTCAAGGCGTCCAAGAAGTACCAGGTGAAGGGGATGCTGGAAGGAGCAAACCCGACCGGGATCTCGACTTCCTGCTGCTGCGGGATGACCTTGGGGTAGTACGCCGCCCGGTTAGCCTTATCCAGCTTCCAGAACTCCTGATGGTTGCAGCTCACGAGGAAGTCACGCTGACGGCCGCGTCGCTCGCCTTGCTCCCGTGCCGGTGACAACTTGGAGTACTTCCGGGTCAGGAAAGGCGGCTCCAGAGCGACCATGCTCGGACGGGGGTCGCAGTTCAGGCTCCCCGACCCCTTGAGCGCCTCGTCCTAGACCTTGAGCGCCCGGTGGACGTACCCTTCCTCCTCCGGCCACCGGAGAACGGACGCGGACACGCGACGCTCGGTCAAGGGCAGTTCCAGCACCAGCGCGAAGGGGAGATCCTCCAGACGAGCAACCCAAGAGGAACCCGAGAAGCTCTGGGAGCGGTCTGGTGCCAGGCGCATCTGGTCCGCCGTGCGAAGACGAGCCTTATCCATCTCTGTCAAGACCCCGCGCTGGAGTTCCTTGCGCCAGAGGTCCCAGCAATCCTGCTGGCACTGGGCCGCGCGGGCGTTGCCGACCACCGTGGAGTAACGCCGGGCCGCCAGAGGGTCCTGCCCAAGAAGCATCTCCAGGAGACCCACCGGGGGGGTCTCGACCGGGTGCATCACAGAAGCCGGGGGAGCCCGATCCGTCCCCGCCGTGGCGACCGGCGCCGACATCGACACCCGAGGAACCGGAGGCAGGAGAGGGGCGCGACTACCCGAGTTCTCCTCCGCAACACTCGCCGCCGGAACCACGGGCCCAGCTTGGATCTCGGAACTGGACATGACGTCCAGACTCCGGGGGAACGCGAGGGCCAAGGTGAAGGAGAGAAGGGGGGCAGAGAACCGGAGCAGGTGATCGTGACCAGGGTGAAGACGCTCGACCCCGGCACCGGTGTGGACGTGCTCGAGGCTGTGCACGGTGGCACCTGGTTCGGCCCGAGGACGTGCCGGACTAGAGAGGGAGCTATGTAGCATCCCTGGCCCCGACTTGGCGCCGACCCGGGACTACAACCCGAGGGCACGAGGTGCCAGAACACGCCCGCCGTGTGGTGATGGTTGGCGGCCGTGGCCCGTGCCCGGCACTGGGATGCGGTGGACTACGCTATCCACACGTGAGAGAGGGATTGCTGATGGGTTTTTGCATACTTGTGAGGGACTTGATTTGAGAGAATTTGAGTGTGAGATTAGTGAGTGGGAATAGAATTAGTAGTGATAGTGGCCCCCGACCTGACGAGGTTAGACTCGGGTCGGGGCCACTCGGGGTTATGGGGGGGCTACCTGGCCAACGTGCCGAGGCTCCCCCAGATGCACGTTAAGAGGGACAGCGAGGCGCCCTTGGCCCGCGCCCTCAGGAAAAAGACAACTGCGCGTTTGCTTTCCTCTTCCCCGTGTGCACTACCCTGCGTATCTGTTTGCTCTGCGAGCAGGCACGTGAGGCAACAGGCATACCATTCTCGTAGTTCCCCTTTCTATGTTACCTGTCCCTTTCCCCCGAGGGATATAGACACGTGTCTGAGAGGACCGAGTTTTATACCACACCCCCCATCCCCCCGCTCCTCCCACCCCCTGGCGGCCGCGCCGGCGGCGGCGACATTGGCGGCGGCGGCGACGGCCGCGCCCGATGGCGGCGGCACTGGCGGCGGCGGCGACGGCCGCGTTCGGCGGCGGCGGCACTGGCGGCGGCCGCGACGGCCGCGCTCCGCCAAACGCCACGCAAACGCGGCCACGCTTCGCCAATTGCTATCTCCGCCCCCCCCCCTACCCGCCCCCTCCACCCCTTTGGGGCCGCGCCGGCGCTGCGGAGCCGGTCTGTCACCCCAGCCGACGCGGTGGCGGCGGTTGCGGCGGCGGCGAGGGAGGCGCGTGGCGGTGAAAGCCCGCCACCGCTGCGCGCAGCCGCCACGCCGTCAGAGTCAGAGGGGGGGAGCGAGGCAGACGCGCGCGGCAGCGGTGACGATCCGCCAAGGGACATGGACACAGACGTCCGACGGCGGCGGCCATGGCGGTCAATGCCGCACGTACTGACACGTCGTCTGCTCTCTTCTTTTTCTGTTCCATGTGTTTGTTTAGGATCGGTCGGCTGACGGTTTTCTGCGCACGCTCATCAAGAGACCCCTGTGAGGCTTGCGCATGCTTGTTCATTTAATGACGGGGGCGCAGCGCAGGTGGACCACGGCTGTCCTGGGCTGAGATGGCATCCAGATGAGCGATCAATGCGGTCTGATTTGAATTACCTTGGCCGATACGCGCCCGTCACTCGCCCCCGCCCGTCTCGCCCGGAGTCCAGCACCGCGGGCCAGCAATGGCCACGGCAGCGTGACCCGACACGACAGTGACCCGTGTCTGAGACGCCGTGTCTGTCCGGCCGACACGGGCACAACACACAGCTGGCTAATGCTCGTTAGGCGTACGAGTGGCCCGCCTGGATAACGACTCTAGTCGATCTGCGTAACATTGACGCAAGCGACAACAAGTGGCGGTAAGTTCTTTCAAGTCAAGGTAACCGGAAGATGGCTGAACAAGATTTGGCGAGCCATTGAGGCTTGATTAAAGTAGTAAAGCAATGAGTATAATTCAAACAAAATATATTTCCCGTCGCCTCTGCCGGTTAAACAGATGATATGTGTTCGTATTAATTCTGTACATCTGGACCAGCATCTTACTGCATCTGGTGGAAGAGCATGTAGAGCTCAAAAAAATGGCAAGGTCTGAGATGGGGTGGGCACTGAGGCCGACGATAGCGGGGCGTGCTCTGACGGGGAAACCGGTCAAGCACATCAACAGATCTCGGATGGTTGTGGAGCTTTCTCGGACACCCTCGACATACCAGACTTGGCTTACACGTTCCCGACATGTGGTGAAGAGAAGCGAAAGACCTGCACACTGACGTGCGCCCTGAACGACAGCCAGGTCCTATCCGTGTTGCAGGACCTCATCGTGCCGATGCTCCGTCCCAGGCAGAATTGCCCGCGAGCGGCCATTCTCATCACGTCTGCCTGCGCCGTCCGCAACGCTGTCGTACGAGCTGTCATCCGCAGGCGCGTCCGTTCCGGTGTTGGCACTTCAACCTCGGTAAGTGCGAAGGAGCGGGTGCAGCACAATCGGTTTGTGGCTGCCGCAGAGGGTGATCGGCCTTCCTTGCCCCCGCTTCCGGACGCTGAGGAAAAGCGAGGAGCGGACCTGCCAGGAGGCCCAGAAAGCGCTGCTGTGAGGTTTTTCCCACCTGTTCTCGACCTTTTTTATCATTCAAGACGCTGTGGAAGAAGGTGAGGGAGATGGTGCCACTGCGGGGAGCGGCACGGCGACTGACCAAGAGGCGATGTATGAACTCAACGCAGGCTTCGATATCGCCTGAAGCAGCAGCATCAAAGCCGGTCAAGAGAGCGCCGATATTGGCGACGTGGCGGAGGATTTGGCGGATGTCGATGACTTCGAGGTTGTAGCAGAGCTGTACGGTCTCCTTGGTGATAGTGGGCGCGCTGCCGAGGAGAGCGGGGATCATGCGGAGGACAAATCACTGCTGGATGCGCTCGCCGACGCCCGTGTCGCTGGGGAGGGAATCCAGGGCCTCGAAGCCTTTCGCTCGATTGCCGTCGTCACTGGCGGTAGAGATGGTCCCCTGCCGCTGGCTGCGCCTCCCTCGCTGCTCGTCCTTAATGGCGATGGCGATGCGACCCCGAGTCGGGCGGCATCTCCGTCAGCCGGCGCGTTTGACGTCGCTCCTTTAAGGGACACCCCAAGCCCGACCAGGCCTCCTCCACCTAGCGTTGACACGGACCATGAGGAGGACCCTGTGCATTTTCTCCTTTCGGCGTCACAGGGTGGGACTCAGCCTGAGTACTCGGACGACAGGTGGAAAGCTCCTCTCATGTTGTCGGAGCGCGTCCCGGCCGGTGGGACGCCAAGCAGGAGCTGTACTGTCTTGAACCCGTCTGACGCGCACTGGCCGCTGACCCTGAAGGCAATGCAGAGGACGAACGATGTATTGGTCGCGGACCCATCACCATCCGGGATGCGGAGGTCGCGACGGCACCCTCAAACTCTTCGTAACGACGAGGAGGTCGTCATCCAGATTGGAATGATACTCATCGGGCGTATGGACATCATGTACCTGCTACCCGGGGAGTGGCTGGCCAATCAGGCTATGAACGGCTTCATTAAGGTACTCAAGGCAGCATTCCCACCCCGCGGAGAACGTGGCGGTGCTGAAGGCCAGCAGCAGCTGTACTTCTTCGGCTCCTACTTCTACTCCTTGAAGATGAACCATGGGTACAGTCACGATGCCTGTGAAGCGGTGGACTGCTCGCGATGACGTGCTTTCGTCAGACATGGCATTTGTGCCCGGCGACCTGCTCGCGAAGGCGCCGTCTTTGGCGACCGGGATGGATGCAGGGGCGAACAAGAGGATGCCTCTTCTGGTGTGAGCCGCTTCCTTGTCTGCGTACGTAGCGTGCGGGGGGGAGAAGACGCCAACACCCACCACCGTGGTGCGGCTGCTGACGGTGGCATCCATTGTCCTAGCGTCCGCCACGGCACGGACGTAGACGGCGCGAGCTGCGCCGATGCGCACAGATACCCCCGCCCCCTACCGGCGGTTCCGGACGCATTGGACGACGCCGGTCACAACGCGGACGACCGCGACGACGGCGCCCATTTAGTATATCGAGGACAATGTGTCCGCTCCTTCATGGTGGGTCGGCTGCCCCCTCCCTCTCGTGCTTGCGAGAACGATGCTATATGCCACCAAGAAGCGTGAAGTCTTGGGGTCATTGGTGCTGCTTCGTGAGAGGGTCCCGTCAAGCAGCTGCAGGCATTTTTGCGAGGGGCAGGTGTGTCTATAGTGTTTAACCGTTCGTGCTGCTCGCAAGGCGTGGGTAGCGGCGCGAGTGCGCTTAGGTCACCGGGCTTGAGGTACTTTAGCTCAATGGGGGAACTTGTTATGGTGCATTGATGTGAGAATATCATCACATGACACGAATACATACCGAGGCACATCGCTCTCCTCGGTCAAGTAGACATGGGGAAATGGTGTTCCAGACTCGATGGCTTTTGGTCCTCAGCAGTTGGCTCACTGGACCGGAAGCGACTCTGGACAGAAGGCCACGGGCTTCCCCCCCTCTCTTTCCACCACTCATGCGCGGCGCCCCCCGGCCACCCATTCTCGTCTCTCCCACGTCTCTTGCTGCCTTCACCCAGGCCGTGCTCTATTTGCTACGCTACTCGTGAGCCCAACGTCGCGGGCTCCCTCGACGACTACATTCCTGTAGTATGGACCTGATGGAGTGGTACCAGCCGAGGTGGGAGCGGTCGCCCCGGCTTCCTGCGTACACTTGTCTGTCTTCTGCAGTAGTCGCGGAGCTGCTGGAGCTCTCAGAGATGGTCGTCGCAACTGGTGGTCGCCCCTTGTCTGGCGTTCCTCTTTATCACTGTAGCCCTGCGGCGCTGAGTGTTTTGATGGGTACTGACAGCTTGCCTCTGCGGGCTGCTGACGCTGGGGCGAGCGGCACGTTCGTCGAACAGTCTCCCATTCACGATCTGGGTGTGTTTGTGGCTCGCCTGCTGCTACCAGGTGCTCGTATCTTGCCCTTCTACGGACAGATCGTGTTCGACGACCTGGAGGTCGCGGCGCGCATTCATGGCGCCGATATAAGCGCGCATGGGCCCGGTTATCTCCTTCTCTCTCTCTGATGCACCGCAAAGGACTGGCTCACGACTTCACTGCAGCTGCGCATGCACCGGCGCTTCTGGAGGGACCTTCGCGCGCAGTAAGACCACGCCCTGGTCCCCACGGTTTTGGCCACCAAGACGTGCTACGAGACTCCTCCCCCTAGCTGTCAGCCTGCGTGGGTGGTGCCCTCCTGATTTTGTGCCGTTGGGTATGTCAACGACCCCCGACCGAGCCATGAGACCAATGAGCGCTTTTACCGGTCGTTTGACCCCATTTCGTCGGCCACGTAGCTGGTAGTTGCTCCGGCTTATGTGTACGTGACGCGGTACATTCCTGCCGAGGAACAGGACCTAGTGGATTTCGGGGACGTGTACACGTCTTTATTGTCCTCAAGTGTGGTGGGGCAGGCTGGCGGTCGTGCCAATGCGTGACCTATCGTGGGAGCGCTCGTGGACATTGCTTTGCTGTAATGGAAGTGCAGGTGCGAAACGCTAGAGATATATGGCGCTCTTGCGAGTATCAGCTGGCTCGCTTGCGCTTGCTAGACGACGTCATTCTTGGCTATGAGGAAGGGAAGAATGGATGGCACTCTTCCGAACTGAGGGCGGCCGTCTCAGCCTGTACAAGCGGCCGTGATTAGCGGCTCCGCGTTTTCAGTAACGCTCGCTCGTACAATAGGAGTCTTCAGACGCTTTTCACTTCGGGGCACAGAGGTGACGCCGTCGGCACCCACCCAGTTGCGCGCCGCCCGGGCCGTCTTCGGATGAGCACCGGCGCGAAAACCAAGCTCTTTCATCGTGCCGACGTCAAGTCTTCGTGCCGAAGGATGACAACTTGCCGAAGGGTCGCATCGTGCCGAAGCATAATTTCATGCCATAAGATGACATTGTGCCGAACGATGGCATTGCGTCGAATCGTATCATGACGGACGTCGTTGCACGTCTTTCCGTCACCGCCGCAGGGCGGACATCAATTTTCATCTGTTCAGATCAATCGGGCGCGGCCGTGCCGGCAGTGCACAGACCATGGCCCTATTTGCACAACCGCGACTGACGCACGCCTTCCTCGCTCGGACCTAGCTGCGTACCTCGCGGCGCCCCGACCGTCCGCCGACCATACGGCTGCATTGGGACAAGGGTGCTATTGACACGCCAGCGCAAGGTCATCCTCGAATTTCTTCGGCACTGCCCATTCCCTGGCGCGTTCGCGACACTTCCTGGAATGGTAAGTGGTCAACTTGAAGTTCTTCGAGGGGTATGGAGCGGAGGGGACCGTGTACAGAGCGCACCAGAGCTGTCAATTTCAAACCGCTCGTAAATATGCACTACGATGCGTGCCATCATGTGCTGAGAAGCCAGGTAACAGTGCATCTCGGCAACGGGGAACTCCCGAATAGAGCATTCCAGCAGTTTGAAAGGCCTTGAAAGTCAACGTGGACGAATATTTTGAAAATGTCAGAGACTACCGTGTGAGGGAATAGTACTGTCAGGAGACTTGTCGCTGGAGACTCACCGGAGTCGCCCAGGCCACTCACAAGGCGCGACTTTCCGGTGGGGCTCAGAAGACTCAGCGGAGGCGCTCCTCGTGGGAGCTGGACTGACCATTCTGAACTCAAAGCGACCTCCGCGGAGAGCGCGTGCAACACTGTCGGGGAGCGGGCCGTGTGCACGCTGCGGAAGCCAGGGGGATCAATCAAAGTGTTGGACACATGGCCATCAGCTCCATTCGGGCGTTTTTCGAATGTGGGCCTCAAGAGGTCGCCCAGCTGTGGCCAGGCCACCATTGCCCCGCCGCCGTGTTCTGCAACATCATCCCGTGCCCTCAACGCTCATGCCCACTCTGTGAGCCAGGCGGGCGGCACCACGCTCCCGCTTTGTCTTCTGCTCGCACCACCAGTGCCCAAGACCCCCAACAGGTAGGTGAGCGCCGCTGGCTTCCTGCTCCGTCCTCGCAGCCCACGGCACCCGCTCGTGCAGCTCCCCCAACGAGATGAGCGGCGCCACGCTCCCGCTTCTTCCCCTGCCGGTATCCCACGTGCCCACAACCCCATCGGTGACGCGGTCGGTGCGCTCTTCCCGCTCCGTCCCCGATTAGTGTCACGTTTGCGCGCTGAGGTCTACCACGTCGTCTGCGGTGTGGTGACGAGCTGCGGACCTTCACGGCGGCCGCAGCTGGCACCGCCGAAGACGGCTGTGCGTCTTCGGGCATCTCTTTCGCCTTCTGAGGATTTCTTGCGCCACGATGCCTGACGCCGCTTTCGTTTGCACTCTTGGAATCGTCACTGCCGCCTGGTACGCCGTCGTGTCTGACCCTGGCACGAAGTTTCGTGCCGAGAACTCAGTTTTGCGCCGTCTCGTCTTGCACAGGCGATCCAATCAGAGTTTGGACTCTGATTGGCTGGCGGCTCCTGTTAACAGGCGCTAGCGCGGGCGCGCAACTGGCGCGCCCACGGTATGTCATGGGCGCGCTCTAAGGCCAGAAACACTGAGCGCCCGGCGCGCTGAAGACCGCCGAGGCGGAGAGGCAACAAATGCTCGTCCTGCCCCCCTCAAGCGGCCGCGAGAAGCAACACGCAGCACAGCTGTGTGGCTGCAGGCGGCCGCCTGAGGCAAGAAATGGCGACAGGGCCCGTGGCTTGTCCGACCTGCGGGCCTCGCGCGCCGCGCCGCCGCTGGCAGCTGCAAAGGGCACAGCCGCGACGTTACAGCTGTAGCAAGGTAGACTCTTTCTCTCTGTACCACGTGGCTACGGCGGGCCGCGGAACACAGGGAGGCCTACAGTTTTCAGCGCGTCGCAGCCAAGTCGTCTCTCGAGGCGCCCCGCCTTGCCTCCCGCCCCCCTGAATCTTTGTTCTTCTGGCCCTCTACAGCGCCAGACGAGAATATTCTGCCGTGCCGCCCACCGAAGTCGGTGCACGTGTGCATCCCGGCCGGGCCTTGGCTGGGAGCTGGACGACCCCGGTGAGAACACCTGCCCCCGCTTTGTTGTGACGCGCACGGCTACAGGCTGAGCGCCTTGAGTCCCTCGCGTGGGCTCGACGCTTCTCGGATGCCCCGCCTCGACCCTTTCCCGACAACCTCGCCTTTCCCCGCCCCCTGCCCCCTCCCCGGACATGCCCCCCCACACGCTCATAACCGACATCCTCCCGAAGTAGACAGACGCAACCTGTGAAACCTTCTACAACCACCTGCTGACGCTGACATCCCAAGCGCAGCACCACCTCCGGTCTCCCCTCGACATCTTCACGCTCGCAGAGACGGCCTCGGGTGACCTCTACTGCTCCGCTCTCACCGACGCGCAGGCGCGTACCATCCCCTCTGTTTTTTACTCTTTGTGGCCAGGGACGCCGCGCAAGACGCGCGGCCAGACCTGGAAGCACGCCCTCTCCGTGTACGGCTCCGGCGAAGATCCAGCCGACGCCGACGCCGAGGCGCGCTGCCGCTGCGCCGCAGCGCTCGCGCAGCAGCCGATGGCGCCGCCGAGCCCCGCATCGGCGTCCCCCCCGCTGGTGACACCCGCGGCTGCGCCTACGCAGCCGACGACCGGCATCACGCTGCCCACGTCCCCGCCGCCTGTATCTATCGCCCCACCCAACCGCCCGCCGCCGGCTAGTGAGGCGCCGCGGCGGACCTCCACCGCGTGCGGCGCGATTCACACCCTGTAGCCCGACATTGCAACGACCCCCGGAGCGCCTTCGCCGATGGAGCCGGTCGTTGCGCGCACGAAGGACCAGACGCCCTCCTCGGAGCCTAACGGCCCGACGGCCATCGCCGGGTCCGCAGCAGAGCCGCCTAGGGCGACGGCCATCGCCGCGCGCCCGCCTACCCGGCCATATCCTGCCTGCGCGCCAGACTCGACGCCCGCAACTGAGCCGGATGGCGGGACGTACCCCGCCGTGCACCCGCCGACCGGGCCGCCGGCTGCTACGATGTCGGGCGCGACGCCCGCCGCGGAGCCGAACTACACAACGGCCATCGTCGTGCGCCCGGCGACCGGGCCGCCTACCAACATCCCGCCGGGCACGCCCTCTAAGATGCAGCCTTAGGACGCGGCTAGCGCCGTCGCCTCCCCGCCGACCGAGCCGCCGACCACCGTCCTGCCAAAGGTAGTCCTTGCGATGCGGCCTGAAAAAACGGCGGCCACCGCCACCTCATCGCCTACTAGGCTGCCCACTGACACCCTGCCGCGCGCGGTGCCCACCAAAAAGCCCGACGGCGCGACGACCGTCGGCGCGCCCGCCACGCCAGGCGAGGCGACGGCCACGGCCCACCGACCGCCGACGGGCCGCGCCGTCCGCGAGACGGCCGCCCTCAAGCCACACGGCCGCTTGCTTGGCTCCCCGCTCCCCAGGATACCCGAAGGCCAACACCAGCAGCCTGTGCCAGGACGCCGTACTGGCACCCCACCCACCGGGCGCCCCTGCAACGACACTTAAGTCGAAGCACCTTCTCACCCCCATGTGTGGTTCATCAATGAGC
Source organism: Pyropia yezoensis (assembly GCA_009829735.1). Taxonomy (NCBI): domain Eukaryota; phylum Rhodophyta; class Bangiophyceae; order Bangiales; family Bangiaceae; genus Pyropia; species Pyropia yezoensis. Next base: position 4,970,175 of record CM020620.1, read on the forward strand.
GCCACGGGGCGCATCACGCAACACGCCGGCCAGCCGCTCGAGACGTTGTGACGACGAGCGCCGGGGTGGCACCGGCTACACACCGCCATTACGGTGGTGTACGTCATGAGAGAGAGAGAGAGATGATGGCATGATCGCCCCAAGTGTGTGTGTGTGTGCGCGCGTTTGGCTTCTTCGCCTTGCTTTGCCAACGTTGAGGGAGAGAGAGAGGAGGGTGGGGGGGGGATGTGAATCCCGGCCTGCCACACGTGTCGGCGACACGTATCAGCCACGTGTCATAGCCGCCGCAGGCGGCCTTAGGGACCACGCCGCGTTGCCGGCGTGCACCTTCTCGAGAGTCAACAACATTATTGATATCATTCTGAATTGTTCATACTTCACAGCAAGCATATCTGTAGATTGCGGGGGCCCTGCGGCTCTTGCATCTGGTTTTTGAGCGGGTCAGGCATCAAAGCCCGCGACAGCGGGGTGGATGGCTCGGCTCCGTGGAATAGACGCGGCCCCTCGACAAGCCGAAGGGGAGCACATGTCCCTCGAGATCGCGCGCTGCGTGCTGCCCGGGCGAGGCTGTGAGAGAGGTAAAGGCCACCGTGTAAATTTCCAGCGGGGGGGGGGGGCGCACCGCGCAACAGGACTGCATCTTCCCCCGAAGGACGCCGGCTGAGCAGTCATCTACTCGTCGCCGCCGCAGCGGCGGGAGCTCCCGTCGCGTGAACAGCGGCGCCGTCGGCGGAGGCTTTCGTAAACAGGGAGGTGCGCCCCGCTGCCGGTGGTGCAGAGTGCAAAGAGGCAGGCCGGAGCCCCCGGAGGCTGACCAGCTTGACGTGGAACCTATGCACTCGGGCGACAGCCATCCCAGCGTAGACAGAAGCAAGCTCCGCAATCGCTTTCATAAGAACTCCATGGCGGGGGAGTAACTGCCGCCGCGAGCGCCGGAAGGCCCTCTGTGCATAGAGCTCCAGCTAGGACCTTGTGAGTTTTTGACACGTCCCTGCGCGCTTTTTGTCCCCCAGGCAACGCCCCCGCAATAAGCACGCAATTCTCGTCCTTACATTTCCACAAACCACAGGCGCCTCACCCACCATAGCAAACCTTCTCTCATGCGAACGTGGCACTGAGATACTTTAAGGGGCGTCTGCTCGGGAGGGGGAGGGCGGGACGAGGTCCATGCGGTAGGCGGGGGGCGGGTTGGCTCGTGGTGGCGCCTGTAGCAGGCGCGGCAGAAAGTGTGGGTTGAAATGGCACTAAGAGTTGCGAAGAGTGGCTCCCCGGGGAGGAGCGCGCAGTCAGGCATCGCGGCGGGTTGGGGAGGGACGCGAGACAAGAGAAACAACGAAAAAAGAGAGTGTAAGGACAGGGCTGCGGCGGCGGCATGGATGATAAGGGCGCCAGAAGACCGCGAGCGCTGCGCGGTGCACACGCATCAAGCACACCTTTCGATTGCCTTTCGGTCACCGCGGGACTGCTGCTACTGAAGTGAGCACTCCGTCCCGGACCCAGTCGGGACTGCCACCTGCGGCTGCAGCAGTACTATCTCTACCCCTTGCTTGCATTAGAAGCACCTCGTTCGGCACCCACTCGACTCCCCACCTGTAGCGTAATGGAACCCAGGTTCCCGGAACCACAAACCACAAACACACACATAGAGACCACAATCCGGATTCCAGGAAGGAACAGGTAAGAGCTCTTGCTGATCCACTCGCCCGCCACGGTACGAGGCAAAGGCAAACAGGACAGAAGTCCGAGGGACAAGGAACCCAAAGCATTGTTGATTTTACAAGATGGCCCCGGGGAGAACCCCGGAGCACCCCTCAAGAACCTCCCCCCCTGGCCCCTCCAGGGGCCCAGAACGAGGCCCCCAGAGGGCGCCCCCAGCGGGCCAAGTGCCAGCAAGGCACCGGCCGCTCACCGGGCCAACACACGAAAAGCAAGCGAAATCCCCCCACACACAAATGTCAATCCCCAAAAAAAACCCAGTGGGAAAAAGGGGAAAGACACGAAATCACGCAAGGAAAACAAATGCGAAAAATCAAACAAATAACCCGAAGGTCAGTATGCCCCAACCCGGCAAGTCCTCCGCTCCGGAGGGACCAATCAGGGCACCAGGCGTGTCGCCACTGCCCCGGGCCACCGACACAGGGATCCTAAGCCAGCGCGTGGTTCCACGTAACGCTGCCAGCCGAGTCCCAAGTCAGCCTCCCGGGGTCCCAACGGTACCTGAGGGCCACAACGCCACATGGCCCCCTCACTAGGGCCGAGCGTCCCGCCGGCCAACAGGGAAACCGGGGAGAGGGACTGGAAAGGGTCCGACAGGGTTACACCAGGGTCACAACGAACGGGACGTGGGGCCAGTGTCTGCAAACAGGGTCCCCCCCGACAAGTGTCTCGAGGCAGAGGGTCCAGGGAAGACTGACCAGGGCGGTACGGGAGAGACCGAGGGCCACGCACACGGTAACTAGGGGGGTGTGGCGCAGCCCGCACCGGCCGCCCGCCTGCATTCCTCCTCCCCTCGCCCTCCCCGTGTGGCGCTCGGCCCGTGGGGTGGGTGAGAAAGCGTAGGGATGCGGACGGGGGCTGGCGGCACGTGGGCGCACGCTGGGTTCCGTCGGGGTGGGGGCCCAGGGATAAGAGGGCCCTCACTGGCTCCCTCGTTCCCCGCGACCGGGACCCCAACGCATCATCTTCCCCGCTACGCTTCCCCGTGGGCTCCTCAATCGTTCCCTCTACCTGTTCCCCTTCCCAACGTTTCCACGCACCCGTTTCCCTTGGTACCCCACCTTCCCACACCGTGTCCCGTTACACCGTCCCATGGATCCCGGCCGCGCCGCGACGAGCGCGTCGGCTGGCAGGGGCTCGACGGTACCTGGGGCCCAAGGCGTTCCCATCGTTCAAGGCGCAGCGGGTCAAGGGGCTCCCGGCGGTCAAGGCGTACCGGTCGCGGGCTCAGGTGGGGACTACATGGAACAAGAGGAACGTGGTGCGGGTCAAGCGTACGTCACGGTCCATGGCACGGTACCCGAGGACTTTGGTCCCGAGACGGTCACTGCTTGGCGCCGGGAAGAGGCCCGCGGTTGGGTCACCGGTACCCTGGCCCATAAGGTCCGTCGAGTCGTGGACGGGTCCTGTCCCGGGAACGCATTTCGGAAGCAGATGACCGCGATGGTCCAAGCGCGGATCCCGGTTAAGGCCGATCGGTCCCTGTCGATAACGGTGGTCCGGCACGCGGGAGAAGTTGGGTACGTGGAGCGGTTCAAGAGCATCCGGGACGAGGTCACCAACGGGACCCTGCCTGCGGCCCCAGGTCCCGACTACATCGTGCTCCCGTCTTCCTACTTGGACCCTACTTCCTTCAAGCAGTCCCATGGGGACCTTGTGATCAGTCGGCTCCATCGGGACAAGAATGGGATCCTGGTCTGCTGGCACCAGCAAGAGTTCCCGAGTTGCCCGGCTATTCTCCGTGGGCTCCACTACCTCCGGGTACCCCACTCGTTCGGTCACGTTGAGGTTCCTTTTGGGGCCCTGGTGGAACTGCCCCCGGTCCAGTGCTACTTCGGGGACCTCCTTCGTGCCTCGGACCCCTTTGCCTGGTTCGTGTTCCGGACCGAGTGGGCCACGAACTGTGCCCTTTATACCCTGGAGCGGGCCCGTGGTTCCGGTGAGATGTGTCTCCTTCCTCGTCTCCTTCGGACCTGGATCGACCCTGTCGGGGTCCCTGATATCTGCAAGGGTCCCGGTGGCGTGGACGAGGGAGCGGCGCGGGACCTCAAGGCACTCATGGTTCTTAGCGACCGGGTGGTCGGGGCCCCTGGGCTCCGTTCACGTTTGGGTCAGGCGGCTTCCAACCGCAAGGACCGTGCTTCCTACGTCTTGGTACGGTTCGAGACCCGGGACGGGACCTGGGCAGCGCTCGTGGACGAGCACCTGGCTCCCTTGGACCTTCCTTACTCGACGGACATCTTGGACGCGTGGGAGTTTGTCGGGCCCAAAGACGGGAATGTGGGCCAGTCGGACGAGATTGTGCCTGGAAGTGGGTCCGGTGGTCCTGGTGCCCCTGGTGCCCCTGGTGCCCCTGGTGCCCGGTCGTCGGGCTCCCTTGTTCAACGTCACCCTGCGCTGGGAAGCCATACCGTCTTCGTGGCCAACTTGTTGGCCCATTGCGAGGTACCTGATGAGGAACTTGGGGACCTTGAGGGCAACCTGGCTACCTCAACCGTTCCGGGGCTCCGTAGCTTCTTTGGCGGGTCCGCGGACGTCTTGGCCCATGCTCACGTGGGGCCCTTGCTCTCGGCTTCCCTCCATACCACAGTCAACATTGGGTCCCGTGTAGCTGAATGGACCCGGGTCCAGGCGGGTTCCACGACGCCGGACTACAAGGGCCTGTTGGCGATCGTGGACCGTAATGGTATCCGTGGGGACCTGGGGTCAGAGTTGGCCACGGACGAGGAGGAGGCCCGTAAGAGTCGGCATGGGGTTCGTGAGGGTTCCCGGGTCCGAGGTCGGGACGATATGGACCAAGACACTGACCCTCGTGCCGAGAGACGGGCCCGTTACCAGTGAGTCACACAGAGGGGAGGGACCCGAGGGACCATGGGTTGTTCTTGCATATGATGTTGATCCAAGGAGTCATAAAGTCTCTTTGTTTGTCAGCTCCCTTGGGACCCCTTCTTCATTGTAAACCATAGGAACCTCCTTCCGACTTAGCCGCATAGCTGGTTCAAAGGGACCCATACCAGCCCAGACTCGGAAATGGGGAACTAAAGGGAACGGGGGGGGAGACGGGGGAGTTCATATCCAAGGGGAACGAAGTAAATCTCCATTCCAAAAAACCATTATCAATAAAACCCCTCCCGTGGGTTAGATGTCTTCCCCACCTACCCGAGTTGAACCCCTGACCTCTTTGTTGCCCCCTCCCGATGACTTTCCCTTACTTCGTTCCATTGACGGACCATCATGCCTGCCCTTGTGCATCCCTTTCAGGGTCAGTAGCGGGGCCACAGATCCGCACCCGGTTAAAGGTTCCAGGGCCACACAGCATAGATAGCCTTAAAGGGTTCCAGTAGTGCCACGGCCTCTTCCTCCCGCAGTGGGGGCTCGGTACCAACACGTTCACAGTACTGAACAACCTTAGCCCTGTCGAACTTATGGCGCGGTACCCATGTGTCCTCGGACTCGGCGTACCCCCACCAGCGGACCAGGCGCCATAGGTTCCCATCACTGTCCCGGTCGTGGCCCACAAAACGTTCCCAGACAAAAGGGGTGCCTGAGTCTTCGTAGTCCATAGGTACAACCGGGTCTTGTGGCCCGTGTAAACGGGACGTGCAGTCAGTGTTTCCAGCAGGCGTGGGTGCCCGGGCCACATGGTCACTGCTTACCCTGTCACGGATCCCCTCGACCAGAACCGTGAATGTGTGCCCGTCCCGGTCCACGATACGATAGGGACCCTTGACCTTCTGGTCCAACTTCTGCCGGCTATCATCATTGGTATCCACGTAGACCCAGTCCCCGATACGTAGGGCCTCGTTGACCGGAGTGACCCGCTTGTCGCACCCTCTCTTGTACCGTTTCTGTGCCAGGTCCAGGTTCTTACGGACCGTGAAGGCCAAGTTCCTTAGATGGGCCCGTCTCGCCTCTCGGACCTGTCGCGCGGTACCAGTGAACTCCTTAGGGTACGGGGAACCAGAAAGCTTGTCCAGGGCAAAGGTACGGACCCGGCCAGGGATCACGAAGTCAAGCGGAGCCACACCGGTACACTGTTGGGGCCTCGTGTTATAGGCAACCGTGAGCACGGAAACCAACTCGTCCCAATGGTCCTGGTGGTCCTCAACGTACGTGCGGAGCTGGGCCACTATGGTACGATTAAACCGTTCTACTTGTCCTTGGGTCTGGGGATGGTACGTGGTGGAGGTGACATGCTTGATCCCAAGGAGCCCGCAAACGCCACGGAAGTATGTGGACGCTAACTGGGGCCAATTGTCCGTTAGTAGGGTCTCCGGGGGACCATAGGAAGCCACCCACGTATCCAGAAAAGCCGAGGCCACCACTGCCGCGTCTTGGCTGCCAAGGGGAACCACTCGGGTCAGCTTGGTAAACCGGTCCACAATAACAAGAAGGTACCGGTTCCTGCTGACGGTCCAGGGTAAGGGGCACAAGAGGTCAAGGCACACGTCCTTGAAGGGCTCCGTTGCAGGGAACAGTTTGAGCGGGTTGGTCCGCCGTCTCCCTTGGACCCTGCCCTTGGAAGACGAGGTACAGTTGGAAACAAAGGCGTGCACATCTGCCACCATAGACTCCCAGTAAAATACCCGCCTCATAGAGGTGTCCATCTTGTTCATGCCTGGGTGCGCTGCGTGTCCCGGTTCATTTTCCAAGCTCAGGACCTCTTGTTGTTGTGCCTTGGGGACCACGATCTGGACCGCTCGGTCAAGAGGAGCCAATCGTACCAGTAACCCTTCCGGCGTTTCCCCGTACCTTGAGTTCACGTTCTGGTCCATCTCTTTCCGTAGCTCCTGGCAACGCTGGTCCTGACCTTGGGCCTTGAGGATCCTGTCCACTGTCAGAGGCGGGTACCGTGTGCCTGTCTTGAAGTTTGGCCGGGTCCAACCAGTGACAAAGTTAGCCAAGGTCAACAGCGAGGGTATCTCGTCAGGTATAGGGCCCCTGGCGTGTCCCGTGGTATCCAAGCGTGACATAAAGTCCGCTGCGTGATGATGTTGCCCGGGACGGGACTCAACGGTATACTGGAACTCTGCCAGCCGGAGGCGCCAGCGGGCCAAACGTTCATGGGCCCCGTCAATATATAACATCCACTTCAGTGCCGTATGGTCCGTTCGTACCACAAAGCGTGTCCCTTCAAGGTACGGTCGTAACAGAAACTGAGCCCAAAAAACGGCAAGACACTCACGTTCCGTGGTACTGTAGTTACACTCAGCCGGAGTCAGCACACGGCTCCAGTACCCCACGGGCTTGTAGGCCCCGTCCCCTTGGTCCTGTAGCAAAACGCACCCAATCTGGGTAGCGCTAGCATCCGTATCCACGATGTACTGACCCGTGCGTTTCGGAAGAGCCAGAATGGGAGTATGGGTCAGACGGTACTTGAGCTCCTCAAAAGCGTCCGTCTGGGCCGGGGTAAGCGGTGGTAACGGGTCTGGGACCTTGGTACTGGTCATGGCCAACAGGGGTCGGGCTACCTTGGCGTAGTCCTTGACAAAGCGCCGGTACACCTTGCACATCCCTACGAGACTGCGAAGGTCCTTCTTGGTCCTTGGGGTCTTAGCTTCCCGGAGCCCGACCAGGTTCTTCTCGTTCACACGGAGTTGACCCTTACCAACAATGTGCCCGAGGTACTCAACCTCATCCTGGAACAAAAAGCACTTGGTAGCCTTGAGGGAAACACCGGCCCTAGCGAGTAGCTCAAAGATCTCTTTCAGATGGGCCAGGTGTTCCTTAGGGTCCTTGAAGAACCCGATAATGTCATTCAGGTACACAAGGCACGTCTTCCACTTAACCCCGGACAGGATCATATCAATGGCCCTCTGGAACGTAGCCGGGGCGTTGTTAAGACCAAATGGGAGCCGGATGTATCTGAAGGTTCCTTCGTGACAAGTAAACGCAGTCTTGTCTTGGTCCTCAGGAGCCACAGGGATCTGCCAGTAACCACCGTTGGCGTCCAGCATGAAAAACACGGTAGCCTCTCCCAGGAAGTCGATACAATCGTCCATGCGCAGTAACGGGTAGGTATCCTTATCCGTGACCTCGTTCAAGCGCCGGTAATCCACACAGAACCTAGGGGTACCATCGGTCTTCGGGACCAACACAACCGGGAAGGACCACTCAGCCTGGGACGGTTCAATAACCCCGAGCCGGGTCTGCTTTTCCACTTGATCCATGATAAGGTCCCGATGATGGAGCCCGGTACGGTACGGTTGGGACCGAATGGGTTTGGCCTTTTCCCCGAGGGTAATCCGGTGAGGGGTCACATCAATGCGTCCCAGTTGCCCGTCCCATAGGTCCTTCTAACGGTCCAAAAGTTCGCGTACAGCCTGGGGTAGCTCAGGCGGGATTAATTCATACGCGACCTTGGGCATCTGGACCGGGGTTCCTTCAGGCTTCTTGTCCGTCGTGTCCGGCTCAGGAACCGTGGTTCCGGCGGGTCCCTTGGGAGTCGCGTCCCCCGGTGCCGACGCTTGGCTCAACGGGTTCCCTTGCTCTGGCCCCAGGGTGACAAGTGGTGCGGCCCCCTCACTAGGGGCCGACAAGTAATCCGGAGGGACCTCGAGCACAAGACCATCGTACGGTATGGCCACGCCAACGGCAAAGTTCTTGGGCAGGTTGACAGCCCGGTCCGAGATGTTCATAACATGGATCCGAAAGTCCCGTCGGGTCCGTATCGTAGCCAGTGCGTTGTGTAAACGGAGCCCCTTCTTAGCCATCTTATGGGGCCTCTCGTACAATAAACCTTTCCCATTGGTACCGCACTTGACAAACACAGCTTGTAGGGACCGGGGAGCCAAAGTCACGCCCTTGGAAAGTTACAGAGCTGAGGGATCTTGACATACAGGGTTGCCCTTGACAGGAAAAGCGCTCTGGGCCTTGCCTTCCCAGGTCCGCTTGGCGTTGGACAGGAACTCAAGGTTCCAAAGGACCGACTCGGTCCCAGGGTAGATGGCCTTGACATGTTCCTTTTGGAAGTCCATCCCAATGATCAATGGGACAGAAAGGGCCCTGACGACAAGGAACTCAAACTCCATCGGCTTCCCGTTGACAATGAACGATAGTTCCAGGACTCCCCGGGCCTTGAGCAGTTGCCCGGAAGCGTCACAAACATGGGTAGACTTAGGAGCCCTAGAATCCAATCGTTGCCATCCACAGGGTAAGATGTCCTCGCGTACAACACTGGGTCCCGCACCTGTGTCCAAAATGGCCGTCGTTTCCTCAGGGTCCTCTTGGTCCAAACGTACAAATGCATTCAAAGCGAAGTTCCTCTTACGCAGGACAAGCAAGGTGCCCTTGAACCCACATGGCTTCTTCATTCCCAATCGACGTCGGAGCCCAGACTTGGACCGCCGTGCCAGAGAGGGTAAACAGGAACAAGGGGTGGGCAAAACAATAGGAGACGCAGAACGAACAGGTACAATGGGGCCCTTCAAGATCTTCGAGAACCCCAGCTTGGTTGCAAACGAGCAGGTACTGTCCCGACGATGGGGAGGGGACCTCTTGGATCCACCCCCCGTTACTCTTTTCCCGAGGGTCCCGGCTCCTGGGAACCGACGGTCACATGGCACACTTGGTCCGCCTCGTCATCTGACAAGTTGATGCCTTCACACAGAGCCTGGACCATGGCAACACGTATCTGGCGATGGAACTGACGGTCCGCGTTGGGCTTGACCTCGGTACTCTGGCTCCGGCCCCGAGTAGCCGCAAGGAACGAGTCCCGGGCCTGGATAACCGCTTTCCGTTGGGCCTCGGATAACATGGAACATTGATGGGCCATGTGGCCCGGTTCCCAGCAAAGGTAACAACGGTACGGGCGCCGGCTATCCATGGTACGTACCCCCACTATCTGGGGCGCGGATCCCTTGAACCCAAACACTTGGCCCGACCCGTTCTTCTCAGTTTCCTTGTCAAGGGGGCCCTTAAGGATCGTCGAGGGGCCCATAGGATTGACTGCCATTGACGGTGACGGGTCTGGGGAGGGCTTAGCCCGAAAATCAGTAGGCCTGCGGGCGGAAACAGAGGGACCAGCCTTGCACGAAGAGGACCCTTGGGCCATCTTAATAACGTCCGTGGCTGCCTTGTACTTGCCCGCAGTAAAAGTAACCAACTGCTGGTACGTATGGTCGGGAACATTGTAGACAAACGCGTCAGTGCGCAGGTACTCAGGGAGCCCTTGGATCAGCTGCTGTTTCATGGTGCCCTCTGTATGGATATTCCCACAAAGTTCCGTTAGGCCCCGGAGACGGACCGCGAAGGCCTCGATGCCCACGTCTGGTTCCTTAGCGGCCCGACTGAACTTGTCCTGAGCCAGGGCAAGTGCATGGGGCTCTTCGTACGTCTCTAGGAACCAGTTAACGGCCTCTGGGTAGCTTGTGATCGGGGAGCCACCAGACGCGCTGGTGGAATCCGGAAGGGCCCGTGTGTACCGTAGTTCCGCGTCACCGGAGAGGAAATGCGGGATCGCATAAAGGGCCATGCCCTCGGAGACCGCGTTGTCGTTACAAGCCTTTACCAGTCTGCGGAGCCACGTGAACACTTTCAGGGCCTCCTTACCAGAAAAACTTGGGTACCCAGCAAAAGAGTGTTTCATGTTACGCGCGACCCGTCCCATCTTACGAGCCTCACGTGTCCCATAGGTGGCGTTCTTGTTCCTCAGCCGGTACGTACGGTAATCTAAGACCCGAGCAAAGCGATCATCTGAGCACTTGATAACCTGGGGCTCGGTCTGTGGGTACTCAGGGGTCTCAAGGTCCTCCTCATCCAGGACAGAAGAAAACGTGGTACCCGAGGAAGAGGACGTACAGGAACCACTGGAATGGTGACGACGCCGACGACGGCGGGAACGGGAACGATTGGAACGACTTGTATCATGGGACCCACCCTGGCCAGCAGGACTCTGGCTCAGGGCCTGGGATACAGTAGCCAAAATCTCATCTCGAAACGTTTCCAGAGTAGTAACAATGTCTTGGGACCCAGCAACAGGAGCCAAAGGTGGAACTCGGGTCGCTGTCTCAGAACCCGTGTCCCGACGTAAATCCCGACCCATAGTAGCCCGAATCCCACCCGGGGGCTCTGTCCCCCGACGCGGAATCCCTGTCTGCCCGCCTCCGCCACGGCCCAACGGACACGTGGGACCGCCAGGGCCGCGACCAGCGGGAGTAACCATAAAAACGTCCGACGGCGCACCACGGCCCCGACCTCCCGAGGGAACAGGGTCCGTCATGTTGGCCGTACGGTACTCGACCTGAACCAAACGATCTCGTTACCAGAAACAGGAACCAAGGAACCAAACGCCACAGAGAAAAGAAAGGGCTGTCCCGATACGGGAGAGAAGTATAGCCCCCCCCTGCTGCTCCACCATAAATGTAGCGTAATGGAACCCAGGTTCCCGGAACCACAAACCACATACACACACATAGAGACCACAGTCCGGAGTCCAGGAAGGAACAGGTAAGAGCTCTTGCTGATCCACTCGCCCGCCACGGTACGAGGCAAAGGCAAACAGGACAGAAGTCCGAGGGACAAGGAACCCAAAGCACTGTTGATTTTACAAGATGGCCCCGGGGAGAACCCCGGAGCACCCCTCAAGAACCTCCCCCCCTGGCCCCTCCAGGGGCCCAGAACGAGGCCCCCAGAGGGCGCCCCCAGCGGGCCAAGTGCCAGCAAGGCACCGGCCGCTCACCGGGCCAACACACGAAAAGCAAGCGAAATCCCCCCACACACAAATGTCAATCCCCAAAAAAAACCCAGTGGGAAAAAGGGGAAAGACACGAAATCACGCAAGGAAAACAAATGCGAAAAATCAAACAAATAACCCGAAGGTCAGTATGCCCCAACCCGGCAAGTCCTCCGCTCCGGAGGGACCAATCAGGGCACCAGGCGTGTCGCCACTGCCCCGGGCCACCGACACAGGGATCCTAAGCCAGCGCGTGGTTCCACGTAACGCTGCCAGCCGAGTCCCAAGTCAGCCTCCCGGGGTCCCAACGGTACCTGAGGGCCACAACGCCACACCACCCACGCACGCGAGCAGGAATCTCAGCCGCAGTCATCGAGCATGTTACGCGGTGGGCGTCTGCCCCGCGTCAGAGTCGCCACTTCCGGCCCCAGACCGACTGCAGTGGAACCACTGACCGCGGCGCTACTGGCGCCGTCAGTCGAGTGACCTGCAAGACGCACACTGGCGCAGTAGTCGAGTGCTTTTGAGAGAGACACACTGGTCCACCAGAAGAGTGACCTGGGAGACACACGCTGGCCGCCACCGCACCAGACAACGCTTGCGGTGGTGGCGCGAATGGAAACTGTGAATGCTTGCTGGGCGCCAGCCTGGGTCCAGGCAACAGGGGACCCATTGGCCATGCGACACCGCATGCGGCGCGGGATCGGTGGCGGGTGGTCGGCTTACCGCATCTCCCCCCCACGCCTCCAGCTCCAACTGATCATCCCCGCCGCCTCCTCCACCGCCACCGCCGCCGCCACTGCCACCGCCACCGCCACCGCCACCGCCTAAGCGACGATATTTACCTTTACTGCAGCCGCCTTCACCGCCACCATCACCAGGTCCAGGTCCCCCACAACACAGTTCTGGCGACAGGGTGTGTAACGGAGTGAACGACAGGAATAAGCTTTTGCACTCTCCTCCGCAACGGCCGCTGCTGTCAGGTCCACTCCCCGACTGCCCCCACGGCCACGAAGGCGTGGAACGTGGCAGGAAAGGATCGCTCCGTCGCACCCCGCCTCTCTCCTCGCCACAACGCCCACTTTGCCGCCAGAGCTGTTGCTGCCGCCGCTCTCGCGGCGGTACATCACGGTATGCGCGGCCAGTGGCTCGTGTGGTATAACACTCGATCCTATCAGACACGTGTCAGTATCCCTCGGGGGAAAGGGACAGGTAACACAGAAAGGGGAACTACGAGAGTGGTATGCCTGTTGCCTCACGTGCCTGCTCGCAGAGCAAACAGATACGCACGGTAGTGCACACGGGGAAGAGGAAAGCAAACGCGCAGTTGTCTTTTTCCGGAGGGCGCGGGCCAAGGGCGCCTCGCTGTCCCTCTTCACGTGCATCTGGGGGAGCCTCGGCACGTTGGCCAGGTAGCCCCCCCATACCCCCGAGTGGCCCCGACCCAAGTCTAACCTCGTCAGGTCGGGGGCCACTATCACTATTAATTCTACTCCCACTCACTAATCTCACTCTTAAAATCTCTCAAATCAAGTCCCTCACAAATATGAAAAACCCATCAGAGATCCCTCTCCCACATGTGGATAGCGTAGTCCACCGCATCCCAGTGCCGGGCACGGGCCACGGCCGCCAACCATCACCACACGGCGGACGTGTTCTGGCACCTGGTGCCCTCTGGTCGTCATCCCGGGTCGGCGCCAAGCTGGGGCCAGGGATGCTGCAGCTTGCCGCTGCCGTGGCCGTGCAGTCCGGGCTGCCGCCGCGGCTGCGGGGGTGGAGTGCTGGCAGACACCCAGGTGTGCCCCTCCCGATTGCGGGCTCCTGACCACAGCCACCACGGTCACCACCGGTGCCACCACATATAATGCACAAGCCAGCGGTACTGTGGGTGGCGCTGCAGCCACGCCGCCCTCAGGCCAGCAGCCGCACCTGTCGACTCGCCCAGCGGCGACAGCCACCGCTTACTGCGGGAGCAACCGCACCAAGGCCCCCGCAGGCTCCACCTGAGGCCTTTATACTGAGGGCGGTGGACACCATAGCAGCAGCGGCAGCGGCGGCGGTGACGGCAGATGCGGCTGCCACCACAGAAGCGGTTCATGGTTTGGGCGACGAGCCTTGAGCGCGAGGGCCGCTAGGCCATCCGCCGCGGGTACCGCAGCCACCATTCCCCCCCTCGCCGCCCCTGCCGGGGCGACTGACAGAGCACCCACAGCCGGCTGCCACATCCGTGGCGACTGCTTTCTTCACCTGGCCGGCCGCCACTCAACGAGTCTCACCGCCGTCCTTGACGCCCTGCAAGCCCCATCTGCCGACGACCTTGACATGCACGCATCATCCGCTTGTATATTTATGCTGCGCCGGCAGTCGGCATGCATGATTGTGCGGAAACGTACGCTCTATGGCGCCGAAACTACTTTGCATCTACTTCGTGCCGACGGTACTCTTCGTGCCGACCATGTTCGTAATGCCGACGGTCGACAGTCGGACGGGCGTCCGTCCAGGCGCCCTCGCACGCACTGGTTCATTCCACTGTGGTGCAGTTCCTGCACCTGCTTCATAGATTGACACACTCAGCGCCAGCAGTCGGCCCCGCCGCCGTCGACGAAGCACTGGTAACGGCAGGTCCACAGCCGGCGTGAGAGGGGGGCATCCGAACAAGCGTGGAATATACGTGGCGGGCCAAGGAGAGCCTCTATTGGATTAGAAAGAGACAGCAAGAGACGCTGTCAAAGAAACAAACCAAAAGCAAGCAGACGAGCTCACCTGACATTACAACTTTTTCTCCAAACCAGGAACTGGACCGGGAAGAACGTCATCCAGCACCCACATACTCTCACTTCGCAGCGGTTCACAGTGGCCTTGTGGGAGTACGACTCCTCAGGTTGATGCTGAATCTCTGCAGGAATGATGACGTCGCCCTCCGTGCGGGCGACCAACCCTCCACCTTGGCCGGCCGCTTCTGAGACACACGGATGTTGCTGTGCACCGCCATGTAGCGGGATCGAACAATGAAGCGGTGTTTTGACATGCTCATGAGTAATGTTATCGACTTCTTATTGATTGAGTGTTGGCGCTCCGCGCTGGAGGTGTCATGCCCTCGAGAGATCTTCGGATATGGGTCCGCCTCGAAGACTGGAGAGCAGACGTGCCCGCACTGGTGAAAACGGTCGCTGAAGAACACCACCCCCTTCTCGCACACCAACCAGGGGACCCGACGCAGCGCACTCCTCTGCGTCTGGCACGCCGTGTCACAGTACACGACGCGTGGCATGCGCACAAATCGCTGCGTCAGTGCAGCTACCACGTGCGCTAGGCTCTCGGTTTCTCGCAGCTCGCACCAAATAATATACCCGCAACCGCAATCAAAGGTCAGTACCCCAGGCCCCCGGATGCGCTCTTTCGGGTCCGAAGGGGGCATGTATCTGCGTCCTACGCGCACTGTTGCCGCGTGAGAAACCGTCTGGCTTGGCGCCCGCAGGGGCGTGGAGTCCGATCAGGCTGTCGCCTACGGCGCCTCGCTGCAGCACGCCGCCTTACTGCAGCTCGGCGACGGTCCCGCTCCGCCGAGTTGTCCTCAGCGTACGCGCGGGCTGCTTTGTGGCCAGGCCACGCTTGGCCGGTTCGTTCCCCTTCCGCATGCTCAACAAGGCGCTCTTGCACAGCCGCGTCCCCAACCACGTGCGTGAGAGGAGGGTGTATGCCACGGCTCGACAGCCACGCCTGGTATAGTTCAAGAGAAGCTTCCTCCTACTGGTCGCGATAAGCTTCTGCATCCCCAGAGGCTTTTGTCTCCCAAACCTCCGTAGCCGCAGCCTCTTGGCTGGCCACAAACAAGATCAGCTCCCCCACCGCCTGTGCCAATGGCGGCGTAGCGTCCAACCGCGCTCGCACGAGCAGCAGAAACCACCACACGAAAACGACGTTCTTAGAGCATGGCGCCATGCCGATCCACTGGGGACTGGGGACGTCACTCGCTAACGCGTGCTCCAAGAGATGGACGTCCACGAGATCACAGCTCACGAAGACGTTCAAAGCCGGTTCGGCAAGAGACGCTGAAAAGAACAGGCACGCCTTGCTCGACCGATCCGCTGTGACGTCAGGATTGTTGGAGGGCGGAAAGGGGTGGGTCGGCACGCACTCGATCTTCGGCGGCCTCCGAGGGACCGGCTCCGCGCGCCCAGACGCGGAAGAACCAGACGATGTTGGCTCGTCTGATGAGGCCATCGCGCGGATCAAGTGCGGAAAAAGGACGAGGTTCGAGAGGGGCGCTCGCTCTGTTAAAGCACCTATTCTGCGCAAGGCGGAAACGTGCGTAGGCCAAGGCCTTATGGCAGCTGCAGACAACAGTCAGGCTGCCCCGGGTCGTGAAGCTGCCGCCTTGCGTTGCGTCTTCGTTCGGCGGCAACGCGGACTGCGGTACGCCGCGTCCACGAATCCTTCGGCGTGAAACCCACCACGTAGAGTACGAATTGAGCGACGGCCGAGGGCTGACAGAGCTTAGCAACTCACATCGAGATGAGCGTCATGCGGCAGAGATATAAACTGGAGCTCACAACGGGTGGCCGACACAGACGTCGTGTCTTGGCGAAAGAAAATTAGACTACCTCAGTTCGCGGACTCACAGACACATCGTCGGCGAACGGAGCCACTGTATTTTACTGCGAGTTTTCTTGCATTTCAGCGCCTGTTTGAAATCCAGCAAATCCATGCAGATGCTTGCAACTCTGACACCGAAAAAGGGCAGCGAGAATGGTGCAATGCACGACACACCATGTCCATTTCATCCTGTAATGCATCTCAATGCAAGCTAGATTGCAGTGTGAAAGAAAAGAGTTGAATAGGCCATTGCAGTGCGTATCCGACACAGGCCGCATGACGGCCCCTTGTCTGCCGGTCCTCGTGGAATTGCTTATCCATTTTTGTTCACTTTATTGGTTACTCCAGAACTTCTCAAAGCCATTGTAGACGAATTATAGAGGCGCGCCACGTTGAGCTGCCTGATCAAGTGCAAGAACACAGTCACAGACGGACTCCGCAGACAGACACAGTCACAGCCACTTGCCGCATCGACGTCAATGCCTCGCCGCAGTGTCTGCGCCGCCCCAGACACACGCCGTCCCAGAAGCGGTGGGCAGACAAACCGCTCAACGGATCCCGGGAGACACTTCGTCCGCCTGCTGATGCTCCCACGCGCGGCCCCCCGTTCTCGCCATCTACCGACCCGGACCACTACGCCCCCGACCTCCCGCCCACACGCCCTCCCGTACCACCCAGGAAGCACCCACCTGCCCACGCACACTCCTAAATCACCACAGTAGCTGCGTCTGGCGCATCCATCCACATGCACCACTCACTGCATACTCTTCGCATTCCTGCGGGGTGCGCAGAAAGATCAAGCGGAGGAGAGAGTGGGTTCCGGGGGGGGATGAAAGGGGGTGGAGGGGAGCCGGGAGGCGGGGGGCGGAAGGGGAGGGAAGAGAGGACGCAAACGCGGGAAGGATCACATTGAGAAGGTACGGCGAAAGGTGCGCAGCGAGTACAACACTTGTGAATGTGCAAGAACATGCAGGTAATGGTAAGCCAACGCAGCGCACATGCAGAGAAGTGCAAGCCAATGCAACGCATGACATGGAACTGCGCATGTCTGGCACCCCTATCTGTATCGTCCTCCTACCGCCTCCAGCACGGCAACCGCCGCCCTCTCACACGCTCTCTCGTACAACCGCGCGAGCAGCCACCCGCGCACGCACCCACCTACATCACCAGAGCAGCTGCGTCCCGCCGATCCACCCACGTATACCCCCCATGTCATCCTCCGCACATACGTGAGGGGTGGACAAGAAGAGTAAGCGGAAAAGTGTAGCACAATAGGTATCCGCTGCACGTCCACTCTCAGGGAACACTCACCAAGGGGGATCGGTACCAACGTCACCGGGAGGCCAAGGTTGCTGTCCTTGGAGCGCAAGCCACAGGACCAAGATGGGAGCCCAACTGGGAGAGGTTTGTTGTTCTACCATGGCCGGCGGTGGATTCGCCGCCGGCCCCCTCGTTATAAACCCTCGGAGACACTACTTACTACCCTCCACCCCAAGATGCAAGTCCCTCTGGTCATACGCAACTTATAGATACCGTGACCAATACGGACTCCCAAATTGAAAGTTAAGGATTAGAACTAGTCCCCCTGTATTAGGGTCACATTACGGTCATCCATATTGCTACGAAAAGGAAGGATTTGCGTGCAAGGAAGTGGGAGAGGAGATGGAGGGGAGCGTGGGGGGCACGGTGGGGTGGAGAGGGGGAGAGCTGGGGGGGGGAGGAGGGGGGGAATGGTATGGAACACGACTTGGTTGGAGAAGGGGCAGTGCGGGAGAGCTCTTCCAGAGGGCGAAGGAGAGCCCGAGGGGGGCTGGGCGGGGGGGGGTGGGGTGAAGGCAAGGCGGTGGGTGGAGGGGACAGTGTTTGGCACGCCTGATTTGTGCTCCACTTGCATCCAATGGCGTGCGGTCTCCACCGCAGCGACGGTAGCCAGAAGTCCACTCATCGGGCGCCGATTGGTGTGGCAGATTGCGCTGATTCTTCAAGCGAACAGTCTTCATATGGAGCAAGCTCCTGCAAGGATCTGCCCACTCTCTTCGGAATCTGAGAGGGTTCACCGGGAGATCCAGTACTTGCGCACACGAAAAGCTCAAATACTGACAAAGAGGTTGGGCGATGGCCTTAGACGCCACCGTGAGCGCCGCGCGCAGGTGCGTCAGCGGGCACTTTGAATTCTCAAAGAGCTCCAAAGCCATGTTCTCGGCCTCAGGGGAAGGCGATATCGCAGGCGGCGGTTGCTCGCTCACTGAGCAGACAGGAATGATGCCTGAGCCAGCCCTCACCTTGGCAGCATTCCCAGCTATCCAGGAGACCCCTTTGCCTCTCCCCGCATTTCATGGAGTCGAGGATGATGAGGAGGAAGATGAGCCATCGTCTGGGATGGGGATGGCGGCGGCTGCGGCAGCCGCGGCGGCTTTCGCAGCCGCCTCCTCGATAATGTCGAAAACGTCGAGCGTCCTGCTGTCACCGATTGCCGGCTTCATGGCCGCGGCTTTCTCTGCTTCGCCAGCTGCCGTCTCCTTGGGCGGACCCCCTGGTGCACTGCCCTTGCCCGTCGCTGCAGAGGTCCCCGCCACCGTGTCCATCTCTGTCACCACCCCGGACGCCTCAGAAGGCTGCGCTGCTCCACGAGTTGAGGGAGCACCCGCGGCGTCTCCAGCCACCGAGGAAGCTGCCGGAGCCGGTATAGTTCCTTCTCGTCGGGTACCACCGGTCACGTCCTGCCCGTCATCTCCCACTTCCCCCCCATCCGCCTCATCTGCCGGCCCTGCAGTCACCCCCGGCGGCTGCTAAAACGTTCCCGCACGCGATGCAGGACCACCAGGAGACACCGTCGTAGGAGCGCGGGGCGTTCCGCTCATGTGCGACCCCGATGTAGGTAGCGCATCCGCCGACCGGCTTACAGAATTCGACAGCTGCCTGAAGGATGTGCCCATCATGCAGGGACCGCTCTTGATGAACCTGTAGACCATACTGAGGACGCGCCTGGCAGAGGTCTGAAAAACAGCCACGTCCTCCCACACAGGAAGCCAGAAACCTTGCCCGTCTCACCATAGCCCGACAAGTGGACGTGCCAGCTCAGCGACTTGTTGGCACTGGCCACCGTCTCAACATTGTCCAGCAGGTCTTTCAGCGCACGCACTGGCACCCGTGACGCCTGCTGCTCCCCAATCGACTCCATCAGAGTGCGCTGCACGCAGTCGGCGGAGGTGCCCGATCTCAACCCCATCGTCAAGATTGGTATCCGGGCACGAAGCTGCATTAACACGGCCACGAAAGACTCGCCGACACGCGCGGGGCTGTGCGTCCGGGCGATTGCGAAGCTGGCACGAAAGCGGTCCGACACACATTTCCGGCGAGGGTGCAAACGCATGAGTCCCAGTGGCGCGCGCCGAACGATGCAAAGCAGTCATGCCGAAAGGAGGAGAAGTCAATGTCCACATTGTGTGGTCAGAGACGAAATTTGCAACGTTGATTTGAACTCCCCAATGTGAAGTCTTAAACGTAATGTCGGCCCCGAACGAACATCTCTTCACACAACTTTCGATTGTCGACGGTGCATATCACACTCGACGCAGGCCCCGTCGCGTCGGCACAATGCATAGTGGAATGCCCAGTATTACGCCGAAGCACGCTTTTTGCCGACACATTGTGCCGACATTTGCAACTTGCAATCTGGCCAGGGACGGCACGGCCTCTTCCAGCTCGCTAAGACTAAGAAGGGTCGCGCGAACCCCATGTATTGACAGCACATCGCATCTGACCCTCGGCCCAGAGCACACGCCCCACAGGCGACTTTCCATCAGCAGAACCTTGCTCACCATTAGCCTCATGCAGGCATAGATGAAAAAGATGAGGGGCGGGTGCTTTTCTGAGCACCCGCGTCGTAGCGGCCAGGTCACTCTGTGTAAGGATATGCCCCCCAAATCCCCAATACTCTAGCTTCGGGGATAAGGACTGGGGCCTCTCCTTCCCTGTCCTTCTCAGCCAACTCCTTCCAAGACGCATCAACTCCCTGGTAATCTGGATATGCCGCGGTGTCCGGCCGAGATTCTACGGGTCGCGGACGGTCAGCACGAGAGCCGCGGATCGGCTACCCGTTAGTACCCTGACTCATCCCCGGACGGATATTTTCTCTCCGCGGATCAGAGGACTAACGGACCACAGGACAAGCCACATCTCTGACTCATCGGCCAGCCGGAACAATCTCCCCACGAGCCAATGGGAACGGCAAGATTTGCTGACCCACGGGACATTTTCGACCCGAAGACTGGCGTCTGGCTTACACGCCTCTGCGGCCTATCGGGCCGCCCGGCGTGTGAGGCCAGCGGCGCGGCGCTACGAGCGCCGCACGCCGCCCCCGCCCCCGCTTGGGGCTGTCTGGTGGGGCGCCTTGGGGCGCACACACCCACCTTGACTTGTTCTGAGAGCCTATGCCTTGTTTTGAGCCCATTGGTGCCGCCCCCCCGGCGGCACGGGCAATCGCATGCTTTGGGGCACCCTGGGTGCCCCCCCCGGGGGTGTATAATGCGTGAGTGCGGGCGCCACCCGGGGAGACCTCGGGGGAAACAACGAACACAGACACAACGACCTCCTTTACCCTCGAACCCCTCGACCCCCTCGACCCTCACCGACGTTACGCCCATCTTCTTCCCCACCCCCATCACCGTCACCCCGCCCGTCACCTTCCCCGCGCCCCGGAGCTTCATTGGCTTACGCGGGCAGCTGAAACCGTTCACCAGTAGGTTGAGGGCTGCCCGGGTGGGGGCGGTGCCTCACACTCTGCCCTTAGTCTCGCTTACATGCGCGCTTGAGGCGGGCCAGAAAATTTCAGACATACAATGGGTGCTTAACGCCACTTGGCCGGCCGCAGATATGTTGCAGCAGGCTATACCACGCCAGTGCCATCCGGCACAGGCGGGATGATAGATCCTAGCCGCCACAGCCCCGGCAGCCTCCCCAGTCGCCCCGGCCCACCGGCCACCCCAGCCACTCCAGCTGCCCCAGCCAACCCGGCCACCCCATACATCCCAGCCACGTCAGCCGCCCGATCCACCCCAGACACCCAGGCCGCCCCAGCCACCGCAGCGGCCCCAGCGGCCCCAGCCGCCCGAGCCGCCCTAGCCGCCCCAGCCACCAGAGCCGCCCCAGCCACCCCAGCAATCCAAGCGGCGCTAGCAGCCTTTTTGGCCTGGGCGGCCCTCCTTTCCCCCCCCCGCCACCCCTGGCCGGCTCCCGCCACCCCCAGCCGCCCCCCGCCGCCCCCCGCCTCCCGCCGCCCCGCGCGGCCCTCCGCAACCCCCAGCTGGGCAGGCGTGTGAGGCACCACCCACACCCGGGCAGCCCTCAACCTACTGGTGAACGGTGTCAGATGCCCGCGTAAGCCAATGAGGCTGCGGGGCGCGGGGAAGGTGACGGGCGGGGTGACGGTGATGGGGGTGGGGAAGAAGATGGGCGTAACGTCGGTGAGGGTCGAGGGGGTCGAGGGGTTCGAGGGTAAAGGAGGTCGTTGTGTCTGTGTTCGTTGTTTCCCCCGAGGTCTCCCCGGGTGGCGCCCGCACTCACGCATTATATACCCCCGGGGGGGGCACCCAGGGTGCCCCAAAGCATGCGATTGCCCGTGCCGCCGGGGGGGCGGCACCAATGGGCTCAAAACAAGGCATAGGCTCTCAGAACAAGTCAAGGTGGGTGTGTGCGCCCCAAGGCGCCCCACCAGACAGCCCCAAGCGGGGGCGGGGGCGGCGTGCGGCGCTCGTAGCGCCGCGCCGCTGGCCTCACACGCCGGGCGGCCCGATAGGCCGCAGAGGCGTGTAAGCCAGACGCCAGTCTTCGGGTCGAAAATGTCCCGTGGGTCAGCAAATCTTGCCGTTCCCATTGGCTCGTGGGGAGATTGTTCCGGCTGGCCGATGAGTCAGAGATGTGGCTTGTCCTGTGGTCCGTTAGTCCTCTGATCCGCGGAGAGAAAATATCCGTCCGGGGATGAGTCAGGGTACTAACGGGTAGCCGATCCGCGGCTCTCGTGCTGACCGTCCGCGACACGTAGAATCTCGGCCGGACACCGCGGCATCTCCAGATTACCAGGGAGTTGATGCGTCTTGGAAGGAGTTGGCTGAGAAGGACAGGGAAGGAGAGGCCCCAGTCCTTATCCCCGAAGCTAGAGTATTGGGGATTTAGGGGGCATATCCTTACACCTCCCCCCCCTTAGGACGCGCGGCGAAGGAACGCGTCCAAAACCTCAGGTGCGTGCGCAAGGTCTTGCTTGGTCAGCCAGGTGTTCTCGCTGACGTCACAGCCTTTCCACTTGACGAGGTACTGTAGTCGTCCTCGACGCTTTCGTGACCGTATGATGGAGTCGACTTCGTACTCGACCGAACCGTCCGGAAATGCAACCGGAGGCGGAACGGGAGGAAGTCATCCGTACGGGTCAGCGCGGTACGGCTTTAGCTAGCTCGCATGGAAGGCGTTGTAAATTTTGCGATCGAGCACCGCTAGGGGAAGATCCAGGCGGGAAGTCACATCATTGATGCTTTCTGTGACGCGATAGGGTTCTGAGTACTTGGGCATCAGCTTCCGAGCGCCTTGGAAGGCGTCTGGCATAAGATGTTTGGTACTGAGAAGCACCAGATCGTCGACGGAAATCTTGCAAGGTCGGCGATGGCGATTTGCGTACGCCGAGCGCGCCTCATTTGCACTCTTGATGGCTGATATGGCAGTCTCCTGAGCACGTTGGAGACCGCTTAGCCAGTCAAACACTGCAGGTATACTTGATTCTGACATTTCGAGGACGTCCATTGGAACCGTCTTGGGTTTGAATCCGTAGTTCAGGAAGAAGGGTGAGTACGTCGTCACAGCATTTGGCGACCGGTTGTGGGCTACTTCAGCAGCAACGAAGAATAGGTCCCAATCGCCCTGGTGATGGTTGACGAAATTTCGCAGGATTTCCTCAATCTTCTTATTCATAATCTCAGTCTGTCCGTCAGTTTGCGGGTGGTAGGCTGAAGATGCCTTGACCTTGACTTTGAGGATCTCTGTGAGTGACCGCCAAAAGTTGGAGAGAGAAGATGCGGTCCCTGTCGCAGACGACATCAGCAGGGAGTCCGTGGTGTCGATAGACATGATCGTGATAGAGCTGTGCTGCAACTGGCGCGGTACAGTCCGGCTTCATAGGGGCGAGGCAAATCATTTTGGAGAGGCGGTCGACAACGACGTAAATCCCGTTGTGACCTCTTGGAGTCAGAGAAAGAGGCGTGACAAAGTCCATGGAGACACTTGTCCATCGTTGGTTCGGGGGATCTAGAGGTTTGAGGTGACCCAGAGGTGAATGCGTGCTAGCCTTGTTTCGCTGGCACAAAGCACATGTTTGTACGTATCTTTGGATGTCCTTCCGCATTGTTTTTCAGTAGTTCTTGGAAGAAATGGCCTTCGTTGTTATCTTGACTCCCATGTGCCCTTGGCACGGGACATCGTGGTAGTCGGGGAGTAGTCTTTGGCGTAGAGTACCGACAGGGATACACGTACGGTCACCTCGCTTCAACAACCTCATGTGCAGCCGGTAGGGAGACACCGGGTCTTTGACCAGGTCGGCAAACTCGGGGTCCGCGTCGTACTCTTGTTATAAGGTGGCAAGGTCTTGATCACTTTGGTTGATGGTCATGAGGTTGTTGATTTCAGTTTTCTTGGGGATGGCTTTGATGGTCTTGGCCAGCACGCGGCTAAGAAGGTCTTGATTGGGGGCGTGCTTGTCGGGAGCATCTTGTGGCTGCCTGGAAAGGGCATCAGCCACGGGATTTGAAGTGCCCTTGATGGGGACAATCTTGAACTGGAACTGGTCCAGAAGCTCCAGCTATTTGACTTGACGATCGTTGAGCTTTTCTTGGGTTCTTAGGTATCTCAGGGACTCATGGTCGGTGTGGACCTCAAAGGGTCTTCCGTAGAGGTAGCAGCGCCAATGGCGGATGGCTTGTACGACTGCAAGAAGTTCTCGTTCACGAATGATGTAGCGTTGCTCGTGGATGTTGAGAGTTAACGAAAAGTATGCCACTGGACGCCGTCCGCGTCCATCATCTTGCTCAAGGACTGCGCCAACAGCATATCCGCTGGCATCGGTAGACACGTAGATTGGATATCTCTTGTCGAAAGGCCTTAGCACTGGTGCGGTTGTTGTCAGATTCTGCAGCTGCTCGAAAGCTTTCTGGGCGTCTTGGGTCCACTTGAAGTCGACATTCCCTGTCAGCCTCGTCAAAGGCGTGGCTACGGCCGCAATTCCCTTGATAAATCTGCGGTAGAAGTTGACCATACCGAGGAAGGATTGCACGTCCTTTTTGCTTCTCGGTGTTGCCCATGTACGAATGGCTTGGACCTTGTAGTCTTTCATGGAGAAGCCTTTCTCGGAGATGACGTGACCGAGGTAGTCCACAGTGGTCCGAGCGAATTGGCACTTGCTCAACTTGGCGTAGAGCTTGTGTTCTCGTAGTTCGTCAAGTGCTGATCTTAGGTGCTTGAGGTGATCGTCATAGGTTTCGCTGTAAACTAGGACGTCGTCCAGGTAGACGCAGATGAAGTCGTACAGGTACGCTCTGAAGACATCGTTCATTAGGTTCATGGAGACCGCGGGTGCATTCGTGAGACCAAAGGGTACGACCGTGAACTCATAGAGTCCGTGCTTGGTTCGAAACGCCGTCAGAGGTACTATTTCCGGATCAAGGCGAATTTGGTGGTAGCCAGAACGGAGGTCGATCTTCGTTAAGTACTTGGCCTTTCGCAGTTGGTCGAAGATGTCGTCGATGCGTGGTAGTGGATACGCGATCTTGATGGTGGCCTTGTTTAGGGCCCTGTAGGCGATGCACATTCGCCAGCCACCTTCCTTTTTTGCCGCAAAGAGGACGGAAGAGCCCCACGGTGAGGCGCTTGGTTGGATGAATCCCTTCCTTATTAGGACGGCAAGTTGGGTCTTGAGTTCTTCGAGCTCCCATTCGGCTAGTCGGTAAATTCCGCTACGACGTGGTTGGGCATCGTCGGTAAGCTTGATGCTAAATTTGTGACTGCGCTCAGGAGAAAGTCCGTCGGGAAGCTCGTCTGGAAAGACGTCGGCGTATTCTTTGAAAATCTCTTGAACTCCTCTCTTGTCGTCGGCGTGTCCCATCTTAATGGCGTTAATGTCGAAGCTGGTAGAGGGATCTTCGGACTGCAGGTAGATGGCGAAAACCGGGCACCTTCGGACGAGGTCCCGGGCGAGACGTTGCCGACTGATCAGGGGTTCAGGCTTCTTCAGGGAGGCTGTGATAGAGATGTTCTTGTGGTTGAAATTGAAGGAGATCTTGTATTTCTTGTTGTTGATTTTGGCGTCCTTGTCATCGCGCTACTTCTTTCCCAGGATGAGGTCGTATGCGTTTAAGTCACATACAGCAAATCATAGTCGTTCTTGATACGGTCCAATGTGAATCTCAAGGGGTTCAATGGTTTCAGCGAGGACATGAGAGCGGCCATCGGGCATGCTTGCCGCAAAGTCCGTTTCCTTAGTGTTCACAAGCAGGGAGGTCACGAGGCGCCTTGAGACGAAGTTGATGGGAGATCCGTCGTCAAACAGCACCTTAATAACTTTGCCATTGACAGAAGCAGTAGAAAGCAGAAGCCCGAGTCGCGGGCCTTCAAACGGTGACGACATATTTTCAGGAACCGAAGAAGCGTCTTTCACAAGTGTTGATGACGGTCGCTGCTTCAGTTCCGCTGGCCTTTTGGGCAGTCCTTAGCCAAGTGCCCTTTCTCGCGACAGCGGAGGCACAGACACTCGCGCATACAGCGCTGGCGTTCGTCTGGCGTCAGCTTGTCGACCTTGATGCTGGAAATGTCCATTGGGATAACACCCGTCGTCGGTGGCTTCCCAGAAGTGCTGCTAACATTGCTGGTAATGCGGGACGCTCCAGCCTTGGCCGCTTCGACGCGCAGGGCGTCCGTCATAAGGGACTCAAGATCCGTGTAGGTCTTCAGGCACAGTGCCTGCCAGATGTCTCGCTTAAGGCCTCGGCTATAGCGGTCGATTTTTTCCGCTTCGGTGATGTCGGGGATATCCAAGAGGACGTTTAGGAACGTCCTGTTGAACGTCCCGACGTCCTTGATTTGACGCCAGGAGTGCAGCTTGTCCCGCGCCGCCTGCGTCTTGTTCAGTGGGCTGAAGCGACGGATGAGCGCAGCCCGCAGGGCAGTCCAGTCGGGGACCGCGGTGGTGCGACTGTAGGTATGCCACCAAGTAAACGCCTCACCGTCCAGGTAGGTGCAGGCGATCCGGCACGCTTCGTCAGGGTCAGTCAGCCGCACATAAGAGTCCATGTGCGAGCACCACGCTTCAATTGTCCCGGGCTTGCCGGAGAACAGCGCGGGCTTGTGCGGCCTCGCAGTCGTTGTGCCTACACCGGTGGTCTTGGCCTGGGCGTCCGACAGCTGTTTCTCGACGTCCGCCAGTTCTACCTTGTGAGCCTCGAGTTCGGCGCTCATCTGCGAGACGAACGCAGTTAGTTGATTCCATGATTCCGCTGAGGGTGCGGTTGAGGCCGTGCCTGGATTAGTCGGGCTAATACCAGAAGGATTAGGGGGATCCATGGTAAAATTCGCAACGATCAAATCAACTAAGCAGATCTAAATCGACTTACTCCGGTTGGGCGCCGGGCAGGTCCTTAAAGATGTGCAAGGCAATTTGGTCCGTCAAAGTAGTGGTACACGAGCTTCTGGACGTGTGCGGCCGTAGTGGCTGCAACGATTCCAAAGATGTACAACACTATTTGATGGTTCACAGGTGATGCGATGAAACAGAACTCGAAGACTCAAGCATGCAATCGGATTTTGCTGCCGGCGTCCGCGCGCGGGCCCGAGGCGGGTCGCGCCGGATTTTCAAGCGGGGGGTAATCCACGTGGCAGATCGCGCCTCTCGCACAGATCCTGGGGGGTGTTGCGAGGTGTCAACTGGTGTGGCGCGCCAGCGTGCGGTGGTGATCCTTGCCACGCTGGTGGCGTTCGACGTGTTCCACCGTCTCGAATTCGCGATCGCAGATGTCGCACCGCGGGCGCGTGGCTGGACGGTTGACCGTATTGCGGTGGCGCCGCGACCAGCGATGATCGCGCAGCACTGTCAGGCTGTTGCAACGCACGCCACAGGGCTTGCACACGTACTTGTCCTTGGGGATGCTCTTGGCGATCCGGCGCTGCTCCCGCTGCTCCGCCGCGCGCGCCGCCGTGGGTCGGATGCGCCCAATACGTGGGGCGGGCGGCGCAGTGTATCGCCGCGCGGGGTCTCGCGGGGGCAGCAGCAGGCCCCGACTGGCCGAGCCCCCCGAGCCGGGCGTGGCGGGGCCCTTGCCCTTGCGCGAGAGGGAGGGCTTGGATGCGGCTGCCGCCGCCGAGTCGGCCGTCGCCGGCACAGAGGATGACGTGGATGCCGCCGCCGGTGATGCGCGCGCCGCCGGGGTGACGCGTGCCTCCGCGGTCGCGCGCGCCGCCGGCGCGCGCGCAGTCGCCGCCGAGGAGGTCGGGGCGCCCGCCAACGCCGAGGAAGAATATTCGGAACCTGATTTGGCACCCACTGGGTTTCAACAATCCGTTGACCAAAAGAAAAAAACCGTGACAGGGGCCACCAGGGCAGTGTCAGGGCAGTGTTCTTTCAGTGTGATTCGTGGAACCCGCTGCGTTTGTATTACAATGCCCGAGGCACGCCGAACACAGGGGGCAGCACGAGGGCATAAACGCAGGGGGGGCCAAATCGGGAACGGAATCGCAACGTCACGGACAGGAGGAAGTCAAACTATCTGAAGCTACCACATGTGAGGCACCATCCCCACCCGGGCAGCCCTCAACGTACTGGTACACGGTTTCAGCTGCCCGCGTAAGCCAATGAAGCTGCGGGGCGCGGGGAAGGTGACGGGCGGGGTGACGGTGATGGGGGTGGGGAAGAAGATGGGCGTAACGTCGGTGAGGGTCGAGGGGGTCGAGGGGTTCGAGGGTAAAGGAGGTCGTTGTGTCTGTGTTCGTTGTTTCCCCCGAGGTCTCCCCGGGTGGCGCCCGCACTCACGCATTATACACCCCCGGGGGGGGCACCCAGGGTGCCCCAAAGCATGCGATTGCCCGTGCCGCCGGGGGGGCGGCACCAATGGGCTCAAAACAAGGCATAGGCTCTCAGAACAAGTCAAGGTGGGTGTGTGCGCCCCAAGACGCCCCACCAGACAGCCCCAAGCGGGGGCGGGGGCGGCGTTCGGCGCTCGTAGCGCCGCGCCGCTGGCCTCACACGCCGGGCGGCCCGATAGGCCGCAGAGGCGTGTAAGCCAGACGCCAGTCTTCGGGTCGAAAATGTCCCGTGGGTCAGCAAATCTTGCCGTTCCCATTGGCTCGTGGGGAGATTGTTCCGGCTGGCCGATGAGTCAGAGATGTGGCTTGTCCTGTGGTCCGTTAGTCCTCTGATCCGCGGAGAGAAAATATCCGTCCGGGGATGAGTCAGGGTACTAACGGGTAGCCGATCCGCGGCTCTCGTGCTGACCGTCCGCGACACGTAGAATCTCGGCCGGACACCGCGGCATCTCCAGATTACCAGGGAGTTGATGCGTCTTGGAAGGAGTTGGCTGAGAAGGACAGGGAAGGAGAGGCCCCAGTCCTTATCCCCGAAGCTAGAGTATTGGGGATTTAGGGGGCATATCCTTACAAGGCGCCTCACTGGGACCGAGATCGATCCAAAATGCATACGGCATGGTCGCACTGTACAGCAACCCGCCATGGAAAGCCGCACGACCTGTGGCGACTGCTGCCACATGGCGGGTATCACGCCATTAGGTGACCCTGCGTCACATGCCACACGTAGCAGCCACGTGGCCCACCGTGGACGGCTACCACCCCCGACCCCGGAAGTCAATTCCGCTGCAGTTCGGGCCCCCTGCGCTGCAGTCCAGACTTAGGGAATTTAAAACATCCTATCGGTCGAGCAGACCAAAGCCGTGCATCAATTGTCGGCGTGAACATATCGTGCCGAACGGACTTGCCGAAGGCCCTGTATGGCCTGGATTGGCCGCCGTTCCAGGCCGTGAGGCCACTCCATCACTTCGTGCCGGCGACTGGACGGTATTCGTGCGCCTCAAAACATCGCCGGCAGAACAGTCGGATGCGTCGCGTTGCAAGGGGCACACGCCGGCGCGGCACGTCAGGAGGAGGACTACGGAGGAGGGAGAGGGGAAGCGGGGGGGTGTGGCTCAAACGTGAGCGCGCGGCCGTGTGCTGCGCGGCGCACTTCGAGCACGAGCACGAGGGCGCCTGTACCCGCAGCCTCCCTGCACGGCGTGTGTAGTACACGCCACCCTCATAGAGTGTCCGGAACGCGCCAGCACAAGTGCGCACCGCTGTTGCATGGCGGGCATCCGCGTGGACCCGGAAGACGCAATGTTGACTCGGGGGGCAGGACACAGACATCGGCCGCTGCAGCCGCCGCAGCCTTCTGTCAAGCTCGCTGCTAGCAGCCAGCTCACGACCAGTTAAGAGCGGACTTCTGGGTCAGAACGGGTGCAGCTTATTGGTCAAAAACCCCTTCAGCGCGCACAAAGAGAGCCGGAAAGACGCCGGACGGAGATACAAACAGGTACCTAGGTCCAGACTGGCAGAGAGCAACAACGACGGCCATATACCATCGACAGCGCTGTGTGCTACATTTTTCAAACCTTTTTTCCTTCTTTTAGCTCCGGTGCTTCACTGTGAAGGACCACCCACACTTGGGCAGCCGTCAATGTACTCGTGATGGTTTCAGGGACCCGTGCCAGCCAATAGGGCGACAGGGTGCGGGGAAGAGGGTGAAGGTAGTGACGCTGGTGGGTCTGGGGAAGAGGACGGCGCGACGTCGGCGGTGATCGACGGGGGTTCAAAGGGCTAAGGTCGTCTTTGGTCTGTGTTTCGGGTTGCCCGTCCGGTCTCCCCCGGTGGCGCCGACACGCACGCACTATACACTCGCGTCGGGCCACCCGAGGTGCCCCAAAGCACGCGTTTCCCCGTCGCGCCGCCGGTAGGCACAAAACGGGCCAGAAACAAAGCATGGCTCTCAAAACAAGGCATGGGCGTGCGTGCGCACTAAAGGAGTGCCGCCCCAGTTTGCCCCGAACGAAAAGGTCCGGCGTGCGGCGCCTAGTGCGGCACCCCAGCGGGCCCCAGACGCCAGTCGGTTCGAAGGTCCGAGAGGCGTGTAAGCACGGTTTGATCGAGTCGACCGAATCGGCCAGCCGGCTAGCCAGCCACATCGCTGCAGTGCTGCAGCGAGGACAGTCTAACGGACGTGCCTGCTGTGGCAGATGTGGCTCGTCATGGGTGCTGACGGAGGCGCCTTTTCGACAAGCCATAATGGGCTGTCGATGGCTGCTGTCGTGCGGCCGGCAGACACCGTAAGACAGCGGCTGACTCATCTTGAGTCTGGAAGGTACACCTCGTCATGCCCCACGAAACAAGGAGTTGATCCATGCTGCCAGGAGCTGGTTCGGCAGGATCTGTGAGGAGAGGTCCCAGAAATTGTCCCTTACGTATTGGGCATGGGATTAGGTGTGAAATCCTTTCATTCACGCTGCTTCTTGGGGTGGTAAGCCAGAAGTCCGCAAGAAGCGCTTCTTATGAAACTGGGCGTGCGCAGATCTGCGGCTGCTCGGGGTTCCCCTCCTGTATTTTCTCAGGAAGGTCATACAAGTGCATGTACTTCATGGCCGGAACCACACAGTTTGGACTACATTCGTCTACTATTTGTCACCCAATCACAGGCAACCGCACAGCTTGGACCACATTCGTCGACTATTCGTCACCCAAGCACAAGGCGCCGCCTCAGAACGTGCGGCTGAGCTCGGTTCAAGCGTCATCCAGGCGACCCTGCAGTTGACCAATCAGCGCTTTTATTGTCGTCACGCTGAGTGCGATTGTGGGCCACGAATTCTCCTCAAGGCTGATCACATCGTATAGAGCTTTGCTACAGTGGTTATTCGATTACGTTCGGCTCGGTTATAGCCGCATCAGCTAAAGCCGAGCCGAAAATTCGGGTGGGACTCGGGCTGAGGCTGTTCCGCACAGAACTGCATGACATAAATTGTCACAGAAGTGCCGTCTTGAAGGTTGAATTACCAGCGATCGTCCCACGAAGTGCATACAGTGCCGCCCCGCCGCTCGCCGTTCCATCATCACGACGTCAATCCCTTCGATCCACTCCGATTTCTTGCTGCAAGACCACTGCGCTTCCCCCCCCCCCCACCGCCGCCCCGCCCCCCTTCGCATCCAAGCCCGCGACACGTTTCTCAGTGGGGAGGATGACGGCGAGGGAGCCATGCGTTTGTTTGCTTTCTCCTCATCGGGGGACCGCCGCGGCTTTCTTCTTGTCAGGCGGACGGTCTCGTCCCAGCCTCTCCGGTCCACCTTCCCCGCCCCAGCTCCCAGGTTTTCACACAGTCGATGAGCTGGTGTGGTCTGCCCTGGTATGGTCTGCCCAGCTCCTAGCCTTCCAAAGTCACTCAACTGAAGTCGTAACTATTGTAACTTCTTGTACAGCGCGGCGGAACAGTGCGGTACAGTCTGTATCGGTTATTGTCTGACCTGATATTGTCACGTCCGTGACATTACCCGGTCACAATCGATCGCACAGCTACTGTAAAGACAGGTTTGAAGATGATTGACTGACATGGCGCTTGACTCGCCAAGCAAGGGTGGTGGTGCTCCGGCCGCGCGCCGGGGTCAATCCGGGTCGAAGAGAGCAACATGCGCAATCAACGTGGATACGTGGATGGCTCAGCTGCACTCCGAGACGCTCTCACACTCAATCGTTCTGTATTCCGCCGGCCGATCGCCAACATGATCGGAGGCATTGGCATGCCCTCGTCTGGGACAATGTCTCTAAACTTTCTGCATCCGACGTGACAACAACCGATACAGACTGCACGTGGTACACGCGGGGTGGAACTATGGTAGGCTACTTTATCGGATGACCTCCACATATAACCGCGTACGCACCTGTAATTGTCCAGCCGAGGTACTCGGCGTTACTTGACAGGATGGCCAAAATTTGGTGGTGTGTGCTCTTTCATGCTTTCGAACTAGTCCTTGCTGCTTTGTTCAAATTCTTCGAACAGCTACCGGGCATCGTGGCCGGGTAGGGACGCTCGAGAGTGTTCTGTTTTCGACACTATGAAATAAATCAGAGGGCCCCGCGACGCCACGTAACCATGGCCAAAACATGGTGGTGTGTGGTTTTTTCACGGGCTCTTGTCGCATCTTGCCGGCTTGGTCTGCCCCCAGTCACTGCAACCATGGCCCTCTTTCACAGGTACTTTCATCGTCGGTGGTGCACAATGGCAGCCCCTCGTCGCTGCAACCATGACCAAATCGCCGCCG
This sequence comes from Pyropia yezoensis, assembly GCA_009829735.1. NCBI lineage: Eukaryota > Rhodophyta > Bangiophyceae > Bangiales > Bangiaceae > Pyropia > Pyropia yezoensis. The sequence goes on from CM020620.1 coordinate 5,002,537, forward strand.
ATGACCGAGGCTGTTCGCTGCGCTTGCGCCTTTTTCATGTGTGTGTGTTTAGTACCCTGTCTTTCCCGCCACGGCCTGCAGCCGTCGCCGCCGTCGTCGTCGGATGCCCGCGCGACAGGTTTTGCTCGGCCATCGTCATGGTCGGGGGGCGTGCCAGCCGCTCGCCGTCGCCGTCTGCCCCACACCCCAAGCGCCCCCGCGTGGCTTCCGCTTCCCGGCCGTCGCCCGGTGCCGCTGCTGCCACCGAGGCGGCTGCTGCCATCCCCCCTGGAACTGCCGCTGGCGCGGACGGCGCTGGCGCGGACGCCGCCGCCGCCGCGGGAACGGCGCCGACAACGAGGGCGGGCGCTCGTTCGGCCGCGTCCGGCGGCAGAGACGGCGGCAGCGAGGGTGTGGGCAGCCGCCGCACCGGTGGCTCGTCCCTGCCTCCTCCCCGTTCGCCGTCCCCTGCCCACTCTGGCGAGTCCACCCCCCCGCCGCCTGACCCCGCCCGGCCGTACGTGTGTACCCTTTGTGGCGCCTCGTACACGCGCTCTGGAAAGCTCGCCGCTCACGCGCACACCCACACAGGTGCCCGTCCGTTTGCGTGTACCTACCCCAACTGCAACGCCACCTACACCCGCTCCGACTACCTCGCCCGCCACGACGCGCGGGCGCACGGCTCCCCCGACCGCTCCCGCCCGCACGCGTGCCCCGTGGCGGGGTGTGGCAAGGCGTTTGGAGCGGCGCAGAAGCTGCGCCGCCACATTGCCATCCACACCCTCCCGCGGCCGCACGTGTGTGAGGCGGACGGCTGCGACGCGGCGTACCGCAAGGCGTACCAGCTCCGGGCGCACGCGGCCGAGGCGCACGGCGCCGTTGGGGGGTTGGCGTGCCGTGGAGGGGGTTGTACCCGCGTGTTTCGCTACCCGAGCCAGCTGCGGCTGCACGAGCGGCGGATGCACGGGTTGGGGGAGGCGCCGGCGGTGGCGGCGGCGGCGGCGGCGGCTGTGGCGGCGGCGACGGGGCTAGCGGCGAGGGCACCGGCGGGGGCACCGGCTGGGAGCACGGTAGGGACGGCCGCCGTGGGGGGGACAGGCGGGGCGACGGGGGCGGCGGGCGGTCACGATGCAAACCCCGTAGCGGCTGGCGCGGGTGCCCGAGGGGACCTGCCTCCGCCCGCGGCTGACCTTGGTGGTGGGGATCCGTCGGCGGCGCCCGCCGCTGTAGGGGTGGCTGCGATCCCCGAGACTGTCGCAGCGGCCTCTGCGTCGGGCGACGGTGGCAGTACGCGCCCCCCCTCTGCTGCGGCGCTCCCCAAAACACACGCGTGTACCTATGCGGGCTGTGGGCGGGTGTTCGCAAAGGCCGGCCGTCTGACTGCTCACGTGGCTGCCACGCACAAGGGTATTCGCTATCCTTGCGGAACCTGCGGCAACGTCTATACCACTGCTTTCAACGCGGCTGCGCACGCGCGGGTGGCGCACGGCGGGCTGCGCTTCCTATGCGGGGTGTGCGGCGCGACCTTCACGACCCGCATGGCACAAAATCGACACGGCAGGATCTGCATGCAGCGCTTGATGGCGGAGGGGGGGGAGGAGGATGAGGAGCAAGCAGGGGCGGAGGAAGCAATGTTGGGGGGTGGTGGGGCGCCGTCGGGAGAGGAGAACCCTGTCCACAGCCTCGCAGTAGGGGTGGCGGGCCCAGAAGAGCTGCGTACCCTCGAGGCCACGCCGTACGTGCGGTCGTTGGCAGGGCGAGCGTCATAGGGAGTAGGGGTGAGGCAGCGCCCGCCGTCAGATGTCTACCCCAATGTTTCTCTCTTCCTAGGAGCTTCCTTTTTCTTACGTAGAACGTCCTTGTCTCCAGCTTCAGTTTGTTGCTGGAGGGCGGAGTGTGCTCTCTCGATATTTTGGCTCGTCGAGTGCATCCCCTATGTTTAGAAAACTGGATGTGATGTTCTACATTGCAGAAGAACCTGGCACAGCAAGCACTAGGGCAGAACGCAGGGCGTGACCGTGGGCATATCCACCACACGCCTTATATGCAGATGGGCAATCAAGAGCGCGAGCCGCATGGCACGGAAGAAGCAAGCTCGAGACTGACAGAGGCAACAACCTAAGACAACGCAAGAGAGGAGAAGAGAAACGCAAAGCATGATGAAGAGAGGGAGGATAAGCATAAGACCAAAGAAGAGACGAAGAAGACGTGGCGGAAAGAGAAAAACAATCCTCACATGTAATAGAGCGTGTCCTTGAGCTGATCCGACAGCTTGATGTCATTGTTCACCGAGGCCACCGACGGGGCAGCGCCACCAGCGACACTTGACGCTCCGTCGTCCGATACCTCACCAAGCCCCCCGGCGCGCATCACGCGACCCCGCTCGGCCACAAGCGCCGAGTAGGCAATGGGCGCTACGACCGAGGTGGACAGCGTGCACCGGGCATTGACGTAGCACAGGGCATGCGTGATCTCCTGCAGCTCGTCCGCCGACAGACCAAGCTCGTCAATAAGCGTCACAACGCGCACGGGTCGAACGGTACCCTGCAGCGCCGTATGGCTCTGCAAGTAAAACTCAAACTGGTGCGGCTGCGTAATGTTTTCATCCACGCACAACCCCGGCTTGCAGTTGCCCTTGAAGTCCGCGTGACGCTGTTCCACCGGCATGAAACGGGTGCGATGCCGCTTCTGGAGGACCACGAAGGTGACCTCAGGCGATGGGCCAGGGAGAACCTTCTGGTAAGCCGCGTGCAGCAAAGTCACCTCCAAGTTTAGTACGTTCTTGAACTGGGAATCCGCGACGCCATCCCGGTACACGAGCAACGCGTCGGGGAGCTTCTGCCACCGGTTAAAGTAGGAACGAAACACCTCCTCCGCAAGCTGCTGCAGATCCCGGACGTACTCATCCGAGGAAGGCTGGAAGCGGTAGGCTGACGCGTACTGCGTGAACTGGTGATTGAGGGTACCAACGAGTGCAGCAACCGCGTCAGTTGTTCGCGCGATGGACTTGGACTCGAGCGACAAGTCCAGCCCCATGATCATGAGCGTCTTGCGGGCCTTGAGACGGTCCAGCGATGGCTGCGTCAAGGTGACGTTGCCGCCACCAAGCTTGCAGTTGATCTTCAGCCCAAGGTTGGCAACGTACATGAGGTTGGCCTTCTCCAAGTGCTTGGCCAGCATGCACTGGCTGGGGCAACCCAGGACGCTGTCCGACTGGAACTTGATCTCCCGGTAGTCGGACGTCTCGTTGGCAGGCTTGACTACCAAAATGAGCTGGCACCCCGGCTGCCCGTGGCTATGCGCGTCGCCGTCAACAATGCGCTTGATCTCACGCATGCCTTCCGCCACATCAGACTTGCTCTTGACCACCACCAACGGGCGAGTGTTGGAGATTGCAAGGCCAGTCTTGTTGGAAAGAGTGACCAGCTGGTTGATAAACGAGCCCAGTTTGCCCTGAGCGCCCCCGCGAGGCGCACGGCCGTGCGCGTCTTCCAAAATCAGAACTCCCCAATAATGGAGGATCTTGCCCGGCTGATAGTACACCTTTTCCCGCATGTTCCAACGGCCTTCCCGCGGAATCGTCTGCTGAGCGTGGTTGAAGATGAGAGTCGGCGGGTTGAGGGTACGGGCGGGGACTTGCAGGACCTTGTCATCCACGGACAGCCCAAACTCCTTGAGGTATTCATCGCTTTCGTACGACGCCAGCTTCCGCATACGGTCAACGTTATCAAAGCGGACATTGGGTCTCGTGCAGGCCACGTCCTTGATCCTCCCCACCTGATGGTCGTCTAGGTGGTGGCGGCGTTGGTTGGGTGAAATCTTCACTACCTCCAGCGGCAGATACATTGGCCGCTTCCGGGAGCCCACCTGCACACAAGGGAGGCCTGGGAACTCGAGCTGCTTGTAAGCGCGAGCAAAATAGTCGGCCACTGACACGGACTGGCCGCCACTCTCTTCAAAGACCAGGTCCGCGGCCGCATAACTGGAGATTGCCACCACTTTCCGGCCCGTGCCGCCCGCCCGCTCGGCGCGGTTCGTCTGGGTTACCCGCACGCCCTTGATGAGTTGAGACAGAATCGCCCGAGCCCGGTCCGTCATAGTCTGGTCGCCATGTCGCATGACCCCAGGAACTTGGGCGGCCAGCTCAAGGAGCGGAATGGCACTCCAGAAACCGGTGACCTTGGCGTCCAACGCCAGGGTCATGCCTCGTGCCAGCGGCTTGATGGCGTGATAAAAGCCCCTCCACCCCTCCGCGCCGCCGCCCAGCTGCAGCTTCCTGTCCTCCGAGTAAAAGTTGTTCCCAATGTGCACAAACGTCTTGGCCGGCTTGGTGTGCAGTACAATCTCCAAGAAGGACAAGACCGCGGTGGGCACCTCGTCAATATGCTGCCGAAAGTACTTCGTCATTTCCCTGGTGTCCACGGAGCCCACGTCCTTGATGACACACTGGATCTTGTCAGAGTAGACGTCCAGCTCAAACGTCTGCGCCTGCGTGATGCCCAGGTCAATCGCGTAGACGTTTTTGCGTCCGTCATAAGCCATCAACTTTTTCAGCCGTCGCTCCAGCACCGAGATGGCCTCGCGCGACGTCTTTTCCCCAAGCTCCCGCGCCGCCACCAGCTCCGCCACCTTAGCAGCTTTCTCATCGGCCGGGTCGTGAGGGTGAATCTTGGAAAGGTCCACGTCGTAGTGACGCACCACGGGCGGCAGATTCGCGGTCATGCCGAACATGTTGACCTGCACCATCTGCCGAGTGCCGCCTTTGCCAATCCCGGGGTGGGGCGCCAGCTTGATCTTCTCCACAGCCGGCGGCTTTACCCCACCGCCACCGCTACCAGCGGCGGGCGCCCCCGCCGGCGCGCCCGCCGCGGGGGCGCCCTGCACCTCCACTTCGTCCATGCTGCGGCCGGGGGGGGGGGGTCCGTTGGTGGCCTCGGCAGCCCGGCCACCTCGACAAAGGGTGGAGGTGCGAACGAGCGCCGCGCCCAGTCGGGGAACTGACAACGGGCGGGGGGGCGGCCCGCACCTCGCGTGGCGGGTAAGGAGGTGGGGATGGGGGGATGGGGCGGCGGCAGGAGATGTGGGGACGGCAGGAGGGGGGGGGGCGGCGGCTCACAGCAGAGGGGAGCGACGCCCTCGCGGTGACACAAGCGCAAGAAACAACGCGTCAGCGCAGTGGCCGAGGCGGGGTAGGAGGGAAGCGGGGGGGCGGACAAGGGCCGCCGCGTCACGGATGCCGTCTGTCTCGCGGCGACACACAGATATCGTTGTGCAAGCACAGCGGTGAGGTGGGGGGTGTGAAGCTACATACATGTCTTGTCTGCGTTGCAGCAACGCCGTATCCCCCCCCCCCCCGCCGTTCGACGCCGCCCCACGTCCCCCTGTGCCGGCCGAGCGACCCAACCAGCGGTCGTCGCCCTGGGTCCGGCGAGCCGACGTCTTTTCTTGCCTGCACGGTGGTTTGCAAGGGGGGATCGTCCATCGCGCACCTCTCGTGCGAAGCCACCACTGGCCAGACAGGCCTCCCGGGGGGGGTGCGAGCAGCCAGCTGGCGACACCCGCGTGCGAGGCCCCGCCTCGATCCACCAGCAGGAGAGCGACCGCCAATCGCGCTCGTCAATCGGATCAGGGGGGGACGCGCGTGCCTGCTGACGCGCGTCTATGGTCCGCGACGGCACCTGCAAGGCCAGCGGGTGCGGACTGCTATGTTGAAGGGACGGGAACGCCGAATTTGAATGGCATCACATCGATCTCACAGCGTGCAGTGACTTTGGGAGCTGATAAAGCTACGACATTTGCTCACCATAACGAACGCCATGATCGGGCCACCCAGATCATGGACGGCCTAAGCAGACAAATTCATTAATTGATGAATAATAATCGTGAATAGAAAACCCGTTCATAATGTATTGTAAATTGATGTTTCATGCAAGGACAGCCCCCAAGTGTATGCTTTGAGTGGTCACACCGTCAGATGGTCACTGCTCGGCCGGCAAGCGCGAATCCTTTCGCCTCGCTGCTGTAATTGTCCTTTTCTCCACACCTCCCAGGCTACAACGTCACATTGGTAAGGAACGGAGGGACGCTTACCTCAATCACTCACGCTAATGCTGCGGTCAATTCCGACGCCGGCGCCACCTCTACCCTATCGGCCAATATTGTTGGCAGCGCGCCCTGCAGGCGACGCCGAGTGCTCGAGCACGTCCAACATCACCACGGGCGCGCGTGTGACTGACCGCAGGAATTGAGGAAATGACTGTGGTCCAAGGCAATCCCGAGAGATTAACCAGTGGATGAATCTATCGGGGATGAACAAAATACCGATTTCTTCCATCCATGACCCTGGCCCCTCCTGGTATTGGATGTTCCCCAAGTATGTGATGTCATCTACCCAACGATAACGACTTGTTCTTGGTTCCGTGCTGTTGGCATTGACGGGATCGCGATGCATTGACCATCACTGGGGGGGCGAGCGAGGCGAGATTGCGAGACTCTTTGGCCCTGCTGCGGGGGTACGAAGCGGGAGCACCGGTGACCCATGGCGGAAGGCAGGTGGGACTGGTGGCGGCAGGAGAGGCGCGGTGGGGACGGCGGTGACGGTGGTGATGATGATGGCGGCAGTGGTGGCGGTGGCGGCGGTGGTGGCAGCGGGGAGCCCCAGCCCCCCCCCCCCCGCCCCGCCACCGCAAAGATGTGGCGCCCGTGCGGGCAGGGGCGGCGAAGCGTGCCTGGCCGGCGGCGAGGCGGCGAGACGGCGGCGGGGGCTGACGGGAAGAGCGGGATCAGGCCGGCCGCCGCCACCACCCCGCCGCCACCACCGCCGACGGGCCGCGCCTGCGTGCGTGCGTGGATGTAGGTTCTGTACAGTACAGTACATACATCCATACGCGGCAGCCGCCAATGGGGGCGGTGGACAGCCACGGCGCCCTTGGTGGGGAAGCGACCAGGAAAGGTCTGGGGGAAGGAGGGGTAGGGGGCGGCACGCCCCGCCAGTGCCCGCCCACTGGCCGGCCCTACAGCCGGCGGGGCGCGTCGCGCGGCGGGGGCAGCCCCTGCCGGGTCCCCCCCCCCTCCCGCCAGCGCCGTCTGCACCCAGAACCCTCCCCCCCCCGTGGGAGCGCGCGCGCGCACGCGAGCGCCCCCCACCTGTTGTCCACACGCCTCCCCCACCTGGCCCCTCGGCTGTAGATAGCTGCCCCCAACGGCCTGCGTCGTCGTCGTCGCCCTCACCGCCGGTCGCGTACGCCGGACGGCAACGGGGGATTGGTGTGGGGCCGTGATGGGGCGGGCGGCCAAAAGTGGCCGCGTCGACGGCGGTGGCCACGGCTAGGGGGCGGGTCCGGGCCGTCCCCCCTACGCCCCCGCCACCCGCTGCCGGCGTGGATGCGGCCGCCGCGCAGAGGCGCTCGGGTCGCCGCCGAGACGGGACGGATGGCGGCTGGCCGTCTCGGGAGGCGGTGGTGGCAGTAGCGGCAGCGGCGGCAGCGGCAGCGGCAGCAGGACGCCACGCGGTCGCCAACCGGCGGGCGCGCGGCGTCCATGCGCCCCGCTCACGTGCCCGCCCGCCCGCCCGCCCGCCCGCCCGCCCGCCCGCCCGGCCGCCCGCCCGGCCGTCGATGGCGGCACGCGCGGCGGTGCGCACGGCCGGCCACACCCGCCGTGCCCATCACACACGCCCTGCCGCGGGCGGCCGGCGGGGGGGGTCCGCCCGGCCACGCCGCGGCGCCGCACGCGGGCGGTCCCGGCCACCCGCCGGGCGGCCGCCCTCACGGCCGCGGCGGCGCCGTCGTGCCGACCCGACAGCCCCAGACGGCGGGGGCGGCGCGGCCGCTACTCGCTCCCCCAGACACCCCCCCCCCCCCACCCCCCCACCCCCTCCACCCCACCCACGGTATGGGTGCCCTAACCCCCCCCCGGCTCCCGGCCAGCCGCCCACTCCCACATCCCCACGCCGTCGGTGGCGAGCAGCCGCGCCCCCCCCCCCCCCCCCCCCCCCGGCCACCACCCCCAGCCCCCACGGCGCCGTCGGCGACGGCCACGCGGAGCACCCCCCCCCCCCCCCCCCTCGCGGCGGGCGGCAGCCAGCGGACGCCCACCGGCGCCCCCCCCGCGGCGGCATCCCACAGCAGCACCGCCGCGCCGCCCCCCCCCCCGCCCGCCGCCCCCCCCCCGCACCCATCGCCGCCGTCCCGCCGCCGCCAGCGGCGGCGGCGGCGGCGGCGGCGGCGGCTGCGGCGGCGGCTGCGGGGGTGGCGGCGGCGACCAGCCCCGCGCCGACGGCCAGGCCGCCGCCGCCGCCGCCAATGCTGCCGCCCCCACCGGCGGGGAGGCCCGTGTAGCGCACCAGCGGTCGTGGGGGGGGGCGCGCGGGGGGGGGCGGGGCGCCGCCGCTGCCGCCGCGGCCGCCGCTGCGGCCGCTGCTGCTGCTGCCGCCGACGCCGCCGACGCCGCCCGCCATGCGGAGGTCCCACGCGGCAACGCCGCCGGCCGCGTCGGCGGTCGTCACTGCCCAGCCGCCGTCGGTGGCGAGCGCCACCAGCGGCGATGCCGCCGCCGGCCCACCGCCGCCGGCGCCCCCATGGCCACGGCGCGCGGCCGTCGCGGCGGCAGCCGCGCGGAAGAGCACCACCGGCGACGGCGAGCGGGGGTCCCAGCCCACGAGGTACCCGCCGCGGGTGCCCGCCAGGAGGGGCAGCAGCCCCCCCTCGCCCCCGCCCCCACCGGCCGCCGCGACGCACAGCACCGACCCGGCGCGGCGGAGCGGGCGCCAGTCGGCCACCATCCCGCCACCCCCGGCCCGGAACGGCGCCGCAACATCCCACACCACCCCGACGCCGGCTTCAAAGCCGGCGGCCACCAGCCCACCGCCACCGCCACCGCCACCACCACCACCACCGCCACCGCCACCGCCACCACCGCCACCGCCACCGCCACCGCCACCACCACCGTCACCGCCACCGCCGCCACCACCACCGCCGCTGCCGCTTCCGCCCCTGCCGCTGCCGACGGGGCGTGTCGGACCGCCGGCGGCGGCCGTGACGCCCGGCGGCGGCGCGGCGGTAACACAGAAGGGGGGACCCCGGGCGCCCAGCACGACCCAGAGGCCGCCCCACGGGGGGCAGCGGGCCGCCGTCGCACCCCTTGCGGCAGTCTCCCCCGCCGCCGCCGCCGCCGCCGCCGCCGCCCCCCCCGCCCGCACGTCACTGACGGCCAGCCGCGTAAAGCGCGTCAGTCCCCCCCACACCGCCACCACCACCCGCACGTCCACCACCGCCGCCGGGGATGGTGGGGGGTTGAAGCGGCGGCGGCCGCCAGCCGCGGCGCCACCCCCAGCCCTACCCCCACCCCCACTCTCGCCCCCAACACCACGACCACCACCACCACCACTACCACCAGACGGCCGGGCGCACACACCCCGCCCCCCCGGCGGGTGGGCGACCGCCGCCACCCCGGCGGCGGTGGCCGCCGACGCCACCTGAACCGGCGGCACGTCCGCGGCGGTCAGCCGTAGGCGTGGGGCGGGGGTCCATGCCCCCCCCCCCCCCCCCCCCCCCCCCCCCCCCCCCCCCCCCCCCACCCCCCCGTCGGGCTGGACGGCCACCACCACCCCCGGCGCCGACACTGCCACGCCCAGCGGGCGGCCGCCGTCCCCCCCCCCGCCACCCCATGCCGGCCGTGCCGCCACGGCCGGCGTGGCGGGGAGCGCCGCCACCGCCGCCGCCGCCCGGAGGCCGACCCGCGCTGCCAGCGGTGGTGGGACCGCCGGCGCCCGCCGCAGCGGCGGCGGCGGCGGCGACGGCGACGGCGGCGGCGGCGGGGCACCGACGGCAGCCGACCCCCCGCCCCCCCCCTCGCGGGACCGCCCCTGCCCCTGCGGCTGCTGTCGTCGCCGCTTTTGCGGCCGCCGCTGCTGCTGCTGCCGGGGCGGCGGCGGCGGCAGGGGTGGCGGCGCGGGCGGGCCCGCCGCCGCCGCCCCCCCGCCGGGAGGCCGCGGCCGCCCCGCCGCCGGGCGCCACGGCATGGACCGCCCCCACCCTGTGAGCGACCGGACGGCGAGGAGCGTCGGCAACAGCGGCGGCGGCGGCGGCGGCGGCGGCGGCCGCCGCGGTGGCAGGGACGACGACGACGGCGACGGCGACAAGGACGACGGGGAGGCGGCAGCGGGGATGCGCTGCGGGGGTGGGGCCGCGGCGCCGTCGGCGGCGGCGGCGGCGGCGGCGGCGGCGGTGGCCACGCCCGCCGCGGCTGGGGGGGGCCCCCCGCCGGCGAGGGGCGTGGCGCAGCGGCCGACGCGAAAGTAGCGGCGGCGGGCGGGGTCGTAGTGGAAGCCCGGGATGTGGGGGACGGGGGGGCAGGGAGGGGGCGGCGCCATGGTGGGGTGGAGTTGGGGGGGGGTTGGAAGGCAGCGTGATGAGGGGGGGGGGGAGGGGGGAGGGGGGAGAGGGGCGGGCGTGCGGGAGGGGAGGCGGGAGGGGGGGGGGGAGGGGAGGGGGGAGCGGGGGAGGGGGGGATGGGGGAATGGGGGTGGGAAGTAGGTGGGAGGGCGGGGGAGGGAGGGAGAGGGGGGGACGGTGGTGGGTGGGCGGGGGTGTCCCTTGCACAATGTCATTGGCGTTGTGACGCGGATCAGCGTCGACGGCAGTCGCAGCAGCGGCCGCCGCCGTTCACAGCTCTGCCCCCATCGCCGCCCCGCCCTCCCCCTCCCCCCCCCCCCCCCCCCCCCCCCCCCCCCGCGCGCCATGGCGCGCGGCGGGGCGTCCCGTCCCCCCCCGCCCCCCCCCCCTTTGACCGACGCTCCCACTGCCGCTGCCGCCACCGCCGACGCGGCGCAGGCGGTCACCACCGCCGTCATCCCTCCCCCCGCCACCGCCGCCGCCACCGCCGCCGCCGCCGCCGCCGCCGCTGCTGCACCGCTGCTGCCGTCGGCGGCGGCGGGTATCCCCCTCCGCGCCTATTTTTCCGCCGACCGCGCCCGCTACGGCAAGCCCGCGGTGGTGGCGGCGGAGGGGGAGTGGCTGGGGAGTGGGGCGGTGCCCCTCTGCCCGGGCGGCGGCGGCATCGCCGGCGTCGCCGCCGCCGCCGCAGTCACCGCCGCCGTCCACATCATCCACGTGTCGGCCGCTACGGTGGTGGTGGCGGCCGATGGCGGCGGCGGCGGCGGCGGCGGCGGCGGCCGCGGCGGCGGCGCGGGTGCCGACACGGCCGCCGCCTCCGCCGCGGGGTGCCTGTGCGTGCGCGGCCCCGCGGTGGTGGCGGCCGCGACGGCAGCGGTGGCGCCCGCCGCCGCCGCCGCCACCGCCGCCGCCGCCGCCTCTGCCGGCGACACGGCCAACGACAGCGCCGCCAGCTCTGGCGACGGCACGGCCGATGGCACCGCCGACGGCACGGGGGCGTCCGGGGGGACGGACCCGCCGCCCTTGTCCGTCCCCGCCCCGCCGTCGCCGCCGCCACCGCTGGCCGAGGTGTACAATGTCGCGTCGAGCCGCTTTGAGGCCCTCACCCCCGCCACCATCGTGGTCGTCCCCCGCCCGCCCGCCGCGCCCGTCGACGTGCGGCTGGTGCGCGGCGACTGGGCGGTCGTCCACAGTGCCATCCGGGGGGCGACGGATACCCTGCCGCCACCGCCGCCGCCACCGGTGCCGCCGCCGCCACCGGTGCCGCCGCCGCCACCGGTGCCGCCGCCGCTGTCGACGCCGCCACTGCCGCAGCCAACGAGGCGGCCGTCGAGAAGGACGACGACGACGCCGATGATGATGGCAAGTGCGCCACTGGGACAAGAGGGGGGGGGGGGGGGGGGGGGACGCCGACCGCGCCGCCCTGCACGTTGGCAGCGCCCGACGGTACCGGTCCCGTCGGGACCGGCCGGCGGGGGTAGGGGCCGGGTTTGGGGTAAGGGTAGGGGCCGGCGGCACCAGCACCACCGCCCCCGCTGGAGGGGCGGTGGTAGGGGGGAGCGGCGGCGGCGGGGTGGCCTCCCCCCCGCCCCCCCCCCCCCCGAGCTGGTTTGCCATTGGCATCCTCCGCGGTGGCGTGGAGGCCAACCACGGCACCCTCCACCGGACGGCAGCAAGCCTCGGGGCCGCCTACACGTTTACCATTGGCGCCCGCTACGCCAAGCGGGTGGAGGGGCGGGCCAACACGCTCGCCGGCCACCTGCCGCTCCTCTCCTTTGACACCATCTCTGCGTTTGCGGCGGCGGCGCCGCACGGCGCGCCGTGGGTGGCCGTCGAGATGGGCGGCACGCCGCTCGAGGCGTTTGTCCACCCCCCCCGCGCCGTCTACGTGCTGGGCTCCGAGGCGGGCGACGGCCTGCCGCCCGCCTTTGTGCGGCGGTGCCGGCACCACGTGGCGCTGCCGGCGGTGGGCGGGCGGGCGGGGGTGGCGAGCTACAACGTCGCTGCCGCGTCGGCGATTGTCATGTGGGACCGGCACGTCAAGGGCATGGGGGGGTTACGCTTTGGGGGGGGGGGGGCGGGGGGGGCGCGCCGCCGCGCCTCCGCTGCGGCCGGGCCCGACGAGCAGGCTGGCAGGGACGCGGGGGGGGGCGCCGCGGCCGGCGTGGGAAGCGCGGCGGCGGGCGTGGCCGACGGGGTGCAGGGAGACGACGACGACGGGGATGAGCCGGAGGGCTCGGCTGGCGGGGCAGGGGGACTCGCCTGTGCCAATGGCGCCGCGGCGGGCGGCGGGGCCGATGGGGATGGGGGCGCCGATGGGGTGGCGGCCGTGTCGGTGGGCCAAGGCTCATGTCCATGAAGGGATCGTGCGTCGCCGCCGCCGCTACTCTTTTGCAGTGCCCGTGGTGTGTCTGTGGCTACGGCGGGCGGGGGTCAACTGTGGACGCGCGGTGGTGGGCCGCTGCGTGCGGGGGGCCCGCCGCCGGCCACCGCGGCAGCACCGGCCGCGGCAGCATCCGCCGCGACCGACGGCGAGGCGGTGCGCGGGGTTGGAAGGGCAGCGGCGGCGGCGGCGGCAGGGCGGACGGCTGCAGCACCCGCTGCGGCGTCGCCCGCGCACCCGCCGTGCGGCGGCGCGGGTGGTGGTGACCAGCTACCGCTACAAGACAGTACATTCACACCCGCACCACCTGGCCGTCTGAGAGCTGACCCTCTGACGGCCGCGGCGCGTGGCGACGCCGTCGGCAGCAACGGGGGGGTTGGACCCAGGGGGGCAGGGCAGCAAGGCGGGGGACTCTTCCCCACCTTGCCCCCCCCACCCTCCTCTGTGGCCGCTCTGCTTGTTTTTGTTGTTGTGTTGCGTTGAGCTCTGGAGCTCTGGGAGAGGCCGCGCACCCCTCGTTCCTCATGGACGAGAGTGCGGCGCTTGGGCGGCGGCCGCCCCCCGTCCCTCTCTATGTACTCCCTCCGTGCCCTGCAGGGGCGACGGCGCGCCGCCGCGGTCGGCACGGCGCAGGCGGCCCCGCACGCGACACCCGGGTCGCCACGGAGGGAGCCGCCGGCCGTGCCACATCCGGAGGGGGTCGGCGGAGACGAGAGGGGTGGCGGGAGCGATGCCGTGCCCGCATGGCGATGGGGCTTGGCCATGGGAAAAAAAGGGGGAGGTCGGGGCGGCGACGGCGCGCGCCGTGCGGCGGCGGCGTGCCGTCCCCGCTCCTCTACTGCCGCCGCCTGCCCGTCTCGGCCGCCCGCGTATCGATGCCGCCGCCCGGCGGCCAGCCGTGGGTGGACCACCCGCCACGGCTGGCGGCTTGGCGTCGACGGCCGCCGCCACGACGCCCGCAGACCGCCGGTACAGGATACGGCTCCCCCAGGCCGGCGGCACGCGGCGGGCGACGACGCCGGCGGTCTGGTCGCGCCACGGCGGCTACAAACCGCGGCGGTCGGGCGTGGCGGCGGTGGCGGTCTCCGCACCGCCGCCACGGCCGCGCCGCGCGGGGAGGGGGCAGCACGGACGAGCGGCTTTCGCCGTCGAGCGCCCGGGAGAGGCGCTCACGCCCACACGTGGCGGACTTTGTGGTGGTGGACTCTTGACAAATCTTCTCTTTCTGGCGTTGTTTGTGTCCATGGCGCGATGAAATAGATAGATACATCGTGGGCTGGTGACCCTGCACTACGGAGTGCGGCGGATCAACGTTGCACGCGCCAAAAACAGGATTTTGGTGCCCATCCCGGGGGTCGCCTCTCGTGGCCCCCGCCGTCGCGGCGGCGCGCGCGGTGCGCGGCGTGCCATCGCTCCCCCCCCGGGTGGAGTCGTCGAGAAGGCGGACCCACCCTGCCAGTGGGCAATGGCCCACCGGCCCGCCTGACTCGCCGGCGGGGCCTTGACAGCCCGTCTGTCGGTGCGCCACTGCAAGGCCACCCACCCCCACCCTCCCTCCCCCCCACACACCGACCGCCGACCGGGCGCTCGTCAGTGGAGGCCCTTTGGGGGGGGGATGGATCAGAGACAAGTGCTGGACATTAATTGCTGGCGGTGGCTCCCGGTGTGCGGCGGCGAGGGTGGAGAGAGAAGCGGGGGGGAGGGGGGCCTCGGCCAAATGACAATGAGCGCCCCGCGGGTCTGCTGTCTGCCCCCGACGGAGCTGCGCCGCCGCCGCGGAGGGGGGAGCGGTTGGTGTGCAGTTTTTTGTGTGACCCACAGCGCCCGCTGTGTGGGTGGGGTTGGGGGGGGGGGGGGGGGGGGGGGGGGGGTGGCGTCGCCGGCGCGACGTTTCCTCTTGCAGCGCCCCCACACGGAACGCCCACGACGTGGCACGCTGTGGGTGCGCGACGCCGACGCGGCGGGAGTTAGCGAGGGGGCTGGCTGTATGTCCCCACTTTTCCCGCCTGGCGTCCAAAACGTGCAGAGCTGGTTGGCGACGTTTTGCTCGCGGGTCGTTGTCATTATTGGGAGCGACGGGATTCTTGGGTGCGTTGCCGTCGGGGGTATGCACCTGAGCGCCTGAGCGGCTCTTCCCATCAGCCAAAGGAGCGCGCCGGGAGTGGGGGGAGGGGGGCTGTTGGGACTCTCCCCCTCCCCCCATCACGGCTGTGTGTGTGTCGCCCGTCGCTCATGTGGGCGGGGTGGCACACACCCCTTTTGCACACCCGCCCGCAGCGGCTGCGGCAGCCGGCTGCCACCCGGGCGCGTGTCAGAGCGCACGGTGGAGGCAGCTCTCGGTGGAGGACGAGGCGGTTGCTGGTGCGTGGGGTGGGTGGGTGGGTGGTTGGGGGGGGGGGGGGAGGATCCTCCTAGGAGCGCCCGACGACCGTGGGAGCAGCAGGGAGCGCGGCAGGGTGGCGGGGGAGTCCCCCCCGCCCTTTTTCTCTCTTGTCCATCGTATCCGTTTGGGGGGTGTGGGGAGGGGGTGGGTGGGGGGTGAGGCGCCCGCCGCGTCGACGCGCGCGTCTGACAGCCGCGCGGCCGCCCGCGCGGCCGCCGTGCGCGGCCGCCAGCGCCTCTTTTTTTTTTTCCCCGCCCCCCGGTGGGTGGTGGGGTCCCTCCTCACCCTCCTCCTCCCTCCTGTTCGCATCCCTTGCTGGGGAGGCGGCTGACGTATCCCCCCTGTGCCATCGTCTGTGGACTGGGGTGGCCGTCTGTCGGCACTTGCGTCGTCGGGGGGGGGGGGGGGGGGGGGGGGCGGCGGGGAGGGGGGGGCGAGCCCGCACACACCGCGTATCGGAGGGGCCTCGAGGGTGTGTCAGTGTAGGCTGGGCGGCAAGGCGGTTTGGGTAGCCGCCAACGCGGCCGTTGCCCCCCCCCCCCCCCCGCCCGACGCGCGCTGCTGCTGCTGCTGCTGCTGCTGCCGGTCGTGCGGGACACCCGCGGCAAACCGGGGCGGGGGACTCGCCGCCAGGCCGCTGTGGGGGGTGTGGCCGCTTCCCCAACGGCGGCGCTCCTCCTGTTTCCTTTTTTTTTTTTTCTTCCTCCCCTCACCGCCCGCCCCCGCCACCGCTCTACTAGCTATAGGGCCTGTGCTGCACAGGAGGCGCGGCGCTTGCGGGGGGGGGACGGGAGGGGCGGCGGGACTGGGCTGCGCGGCGGTGCGGCAACACGGGGGCGCGCACGCCCGCCACACACACGCACCCCCCCCCCCCTCCTCCCCGTTGGTGCCACCGCCAGTGCGCGTGCCCCGTGCCTGGGGGGGCCAAGCGGCCGCCACGCACGCTCGCGGGCGGGTGGGGGGGTGCCGCATCTGGGCGGCGCGGGGGGAGGGGCGTGGGGGCTGTTCTGTTCCGCGCTGGTGGTGTCCTTCTTTTTTGTTGGCGACGCCCCCTCCCTGATCGCCGCGGCGCACCGCACCGCACCCTACCGGCGGCGGTGCCCCTGCCGCTGCCGCGGGTGCGTGGGTGGGTGCAGGGTGGGTGGCGCTACGTCGGTAGGCCCTTCCCTTGCGCTCCGGGAAGGAGACGCGGCGGTGCCCCTGCTACCCCCCCCCCCGCCCGCGCTCCCACCCCCTACCGTCCCGTCTCCTCGTCCCCGTTACGCTCCCCACCTTCTTTTCTTCCCTGCAAGGGGCCGCCCCGTTGGGTGGCGGCCGTCCCGGCGGCCGGGCCGCGTGCGCGGCGGTGCGCACGCATGGCGCGCCTCGGGCGGACCACCGCCGCCGCCGCCGCGGCGGTGGCGGTGGCGGCCGCGGCCGCGGCGGCCGCCACCCTCTGCCTGGCCCCCACCGGCGCGGCGGCGCAGGCGCCGCCTGCGCCCGGCGGGAGCCCCGCCGACCTGGCCACCGTGGAGCTGACGAGACGCAAGGCCAAGATCCTGGTCGACGTCGCCTTTGCGGCGCGGCGGGTGCTCACCGACGAGTCCCGCTGCGACGCCGACCGGTCGTGCAGCTGCTCCCAGTCGTCGTGCGCAAAGGCCATGCCCGACACCCTCACGTGCACCGACCGGCTGGGCCCCGAAGGGCGGGCGTGCCAGGACCTGCCCGGCCAGCCGGGCACGTGCACGGCGCGGCGGCTGGACTTTAAAAACGCCTACGTGCACGTTGCGCCGGGGCTGCTCAACGCGGCGGGGCGGACGACGGAGGCCAACCTGGCCGAGGACATTTGTTTCACAAAGGCGCTCAACCCGGTGTTTGAGCGCTTCGCCGGAAACGGCACGGGGCCGTGGACCTACTTTGCTTCCGCGTCGGGGATGATCCGCCTCTACCCGGGGTCCGCCCTCCAGTCGGGCGACGACTACACCCAGTGCGCGACGTACGACCCGCGGCTGCGGCCGTGGTACGTGGTCGGCTCGGGGGGGCTCAAGGACTTTGTCATCCTCGTCGACGCGTCCAGGTCGATGCGGCAGCCCCTCGAGAAGGGGGAGGGGAACGCCAATGCGACACGGAGCAACGAGGCGTTCCGCTTTGTGACGGAGCTGATGAACACCTTTCAAGACAATGACGCGGTGGGGGTGGTGGTGTACGGCCTCGACACGCCGTCGGGGGTGGAGGTACTCAGCGCGGGCGACAAGCCGGGCATGTCGTTTGCAAAGCAGGCCGCCCAGCGGGAGATGCTCAACCGCCTCGAGACGCTGAACACGTCGATGGCGCTGGCCAACCCGGACAAGGCGCTGGACACTGCTTTTGACCTCCTCAACAACGAGCTGAGGCCGAATGGCCAGACGGCCAACTGCACCCGCGTCATTTTCATGCTGTCGGGCTCTCCGGCGGGCGCCACCCAATGCGAAGACGCGTGCGCAAAAGCGCCGCCGTCGCAGCCGTGCACGTGCAAAGAGGATGTGCTCGCGCGCGTCACCACGCGGCAAGAGGCCCTCGCCAATGCAACGGGACGGGGAGCGCTCGTGGCGACCGTAACACTGGGCGACACGGCGGATGACAGCCTGCTGCGGCAGACCTCTTGTCTGCCCCTCTCCCAGGGCGTGTGGACTCACGTGGCCGCCGCGAATGAAAACATCATCACGACGCTCAATCCGTTTTACCGCCTGCTGTCTTCGTCCCAATGGTCGCCCGACCCACCAAAGGTGGAAAACGCTGTCGCGTCCGAGCTGTACGACGACGCGGGTGGCTTTGGCCGTATGACCTCCCTGACGCTGCCCATTTATGGGACCAACCGGGCGCTGCTAGGGCTGGTCGGCACGGACATTACGCTTCGGGAGCTGAAAGAAGCGGCGGGGGACTCACTAGCGGTGGTGCAGCGGTCACTGAACCAGCGGGCGCCCAAGTGTAGGACCGATTTCAAGGAGAAGAAGCCGCTGGTCCTGTCAGGCTGTGAGGTCCAAGAGGCTCGGGGAGCAGACTTCTGCCCAGCGCTGGCAGACGTGCAGCGGCGGGCGTGGGAGAAGGCCCGCTACGACTGCTGGCAGGGCGGCAGGAACACCGTGTACGTGCCGTACCCGACCAAGTCGAGCCGTGCAGAGGCGGACGCCTGGTGCCGGTTGCGCCACCCTGGTGGTACGCTCGCGATCATCGAAGACGCGACCGACAATGGGCTGGTCTCGTCGCTCCTTGGTGAAGACGGTACATGGCTGGGGGTGACCCGCCCAGAAGGTTCCACGGGCACCACCTCCTGGGTCAACGACCGCCCGACTGGTGCCGGCAATGGCAGCCCGGGCGGCGCTGCATTCCGATCCTGGGCGCGGGAACAGCCGGCGTCGGAGCAGGACCTGACCTGCGTCGCAGCCGACCGGCGGGGGGGGAAGGACAACTGGTTCGCGAGCGACTGCATCCGCCCGCGGCATGTGCTGTGCTCCTTCCCCCTGGCGCAGCTACCGAATGTGACTCTGTGTTCGGGCACCACTCTCAAGCTGCTGGAGCGCCCAAAGGAGGTCCCCAACGTGCCGAACGAGTCCAACCCCGGCCCTGGCGTCACTTCCCTGCAGTGCAAGGAGGAGACGGGCAACCCGGTGGATGCGCCCCGGTGCGAAAGCCTCACCTCTGAGCCGCTCTGTCCGATTGGCAGCGTCGACAATGCGTGCAACAACTTTTGTTGCCCCGGCTGCTCCTGCCGCTTTGACGTCACCGCCGGGCCGCCAGGAGATGGCGACGGCCTGTCCGTAGGGGAAATCATCGGCATTGTCGCGGGCGTGGCTGTGGGATTGCTCGTCGTGGCGGGGCTGGCGCTCGTGGCGCTCAGCCGGCGCAGGGGACAAGTGGAACTACCGCTGCCGCTGCCGCTGGATGATGATGGTGGCATGCACTTTGACGATTTTCACCTGGATGGCAAGTAGGAGTGGCTGCTCGTGGACCAGTGGATGGTGTGTCGGGGGGGGCGGAGGGCGAAGCGGTCGGACGCAGCGAGCGCGGGGGGCAATAAATCGTGTGACATGGCAATTCCAGTACATCTCGTTGTCTCGACAAGTACATACGGAACAAGCGTAAAAACCCGAACAAGAAGGAAGAGCGTGGGGATTGTCACGGGGCTGTCGGCCGACGCTTCGCAACCAGCTTCTCGACCCACGCTTCAACTAGCTGCTGGCACCACGCTTCAACGAGCTTCACGACCAACGATTCAACCAGCTTCTCTCCGCCAATACCCGCGTCGGATGCTCTCATGCCCCCGTTGACTGCATTGACTGCCACTTCGCTACTCAATAGCGAGCAGTCGAAGGCCGCATCGCCGCCGCAACGGCAGGATACGCGCCAAACAAGTTGTCCTCGTAGCTGCAGCCGTGCCCAAAGTGCTGACGTGCGTACGCGGCGGAATCGTACTTTGCCTGCGCGGCCGCCCCCGCCGGCAGCGCCGCCGACCGGAACTTGGCGGCCAGCGCCTGGACGCGCTTGGCGTCTGCCTCCCCCTTAGTCCCCCCGTCCGAGCACGACGGCTCGTACACCCCATACGGCACCGCCCGGCGCTTCATTGCACCGTCCACGCAGCGGACCATGTAGGCCTCAGCGGGGGTGGCGGGGACCCCGTACCGCACGCACGTGCGGCCGGCTTCCGCGGCGCCAAGGACCACTGCGGCAGCGGCGGCGGGGAAGCGGCCGACCAGGTACGCCTCGTACGTGCAGTCGCCGGCGACGGTGAGAGCGCGGCGGCGGGTCTCGAAGAAGTCGCCGAGCTTTTGCGCCGACGACCGGTGGTTGGCGCGGAAGGCGGTGGAGAGGGCATCCTTGCGGGACGCCTCGGCGTGGCCCTTTGCGGAGCCCTCAGTGCACGAAGGGTCGTACTGAACGACAGGGGTACAAGAGGGCGTGAACAATCCATACAAGCAGCATAACCGTCGGATGGGATGGGTTAATGGCTCTGCCACGCAGCCGCGCCACGCACCGCACGTCCGTGTTCAGTGTGGTCATCGACCTGTAGGAGACAGGCCAGCAAGAGCTGACACTCCCCCCCCTCCACAGCCCCAGCCCTTCAGCCCTGTCAAGAAACGTACCACACCAGCCGGGTTGGCCTGCCGCTTGTACTGCGAGCGGACACGCTCAGCGACGTAGGCGTCCGCCTTGGGCCCGTCCCGTGCCCGAACGCCCGTCACCGCGGCGGCGCCACGGCCCTGGGGAGCCTGGCGGAGGGCGACCAGCTTGGACAGGTACTGGGCCCAGGTGCCGGCGGCCAGCTGGGAGCCCGCCGACATGGAGGCGGGGGAAAAGCCCGTCATGCGGGAGTACTTGTCCAGGCCGCTAGAGCGGGCGCCCATCGACGCGTACTTGTCCGCCGCCGGCGTGCCGCCGGCCATGCGCGCGTACTTGTCCATGTCCACCCCAAACCGCATGGTGGGGGCCGCCGCCGTCCCCGCCGCCGCCGCCGCCGCCGGTGACGGACGGGCGCGGCCGACACGGGCGGCGCCCGCCGTCCACGCGGTCCGGCCGGCGGTGGGGGCGGGCGTCCACGCAGACGCAAAGGCCATGGTGGTGCGAGGGGTTTGGTTGGGGGTGCGCCTTTTGGGGCCGACCTGCCGCCCCGAGCCGTGCGAGAGCGGACGTGTGTGGCGTGTACGCGCGGCTGGCGATGGACACCGTCCGCGAGAAGAGCGAGTAAGCAACGCAGCGAGGGGATGGCAGCAGCTACAACCCACGGGGTGCCGCCCACGGGGGGGGAAAGAAGGGCCACTAGGGTGAATGGAAAGCCTACGCGGCAGAAGAAACCTGTGCGCGTGCGTGGGCGCACGTTGTTGCTGCTGGCCACCCCCCCCCCTGTCCCCCCCCAACGCTTTTGACCACCCGTGGAGTGGGCGTGAGGGGT
The DNA here is from genome assembly GCA_009829735.1 of Pyropia yezoensis. Lineage (NCBI taxonomy): Eukaryota > Rhodophyta > Bangiophyceae > Bangiales > Bangiaceae > Pyropia > Pyropia yezoensis. The sequence goes on from CM020620.1 coordinate 5,023,581, forward strand.
GGGCGGCGGCCCGGGTGCCCCGGCGGGCTACGTGTGGGCGCAGTGACCCGCCGCCAAGCCCCCACGGGCGCGCCACCGGAGGGGAAGGAGCGCGCCCCAGTGGCGGAGTGCCGTCCGTCCGCGGCCGAGGTGCAGATCCACAGCCCTCCCACCAGCCGCGGCAGGCCGCGGCCTGCCAGCCGCTGGGCCGCGGCGGCAAGAACCCTGCCGCCCAGCGCGGTGGTTGGTCGGCCCGCTGATCTCCAACCGCCCCCCCCCGCTCCCGCCCGGGCTCGCGGGCGCGCCACAGAGCGGCGCGCAAGCCGCCGGCCGCTCTGCAGATGTGTGCGCGCGCGCAGATGCGCGCGAGCTTGGCCCCCACAGGCTGCTGCAGCTGCAGCCTGCTGCGGCGAGCCGAACGAGCGGCGCCAGCTGCAGCCAGCTGGCGGCCGGCCCGCGGAGGGCGTGTGGGGTCGTCACTGGCGAGTCGCCCCTCCACAGCGTCCCACCGGCGCGGTGCAAACGGTTCCCAGCAGGAAGAGCAACGCCGGGGGCCGTGCAACCCCTCGGCCAAGGGGGGGGACCAGCCGCCCTGCCGCTCCACCAGTCCGCCGCCCCTCCTATGCACTGTACAGTACATACATACGCGCGGTGGGTTCCCCCCCCGCTCCTGCCCCCGCGGGTGGGGGACGCGGCCGTGCATCCTTTAGGCAGAGGCGCCGGGCGGGAGACCCCCCCCGGCGGGGTGGCCACCGACCCTGCCCGTCCCGCCACTGCGGTGGTGGCGGCGGCCCCCCGCAACCGACGCGACGGCGGTGGTCGCTGTGGCGACCATCCCCGCTGGGACCTCCCGATGGCTGACGACGGGGTACAGGCACGGTTTTCACGAGTTTAATGATTGCATTTTAAAATTTAAATTAAAGCATAGATTAAAGCCTGGATTAATCAAACCCCGGAACCGACCGTTGCTTTAATCATACAGCACTTATCAGCAGTAAGTATACAAAATCCTGTACCCACCGCTGCCGCTGCTGCGCACAGAACAACTGTCGCTCATTGCACTGCACTGGCCGCCCTGGCGGCCATCGCCCGGCGGAACCAGGTGAGTGGTGGTCGTGGGGGCGCCGTCGGGGGATCGCCGGCAGAGGCCGCCGATGGCGCGCCCTCCTTCTGGCAGTGGTTGCAGATGGCTCCGCAGCCAGGCCGCAGCTGAAACTCCAGCTTTGTCCCACTGGCCTTTCGGCCAGTCGTACGGCTGCTGGCAGCGGGTGCCGGAATGTCTCCAGCGCCCGCCAAGACCGCCGCTGCCGCAGCGCCCGTCGTAGCGTCTACTGGTTCTGTGTCCTCGGACGCGTTAGGTACGCCGGCGCCGGAAGAAGACTCCGCCGCACTGTCAACCTCCATGGTAAGTCTTCACGGGTATCGTGAGCCGACCCGACACTCGAAAACGGTAGGCCCCAGAAGCTCTTCTCGTGGCACGGAGGGAAGGGGGAGGGACAGAGGGCGCGCAAAGAGGACGTCACTGGCACTCAAACGTTGCACGGCGACTGCTTGGTTGGCCCCCAACCACGCTTATTCACGGTGGCGTATTGTGGGAGGCGCACAAGTCCAGAGGTATTTAGTTCAATGTCAAAAAAGGTATAAAAAAACGACACATCGTTGATTAATATAATATGTCTTTAATTATTGCTGTTCTCCCAATTTTGGCCGATCCGGACAAGAACAACACTGCATGAACAACTGTGTGAGCCAATCGCGTGCTGGCAGGTGAGGGCGACCCAATCGCGTGCTCTAGGGGCCCGATCGCCCAGAGCAGATGATTGGCTGCAGCCGTAGTGGGCCTCTTACCAGTCGCTGATAAGTCCAAACATTGTTGTTCTCTCGGCAGAGATCGCCGAAGATTCCTCCCACATCGGCTCGTTCCTCTCCGGAACAGTTGTCCAGCTTGTCTTCGTGTCTGCTCCACTCGGGTTCTCCCCTTCATGTGCTCGGAGTCCCGGAACAGTCGCAGATCTTACTGTTTGCACAACAATGGAGGCTAATGCGGAGCTCTCATTGGTCAAAGAGGCATCCTGTGAGGCATGTCATTGGTCAGTGGACTGTTGTTCTTGTTCTTGTCCGGGTCGGCCAAAATTGGGAGAACTGCAATAAAGCATGCTTTAATCAAAGGCGACTCAAAAAATGCATGCATTTTGCCAACCATGGGTACAGGCAGACAGGGCGGGTGGCCAAACAGGGACGGCGGGGCGTATCCCACGAGCCCCCCACAGCTGCCACCGCGCAGTGGTGCTTGAAGGGAGGTTCAGGAAAAGCCTGTTTTGACCTATTTATGGACCCGCAGGCGAGTCCACAGACGGTTTGCGGACGGCCGTGTCACACCGTTTTCTCTCGGGTTTTGCGCAAACGCTGCGGGCCTTATGTAAAAGTTTGCGGGGCACACATTTGCAGGAAGGCTCCAGGTGACAACTTCGCGACGATCAACCAATAAAAACTCAGCACGCGGTCTCGTTTTGATGACTGGGCGAGTATCAGCCAACCAGCACTCTTTAACGTCCAGCACCTCCATAGGAGAATTGCGCGTTTCTAGTCCCTTTCCGCAGTGGCTTTCTCGTTTCCACAGTATTCTGCGGGTCTGTTTTGACAGCTGCTGTGGGGCGCACACGACGGTGATGGTCGGGAGACATACGCCCTCCGCGTTATATGCTCTTGTAGCACAGCGCATGGTGCTTCACGTGATGGTCGTATGCAGTGCGTACGTCGCCCGATGTAGCGGCCACAGAACGTACGCAAAGAAAATGGAGAATGCTGGGGCGGACGGTACCGTGAGAGGGCGTCCGCAATCGCATCCGCAACCAGCAAACCCAATTTAGGGCATTTCCCTGAACCTCCCTTCAAGCACCACTGCGCCGTGGCCGCTGTGGGGAACTCTTGGGATACCCGCCCCAACCGAGGTACCTCCTGGCAACGCGGGAAAACACTAGAGACTTTCACAACGCGCTTTCCGATCGAGGAGTTTCATATCATGCACGTCAAAAGGCCTCCATCGTGGCCCGCGCATGGCGTCGGGGTCCGACTTTCAGAAAAGAAAAACGGGTTATTCTCGGAGTAACAGTCAATATTCAATCATATCACAGGGTTGCGTCGTGAAGTAGCCCTCTACTCGTGTGACGAGGCTGCTATTCTCTGGGCAGCGTTGGCAAGATTGTAAATGTTTTGTCTCGGCTTTAATTAATACGTAGATTAATTTAGCTCATTCTTGATTTTTTTCATTTAAATGCATCATTCATTGCATGAGAGTACGTACGAACGATGATGACATATGGTGACTTTATGCGACAATTGTCGCTATCATATCAATGCAGATAGATGCCTTCAGCGCGGCTCCTGGCCACACCAGACGTGTAGACTTTACCATCACTATGGCCACACCAGACGTCTAGACTTTACCATCACTATTCCCGGGGTCATCTCTTCGCCGCACTGCGGGGGATCTCCCGCGACCTGAAACTTCACAAGGCTGTGCTCTTCGTCCTCGCGAGGATCGACTTTAGAACTCCGGGCGGCGTCCCTTGGCACTCCCCGACGGGCTGAGCGCGAACGGATCGGTGGTGCAAGTGAAAAGGGGAGTAGACCACACGTCAGATGGCCTCAGTGGTGCCGTTCCTTCTGGAAGCGCGGCTTAAAGCGGAATTGCCTATCAAAAGGGGCGAGAAGTCAAGTCGAATCTAGCTGAGGTCGAAAGGGCAGTGTCAATCGATGCTCCCGCGCCCGCCGCTATCGACGTCGTTCGTGGCCGTAGGCGCACGGGAAAGGCGGTCCGTGGAGGCGAAGGAATGGGGGGAGGCTATCCAGCGTGGAATCGAGGATTGGGGGGGGGGTGGCTGGCGAGAGAGGAGAACCTGAAGCGACGACGTACCACGGAGTGGTAGCACCTGCAGTATCTCCAGCATCTGACAGCTGCGCGCTGGACACAACACGCAAGGCGACGCTTGCCGACTCCGTACCTACCGATGTAACTCCTCATCATGGTATACTTGCGAAAATAGTCCAGCAGTTACGAACTCAACTGTACGATCGGTCCATCAAAAGGCTCTTTTTGCTATTTGACAAAGCTACAGCTTAATTACAAGAGAATCTTATGAAATATAATGTTTGCATTGTATGGTTGCCAACCCTGTCTCAGGGGTATTTCGGCATTCGGTCGAGTTTGGTTTCATTAATGCATGGAAGGAGGAAATGTGGCCGCTTACTTCAAACTACTTATTATTTGAGGCCCTTAAGGTTTGTCGTTTAAGGGCAGTACATGATGCAGCTTGTGGAGCTCTTTCTTTCAGTGCAGTTCTTTTTCCCCTCTTCTTCGCTTGTCCCTGTGATGTACGCCTCTTTCTCTCTCTGAGAATGTCACGTTTCTTCCAACGGTCGGTCGGAAAATGTCAAGTAGTTTCGGATTAAGGCGGGCTACGTTCTGGGAACTGGCTCGATTAGCACCTGCTTCACGCCTTCGAGCCAATCGAGAGGCGTTCCAGAGAGCAAGTAGTTCAACGAGCGCGCGGACAACTGCTGTGACCGGCTACTGGGTGCGTCGAGTACTGGAGGAGACGCAATCTTCAACCGCCTCTATCTTTGTTCGACCGACCCCAAGTAGAATGAGCGTTCTATCGTAAGCCGCCACGAATGATGATTGACAGGAAGTAGTGTACAATAATTGTATTGTCTTAATTACACTGTTTTCTTTCGCAGGACAACTTACCATACCAAAGGAAGTAAGGAACATTCGGAGGCCGCACAGACGTAACAATGGGTGGCGCCCTTTCTTCCTGGCAGTGACGGGCCAGACGTAGAGGCGGGCCTCAGATTGGGTGGGCAAATCTCATCAGCTAGAGCGCGCGCTTTTACTTGAACCGCAACGAGAGCGGGCTCTCGACGGAAGGGGGGACCTGTGCGGAGCGTCGCAGCGAGTCCTGCAGAGGCGCTGGCGCAGCATACGTCGAAGAAAGCTCGTTTAGCACACAGGTGGCGACTGCGACGCGCAAGTGGTCCTAGCTCCGCGCTCAAGGTATGGCGTCGGGCGCGGGGTCACGCATACCGGCCACTAGCGGGGAGAGTGGCAGCGGCGGTGAGCCGTCGGACGCCCCGCGGACGCTGACCCTGTCCCTCCCAGTCATTTAGATTGACAGAAAGGGCGCCAAGCGAGAATTGGCGGCCGAGGAGGTCATCAAGAGCCTTGTTGTGCCACCTTACCCCGAGACGTCTGACTCCACTACGAGTGGGGTGCTCACCACGGTCCCGGTGGCGTCTGTCGAGAAGGGAGTGAACGCAAAGTCTTTTGTGGCGTACAAGTCCCACAGCGGTCTCAGCCGTCGTCACCCCTCCACGTTGTGCACCCACTTTGGCTTTCGCTCTTACGACTAGGTTGAGTATCCGTCCTCTGGGATTGAGACGTGCCCCAAAGTGCCGGGCATGTGCTGGACAGGGCGCACAAGGCACTGAAGCCGGGCGATGGCGATGACTACACCGTGTACGAGAAACTCTTCTTCGACGCAAGCGGGGAGGCGCAGGGGTCTAACGCCAAGCAGCTGTCCCTCAGCAGAAAATGGGACAAGTACGCGTCGGTGATCGTGCCGCGTGACGAGCGCGACTGCGCGAACACCGAGTGCTTATCCCTGCCTATGCCGCCTAAGGGCAAGTTCGTGACGGTTCTGGCGAGGGGAACACCTTCCTGGGCTGCGCGCGGTAATCGGCGTCCAACAGAATAGGACACAAGAACTGCTCGCTTTCGAACGTGACGAGCTTAGTCAATATCAAGAGATGGGGCGCGGAGAAGAGGTACGCGGCCAATACGGACGCGCGCGATATTTGTTTGCGATGTCGTGAAGATTAATTTCGCTGCTGTGTGGCGGGCCGTTTGCTGAGGACGGTCATCTAGCGTTGCGGTGGTTCCTTGTTTTGCTTGTTCTTGAATATTTCCTGCCACCGGTGTCGTTGCACAGAATTGTGTTGGGCGTCCCCCACGGGATCTGTACGACTCGACCGTGTATGACTGTGCGGGCGCCTTGGTCGCGTTTCAAATACCGGGGGCACGTGGGCCCTCCGCTAACACTGTCCGGGCACGTGCTGTGTGGCAACATGAGGTTTGTGGGCACACCTGTAACCGACGTTGGGTAACGTGACGTGCTTGGGCGGTTTTTGATTTTCTCGGTCGGCGCTCGTACGCGCCCCCCACCGTCCATCACAAACTCCACGAGTGGCTCGCTGATCACGGCAATGGAGTTCCAGAACCACCACCACATTACCGTCGCGCAGGAGAAAGACGACGTCGAGCAGAAGCTGGCGGACGAGTACACGAGCAAGGCGGTCGCGTCTCCTCATCAGGCCCTTCACTTCGCTCGCCGACAGGCAGCATCCGAGAAGATGTTCCGAAGACAGGGGCGAGACGATGCCATTCGAATGGTGACGCAGGCGCAGGCTGCTGGCGACCCCTACTTTAGGGCGCCCATTGTGTCCCCGGAGACTGGCTACATCTTCCCCGCGATTTGTGACACGAATGTGCGTCGGGTGACCAGTCGTATTCCTTCGATGGAGGCAGACGAGTACTACAAGTCCGTGGAAGCCGTCGGCTTGCAGCGCGATGGGTGTGTGGGGCACGTTTTTGTGCTGGCCATCACGACTAAAATATAACAATACCGCCACGCTGGCACGTTTGTTTACCCAGCGCGCTACGCGGGAGGTGGCGCGGACATGCTACACGTTATTCTTCAAGAAGGGGCTGCAGCTCAACCCTGGGTGCGCGCCGTGGCACGTACGCGTGGCGCGCCGCATCGACGCGCTGCAGCGCGAGGGTGCCCCTGCCGCGGCGGTGGACGTCATGGAGCGCGCCACGCAGCCGATGCAGCTGATGCAGCTTGGGGTGCTTGTGGGGACTTCGTGGAACGCTTCTGCCACCTTCGCTGGCGGTGTGAGTGGCGTCCTCGTCATTACCGGCTTCAACGGTTTCACGACGGACAAGCACGCCCAGCGCCTGCTGGTCGCCTGCCAGGCCCACGCCAACCGGGCCTGTGACAGGGCGCCTCGGTGCGTGCTGCGCGTATGCGCAAAGGCATAAAGTGCCACAATGTGCTGGATGCAACGAGTCTGCGCTCTGGTTGTAGGCCTGGAGCCGTCGAGGGGCTGCACGGGCGTGCTCGCCAACTGTCGCCTGCTACCCGCGTTCTGCCCTGCCTTCTCCGTTGCACACAACGTGCAGCGGCAAACCCCGTCGTCAACGCCAAACGTGGAGGAGACGCAGCACGAGCCCTTCTACAAGCTGTGCGGGCGCAGAAAGCCATTGAAGGTTGCAGGGGCGGGGAGGAAATCTGTGCACCTTCGGGATGCTGGGGAGCTTAAAGGTGGTCGAGCTGCTGGGGAGCACGCGTCCGCCAAGGGCGGGGAGCTGTCCGAGCGGCGCATGCAGATTCGGCCTCTAAAGCGGAAGCGCCCAACGCGCGCCGACGCTGACGAGGACGCGCTTACGAGCGCCAGAGCGAACGGTGCTCCTGGTCACTCTGAGTAGCAGGAATCTGCGAAGCATGCTGAAACTGGTGCCAGTGGGGCCTCCGGGCGTGTGGCTGCATCTGACAGCAGCTCTGGCAAGCCGCCACTCCGCAAGAAATAGGCACGGTCAACCGCACGAGCGGCCACGGCTGAGGTGCGCATCCTTCGATTAGAAAAAGAGTTTCTTGAGCAGAAGAATCGGGCGCTGGCGGCAGAGCTGGCTGTGGCGTTGTGGCCTCTTGAAAGCGCTGAAACCCGGGAGACTGACTTGGGACCCGGCTGGCAGCGTTACAAGGAACCAGCGCTGGCCGAGGATCCCTGCATCGGTTGCCCGGCGCAGTGGGTCTTAACCCATGTACCTAGAATTCCGCGCATCGGGCCCGCATCTACGAAACACGTTTTTGCATGGTAGCCCCTGTGGCCTCTGGAGGGCGAAAACCGCGCATAAAAGGTGCGCGAGCACCACCACGAGCTGGGAGGTTCTTTTTCCTCTTCGTTTCTTGCCTACGACGACCAGGACGTGAAGGGCTACGTCCTCATGTAAGAAGTGAAGCTTGTTGTTCAGTACCGGCTGAGATAGCCCATAACCAACACGTACTTGCTGTGGATTCTCGCATGGAACAATCCGAAATGCACATGTCCCGTGAGAGTCCAAACATCAGTGCGGAGCAATGTTCTGCAAACGCGCATCAACAATGCAGAACCAAACGAACACTCGATGCAAATTGGTGACCGTCAGCGCATCCTTTCACAAAGGGCGTGTCGTTTCAGACACGAGACGCGGAGGTACGACCCGCCTCACTGTCCGCAAACTGTGCCACAACGGCGCTGACGAAGTGCACCAGGTCGACTACGCGGTGACCGCGCACACCCCGCGGCGACGCGGGCGAGGTCAAGCAGCGCTTCCCGCACGAACTGTGCAGACACGTGTATGCCTTGCGCCGACGGGCGGTGCAAGAGGTTGTGGAACGATGGAATCAGGTGGCCCACGGGTCATCAATGTGCATGCTTCCGGCAAGGGGCCGAAAAAAAAAGCATGCATAATATTATGCACTCAGGGTGTTTTTTTCTGCTGGATGTGTGGCAGAATGCGCGAAGAATGTGGGGGAGCGCGCAATACAAGTGTTTTTTATCGTCTCATGCGTCATCGTTCTCGAACTTGAAGCAGGGGTTCGCAGAGGGAACCGAGGTCGACGGAGACCCAAAACACGCTCTGGCACGTGCTCGCATTCGCATGCGCAAAATTCTAGGTACATGGATTAAGATCCACTGCGCGGGGCAGTGGCGACACGCGCGGTGCCCTGATCGCTCACCCGGAGCGGTGGTCTTGCCGGGCTGGGGCATACTGACATTCGGGTTATTTGTTTCATTCTTCACACTTGTTCTTCGTGCGTGATTTCGTGTCTTTCCCCCTTGTCCCACTGGTTTTTTTTGGGGGATTGAAATCTGTGTGTGGGGGGATTTCGCTTGCTTTTTGTGTGTAAGCCCGGTGAGCGGCCGGTGCCTTGCTGGCACTTGGCCCATTGGGGTCGCCCTCTCGGGGCCACGCTCAGGGACCCTGGAGGGGCCAGGGGGGGAGGTTCTTGACGGGTGCTCCTGGGGTTCTCCCCGGGGCCCTCTTGTAAAATCAACAGTGCTTTGTGCTCCTCTCTCGGGCTATTGTCCTGTTTACCTTTGCCTCTTACCGTCGCGGGCGAGTGAATCAGCAAGGGCTCTTACCTGTTCCTTCCTGGCCTCCGGACAGTGGTCTCTGTGTGTGTGTTTGAGGTTTGTGGTTTCGGGAACCTGGGTTCCATTACGCTACACTGGTAGCTGCTCAGGCGCAAGGGGGACCAGCCGAGTGGTGTTGTGTGGCAGTAGGCGGTCTGTGAGGACCCACCCACAACCGGGGAGCCCTCAACGTACTCGTGGGGGTGACAGCGGGCCCTGCCAGCCAATAGGGCGGCAGGGTACGGGGAAGAGGACGGTGGTCTTGACGGGGGTGGATCTGGGGAGGAAGATGGTCGCGACGTCGGTGAAGATCGAGCGTACGAAGGGTACATGGGTTTCTTTGTCTGTGTCTGTGGTTGCCCCTCTTCTCTCCCCCGGTGGCGCCGACACCCACGCACCATATACTCGCGTCGGAGCACCCGAGGTGCCCCTCCTCGCGGAGCCACCGGCGGACGCGCAGGGCGACCCGGGAGCGGGCGTCCCCCCCCCCCCCCCCCCCCACCCACAGCCGCACCGCCGCCGCGTGGGCGCCCTCGGTCAGCGCCCACCCGTGGGCGGCGGCGACCCCCTCCACGCCATCCAGCGCGCCGATGCCGTCGGCGAGGCCCGCGCCGCCGCTCCCCGCGGGCGCCCGCTCCAGCAGCACCCCCACGCACCGGGGGAGGAGGGTGGCGGCCAGCGCGGCGGCCGCCGCCACACCCCCCACCGCCGCGAGGAGGCCGTCCACGCTCGCCGCGGCGGCGGGCGCCGCCGCCGCCGTCACCGCCGTCACCGCCACGGCCACGGCGGTGGCGCCGCCGAGGCGCGCCCGCCCGGCGGCCGCGGCGGTAGGGAGGGACAGAGCGCCCCCGCCATCGACGCCGAACGGGGGGGGGGCCGCGGACAAAGCCAAAGCCCCCGCGCCGCCGCCGCCTGTCCGCGGGGCGGCCGAGGAAACGACCGCCAGCCCTACGGCCGATGTCAAGGCGGCGGCGGCGGCCAGCGCGGCCGCGCCTGCATCGACGGCCGTGTCGGGGGTGCGGGGGACGAGCAGCCCGCGGGCGGCCAGGGTGGCCAAGTAGGCCGACGTGCAGGCGGTGAGGGTGGTGGCAGACAGGACGGCCACCACCTCGAGCCGCGCGTAGCCAAAAGTGGCGGATGAGAGGTCGGGGCGGCGGAGGGCGGCCGCCGCCCCGCGGGGGGACACCCACGCGGGTTGCCGCTTGGGACGGCCACCAGCACCACCGCCAGTGCCTCTGTCACCACCCCCACCCCCACCACCGCCGCCACCGCCACCGTCCCCACCTCCACCACTTGCACCACCGCCGCCGCCGCCGCCGCCGCCGCCGCCGCCGCCGCCGCCGCCGCCGCCGCCGCCGCCGCCGCCGCCACCGCCGCCGCCACCGCCGCCGCTACCAGTCGGCGACGCCACCCCCCCCCCCCCTCGAGGCCGCACCCCCCCGCGCTCCCCCCCCGTCTCTCGCCCCTCCCGCCCAGCAAAGGCCCTCAGCACCCCGCCCGCCCCCATTGATGACGGGAACGCCAACGCCACCGCCGCCACCCCCGCGTCGGCGAGGCGCCCGAGACAGTCGGCCAGCGCCATGCACGCCGCCCACAGCACCGTGTACGAGGACGACCGCGGGGCGGCGGCAACGAGCAGAGTGGTGGTGGCCAGCTGGACGGCCAGCGCCCGGCCCGCAGCCGGGGGGGGGGGGGGGGGTACCCCGCGCGCGCGGCCGCGGCCGCCGGGGTCGCCCCCCGCCAGGGGGGTAGTTGGTGGAGAAGAGGGGCACCCGCACCGCCGCCGCGCCGGCGGCGGCAGACGCCGCAGGCGGGGCGTTCCCCTCCCCTCCTCCCCTTGGTAATGGGGGCGGCGGTACGGGCGGCGGCGGCGGCGACGCGGCCGATGCAGTGGCGGCTGGCGCGCCCGACGACGCCCATCCCCGGGTGCCGGTGGAGGGGGGCACCGGCGAGCCCGTCGGGGGCCCCCCGCCACCCGACGCGCTGGACGCGTGGGGGGACAGCAGCGGGGGGGGGGGGGGGGGGGCGCCGCCGGGGCCCCAGGCCGCCGCCCCCCCCCCGGGGGGCGCACCCCCCGGGACAGGGGGCAGGGGGGGGGGGGGGGGGGGGGGGGGGAGAAGGGAGAAGAAGGGGGGGGACCGTCAGCGGGGCGCCGCCGCCCTGCGAGGCAGGCGCCGGGTCTGCCTGCGCGGCACCCGCGGCGGCAGCCACAGCCGCAGCGAGGAAAAACAAAAAACCAGCTGCAGGGGTCACCAGGCGCGGGGACGGGCGGGTCGGGGAACCCAGCAGCCGCTGGCAGCGACGCGGACGGCACGGGGCAACGACAGTCAGACTGCAGCCGGGAAGGTCGCCCCGCCAGCGGCAGCTGCGGCGGCGATCACGGGGTCGCCCAGGCGGGTGGCCCCCGCCCACCCGCCGCCGCCACCGCCGCCGCCACCGCCGCCGCCGCCGCCGCCACTGCCGCCGCCGCCACCGCCACCGCCAATGCCAGTGCCGATGCCACCTGGGCAGCTCCCACCACCGCCGTCGATGCCGCCACCCAGCGTCGCCACCGCCGCCGCCGACGCCCCCAACCGCCGCCGCCGCCGCACTGTTGGTCGACCGGGCGGGCGGCCGGAACGTCGATGGCGCGCCGCCGCGGCGCACGCACTCGCCCGCCCGCCCGCCCAGACGACGACCGGCTGGGGGAGCGGAACCGCGAACTCGGGCCCCCCCCCCCCGCCGGCCACGCGGCCACGCGCGCGGGCTGCCACGGCTGCGGGCGCCTCGTTGGGCGACAGGCTCCCCACGTCACCCTTTTGAAGTACTGGGCGAGGGATTGGCGCAGGGTCGTGGTGGCCTTGCTGACACTGGCAGTTTGGGAGGCCCAGTCGGAGTAATTGATTCGCGACTCAAGTGTTGTTGGAAGAACAAAGGCGCAGCACACACACCCCACTGGTGGTGGCAGCAGAAGGGCGGCGGCCGAAAAGGTGCAGTACATTTGCGCCAGGAGGGGCTTGCCTGCCCATATCTGCGCCAACACAAATACACGATTCCTATCCCGAAATATCCCAGAAGCGACCTGATACTCACGCCCAAATCACGGTCCCTGCGCAACCTCTTGATCCCTGTCCACCCCCCGCCCCACCTTGACCACCCCTTGTCCCCGTCCCCCTCCTTTTTCCACTCAACCGGCGCCTGAGTCGCACAGTGTCTCGCCTGGCGCGGTGCGGCTGCCGCCCATGGGCGCCCTCCTCTCCCGCGCCTATGTGGCGTCGTCTATGACCCACTGGCGGCAGATGTGGAGGGGGCCCTCTTGGGGGACCTCCGCCTGTGAGTTTTCCGCCTCGGCTGGGGTGCGCATCCTCGCGCGCGCCGGTGCGACGGCGGCGGCCGACGGCGGCAGACTTGACACCACGCCGACGCTCCCCTGTTGGGAGCCTCGGCGCGTGGTGTTGGGTCGTTGGGGAATACACTGCTTGTTTTCTCATCATCTCGCCGACATTCACACCGCCGCGTCGGTACTGCGCGGCGCAACAGGGCGGGTGCTGCCCCTCCCCCGCTCGCGCGTGCAGTGTATGATATCCCCCCTGTGACCGTGGCGCCGCTGCCAGCGCACACCCCCCCCCCGCCCGTCGGTGCGGGGGCCGCTCCCCCTGTGCCCCCCCCCCCCCCCCCCTCGTTCTGGATGTCACCCCCCCCTTTGCCCGTGGCGCCGCTGCCAGCGCACACACACACCGCGGTCGCCGGCGCGGGGCCCCGCTCCCCTCGCCGCTGCCCCCCCCCACGCGCCCGCCCCCCCCTCAGAGGGCCGCCCCCCCTTTTTGCCCGTGTGGCGCCACCCCCAGCGCACGACCCCGCCGCCCGTTGATGCGGGCGGCGGGCCACCCGAGGCGGCGTGGGCCCCCCCCCCCCCCCTCCCCTGCTCCGCGTGCGGAACGGCAGACCTGCCGGGCGGCGGCGCAGCCGCGCGCGACTGCCAGTGGCGGGCGGGCCGCCACGGGCGGGGGCCGCGTGGGCCCGCCGCGGGCGCGGCGCCCGCCGCCCCGCCGGGCAGGGGGCGGGTGCATAAAGGGGGGCGCCGCGCGCGTCGGCGGCGACGCAACCCCCCCGCCGCCGCCGCCGCTGCCGCCGCCGCCACCGCCACCCGGCGGCCCGGCTGAGGTGCACAGCCGACGGCGGGCGCGCCACCCCCCCCCCCTCTCCCCCTGGCCTGCCCCGCACCGCCGCTGCCCCACCGCGGCTTGCCGCCCGCAGGCGGCGGGTGTCGCCCCGTTCACCCGGTGGGGCGGCGGCCGCAACGCGCAGCCCCCCTCCTCCCTCCTCTTCCCCCCTCCCCTCCCCTCCCCGTGGTCCTCCGCTCCCCTTACCCCCACCCTCCTCCCCCCCCCCCCCAGCCGTTTGGCGCGGACAGCGCGCGCCGCGCCGCCATGCGCCGCCGCCACGCGGCCGCGGCCCCCGTGGCGGCGGTGGGCCTCCTCCTCCTCGCCGCCGCGGCGGTGGTGCTGGCTGCCGCCGCCGACCGGGCGGGCGGCCAGCGGCTGCCCCGCGGGTGGCGGGACCACTGGTGCGGCTCCTCCCGCGTCAACGCCTTTCGGTGCAAGCGCCGGTGCCCCCGCGGCACCCGCGGCGAGTGCCCCCGGGGGGAAGACTGCTACGCCCAGGTCTTTTGCGGCCTCTCCCGCCGCTCGTACTACTGCGGGTCCAACTGGGCCGACGCCTACGCCTGCCGCCGGCCGTGCCGGTCGGGCCAGGACAATGACTGCCCGGGGGCGGAGCGGTGCTACCGCGACATCAAATGCCGCCGCTGACGGGGGAGCTGTGTGGGGGGGGGAGGGGGGCGGCGTCGGCGCCACGCCCCTGGGGGGTCGACCCGCCCCCCGCCCCCCGCGCGCGGCCGACGGGCGGGGGCGGGTGGCTGCGCCGCAATGCCGTGCCGCCGGTTGCTGTACCAACAACCGTTTTGTGGCGCTGCCTTGTGCCGTCTCTCCTTTTTTTCCGCGCCGCGCGCGTGTCTGGCAAGCCAGCGTTGGTTGCGTCGCTCTGTTCTCCCCCGCGTGCTGCTGCGTGTAGGCACACGTCCCACGCGGTTGGATGGGGAACTGCATTGGTTTGATCTGGTCGGTGCTGTGCGCGGGGGGCACCCGCAGCTGCCGGTGCGTTGGTGGTGTGCCCGCACGCTGGAAAGCTTTGGAAAAAGGATGCAGTACGCACGGCGTCCGATCATCTGTTTTGTGAAGGCGCACTTGACCAGGTGTGGGCTCTGTTCCAGCTGAGATCGTGGCGCGCGCGTCCCGAGGTGTGGGCTTCATGAGGTCAAACTCGACCCTTTTTGACACCCCACGAAAATGAACCTGATCATGCATTGATGCTCGGTTCTGACAGTCAACACTGGCGGCCACTCCTTCGCGCCTTCCGGCCCGCTTCCCTCCTACCTCGCGCCCTCAGGCTCGGGTATTATGCACGTGCACGGGAAATTTTTGAATTCCGGATTCCACAAACCCCCAAAACAGCCCCCAAAACGACCAGCATCCGGCCACATGCGCCCATTGGAAACCCAAAAATGTATGAACATCCAGCCAAACGTAGTGAGCAGCGCGATCCAAGTACAATATTTACGATTCATGACATGAAAAATCGCACTCATCTGCCTGCGTTCAAGGGCGCGTCGTTTCCAACAGAGCGCTTCTTTGTTATCTTCGAGCCAGGCTCTTCAGAGAAGGCACCAGTAGGTGCTACAGGTAGTCTCGCTGGCAAGTGCCACTCGTACAGAGGTCGTTGAACAAGCACCAGGGTGCTGACCGAAGCTCAACAATGGGCAGCTCTTTTGTGATCACTGAGCGGAGTCCCGTCGCCGTCTTGGGCTTGCTCACACGTCGGACGTGCATTGTCGGTGTCACTGGATAACCACTCTTTTTCATTGTTTGCCGTCGGGGCTCAGTGTGAGCACATTTTGTTGAAAAAGCACAATCCTCTTTTTTAATAGAGCTTTCATTGCCTGAGATCTACTGCACTTGACGGCAATGAATCAATTATGTGGGACTATGTAGAGAATTTTTGTCAGACTCAGACTTTGTTGAAATGGATCTAATTCAATCAAGTACTGCCTGCCAGTCTTGATACTCAGTCATACTCGGGCAGATCTTGTCGCGGGACGCATGGCCTGTTCGTGTCATTGTCGTGCGCCCGCTGTGCGCTGTGCGCCGCCGCCGGCGGCAGGACTGGCGGCAAGCCGACGGCCGCCTTCGCGGTCCCACCGGCGGTCCCGCGTGGGGCCGGCTGCCGTCGCACTGGGACGCCCGCCGCAATGGCAGCTGCGCGGCCGCGGGGCGCCTGCCGCCACCTGTCCCTGCGGGTGCAAAGCTATATCCAGATATGCGGCGGTGCGTCTGGCCGCGGCGGTCGGCGGCGCCGTGCCGGTGGTGTGCGGGGGTGGGCGGCGGCGGGTACGTCGGCGGCCAGGCGCCGTCGCTTGCGGCGGCGGTGCTAGGGGCCCCGGCGGTGCGTCTGGCCGCGGTGGTTCGTCTGGTCGCGGCGGTCCGCGGCGCTGTGCCGGTGGTGTGCGGGGGTGGGCGGCGGCCATTTTTTTCGGGGCGGTCGGCGGCGACGTGCCGGTTGTGTGCGGGGGTGGGCAGCGGCCCCGTCGGTGGCCAGGCGCCGTAGCTTGCGGCGGCGGTGCTTTGGGCCGCGGCGGTGCGTCAGGCCGCGGCGGTCGGCGGCGCCGTGCCTGTGGTGTGCGGCGGTGGGCGGTGGCCACGTCGGCGGCTAGGCGTCGTCGCTCGCGGCGGCGGTGCTCGGGGCCCCGGCGGTGCGCCTGGCCGAGGCGGTCGGCGGCGCCGTGCCTGTGGTGTGCGGCGGTGGGCGGCGGCCACGTCGGCGGCTAGGCGCCGTCGCTCGCGGCGGCGGTGCTCGGGGCCCCGGCGGTGCGCCTGGCCGCGGCGGTCAGCGGCGCCGTGCCTGTGGTGTGAGGGGGTGCGGCGGTCGGCAGGGCTGTTGCGGCCATGGACGGCATAGTTTGGCCGGTCCCGCAGGACGGACCTGTGCCTATGGAGGGTGTTGTGTACGCACATCCCTTGGAGGACGGCAGGACGGCTGCGGCGGCGACGGGTGCGACGGCGACGGGGACGGCGTCGACGGCGGCGACGGCGGTGACGGGAACGGGTGCGGCGGCGGAGGCGGGGACTGATGCCTTCGGCGGGGGGTCTGTAGGGGTCGCCACGCCCCGCACCACTCGTGTGGCCGCGACGGGTGCGGCGGCGGTTACCCGTGGCCGCCAGCTGCGGGCCGCCTCGACTCGTCCCCGTTCCAATTCTCGTTGAGCGGGCTTCCCAGGGGAGGGTTCTGTCCTGTCGTGACTGGTCGGTTTCTTTGTCATTGTGAACACTGTTTGTTTTGTACTCGAGGCACGGTGTGCTGGTGTATTTCTTACAGTGTCTTTTTTCTTTCTTGGCGGCCCGCGTGGCGCGCTTGTGTCTTTTTACCGTGTTTTTTTTTTCTTGTCGGCCCGTATGGTGCGCTTGTGTTTTTTTTACCGTGTCTTTCTTTTTCTTGGCGGCTCGCATGGGAGACTAGCCCGTCCTGGCTGTGAACGGGGGCCCTTCGTGCGGGGGGGACCTCTGCGGAATGGCGCGAAACGTGCGGATGGCGGCGGGAGTAGGTTGGCGCGCGGGGCAGGGTGGCGGCGGGAGTAGGTTGGCGCGCGGAGCAGATGATGAAGTGTAGTCAAATGCTGTAATTCAACCGAGGCCGTCGGGGGGCTGAAGAGGTATTCTCGCGCATATGAGGAGCTCCGCACCACATGGGGGAGAGAACTTGAAGGCCATCGCCAGCTGTCCTGCGGATGTCCCCACTACTGTTTATTTTCCAGGCTGCGGGACGGAAAGTAAAATCAAAGAGGCCGCGTCCTGTTTGAAAGCCATATAATATTCGGATCAGCATCCTGGTTCTCACGTCCTGTTGGCCGGAGCGCATGCAACGACAGCCAAGCACCAGGATTCTGCGGAGGAAGAGCGCCCAGAGCCCACGGTGCCATGCCACTCGCGTGCGAGAACTAGGATCGTGCTGAAACTTGATAGGCTCGGTTATCCGGATGTGGTGCACGTGCATCGGAGGGGAGCCCGTCCTCACCCCCCCCCCCTCCCCCCTCCCCCTGGCCGGCCGCCCTTCTACGGTTGCCGCAGCTGCGCCTGGATCCACGGCCGCCCCGCGCTCGTGCGGACGTAAAAGTCCCCATTCTCCCCCGGACACCGGTTCCGCCCTTTGACCGACCGGAACCCACGTCGCGCCGACGGTAGGCACAGAACGGCCCAAAAACAAAGCATGTCTCTTAGAACAAAGCATGGGCGGGCGTGCGCACTAAGGAGTGCAGCCCCAGTTTGCCCGAAACGAAGGGGGTCCCGTGGATTGCGCTCAGCGCGCCCCACCAGCCGGCTCCAAACGCCGGTCGGCCGGGAGGTCCGACCGGCTGTAAGGGCCAGCAGGGCCAAATTCAATCAATCCCTTGGCCGGCCAGCCAGTCACCAGCCAGCTGGCCGAATTCAGTCAATCCCCCAGCCGGCGAGCCAGTCATATCACACTCAGCCGCCGGCGAGGATGTGTGGTGTCTGTGGGAGATTGGGCCGGAGTTCGGTACCAATACTTTGGAGATTCGGGTCAAGTGGACCTGACCGGAAGTCGAAACTCACCCGACCCACGATGGTGAAACTTCTGACTTCTGGACGGAAAATCGACTAGGACTTCCGACATACTAGAGCAGGGTAATGCTGCTGGTATTTGTTTCTTGGGATTTTTGCACGGGAGCCAGACGGATTTCTACGCTTTGAGTGCTTTGCATGTGGAGTGATATGATTGGTTTGTTTGAGGGTTCATTTTCTGAGTGTTTTGAGGGGTTGCGTGAGCGTGTGAGGAGGGTTGATAAGGAGGGACAGCAAGGCGGGGAGGGCCCACCTTGGCTGGCCAAGCAAGAAAACACCGTCTGGCTCCGACACATCTTGTTCGTGCCTTGGTGAGCTGACCCGTTCACCACACGCAAGTTCCTTGTTCGGCTGTGTGGAGGTGCTTGCTTCCGGTGTCCCAAGTTGGGATATCGGCAATACTCCTCTTCCTTCCCTGACTCGGGGTTGGTGGTTGGGAGTGCTACTACAGTTGGTGGATCAGCGGGGGAGAGGGTATCGACTTTGGTACCTCCCTTGACCGGAGACGGGACCAAGTTGGCCCCTCTCCCCCTTCGGCACCGAGACTTCCGGTGACACGATCGACTCGCCTACGTTCCGAGCGTTCGCTGGGTGACGAGGTTGGCCACCGTGAGTCGTGGTGGGAGACCCGGAGTTTCGGGAAACCTCACCGCCTTCCTTGAGGCAGGTGGAGGGGTGGAACGTGCTCTAGGAACTCCCTAGCTGACGATCCCCGACTCTGGACACCGTTTGGTCGTTTTGGTTGACTCCACGTGACTCTTGTGGAGATGGCTGGTGAGGGAGACCCCCCCATTGCGCCGAGTGTACCTGGGGAGGGGGAGCGTAGTCCTCCCCCGACGGGCGGAGTACCACCCAGGCCGGGCAGTGCGGATGTGGTGGGTCCAGAGGTTGGACCCCGACGGCGGTCGGCCAGGTTCCTTCCCAGGCCGTCCCCGGAAGAGACGGGCGGAGTTCGCCCTTCTCCGGTAGGAGCGCCGAGCCAGCGTCAGGCTCCGGCAACCTCTTCGGGGAGTGACGACACTCACTTCGGCATGGGACCGCCGACCGGCAGAGGTGACGGGACGGGGGGTTCCGTACCCCGGGTTGGTGGGTCCGCGCCACGACTGGTGCCGGAAGGACCGGGTGGGAGCTCGAGTCAAGCTCCACCTGGGTCATCCGGTATCGTGGATGACTCGGTGATGACTGCCATCGCACAAGTCGTGCGAGAGGAGGTGGGGAAGGCGTTGAAGGGGAACACCCCTCCGCCTGAGCAGGCCTCGAGGCGTCAGAAGCGACGGGAGATTCGACGTACTCTCCGTCGTGAGGTGGACTCAGAGTCTGAGTCCTCTGCAAGTGTCAAGTCGGGTAAAGAGGATCTTACCCGACGTGGTCGTGTGACTCACACGGACCGTCTTGGGACTAGAGTCGTCCCAGGAAAGATAGTGGGGAATAATCCATTGTTCAAGGATGTCTTCGACTGTGAGACATATGGGTTGGTCAACAAGTCGTTGACCTACTCGAATAGTCAGGCCCGTACCCTGGGCCGGCGCAAGAAACACGTTGCGCAATCCTTCGGGGTCCGTTCAGAATGGGACGGGACACCACCCCTGAAGGTCTTCCAGTTTTTGCGGAAGTTCGCAAAAGCCTGTGATGACAATGATGTCTCTGAAGCTGAAGCGTTTTTCATGCTTTAGGACTTCACCAAGGAGCCACTCCGCTCCGAGGTGATGAACGTCATGCCAAGTCGGCATGGTGGGAACCCGGGTGAGGTGACCTCCTACCTGGAGTTGGTTAATTGGATCCTTCGTCTTCACGCAGACGAGGCTTCCTTGGCTGTGCAGGTTGAAGAATTCAACCGCGCCACCCAGAGTAAGGGTGAAGAGGAACGGGAGTTCGCTGAACGACTCCGTCAGCTGAACGTCCTCTGTGGATTCCTATATCCCCAAGGAGTCATTAAGGGACGCTTTGTGGAGGGTGTCCACCGAGCAGCTCGAGCGACTGTGCGAGAGCGTAATACTCCGACCATGACTCTGGCGGAGTTGGCACGCATCGCCCAGACTAACGGTGATGAGTACCGCTGGCTCGTGTCTGAGCAGCGGAAGGAACGAGAGAAAGAAGCTAAGGGAGTGGAAGCAAGTCGCTTCCGCAGAACTGCAAGGGTGCCTTCCTACACGCGGACGTACCCTGCAGTACCTTCGTCCTCAACTCGAGAGATGGAAGGTATGGTGGCCGCTATCCCTGATAAGTCACTGGGAAAAGCGGGGCCATCGGCGTCAATGAGTGATCGGCCGTGTCGGCAGTGTTCCAAGTCGGGACACTGGGCAGCCCAATGCCCCACTCTGGACGTTCGACTGAGAGCCCTGTTGGCTCGTATTGGGAAGCTCGGTATTCCGAGGACTGATTCGGATACCCGGCCGCGCACCACACGTGTGACGGCCATGACTCAACCTCAGTCAGAGAATGAGTCCACGCTTGAGAAGGGGGAAACCTCTTCCCCCAGCCCATGTGGCAAGGATACTCCATCATCCGAGTCGGATGAGGGAAACGCCTAGCCGCTGGGACTAAGACTGACCCAAAGGCTCCAGCGGTAATGAAGCGGGTTGCTTCACACTCACCGACCCATGGGAGAGTGAAGGTCCTGACTCGACCTCGAGGGGTGAGGCCTAGAGACAAGGTCCCTCCTCAGAAGCACGACCCGAGTCGGATTGTGTCAGTGCTGGTAGGGAGTAATTACCAGGTCGCAGCTCGACTCTGGCTGCAGGATGGATATGAGTTTACCTCTCGTGTCATAGTCGACACAGGCTCTGCTGCCTCTCTCATTAGGCAAGACTTATTGCCAGAGGGGACGGATGTGAGTCCCGCCGGCTCACCCGAGTGGCGTATGTTTGATGTCAATGGGGGACTCCTCCCCATTGTTGGGTCTATTGCATTGACTGTTTGCATTGGATTCTACCAGACGCAGGTGAACTTTGGAGTAGTCTCCAATATGTCAGTCCCCGTACTCCTGGGAACTGACTATCTGGACCTCCATGTCCCGGCCGTCTGTGGACCGGAAGGGGTAATCCGAATGCGTAATGGAGAGACTGTCCCCATATTGAGTAAAGGGAGGACTGTTTCCCCTACGACTCATCAACCTAGGGAAAACTCTCCCAAGAGTGGAGGCTCTACGACCCATGTACGAGTATGTAAGGGTACGGTAGTCCCGCCCCGATCAAGGACCTTTGTGCGAGTACGCACACGGTTTCGAGGGAATGGACTCGTTTCCCCCGTGGACCGAGTCTATCATACTCACCAAGTGCAAGTTGCATGGGGCCCCATGACTTGTGGGGATGACCAAACTTGGTGGGTGGAGGTCCTCAACACGTCGGAGGAACGCCGACACCCAGGTTAGGGGGCCCACCCACACGGGAGTCCACCCGTGGAGCACCCTGACCAGGTGGGGGACGACTTTCCCCCACACCTGTTTCTTGTGGAGGGGGCTCGTCTACCCAGGTTAGGGCAGAGAGCGCACCCCACGGAGAGGGACTGCCTCTCCCGGAGGGCCCCGCCGGACGCGAGTGCAACCCCGGCGCAACCCTGGTGCACGCTAGACGCCAGCGATGCACCGTACTTTGCATCCCGACTCGGGAATTCGGCTGTGTGGAGGTGCTTGCTTCCGGTGTCCCAAGTTGGGATATCGGCAATACTCCTCTTCCTTCCCTGACTCGGGGTTGGTGGTTGGGAGTACTGCTACAGTGTCCTTGGTGTCGGTTCATCATGTGACTCGTCCTTGATTGCCAGCTTTCGGCCAGCGCAGAGAATAATGTTCTGGCAGGCACAGACAGGGATGTCCTCCCGTGATTGGTCGACAATGTCACTCGTTCCTCGTTGTCGAGCTTTGGACATCCACGACCAGGTTCCGACAGTGAGTTGACGAAGGTCTTCGTGCGGCCAGCCGACGTTTGCAGAATGTCAGGAGTACAGCGCGGTGTCGCCCAGGGTAATGGGGAGTTGGTCTGTCTTGGGAGGAGTTAGCGGGGCAGGACATGTAAGGAGAGGTCCCAGTCCATATCCCCTGGGTTCCAGGCGTGGATTTAAGGGGCAAAGCATTACACGGTCCGTCGGGTTTGCACCCGGGCAAGGTCCCGCTCTGTTGATGGACAGACTTGCAGCTGCCTCCGCGACGGTGAACGGGCCTTTGGGGGCGTTACCCGGTGGTGCTGCGGCACCTGCCAGTCGAGGAGCGCACCCGAACGGCGATTAGGGCGGTGGTGATCCCTGTTTTTTTGGTTCACCGGTGACCATACGTGCGTGGCACGTATGGTAGTAGCGGGGTTCACGTATCGGCGAGTTTCGTCCAGTGTCTCATAGAGCATCGGCTGGACTCCCACGCTTCTCGGATTGTGCCAAAACATTTCTACGAAACCTGCGAGTCGCCTGCAAAAGCCACGTAATCAAACAATCAACAAAGCTACAAGGCTGGGTCACTCTGCTGTCACCAGAAGCGGCTGGAGGATGGTTTTCCGTGGCTAAAACGGCCGTGAGGCAGCATGGACATGGCGTGCACCTCGGCTCATCGTGGGGATGACGCAGGCCTGCCTTGCCGTCTCTAGGGGAGGGCGCTCATTGGCTGGGACCGTCAGATGCGGATCAATAATCTTCATATTTGTGCCCGAGCGATTTCGGACTTCAGGTCTGTACATACTCGAGTGATGCTGCGTGCCCTCGAGTGCCGCCCTACCTGCTCAGCCCCCCACCTGCACGTCCTCATAAACAACACACGAGGGGGTCGAAGTGCACGCACTGCGTTTGTTTCACAAAGGCAGACGACCATAGACGGGGCAAACATGCTGTCGTATACACGCCGAGCACACTCCCCTCCTTATTCCCCCCGACCGCAAACCCCAAACAGCTCCCCGCATCCCCGGCCCGCGTAAATGCACATGTATCTGACCTGCGGCCTCTCTCCGTCCACGTACCTCAGGTAACGTACCTCAGGTAACTACTAATCGGTTTTGGTGATTGTGGCGAGACCCGCTCACTGTACCCTCCACCGAGTTGGTGGCAACGGTGATGGTGTCTCACGTAAAGTTTTGAACCAGAAGAGTGGAAGTCGCACACACACAACCACTATTGTGGAGCAAACCCCGCACGACAAATCAAGATGATGGTGTGTCGAACAACAGTTGCTTGATCGAGACGGGGAGGAAACGCCCAGCCCTGATGTCTCTCCCCTCTTCTCCCCAGGGTCCTCTCAGAATCTCGCCTCTCAAAATCTCCCACCCCAGCTCCTGCCCACTCGGCTGCACGGAAATTCAGTACGATAAAGTGCAGAACACCTTCCAATTCAAGTTGGATTTACTATCGCGCGTTTCAGAAAGATGATGAGACGCGGGTCGAGCCCCATGCATGTCACAGCAGATCTACGCTGTTGTACATGTAACTCTCGCCCGCCCGTTGGCTACCGCGATCGAAGAGGAAATGGCGGAAGCAGGCATCCCATACGTGTTCTCTCATTCAGCATTCTTAGTGTGACCCTCTTCCGCTCCACATCTGAGAGCTGCGCGGGTCTCTCGCCCGAGTGCCCTGTCCCTTCGCATGACATGACTCAAAGGCCCGAGTCCTCTGCTTGGGCCTTGCCAGATGGGTCACAGCAGCCCAAGCTTGTCACTGCCGACGTCCACGCAACGCAGGCTACTTCACATGGACCAATCAGCGTGCCGTAACCCGCTCGGAGTCGCTGATCGGGGCTTTCCATGCAGGCCCAAGCAGTCAAGGCAGGTCACAGCAGTCCACGGCCCGTCCGAGCGACAACGAGATTCTGAACCTCGGTCTTAGGCCAAGAAAGCCGCGGGCGCCGCCACAGATGAGTGGCCTGAACTGTGGCTCAGTCCCGCGGTCTGGTACCGCCTAGCAGTTGATTGTGGCCGAGAGCGCGTGTTCGCAGAGAGCGAACTGTATGAGATTCTCGCGGTGCCCTGCATGAGGCTCAACTCGCTTCTCATCAAATTTCTGAAACGCGCCATATTAAACTAACTATCCCTGTCTTAAGAAATAAAGATCCAAATGCAATGAGAAAACCGATAGTTCCGGTTGTCCCTGCGGAACTGTGTTGCACGTGCTGTCCCCTGCGTGGGATCAATACTGCAACAGCGATCGTCGAAACGGGGGGCAGTCGATCGTCGATGATTGACGCCACGACCGCTGCGTCTGGCTCGCTGCCTCACTAGACG
The DNA here is from genome assembly GCA_009829735.1 of Pyropia yezoensis. Classification (NCBI taxonomy): domain Eukaryota; phylum Rhodophyta; class Bangiophyceae; order Bangiales; family Bangiaceae; genus Pyropia; species Pyropia yezoensis. The sequence continues at coordinate 5,047,663 of CM020620.1, forward strand.
ACGCGGAACTGTGCCGAGAACTTCGCCACTGAGGCAAAAAACTTTCGCCCACGCGACACCCAATCTGGGTCGGTAAGCTAGGGTTGCCTCCCGCGTCGGGGAAGCCAGAACAAGTGCAAGTCGCACACGTACTATTACTGTTGTGAGGCAAAACCCCAACTACCAAACAAGATAAAGACGGGTCGGTCAGCAGTTTCTTGATCGCAACAGGGAAGCGAGGCCAAGCCGCGCCGTCCCTCCCCTTTTTCCTCCAGGGTCCCCTCAGAATCTCGCCACTGAGAATCTTCGACCCCAGCGCCTGCCCACCGGGCTACACAAAAATGCACGGCGATAGAAATGAAAAAAATCTGAAATCCGCGTTGGATGTACTATCAAGCAAAGTAACCCTGACTTAGGGAAATCCGAGATCAAATGCAAGCAGAGAAATGGGTCAGACCAGCTGTCTTCCGCCCCTCGTGTGGCGCGCCCTGCCCCCTGCGTGGGGCCAGTTCTGCCACACACCGCTCTTCTCAGTTCCGACCGACCGGGTCGGCCCCGCGAGGGGGTTTGAGAACGCGTGTTGCGGTCGCCGGGGGCGCGACTCGCATTTCCCTGGCATGTCACGTTGACGTCGAGGTGGTCATGTTGACCGCTCCTCGCCTCAAGCTACATCCGAGTTGGGCCAGCGATGGAGCGCGTCTATGGGCGCCTACGGGAAAGGTTTCCTCATTGGGTCGGCTTCCCGTACCAGTTCAAGACGGATCTGCTTGCCTTCCTCGACGAGAGGAAGTTGAAAGACTTGCAGCGGTTCAACAACATGTTGAACCGCGGGGGTACCACGGACGGCCCCGGCGACATGCCGTCCTTCACGTGGGACGCAGTGGCAACTCGTCCTCCGTACCTTCGAACTTCGGACCCGCACGTCCAGCACTTTGTCGTGCGGATGGAGAAGGACATCCGAGGAGGCCCCTACTTGGTGACCTCGTCTCAACTCAAGATGGCGTAACAGGCGCCGGCGACCAAGGAGTTGATGTACTCTAAGAAGCCCGAATGGTGGCCTCAAGTTGAGGTCCCCGATGGGCTCCCGGCACTGCTGCCTCGGCTGCTGGACCACTTTGGCTCCGTCATGTTGCCGGCTAGCCCATCCCACTATGTGCTCGCCATGCTGGCAGGACTGTGGCTCCTTGAGGTCATGTTTACGTGAGTGGCTTGCGTGCAGCGGCGCCGGATGTTGTATCACCTTCCGTCACGCCTGATACAAGGTTTCGAGTAACGTACCCCTCAGCTAGATGCTGTGGGGTGCCCGACGGGCCAGCTCATTCTACGTGAGAGGATCCTGAAGCTACGAAAGCTCATCGAATGGGAGAATATCGAGCACAGGTTGAGCCGATCTTCCTTCCCATGGGCTCAAAGACGACGGCACGCTTCGCCAGTTTCTTTGCGTAGGCAGTGAACTTCAAGACGCCTGCGTGGTACTCAAGGAAGGATTGGGTATTGGGGACTACCCGGGCGCCCCGAGGGTGGAGGGCCACTCTGCACCGCCTCCTAAAAAGGAAACGGTCGTTGACGTAGCGACGCACCAAGAGTATACGGCGCAAGGCGCATTGGAGGCCCCATCTCGGGATCGTGGCTATCCTCGGGACCCGCCTATTCGGCGTCCCTCTCGTCTTCCTCCTGCTCCCGTACAGGAGCACGGAGGAATCCCGATCGGCGTCGCGGTCGAGTCTTCCACGCCTGTTTCACCCAACTTGGACCATTCTACTCACCGTCTAGCCGAAGTTGGGGTTTCCGTCGACACCTCTGACTTCAGAGATGATGATCACCACGTAGGTGCGCACCAATTCGTGTCTGGCGGCATCAGCCGCCACCCTCCAGGAGTCGGTGATAGCTCAATTTGAGGAGCGCGCTCGCGCCCTTGCAGCGTCGGCGAGATGTGAGTCGGTAGCTGGGATTATGACGACCGAGATGGGTCGTATCGGCTCGCTAATGCACTTGTCAAGGTCACTTGGGCGGGCAAGTGTAAAGCCACTCGCGCTGCAACAGGGCTCCAAACGCCAGAGAGAGGCGCTGCCGCGGGCGGTAGCGAAAGCGCACTCGGCGGAGGGCGGCCAAAGCCGGGGCGGGCGTCCGGGGTTGGGGGATGAAAAACGACGAGCGCGACGTGCCGCAGAGGCGAGAGAAGCGGCGTGCGTACCGCCCCCCCCCGCCGCAACCCCCCGTTATCATGCTCGCTCGCTTTTCAGAGCCGCTTAATCGTCACAATCAGCTTGGGCGCGCACTTGCCGTGACGTGGCGCTTTGCGCTCGGGCGTTGCCGGCCACCTGGACAAATGGGAAAGTGCACCGCGCGTACAGCTCAAGGCATGACCGGACGTCAGCAGGTGACATGTGGAGCCTTCCGTCAACTAGTGAAGCGCAGCGCCTGGTCAATGGCAAAGAAGCGGTCATAACCGCGAGCGCTGCACGAGTTGGTCTACCTGTCCCGCAGGTTCTTGTCGGGCAGCTGGTCGCGCACGCAAAAAATGACGTCCTTGGCCCCCGCGAGACAGCCAGGCAGAGGCTCAAATGGCGAGTGGGGCAGTGGGCTCGGTCCGTACACTCCCCTCAGACAGCATTCTGTAGAAGAGAAATAGGCGGTCCTTCGCCGACGCGCCCGACTGGGGAGCCTTCCGTTCAAGCAGAGAAGCAGAACCTTGACCGGCGCAATCCAGTCGAGCAGCCTCGCGTACAATCACAAATGACGGACTGTGACCGAAGCTCCTCACTCGGGCAGCCTCCCGTCCAATCGAAGAAGGCTGTCGTTGTGGAGCGCGCTCCACTTGACCACAATTACGTACAAACAAAGACAGTGTTCCTTGTTGAGCGTGCCGGGCTCGGCGGCCGCCGCCAGGGCGCTTTCGCGCCACGTGAGGCCGCAACTCCGCCTGACTCGGCTATAAGGTGGTGCTGTGTACTTCATTGGACACCAGTTGGTCCAGTCAAACCACAAACCTGATGTCGTTTGGGTCGCGTAGGCGCATCATCCCCCCGCGAAGAACGGGGACGACTCCTTCTGAACCAGCCCCCTATGAGTAAGCGCGCAAACTCGTACATCAGGATGCGTCAAACTCGTGCGGGCCCCGCCAAGGTCTACGACAAGGATGACAATCATCCTTGTCATCGACTGCAGGGAAGCAACATGAACGAAGGTAAACCACTTCTGGTTCACGCCTGAGTCCACCGATGCCGACCCCTGCTTGAAATACGGAAGTGGGCAGTTGGCTCGACGAGACTTGAAAGCAAAGCGGCACTGCTGTCGATCCAATCATGGCCATCGGCAATTTGTGACTGCCGGTCGCGCTCCAGGCCAACACAAACGAGACGCGATCTTTCGCCTTCATGTCCCTGGTTTCGCGCGCCCGCCGCCGCATTCCAGCAGCTTGGGACACTATTTTATTTTTTTCGTTTGCACTGTTTATCTATCCTTTCTTTGGAGGGTTCTTTCTTAATGATTGCCATGCACGTAGCGATTCGCCATTCGGCTTTGCTCGGTTGCTAGATCGGCAAGATGCTTCGCCCTTGCAAGCGACGCAGGGGCTCGCCATAGCCGTCCGACCGCCTTGCTCCCCATCGAACCTCTCGGCGATAGAAAGCTGTCTTCTTTGCTTAAACGGTAATAGCTGTCGCTCTCCGCTCTTGCGATCGGTCGGTCCCATTTCCTCGCTATTGACCACCAAGCATTCCACTGAAGGCATGTGTTGAAGACACCTCCTGTGCATGGAATGCCAGATCGGACTCTCAAACTGCACGCAACGACAGCGTACACCCGATCCACACATCTGGTGAGAAGACTTGCCGCGCGTCCAGCGAGGATGGCCAGTGTGTCGCGTCGGCAGATCGCCACGCTTGTTGCCATTCAACGTGTGCTCTTCTTAACTGCGTTTGCGTTTCTAGATCTGGGCGGCTCTGTGATAAAGCTCAGCTTAGATGTGTGCGGATGGCCTGGTGTGCCGGTCTCTTTGTGCTCCTGTCATGGGCCCGACGCGTGTTCGGACTCTTCTGGAAGATGGATGCCTGTGCAATAGTCGTGGTAATGTTCCAAAGAGACGGCATCGGGGTTGGCAGACGATTGATGATCTGCCCAAGAACAAATGGCGGGTGTTCATGAAAACGAACCGCTCGACATAAGCGCATCTTGATGAGCTGCTCGCTGCTCAATGAGGCGCGACCCCTCCTCTTCGCCGGCTTCACGCTGCCGTCCTCCAAGAAGTGCAGCAAAAGATCGCGCTCTTTCTGCTGGCTTAAATGGCAATGGGGCATGTGATTTTTTTTTTGTGACCTTCGCGTGCGTCCGAGGAGTACCTGAGTGCTTTTTTTGCTTGCTGTTAGGTCCGGGTTTTTTACCTTTTTATTGTGTAGCTGTCGTGTGTGTGGCGAACATGGTTGACATCAACCCCGAGTCGGTCGTGAGAGTCACCAGCAGTTTGATCCGCCGCGTGAGGCGCCTGCCCGAGACTCACATGATGTGACTTGACCCTGGGCAGCGACAGCAGCTGGCCGACTACGCGTGGAGAAAATTTGGGTTTCGCGGCAGCATTGGCTCAGTAGATGTTACACCCATACCTCTGGCATACGCCCCAAGCTATCCGCCGTGGACGTTATTGGACCGGCACGTAACGACCGACCACGACCGGAATATGAAGTCCCCAGCACTAGGGTTTATGAGGACGGCCTGCGACGCCGAGGTACATCGGCACGCAGAATGGGAGCGTGGTCCGCAGCTCTAATTCGCGTTTGAGGCACCTGCTCGGCGACAAAGGCATGCACCGAACGGCATATGTGATCTGTCCATGCATGGGGGAAGCGGCCAAGACGACAGAACATGTCAAGTTCAACTTGCAGTTGTCTCGGCTGCGCGTCACCGCAGAACATGTTATTGACCTGCTGAAGGATATACAGGAGAGCCTGAAGATGCTCAATGCCCCAGTCGCTAGTGAGAAGGACCGCACGATGGTTGTGGCGTGTCTTATCTCTTTCTCAGCGCTGCACACTGTGTACTTGACCTGTGAGGACGTCAAGCCGCTCATCTGCTCCCCCTCAGCCAAAACTTCCACCTGATCTGTCGTCTGCCCCCGGCCGCCACACGCTCGCCTCCCCCAAAATTGCTTGCAGCTCCTCGGCGAGCTACCGACCCTCCTGCATCAGCCAATCCCCCCCCCTTCCCCAGCCATCTTTTCCCCCGTGTGAGCGGCCCATCCCTTTCTACCTCCCTTGTCGCCGCGCCTCGCAGCGCTCCCAGGGCCCCGGCCCTTTCACCTAGCCCGTCAGGGCCTCCAAAGGCGCATACGCGATTCAAGAGCCCGTCTGATGACATCGCAGCGTACAAACGCTTAAGAATGTCCAGGGCTTTGAGCTTGGCTGGGCTCCGAGCCTGCTACAGCCCAGCAGAAGCACGCTCCTGGTCTACCAAAATCCTGCTTAGGGTAGCAGCACTCTCTCGGTCTTCTCGGCGCTGGTCGAGCTTGAACTGGCTCTAAGTTAAGTCATCCGTCACCTGTGTCTGCACGAGCGCGAACTGGTGGGAAGTCTCGACCGCGCTGGGTTGAGCCGCGTTGGAAAACACCACTGCCTCTCGCTTGCGCTTGACGGCATCGCTGCTACCAAGTGCGGGCAGCGCGTACTTGTCTGCTCATGACAGTAGGCTCGAGCGAGCACAACACAGGCGCTCTTCGATTATAGCACGCGCGAGCGGCTCGCGTGCTTTATAATGTTGCAATGCCGTCCACGCCCCCGGCTGGTCAGAGCGATCGAAAAACAAACTGAAAGTAGATACACATTTGCATGCGTGCAGTCGAACGGACAAAGATTAACGGTCCGCACGCCGTGACGAGGTACATCGCGGTAATATTCCTCTTCAGGCGCTCACGTTTGCGTTTCCACCGGGCCGACAATGGCCTCTTGCGTGACGGTCGAGCATTCTTAGCAGAAGCTGATTCGTCACGGGCTTTCAACTCACGGCAACGCGAACGCTCTGCTCAAACGTTGTCCCTTGAACGGATTCGCGTGCTCCACGGCGACGGAATGTGATGATGCGACTGCTGTCACGACCAATCATGGCAAATCTGTTGTCGTCAGACTGGATCTGCGCCCGCGGCGATGGCGGTCGCGGGGCCAGCTCATCAGAAAGGCTCAAGCGGAAGCAGTGGGAGTCCTGAGATGCTTGCCGCCAGCGAGCGGGGCTGTGCCAGCAGGGATGCAGACCGCATCCCCCCCCCCTCAACCTGTACCGGGTCGGAATCCGGACCCGCTGGGGGTGGTACAGGCCACTACGGTTGCTGCTCCTTTCGCGGTTCGCCCGCTTACTATCGTTGGGAGAGGGGCAGGCGCGCGGGCTCCAGCCTTCACCAAGCACGGAAAAGTGCTAGTAACCCACCTGTTGTGCACCAGAGCTGGCGCCTGGTGTCGTGTTATTCCGAGGCCTAATGTCACGTCGATTGCAGCACGACCGCGCCATCCTTGACAGGGTCTTGGTTGGTTGTCGCCGGCTTGTTCAACAGCGACGACGAATTCACGGTCCCTGACGATTGCGCTGGACGTGACCTGGAACCAAATATTCACCCACACGATCGAGCGGGACTTTCCTTCAAAGCAAAGTGGTATGAGGTATGTGGCGCTTTCTACACTCCTTTTCAACCCATACTCCCTCTCGGGTGTCAACACGAACCACTCTCCAGAGAGCCACTCGACTGGTGCTCTTCGAACCGTCAGTACTAAAACTGAGTCTGACCATGCTCGTGGCCGTCTGCCCCTCTCAATGTGCCACAGATCTGCAATGTTTCTTGGCGAGCGTACAAGAAATACTCCGCTTCAGAGAAGAATGACGCCGCTCGACGGGGTAGCATGTAGGATGGGGCCACCATGCCAGACTGACTCTTTGCACTGTTTCACAACCCCAGCTTTGTGTCTGAGCTTTCCAATTCAAAGGCTGGTACGGCGGGTGGAGATGGTGATAAGGCTCCCGAAGTCTACAGCGGCTCTCGGGCCATGGCTGCGAGGAGGGGAAAGTATAAGCGAGACCCTGGGCAGGAGACCTCCCAGGAGCTTGTCGAAAGTTCGGCTTGTATGGCGGCCACTCCCGATGAACACACTTTTTATTCGTACCAGGTGTCTCTGGCAGGCACCCTGAAGAACCTGTGCAACTGCCAGGCGGCATCCTCAGGAATCGCGATGGTTGAAATGCAGCTATAGGAGGCTTTTTCGACGCGGAGCCCTGATCATATGTTGGGTGCGCGGGGCGAGACCGGCCAGCCTTCCGACCATAGCTACGTCGCTGGGAGATTGGGATCTGATGTGGGTCACTGCCTGAGTCAGGTGACTCCGCTGGTCCTGTAGAGTTAGTACTAGCGACGCCTTCCTCGAGTTGTGATCAGCGACAAAAGGGACGTCAGTAGCCTCGGGCTGCTCTGCCTGAGAGTTTCGCGCACTGCGGCCTTCGTCGCCTCGACCGCCATCTGCGTTGGTAGGGAAGCAAGCGGGGCCGTGAGGCGGGGAGCGATGTACGCCCCTGCGGACGACCCCTGGAGCGGTGCTGTGCCACTAAGTCACCGCCCCGGAGACATATGAGCCGCCTCTCTCGCTCTGTTCCCAATCCACCCCATGTCTGCTAGCCCTTCCCTCCGCGTGGCACAAGGGTGAGAACAGTTTTTGCTTCAGGATCCGTCGAGCTGAGGCCGGCGATGGCGGGCCGCCCAGGCCAGCCGCGTGCCACCCCACTCCCTCTCTGGCCCACCAACACCCCATCACATTGTGCGCCACTCCCCCCTCGCGGCTCTCTGCAGGACAGTCTCTGGATCATGCTTAGAGGAGGGGCGCATCGATGGGCGCTGTGAGAGAAACCACGGGGGGAACAAGATCCCTTCGCGCAGCATGGACTGTCCCTCCTTCTGAGCAGACAGGCGCCCCACAGCAGTCCTTCTACTCCATCCCCACCCCACAGGTTCTGCCGCTTTTTTGTTGCCACGACTCCTCTTCTATACGCTTCTTCTTCTTCTCGCACTGGTTCGCTCTGGCGACCTCGTAGCCGCGCGCAGCCGCAAGTGCACTGGTGCGCCTCCAGCCAGTCGAACCCGGCGAGGAGGCCCAGGAGACTGGGACGCAGGAGGTACACCGGGCTGAACGCACTCCGCTTGCCACGCGGCCCCCCTCCTGGCGACGTGCTCCTAAGGACCGATACTTTTATCTCGACCGCGTGCTACCTGTGGCAAAAACCACAAGCACACACGGCACCCAAGTCGGGGCGGTGTGCTAGGGCTGCCTCCCGTGTCGGGGGAACCGGAAGAAGTGCAAGTCGCACACACTCTGTCCCTGTTGTGGGGCAAACCCCCCACGGACAAACAAGAGGATGGTGCGTGGTCCAACAGTTTTTTGGTCGGGACGGGGACGCAGGGCCAAGCCCCGCTGTCCCTCCCCTTATCCCCCCAGGGTCCACTCAGAATCTCGCCACTCAGAATCTCCCACCCCAGCACCTGCCCACCGGGCCACACGAAAATTCAAGACGATAAATGCAGAAAACCCTCAAATCCAAGTTGGATTTACTACTAAGCTAACTATCCCAAACTTAGGGAATATGGACCCAAATGCAGGGGGAGGAACGGATCAGGCTAGTGGCCTGCCGCCCCTTGCATGGCACGTGTTGCCCCCCTACCTGGGGGTCAATACTGCCACACTCCCCTCTCCTCAGTTCCGACCGACCCGGTCGGCCCTGTGAGGGGGTGCGTAAACGCACGTCTCGGCGTTGGGGGCGCGACTTGCTGTCCCCCATCGAGGACGTAACACGGATGTGGAGGCGGTCACGTTGACCGCCCCTCTCCTCAAGCTTGCCCACTCGGCAGCTTGCTCTCCTCAGTTCACACTTCACCATCACCACCACCTCCCCTTCACCTTCCACTGGGCCGCCCCACGCTGGGGAGGCCACCCGTATACCCACGATCCGAGTCCCCCTCAACTCGAGGCGGGTCTCGTGCTGCGATAGCCAGAGCGTCTCTCCCCAACTTGGGGAGAGCCATGGCGACTCCGGGAGTGGAGACGGACTCTCTTGACGAGCGCATGGAGGACACCTCCTACGGTGCAGCACCCGCCGGAACTTCCGGCGGGGGCTCCGCGATCGCTCCGGGGGATGGGACTCCCGCGTCACCCGGCTTTGGGTTGACGGCGGGATCTCCCCCGGAGGCGGGACAAGTTGTCCCACGTGAGGCCTTGGGGCGGTGGTTTTACCCCGCTTGGCCTCTTTATGAGGAGGGGTTGACTGTTCTTCGCTGTGGCCGACTTGGCGCAGCGATGGGTCGGGTATGGGACCGCCTACGGGAGAAGTATCCCCGTAGGGTCGGGTTCCCGGCCGGCTTCAGGACGGACCAGTTTGCCTTCCTGGACGACGAGGAGGTTGAAGACGTCCAACGTGCCAAGGCCATGGTGGACCGTGGGGGAACTATCCCGGGTCCCAGCGACTTGCCGACCTTCACGTGGGACGCTGTGGCAACTCGCCCACCGTACCTCCACGAGGCCGATCCGCACACTCATCACTTTGATGTGCGGATGGAGAAAGACTTCCGGCGAGGTCCCTACTTGGTGACCTCGGCTCAACTTGAGTTTCCTCAACAGTCTGCTGCCAGTAAGGAGCAGTACTATCCGAAGAAGCCCGAGTGGTGGCCTCAAGTTGAGGTCCCCTACGGGTTCCCGGCGTTGTTGCCCCGGTTGCTTGACCACTTCGGCTCCGTCATGTTGACGGCTGCCCCTGATCACCTGGTGTGGGCCATGTTGGCCACCCAGTGGCTCCTCGAGGTCATGTCGACCTGGGTGTCTTGTGTTCAGCGGCGGGGGATGCTCTGACATCTCCCCCTCCGGCTCATCCAGGGTTTGGAACAGCTCACCCCTCAGCTAGTTGCTGAGGGGTGCTCATCAGGACAACTCACTCTACTTGAGGAGATGCTCCGGCTCCATAGGTTTATCGAGTGGGAGAGCACTGAGCACAAGTTGCGCCGCCCCACTCGTGGGCCCAAGGACGATGGCGCACTTCGCCAGTTCGTGTGGGTCGCTCGTGAACTTCACGACGGCCGTGTGGTCCTACGAGAGGGGTTGGGCATCGGGGACTACCCGTATGCCCCGGGGGTGGATCGCCACACTGCGCCACCCCCGGACAAGCCCATAGTTATGGCCGTGCCGTCCTATGATGACCACATGACTCAACCTACTGCGGGAGCCCCAAGTCGGGGTCGCAGTTACACCCGGGTACCGCCACCTCGGCGGGCCCCTCCGCTTCCTCCGGTTCCTTTCCAACCTCACGGGAACATCCCGATCAGCGTGGCCGTGGAGTCTTCCACCCCGGTGTCCCCCAACTTGGGGGCCACCCTCCTGACGGTATACCCCAAGTTGGTGTTGCCGCCCACGCCTCTAACCTCAGAGATGATGATCACCACGTTGGTGCGCACCATTTCCTGGTTGGCCGCGTCGACCGCAACCCTACAGAGTTTCGAGACTCCTCAACTTGAGGAGCGCGTTCGTACTGCAGTAGCGACCGCGAGTTGCGAGTCGGTGGCGGAGTTTATGACAGCCGAGTTGGCTCGTATTGGGGCTATTATGCCCCAGCCAGCCCCACTTGGGCGTGGCAAACGTCGCGCGAGCCGGGCATACTCGCCTCCTCGCCGTCGTCGCCGACACTCTCGGCGCTCTCCCTCCGTGTCGGAAGACGAGTTGTCTTACTCCGTCTCGGAGTCCTCTACCCCGTCGGAGACGGAGTCTGTCCAGCGTCTGCGTCGCAAACTTGCGCGCAAGACCAGGCAGAAGAGTGGCCACGGTCGGCGCCACTTGCGCGACCGTGAGGGGCGCGACGGTTCCGACTTGGAGCCGCCGCCCCCTCCAACGAGTGGAGACCGTTATCGGCGTGGGTCTCGCCGCTCGCCTCCACGGGAGGGCGAGGGCCGTGGAGTGGGAGAGTCTAGCATGCGTGCCTAGTTGGCAGCTGCCTTTGTTGTGAGAGTGTGAGGGTTAGGGCTGTAGTTAAAAGCCACTCTGCGTACCACTTCGACTTGAAGCACTCTCGTGGCACTGTTGCTCGGCCTTCCCTCACGTTGAGGGAGGGCTGTTAGGGTCTATCTCATTCCGGGCACAGTACGCCCGGACCTTCTCAGCAGGAAGGTCCTCCACATACTCCCATGTATCGTCCTTGGCTTTGTAGCCAAACCAACGCACCCTCAACATGAGGCGGTCAGTGTCTTCATCCCATCCGTGGTCGATGAACTTATCGAACACGTACTCCTGCGGGCCCTGTTTGGCCGCAGGCAGTGAGGGGAGGCGCCACGACTCCAACGCACGTGCCCAAGCTGGGTCGCCTGCAGGCGGTGGTGCAACTTTGACCACGTCCTGTCCGTTCACTGTGCGGACCCCATCGTCACTTTCGATGGTGAAGCGCCGCCCATCAGTACGAAGGACCTGGTACGGTCCCTTCGTCTGGAATACCAGCTTACCCCCAGTTGGGGTGTGCGAGTGTACCAGCACCCAGTCACCCTGCTCGGGGACATGCTTAGCATTGCGCACCTTTTTGTCAAAGGTACGCTTGTAGCGCTTTTGTGCTTTGTCCATCTCAGCCCTGACTTTAGGGATGAGGTTTTCAAGCCTAGCGGCGAACTCCGCCTTACTCTCAGTAGGAGTAGGCGTACTGCCACCATCCTCCCTAGTTGGGAGCGACCGCCGCACGGCAATAGACCGCACGCGACGGGGGGTCACAAAAGCGAGGGGTACTTCCCCTGTAGATGAGTGAACCTGCGAATTGTAGGCAGTAGTAAGGATAGAAATGTATTGGTCCCACGTCTTTACGTGCTCACTCACATAGTGGCGTAGCTGCCTAACAATAGTTTTGTTGAAGCGCTCCACCTGCCCATTAGTTTGTGGGTGGTAGGGGGTGGCATAGTTTGCCTTAACCCCCAACATATCCAGCACTCCCTGAAACAGTACAGACGCAAATTGCGGTCCATTGTCCGATAGTGTACTATCTGGGATGCCATACGCGGCAACCCAGTGATCTAGGAAGGCTGACACGACCGACATGGCCGTGATCTCTGCCAGTGGGATCGCTCGCGTAAGTTTCGTGAAGCGGTCACAGATGACCAGGAGGTACTGGTTGCCCTCCTCGGTCACGGGCAGTGGCCCAAGGATGTCCATCGCCAACGCGGCGAAGGGCTCCTTGGCCGGGAACAATAGCATAGCCGTACTAGGCCGCCGTTCCATCAGACGATTCTGTGCACAACTTGTGCAGGCAGCCACCCAACTGTAGACGTCCACCACCATGGACGGCCAGTAGTACCTGGTCCTCAGGGTCTGGTACAGTTTACTAGACCCCAGGTGTCCACCCGTGGGAGCGTTGTGCTCCCTCTCAAGGATACTGTCCTTGAGGGATGCGGGGACGACAAGTTGTTCGGTCCCCTGGAATACCCCCCTCCTCATGAGGAGGCCATCGTCTCCCAGAAAGAAGCGCGTCTCAACCACCGTATCCAGTATATCCCTCTGCGACTTGCAGAAGGGATCCTCGGCCTGGGCCTTCACCACCTCGTCCAGGGACAGGGGCAAGTACTTCTTGTTCCCTGGCGCCTCGGGGTTCAACGCCTGACCCGAGCGCGTGACTACCCCCACGATGGGGATGTCCTCATCGACTGGGTTAGTGTCCAGCCCCTCGGTAGGTACCCGAGAGAGGCCGTCGGCAAGGGCATGTTGCCTGCCAGGTCGGTACTCAATGTCAAAGTTGAAGGGTGCCAGTCGCACCCTCCACCGGTTGAGACGAGTGTCCGTACAGTCCGTCTTGAAGATAAACTGCAACGCGCGGTGGTCACAGCGGATGAGGAACTTCTCACCCTCTAGGTAGTGACGAAGTGACGTCACCGCCCATACCACTGCGAGTCCTCCCAACTCGGTGACTCCGTAGTTCTTCTCGGCCGAGTTCAGCCCCTTACTGAAGTATCCCACCGGCAAGTACTCCTTGTCCGGCTGCTGCTGAAGCAACACACAACCAAGTTGGTCGTAGCTAGCGTCCACATCCAGGATGTAGTGGCCTCCCAACCTGGGAATTGCCAAGATGGGGGGCTTCAGCAGAAGGTCCCGAAGAGTCTCAAAGGATTCCTGCTCCACCCGACTTGGGGGAGGCAGGTTCTTCGGTAGCGTTGAGCTCACTAGCTCATTCAACGGCTTCGCCACCTTGGCGAAGCCCTTGGTGAAACGTCGGTACACGTTACACATCCCGAGGAAGCTCCTCATCTGGGTCTGGGTCCGGGGGTACTGAGCCTTACGTATGGCCCTCAAGTTCTTCTCGTTAACACTGAGACGCCCCGGATGGACAACATGTCCCAAGTACTCCACCTCTTGAGTAAAGAGGTGGCACTTACTCGCCTTCAGTGACACACCGGCGTCAGCAAGTAGCTTGAACACCTGGCCAAGATGGCCAATGTGTTCCTCCGGACTTCGGGAGAACACAATGATGTCGTCTAGGTACACAAGACAGATCTGCCACCGTACTCCGGCCAGAATCATGTCCATAGCGCGCTGGAAAGTTGCCGGCGCGTTACACAGACCAAACGGTAGGCGCTTGCACTGGTAGGTACCACAGTGACAGGTAAAGGTAGTTTTATGCCTGTCCTCCGGGGCAATGGGAATTTGCCAGTACCCCGCGTTACAGTCCAGGGTAGAGAACACGTTCGCCTCCCCCAGAGAGTCCAGACAGTCATCCATCCTAGGTAGGGGATAACTGTCCTTCACCGTGCTCTCGTTGAGCTTACGGTAGTCGATACAAAACCGGGGGGTCCCATCAACTTTGGGGACTATAACCACCGGACTCGCCCACTCGGCGTTGCTGGCCTCGATCACATCGAGGGCCTCCATGCGAGCAACTTGCTCCTTAACGAGGGCCCTTGAACGAGGTCCTCCCCTATACGGTTGTTGGCGTATAGGGGGTGCACCGGGCTTCAACTCGATCCGGTGTTGGGTGGCTCTCATGAGTCCCAATTGACCATCCCACAGCTTGTAATATTGGTCCAAGAGGCGTTCAACTTGAACCCCCAACCTGGGGGGAACACCCTCCATGTTCACATGGGGCCGAGGAGAGGTGGCCGACTTGGCTTGATGCTTCTCCTTTCCGGACTTCGGGTCGCTACTTGCGCCCGCGTTGAGGGTGACCGCTACTACCGGTCCCTCATGTTGGTCGATATAGCCGAACTTGGCTCCCGACTTGAAGTACTTGGGCGTCGGACTCAGGTTCATCACCTGGATCCTCCACGGGACTCCGGCTTTGGAGTCCATCGATCCAAGGGCAACATGCACTTGGTGCTTGCGAGCAAGACGGGGGTTAGGGTGCACCAACCCGTTCCCCGAAAAATCAGTTACAACGTCAACGTGCGCCACCGAGTTGGGGGGCAACGTGACTTTGCGGGCTAAACGCAGGGTAGCAGTAAACCCTTCCCTCACAGAGCAAACAGGCTTCGACTGTGAGACTGTCACAGGAGCCACAGACTTTCCCTTACCAAGGATGGGGATAGTCTCCCCATTCATCAACTTGACCCAGTACTCGGGGCCACAGATCAAAGGCACTTGTGTTACGACATAAGGGGTACCCAGAAGGAGGGGTACCGATATATTCTCAACTACACCATAGGACACGTCGACCTCATGGGTCCCCAACCTAGTTGGTAGGGTCACGGCACCAACGATGGGAAGTACCCCACCATTGATGTCAATCATATGGTCAGCCTTGGACCTCCAGCGTTGGAGCTTCACCTCCTTTGGTAATAGCGACTTGCGTATCAAGGAGGCTCCTGACCCGGTATCAAGCACGATACGGGCACAACAGGCGCGGCCGGGGGCAAGTTGCACCCGTCCAGCCACCTGGAAGTTCTCACCCGTCAGCACCGCGATGACCCGACGTGGGTTTACGTTCTTGGGGAGTCCTACCCGAGGTGGGCGGACTCCCTTAGGTCGCCGCAGTATCCGGCACGGTTGGTTCGTCCTCCTGGCCCACTTGGCCGAGGCTGCCGTTGTGAGCTTCGGACGGCCAGCTCCAACGGTCATTCGTTTCCCGCCGACTTGGCGTCCGAATCTGAGGGCGGGGAGGAAGACGACGAGTCCGAGGACGACGTGTCCGCCTCCTCCGCCGAGGGTGTGGCGACCGCGACGACCGGTCGAGACCCACCCTCGCGGCGTGAACGTACTTCGCTCGTAGCCGACTTCTTACTCGCATTCCTAACAAGTTGTTGGATGCGTTTACTCAACTTGGGGCAGTCATATGCCCAGTGTCCATCGGAGTTGCAGTTCCAACACCGATGGTCAGTTCCCGGAGGGGTCTTCCCAACTGGGGAAGACGAAGAGGTACCCTGGGAAGTTCCCACGGCAGCTACCACTCTCTCCTTGCGGATTCGGCGTGCCTCTCTCAACTCTCTGGCTTGGCGCGCCTCCTCCCGTTCCTTGGCCAACTCGGCCTGACGCTCCTGGCGTTGTTCCTCCCGCATCTTGCGGTAGGCCTCGCCTCTGCGATAGGCGAACCTGGCCAACTCGGCCAGGGTCGCCCGGGCAGTGTTATGCTCCCGGGTCTCCATCCGGACTGACCAATGGAGTCCCTCCACAAACCGACTCTTCACCACAGCTTGTGGATGAAGAAACCCACAGAGATTGTTGAGCTTACGGACTCGCTCCGCAAAGGACAACTCGTCCTCCGCCTCTTCCTGATGGGCTTGCGTAAACTCCTCGACTTGAGAAGCCAACGCTGCCTCATCAACCATGGCTCTCAACAACCAGTTGACGAGCTCCAAATAGGACGTCACCTCCCCAGCGCCTCCACTTGAGGAGCTGGGCATGACGGACATAAGTTCTGTCCGCAGGTCTCCCTTCGTAAACTCCTGTAGCATGTAAAAAGCCATGCCTTCACTTATGGCATTGTCGTCACAGGCTTTTGTGAAACGACGTAGGAACTCAAAGACACAGAGGGGGGGAGTTCCATCCCACTCCGCTCTGTGCCCAAAAGAATGAAGTGCATTCTTCTTGGCACGGCCCATAGCTCGGGCCTGGTCAGGACCATACGCCACCGACTTGTTGTGGAGGGCGTAGGTCTCACAGTCAAAGATCCGCTGGTAGACCGGGTTGGCTACCTGAATCTTGGGCGGCACCTCACGTTGAGGGAACAGCCGCTGTGGCACTGGGGTAAGTCCACCCTCAGTGCCTGTAGTCTGGTACGGCGAGCTTGGTGTAGCCGCCGGCGTTTCCGAGGGGAACTCCCCCGTGAAGGGCGTCCGCCCCACCGCGTATGGTGTGGCTCCCTCGTTGGGAGTCACAGGTGTCGCCCCCAGTTCGGGGCGACCAGAGATAGGCGTAAGGGGGGATTCCCCCTGCGCCTGCGGGCTCGAAAGCCCCAATCCGGTCTTGACATTAAGGCCATCTGGCAAACTCGCCACAATCTGATTCAGAATAGTATTCGTCATCGTGCCCACCAGGTCCGGCAAAATCTGCCGCAACACATTGGTCGCCTCCCGACGGACAGTTTCCGCGAGGAGTGGATTGACGACTCCAGTTGAGTCTCGGTCCGCCTCCGGGAGTCCACCTGAGGGGTAACCACGTTCTTCAGGGGTCTCAACCGGGGGCATGGGCGCGAGCCCATCGCCGACCAACGGAGGTCCACCGTCCTCCGAAAGCCTAGTTGGCGACGACTCCAAGCCAAAGTTGGCTCCAACCCGAGTGGAACCCGCGGGGACAGTCCTCACCCCTTGGGACGTTCCCGTTGAGTATACCACGCGGTGGCCAGACTTCGGCCCACCCACATCAGAAGTGTCACCCGAGTGAACTCCCGACTGAGTCGGGGTGGCCTGTTGCCCGCCCGTACTTCCAGTCCTGCTGGCTTGAGGGACCCCTAGTCCCTCTGCGACCCCAGGTAAACCCACCTGTGTCTCACCAGTATTCAAAGGCACTGAAGTACGTGTGTCACCCGTGTACTCCCCGGACGACGGGGGGTCCGAGCTAGCCATGTTGGCTGACGATCCGTATGACACGGTCCAAGACCACCGTTCCTCTGAGACAGAGGGCCCACTACACCCGGGTGCACCCGGAGGTAGAGTTTACCTCTGTCCCCTGCTGCTCCACCAAATGTGGCAAAAACCACAAGCACACACGGCACCCAAGTCGGGGCGGTGTGCTAGGGCTGCCTCCCGTGTCGGGGGAACCGGAAGAAGTGCAAGTCGCACACACTCTGTCCCTGTTGTGGGGCAAACCCCCCACGGACAAACAAGAGGATGGTGCGTGGTCCAACAGTTTTTTGGTCGGGACGGGGACGCAGGGCCAAGCCCCGCTGTCCCTCCCCTTATCCCCCCAGGGTCCACTCAGAATCTCGCCACTCAGAATCTCCCACCCCAGCACCTGCCCACCGGGCCACACGAAAATTCAAGACGATAAATGCAGAAAACCCTCAAATCCAAGTTGGATTTACTACTAAGCTAACTATCCCAAACTTAGGGAATATGGACCCAAATGCAGGGGGAGGAACGGATCAGGCTAGTGGCCTGCCGCCCCTTGCATGGCACGTGTTGCCCCCCTACCTGGGGGTCAATACTGCCACACTACCCTCCAGGGCTGGTCAGACTGATCATTTTGCGCTGCAATAAGGACATATCCAAAATTTTAGACTGGAGTAAAGATAAATACTTATGAAGACAGAGACGTGCACTTTGCTGCAGATCATGTAGTCCTGGATGAACAGATACCGGAATATACATTCTTGAACCCATCAGTGGAAATGTGATCAAGTCCTAGATCGACCGTGGAAAATGCACTTCTGGAGGAGCGTCGGCCGCGGACGGGGTGGGGCCTGCGCAGCTGACCTGCATTTTTCTTCGCTGCCTATGCTCTTCATGAAGTAGGCTCATCGGGCGGGCGATGCCTTCCACAGGGAGGACGTTAGATGAAGCATCAGTTGGGATGTGCGCCTGTGAAAGCGCACGCGAGCAGTTCGTTAAGCCGGGACGGCCGCTGGCTACACAACATCGAAAGACGCTGGCAAATGCATGGCAACAATGTTGTGAACATGATCACATGCCCCGTGACGCGGCGCCGGAAGGTGTGGCCTGGTCCACCGTTTGCCCAGGCCACGCGCTCCTCAAGACAAGCAATGGCTGCTCCCATGCACGTCGCTATTCCCGCAGGTGCCGTACCTCTCCACGCCGCCGGCCGTGTCACGGAATCGGCCCTCGGGCCTCGGCGGCGGGTGGCGCCCTTTCCCTCTCACGCATGGCGGCGATAACGTCCCCATTGACGCCCAGGATGCCCAGGTCCCCCCGCACGAGCAGCCCGCCGAGAGTGGCGCCGACCCCCCCCGCAGCCGCCGCGACCTCGCTGGTCGTCGCGCCCGCGGCGCGGAGGTCGGCCGCCGGCGCAGCGAGGGTGGGCGGCACACCTAGCGGAGGCAACGACAGCAGGTGCGCCGCGAGGGCGCTCAGGGGGCCCTTCGCCGCGAACGCCGCCGCCAGGTGGTACAGCGCCTTGGCCGCAGCCGTGAGAGGCATGCGCGGGGGTGTGGCGCCCGCGGCGGCGGCGACGCCATTGCCACCGGCGAGCGCCAGAGGGTCCCCTTCGAAGGCCATGTCGCCACTGGAAAGGGGGGAATGGGGGCGGGGTGGGGGAGGGAGGGGCGCCCGCACACGCGCCCTCTGCACCGCCGCTCCCGCCGCCTCCACCACCTCCGCCGCCCTCCACCCGCCCACCCGCTCCGACGAGTCGCTCACCAGGGAAGAGGTAGCATCACCGCCGCCGGGAGCGCCGCGCCGACGTCGCCCCGAAAGGGGGAGGGGGGGGGGGGTCGACGGCAAGCTGGCTCGCTCCAGGGCGGCGGGCGGTTGGGGCAGTCGGCCGGGGGTGGGGTGGGTGGGGTGGGGACCGCGGCCGCGTGCAGGGGAAGAGGGACGTGGGCAGCGCAATTGACGCGCGCGCAGACGTGCGCGGGCGACGGGCGCGTCGCAGATTACAGACAAGATCGTCGTGTCTGAGCGATAGCCGGGAGATGGAAGGGGGTATGGCCAAAGAACGCATGGCCGTTTTTTTTTCAGGAGAGACGGGCAAAACAAGCGACAAGAAGAAGCGCCAAACGAAAAACCAACGCATCACACGAACGGCCGCTAGCCGGCTATCCACATTCCCGGGCGGCCGCTATTCAGCCGGCTTGCTCCCCGAGACAGAAGGCGTCAGCGACCTCCCCGGAAGCAGGGCAGCAGGCCATGGGGAACACAGGGGCGCGGCGTGGTACCTGCAACTCCAGTCCTGCCCGGCGGGGAAGATGTCGCACGGCCGCATGTGGGAGGCAGCGCCTCGACGGTTGCACAGGAAGAGGGCAAGGGCTGACCCGGCGCCAATGTGCCGCAAAGGCTCCTCGGCCGTATGGTACAAGCCTAGAAAGGAGTAACGCACCCCTGCCGGGAGTGGGCCGCGCTTCCTCCACTGCCTGCCCACCGACGCCGTGTGCTCTCGGCGGTAGCCTCTCTTGGGGGCCTTGACCAGCGGAGACACCGTAGGAGTGGGGTAGCCGGCCAGCGCGTGCAACTCTGGGATGGATGGCAAGTTTGAAGCTGGGGACCCGGCTGCGACGGTCCCCCGTCGCCTGAAGACGTCGAGTTACAGGACAATGGCTTCCAATGCGGCGGGAGGGGGGCAGAGGGACGCCAACGGGCACAAGTTCTCGAACATCTCCCAGTTGTTCACATGATTACGCACCGTCGCGGGTTGACCCGCCGCCTCCAGCAGTTACGTTCCTTCGGACGCCCCCAGGCCTGACCTCAGGCGGCGTGGTAGCACCTTGTCCCAGAGACTCCGCAAGCGAGCTACAGGGGGCACTGGGTTGCGCTTTGACCGGCGAAGCTGAATGCGGCCACGTGAGCGCTGACGCAGGGGTCGCCCGCGTCCCATGGCTGAAGACCCCTTCGTCTGTTGAGAGCTCCAGCGAGACTGAGCAGCCTGAGACGTCCCGTGCCCAGCAAGAGTGGGCCTTCCAGACGGGCGTATTCAGATTGTGGCAAAAACCACTCACACACGCGACACCCAAGTTGGGGCGGTGCGCAAGGGCTGCCTCCCGTGTCGGGGGAACCGGAAGAAGTGCAAGTCGCACACACTCTGTCCCTGTTGTGGGGCAATCCCCCCACTGACAAACAAGAAGATGGTGTGTGGGCCAACAGTTTATTGGTCGGGACGGGGAAGCGAGGCCAAGCCCCGCTGTCCCTCCCCTTTTCCCCCCAGGGTCCCCTCATGATCTGGCCTCTCAGAATCTCCCACCAACTATCCCAAACTTAGGTAATATGGACCCAAATGCAGGGGAGGAACGGGTCAGGCTAGTGGCTTGCCGCCCCTTGCATGGCACGTGTTGCCCTCCTACCTGGGGGTCAATACTGCCACAGAGATTGCCCTGCGCCCCCGACCGCAGGATCCTCCAGACCGTTGGGCCGATGAGTTGGAAAGGTGGGCTCACCCAACAGTCTTCGTCCATCCACGAGTGCACCATCGCGTTCACGCCCACCATGCCTGGGTCTACCGTTGTCGAGTAGTTTCGTCCGCACTTGCGCTTGAGGCTAGTCGCAAACCGATCCAGCGTGTGCGGCACACACTGCCGCTCCAGCCTGTTGAACGCTCGGTCCGACAGAGGCCAGTCCGTGCTGTCTGGGCTGCGCGACAGCTTTTCCATCGCGAGGTTCACGTCGAACGACACGTTTCCTGCCCATAGATGCAAGCTGTTGTGGGCACACTACTTGCAAAGCAGACGGAGTTATCGCATCATTGCCTCCGTCATGGAGTTGCCGTTGTTGATTGCGTCCACGCTGACGAGGCCGTCCATCCTAAACCGGATGATGGTCCACGCCGGCCGTAGGAGATCCAAAAAGGACTGCAGTGCCAGCTGCGGCGTATGTCGCCCTCGTTTCCCCTCCGGAAACCACGGAATGCTGGCCTACTTTGGGGCGTCAGCGGATCATTGGTCGGCCGTCACGGGATGGTGGGCCTTGCTGGTCGTTGGTTGTGGACTGACCGAGGGTGGCGGTTGTACCCCCCTGGACTTGGTGGCCTGGGATTTGATTGTTTCTCTATGCATTTGTCTCTTCTCGATTTTCCTTGCGTGTTTTCGTGCTTTTCGTCCTGTTGCTCCCATCGGGTTCTTCGAGCGGATTGCATCTGTGTGTGGGGGGTTTTCGCTTGCTTTTTTTTCGAGGGATTATTGTTGGCGTGGGTGCCCCGGTGCGATCCGGTGTAGGCCGGGTGCATGCTGGCACTTGGCCTGCTGGGCGGGGCCGGTGGGGAGGGCGCCTGAGAGGTCACCTGAGGGGCCCTTCGAAGGGTTCTTAGGGGCTTGGCCCGGGGTCCCAGCGAGGTCCCTCTAGTAAAACAACGTTGCTTTTGGTTTCTCCTTCCCCTCGGGCAGAAGACTTTTACTTTTACCTCGAACCTTGAGGTGGGCAAGCGCGCGTGGGGTTCCTTGGCCCGTTCCTTCTGGTGGTTACCCTTTATCCCTCTGGGTTGGATCGGTTACCTTGAGGGCACACGGTGGTCATTACGCTACAACAGCCTTACCACGCCTAGCTCGTACACATTGTTATGGACGTGCTTGGTCGCCGGTGAGTGGAACCTCCGGGCGGGGACCGTGTGGTTCTAAGTTGCCCCCCATCCTGTCGGGCTGGCGTCTGTGTGCAGCACGGCGTTTTCCTTGCGGGGACGAAAAGCCCGCCCCAACAGCGCGTGGCGTGTTCTTTCCGACCACCAGCCCAGATCCGCCACAGCCTGGAGCGTAACATGGAGATCTCTGCGCATTGTGCGGCATAGCGCGCCGCCACGCACCGCTGGCTCCAGCAGGACAAATAGCGACTGAGTCTAGTACCACACCAGCGACACCGACAGCGAGAAGGAGATCGCGACTACCGAGAAGGACCGGAGGATGACGAACCGAGCCCAGCGTCGGTGCTTTCCCGCGTGGCGTACGGCGGCTGTGGCCATCGTCTCCATCTTGGCCACTTGTACTCGCTGCACGTGGAATGCTCCTCGCCGCGAGTCGACGACGTCACTCAGGAGGGGCAGCTCGTCCGCGCCGTGACTCTTTCCCTTGCGGCTGTGGACTTTCAACCCCAGGGTAGTGAAAAGCCGCGCCGCTTGGGGCCACCCCGCACAGCGTCCGCCTTCGTCGCAGACCCGTCGGCTCGCGTCACTGGTGAAGGCCCCCCAAGTCGTCTACACTCGCCATGATGACGACAGCTAACTCCCGCAGCCGCGCCACCACCGGCCTGCACACCTTGGTCCACGTGAACGGGGCTATGGAAAGACCGAAGGTCATGGGCACTGGCGCAAACACCCGGCCAAACAACGTGAAGCAGAGCTAGGTCTGGTCCGATGGCCGCATGCGCAGATGATGGTACGTGTTGGCCACGTCCCATGAGATCATCATGGGTGCCAGACATGCACAGTTCCATGTCATGCGTTGCATTGGCTTGCAGTTACCTGCATGTGCGTTGCATTGGCTTGCATTGACCTGCATATTCTTGCACATTCACAAGTGATTTACTCGCGACTCACCATTCGCCGGTTCTTCTGGACCTATCTCTAGTTGCGCCGGGGTTTCCCCTTCCCTCTCCACCCCCCGCGCCCCCCCCGCTCCCCTCCATCTCCTCTCCCACTTCCACGCACCCACTGTCTTCCTTTTCCCCTTCCTCTTCTTGTGCACCCCTCAGGTATGTGCAAAGAATGCCGTGGGGGGTGCATGTGAGTGGATCGGCGGGATACAACTGCTGTGTTGATGCAGGTGAGTGCGTGGGCGGGTGGCTGCTCGCACGGTGGTAAGAGAGGGCGTCTGACAGGGTGCCGGTTGCCGTGGTGGTGGCCGTAGAAGGACGATACAGATAGGGGTGCCAGATATGCACCGTTCCATGTCATGAGTTGCATTGGCATACAGTTACCTGCCTGCGCGTTGCATTGGCTTGCATTGACCTACATGCTCGTATATATTCACAAGTGTTTTCACTCGCTCCTCTCCCACTTCCCCGCACCCACTTCCTTCCTTTTCCCCTTACGCTTCTTGTGCACCCCTCAGGTATGAGCGGAGGATGCTGTGGGTGGTGCATGTGGGTAGATCGGCGGGACGCAGCCGCAGTGGTGATGCAAGTGGGTGCGTGGGCGGGTGGCTGCTCGCGCGGTGGTACGACAGGGCGTATCAGAGGGTGCCGGCTGCCATGTTGCTGGCGGTAGGAGGACGCTACAGATAGGGGTGCCAGACATTCATAGTTCCATGACATGCGCTGCATTGGCTTGCAGTTACCTGCATGTGCGTTGCGTTGGCTGGCATTTACCTGCATGCTCTTGTATATTCACAAGTGTTTTACTCGCTACGCACCTTACGCCGGTTCTCTTCAATGTGTTCCTTGCCGCGCTGGCGTCCTCTCTTCCCTCCCCTGCCGCCCCCCGTCCCCTGGCTCCCCTCCACCCCCTTTAACCTCCCCCGCACCCACTCCCTCTTCTTCTCGATCTTTCTGTGCACCCCACAGGTATGCCCAGAGGATTCCATGAGTGGTGCATGTGGATGGATGGGCCGGACGCAGCTGCTGTGGTTGTGTAGGTGAGTACGTAGGCCGGTGGATGCTCCCGGGGTGGTACGGGAGGGCGTGTGGGCGGGAGGCAGCGGGCGTCGTGGTGCTGGTCGGGGGACGGCGACTACGAGCAGCCGCGGGTGCGAGCACGAGCACGCGTGCGGAGTGTCTGACGGGATCCGTAGAGCGGGTTGTCTGCCCACCGTGTCTGGGACGGCGTGTGTCTGGGGCGGCGCAGACACTGTGGCGAGGCACTGACGTCGATGCGGCGAGTGCCTCCGACGGTGTCTGTCCGTTGTGTCTGTCTGTGACTGTGTCCGTGCACCTGATCAGGCAGCTCAAGGTGGCCCGCCTCTGTAGTACGTTAACAAAGGCTTCAAGAAGTTGTTGAGTAACGAATAAAGTGAACCGAAATGGATCAGCAATTCCACAAGGACCGGAAGAAAAGGGACCGTCATCCGGTTTGTGCCGGATACACACTGCAATGGCCTAGTCAACTCTATTTGTTTCACACTGCAATCTAGCTTGCATTGAGGTGCATGACGGGATGCAATGCACATTGTGTATGGTGCATCGCACGAGTGTCGCCGTCTGACGGTGTCTGAGTTGCACGCATCTGCCTGTAATTACTGCATTTGAAACAGGTGTTGAAATACAAGAGAATATGCTGTGAAATACTGTGGTTCCGGTCGCCGACGATATGCTGGTCGTCCTTCTTGAAACCGGAGGCTAGCTCCAGCAGCGTCTCGTACCTAAGCCTCCTCGGCTCCATGTCTGAATTGGCGTGGCGTGAGTCCTCGACCAACCGCGGCTTGCCCGCGCTGTGGGTCACCAACGCACCCATCACGCAATGAGCGGCCGCCTCCTCCCGTGCCGACAGCTCGCGGATGTATCCCGCTTCGAGCAATCGGTCGAACTCCTCCCTCGCCCAGGCTTCGTCGCCTCGGCTCAGTTGGTCGCCTCTGCCCCGATACCGTGGAGGTCTCTGACGCCAAGGTATCAGCACCCCCTCAATGATCTCTCGAACAACCCACCGAGAATCCCCCAAGGACCACCAATACTTGATGGCGCGCCGGGTGGCCAGAAAAAGGTCTCGCCGGTCGCTGCGTGGGGCCCGTCCGGCGGACGGGTAGGGTCTTCCCGCCGGCTGGGGGATTGCGCTCCGGGGCGCCCGGAGAGAAGCCACCTTCCCCGGGCGCGGACGAAAACGCTCAGGCGGAGACGACGCCATCACCGCTGGCACCGGTCACCGCGACTGTGCCACCTCCTCTGCTCGTCTTGCCGCGGCCTCCACCGCCTTTCGGGCCGCCTTGACACCGGCCTCCCTTCCTATCGCACTTGCGCCCCCCCCGCCCTTGCCTCTTCCGCCAGAACTTCCACTCCCTCCGCTGCCGCTACCGGTGCCGCTCAATCCGCCTCCCGGCAGACCCGCGTTTCCTTTGCGGCCACGGCGCCGGTTGACGCAGGCCTCGGCCGCCACCTTCACGTTGATGATGAATTCATCGCGGGCGACCGTAGAGAGCCAGGCGCGTCCTTTGCGACCGCGGCAGGTGCTGTGCGGCACTGCCTCGGCTGTATTGTAGAGCTCAACTCCAATCGGGTGGCGCTGGTGTTACTCGAGGTAGTTGTAGTGCGCAATAGTGTTGGCAACGAGCTCTCGTGCGCCAATAGCCGCGCCGGCGTGCCGATCGGCAAGCTTCGCGGCGCTAGAATCGTCGCGCTCGTAATAAAGCGACAACGCCGCATTGGAAAGGTCCTGCGCCCACGCGGCGACCTTGTAGGCGGAGGCCGCCGCTTGCTTGCCTGCTGAGCCGAGCTTGAAGTAGGCGAGGAAGCGCGCGTCGACCTGATCGAGGGGAACGGGTATCCCGTCCCTACGTCGGCCCCCCGCCGGGATGTCGTAGTTGTGGATGATCTCGTGCGCCCTCGGCATGACGGGTTCGTCATACCCGTCGGTATGGAAGAGATATGCGCCCGCCCAGGATCCGAGCGGGGGCGTGGCCACCCATCCGGCCGTCTCCGAGCCCGCCCAGGGGGGATTCCCCTGTGTGTGTCGGTGGAGTCTGCGGCGGAGAAGATGTCGTCGTTGTTGTCTTCGAGCGCCTCTGAGCCGTTGCCGGCGGGGACTCGTCCCGGAGCCGCGGGGGCAGCCGCCTCGTTCGGCTGCTGCGGCGGAGAGGGGCCATCGCCCTCCAGGAGAAGGAGCCGCCTCAGCCGCTCCTTGACCTCATCTAGCTCCGCCCTGGCTGCCGCGCTTGGACCGGTGGCGCCTGGCAGGCGTGCGGCGGAGGGGTCAGCACCGTCCAGCCCGGAAGTTGACGCGCCCTCCCCGACCACGGCCCCGCCCGCAGTGCCCTCCGCGGCGATGCCCGTGCCCCCCGGCCGGCCGGTGGGGGGCAGCTCGTCTCCCATGCCCACGTCTAGCAGACACGCAGCCAGCATCAAGCCGAGGCCGCCAAAGGCGGCCTGGAGCTCCCTCTTGCGGCGGCATGAAAGAGGACGTTGTCGCACACGGTCGGCAACGGGAGGTGGGCGGCCGGCGTCCTTGTGCCGCCCCGGGAGCCCGGGTGGGCGGCGCGATGCCGCGCCACCGCTCGCACCGCCTCCTATGGGGTTTACAGCCGCCGCCGGGCCGCCCACTGCCCCCGGACAGTGATGCGTCAGTCTTGTCCCAGAAGCAGGAAAGCGGGCGGATCCCGCTGCTTCAATTTCTTTCGAAGGGATCCGCCGCCACGGTCGCGATCCGCTGTTTCATCGTCAGCTTTGACTTTTTTACGCTCAAGGCCCGGAATCCGAGCGCAGGCTGATGCGCATCAGGATCACGAAAGTGAGCTGCTAATTCACGGTCTTGATGCGGGTTCACCTGATGCGGCCTGGGATACGGCACCACGGGATGCGGGCTTGATCGACGGTTGTTGCACCAATGAAACAGCAGTTTATTAATGACACAACCTCACCCAGTGACCACGGTGTGGCCGCCCCGTCTACCTCTCCCACCGCTGCCGTCCCCGCCACCGCCGGCAGCGTAGCGCCACCCCCTCACGCTTGCCGGCGCCGCGTAGCACGACGGCCAGCACAGCGGCACTATCCACCACGACGGCCGGCGGCGCGGCGCCTCCCAACATCCCCATATCCAAGCAGCGTAGCGCCACTCGCCACGACCACCGGCAGCGCAGCGACGCCTCCGACGCCTCCGCCGGCCGCGCGGCTCCGCACCCCCACCAGCAGTGCCGCGCCGCGCTCCAGCACGGCCAGTAGCGCGACAACTTCGTACCCCAGTGCAACCTTTCCAGCACGCAATGAGAACCACCAGCGCAGTGAAGGAATAAGAAAGAAGAAAAAGCCACAGCGAGAACAGGAATGAAGGATGTGGAAAACACAACGCGCGCAAAGGCACCACTCTTAGTAAAGGATAAGGCGGTCACCGATGCTTGCACGCTTGAGGCGGAGCTGCCCGCGCACCCCCCTCCCTCCTGCGCCTCCGTGCGCACCTCACGCGCAATTGCCACCTCAACAATGGACCTCCCGTGGCGCACACTCTCAGCCGCCACCGAAGAATCAACAGTGGTACCGACTGGCCGCCACGGTCCAACACCCCCCCCCGCCCTGCTCAACCACCCCTCCACCTCTTACCCCACCACTCCCCGCTCCCCCCCCTCCGCTGCTCTTTTCCCCCGCTTTGAACCCCCCCCAGCCCGCACTCCTCACCCCCAGGGCCACCGAACGGGCGGGTAGCCGCCATCTCCTGCTTCCCGCCACCGCCGCCGCCAGTCGTACGCCCGTCGGTCTGGAACGCACTTGCAAAGTAGGGTGTCAAAGGCTGCGCCAGAGCGCTTCCGGCAGCGGTGGCCAGGTACGCAGAGCTACTGCCCGTCATGGTAGTGGCGACACCAGGAGGAAGTCACAGAGGCGACGAAGGAGGTGGAGGCGGTGGAAGTAGGGTGGAGAAGGCGGTGGCGGTGCAAGTTGCGGCGGCGGCGGAGGGAACGCGGCCGACTGTCAGTCGGCGCCTGCACAGCCAGTGTGGGCTCTGTGCGGCGGGACTCCTGGCCACGACTCACGTCCCTCTCTGAGACTCCAGTGCACCACCGCCTGGAGTCCTTTGGGCGACTGTCTCGCCGAGTCGGCACAGCGCCTGTCGCGAAACTAGGAGCCAATGAAATTGTGGCGTTCGGAGCAAACTCGTGACTACGGCGTCTCGCTCGGCTGGGCGATTTCGAGCGAGAAGTGATGCGCATCAAAGGTCGTCTCACAACGCCAATCTGAGCGACCCACCGCGCCCAGGAGCCCTGATGCGTGCCTGAGCGGCAAAGAGTGAAAGGTGACGATCCACGCGACCCACGGGCGTTCGCGGTTGGGGCGCGTGCGTGGAGGGGGGACGTCGCGCGGCAGGGCGCCTTTGAAGTGCGCGGTGCCACCCTCTCGGCACGCCCCCTCCGCTCGCGCCTGCCGTGGGGCGGCCGCCGTCACCACCTCTACCATTCCCGCCTCAACTCTCCCCCCCCCCCCCCCACAACCATCCGCTCCCTTGGCAATCCTCCCCACCCGTCCCTCTTGCCCCCTCCCCGTCTCGCCGCCGCCCCCTGCCATACTGCCGCCGCCGCCGCCGCCGCCGCCGCCGCCGCCGCGCCGTCGCGGCCCGCCGCCGCCGCTGCCGCGGCCCGGCTGGGATGCCCCTGTGAAGGCAACTCCAGCGCGCGTCGCCGCCCGCCACGGCGCATCCGCCGCTGCCGCCGCTGCCGGCTGCCGCTGCAGCTGCTCCCCCTGCTGCCGCTGTGTTCTTGTCGCCGCCACGGCCGCCCGCCTGCCGCCGGCTCTGCGTCCACCCCCGCGCTTGGGTAGGGCGCTGCCGCGCGGCAGCGTCGGCGGCCATGCCCCCTCCGGCGGGGCCGCCACGGGCGGCGTCCCCCCTCGCCGTCGCCGCCCCTCCCCCCCCCCCCGGCGGCCGCGGCGGGACGACGGGGAGGAGGCTCTACCCAACGAGGGCGCTGACCCCCCCCCCCCCCCCCATGCCCCCCCCCCTTTCCCTTTTCCGCCCGCACCGACGCGCGGCGCCCCCCCCACGCGCACCCCGGCGGGGGCGTGCGGTTCCCCCCCCAGTCCCCCCCCGCGCGGCGCCACCGGTCGGCGGTGGCCTTCCTCCTCCGCTCCCTCGGCGCCACCCTCCTCACCGCCGGCCCGCCCGACCTCTCCCGCTTCTCCCTCCCCGTGCACCTCTTTGAGGCCCGCTCCTTCCTCCACCGCCTCCTCGACGACTGGGCGTCGGCGCCCGCCTACCTCGACGCCGCCGCCGCGGCGCCCGCCGCGGCGGGGCCTGCCACCCGCGCGCTCGCCGTGACGGCGGCGGTGGTGGCGGGGCTGCGGCGCTCGGCGGCGATGGGCAAGCCCTTCAACCCGCTCCTCGGCGAGACGGCGCAGGTGGCCTGGGCGACGGGCGCGGGGGCGGCGCGGCAGGCGTCCCACCACCCGCCCGTGTCAGAGTTTGCCCTCGACGGCGCCGGCTGGGCCGCCCGCGGCTGGTGCCGCGTCGGCAGCCGGCTAGTGGTGCTGGAGGGGGCGGTGCGGACGCGCCGCCTGGGCGGCGTGGCGTTTACCTTCGCCGCCGACGGGGCGGTCGTGCGGCTGACGCGAGTGCCCTACCTCGTCGCGCGGGGCGTCCTCGGCGCGGGCGACCGGCGGATCGAGTACGTGGGCGGGCTGAGCGTCGAGGACGCCGCCGCGGGGGTGGTCGTCGACGTCGAGGTGGGCCGCCCGCCGCCCGGCGGGGGGGGGGACGGCCTGCCGGGGCTGGGCGGCCTCGCCGCGGGGCTGAGCGGCCTGGGGGGGGGGGGGGGTGGCTGGGCCTTGGCTTTGGGGGGGGGGGCGAAGAGGCGCCCAGCGACGCCCTCCGGGGGGTCGTCTACCGCCTGGAGGGGGGGGGGGAGTATGGATGGTCGGGCGCCGAGGCCCGGGGGGGGGGGGGGGGCACTGCGGGCCCGCCGCCCGCCGCCGCCGCCGACGCGGCCGCCCCCATTGCCGCTGCCGCCGCAGCCGACGGCGCGACGGTGGCGGCGGCCGCGGCGGCGGGCGACGCCACGCCGCCGGCACGCGGCGCCGCCACCGCCACCGCCGGCACGCCGCCCCCCCCCCCCGTGACCGTCGGGGCCGACCCCGCCTACACGCTGCCGTCGTCGCTGCCGCACGCGGCGTCGCCCTACCTCTACCCGCGGGTGCCCTATGGCTTCCCGCCCCCCCCGGGCGGCCGACCCCCCCCCGCCGCCGCCGCCGCCGCGGACAATGGCGGCGCCGCTGGCGACGGCGACGGCGACGGTGGCGACCGCCGCACGCCGCTCGCCTACCGTAGCGACGCGGTCCTGGCAGCGTCGGTGGCGGCTGCGGGCGCCGCCGCCGCGGCGGGCAGCGCGGCGGCCGCCGCGGCGGCGGGCCTGGACCGGACGGTCCTCGGCTACCTGTCGGGGTCGTGGCTGTCCCACCTGGATGTGACGCTCGTGGACGCTGTCGGCGACGGCGGCGGCGGCGGCGACGGCGGTGTCAATGGCGGCGGCGGCGGCGGCGACGGCGGCGGTGCCCCTGGCGGCGGCGGCGGCGGCGGCAGTGGCAGCGACGGGGAGGCCCCCGCCGCGCCACGCACGACGCGGTGGTGGGACGTGCGGGAGCCGCCGCCGGCGGGGGCGCGGCTGCGGCCCGCCACAGGCGCCGGCGTGTGGCCCACCGACGGGCGGTACCGGCCGGACGTGCGGGCGCTGGCGGGGGTGCTCGCCGCCGAGGGCGGCGAGTGGTCTGACGACGAGGGCGACGCCGACGGCGGCGGCGGCGGCGGTGGTGGTGGGGGCGGCGGTGGTGGTGCGGGTCGTGGGGGTGGGGGCGGTGATAGTGGCGGCGGCAAGGGCGCCGGCACCGTGGCCGACGCGGACCTGGACGCCGCGCAGGCGGTCAAGGTTGGGGTGGAGGCGGCGCAGCGGCGGGTGCGCGCGGCGCGGGCGGCGGCGGTGGCGGCGGCGCCGGGGGGGGGGGGGGGGGACGCCGCGCGCGCCTGGTACTTTGAGCCCTTCCTGCCCGCCGCGGGCGAGTACGAGGGGCCGTTCCAGTGAGGGGGGGGCGGCGGCGGGCGGCGGGGGGCGGCGGCGGGCCGCGAGCGGCGGCGGCGGCGGCCGCCGGCCACCCCTCAACCCTTCTCCGCCGTGGGATGCGCCACGGGGGCGGCACAGGTGGGCGCCGCCGTGGAGGGGCGCGACTCGGCCACGCGCACAAACGTCTCGTACGACTTGCCCGCCCACCCCCCCCTTCCGGGTCAGCCACCCACCCACGCAGCCAGCCTCAACTAGCACAGCTGCCGTCCCTCCCCCCCCCGGCCCCTTGCCCCTCCTCCAGCCCTGCCTCCCCCCACCCACAGCCCCTCGCCCCTCCCTCAGCCCCCCCCCCCCCCCCTGACCCATCGCCCCCCCCGTTCAGTCCCCCCCATTTCCCGTCGTCCCCCCCCGTTCAGTCCCCCCCCCCTTCCCCGTCGCCCCCCCCCCCCAAGCAGTTGCCCTTCCCCGTCGCACCCCCCCCCCCTCAGTCCTCCCCCTTGCCCGGCGACGTTTACCCGTCCACGGGCGGCGTCTCGGTCTACAAACAGCGCCCGACGGCCGGCGGCGTCGGGTCCTCGACAAGCGCCTCGGCGCGCCGGCGGCGCGGCAGCGCGTCCACGGCCGCCCACTTGGTCACGAGGAACCGCTCCGCCGTCGCCTGCCGCCGCAGCAAGTCGGCGCGACAGTGGGCGGCGTAGGCGGCGGCGAGCGCCGCGTCGGCAACGGCGGCGGCGGGCGTCGGCCGCCGGGGGAGGACCGCGATGGGGCGGAGGAGGGTGAGGATGTCGTCCATGCCTTTGGGCGGGCGTCTAGTGGCGAGGGAGGTGGGCCGCCCGCGGCTGGGCGTGCGAGCCCGGGGGGGGGGGGGGCGTGACGCGAGGCGGCGGGTGAGCAGCCGGTGGAGGGGGGGGGGGGGGGGGGGGGCATGCCGCCGCCAGTGGGGGGGGGGGGGCGGGGTTACGAATCGAGGGGGGGGGTGGAGAGACGAGTGGCGGGGGGGGGGGGGGATGACGGCAAGAGTGCGACGCGGGGAGGGGGAAGCGAAACGATGGCCGGTTGCAAGGGCGGCGGGCAGAAGGGGCAGCGCTCCAGACACGACACGAGGAAGGGACGGGCGGTCGGTATCGGGATCGTCAGTTACCACTCAAAGCCCATCGAGGCCCCTCGAAGCCCCTCGAGCCCCATCGACCCATCGAAGGGCGCTTTCGATGGGCGTTTCCAGCCCATCGAGAGTCCCATCGAATGCGCGCTTTCGAGGGGACCCTCGACGTGGCCCCGCCCGCCAGCGCTCCGACTGCTCGATGGACTTTCTCTCACGTCCCCAAAAGCACTCTCAGGACACCCCAAACGTGCGCGAGACTACGCCACAGCGGGCCCCCGTGATTGGCCAGCCGTTGGCTGTCAGTAGGAGGCTCTTAGCCGATCGACTTCGTCTGGCTTCGCTCTCTGCCGCTGCACCATTGCGGCCAGTACCTGCGTACACACCCAGCGGCAACCCCACTTCAGCAGCGCGGTACTGTCCCCTGCGCGTCGATGACGCCTACCATGGCCGTCCACTCCGTGGACACCCGAGCAGGCGACGCGGTGCTGGCCGCCTCTGCTGCGACGGCAGTCGCGGCAGCGCCGCATGGGTTGGGGACATTCTTGAAGCCGGCAGTCGCCGCGGTACGCTGGCCGCCCCTACTGCGGCGGTAGTCGGGGTGGCGCTGGATGGGGTAGGGATCTTGGTGCTGCCGGCAGTCGCGGCGCTTCTGGCCGCCTCTGCTGCGGCGGCACCGGCGAAGGCGCCTGCTGGGTTTGGGACGCTGGAGGTGCCGGCAGTTGCCACGCTGCTGGGACGCTGGAGGTGCCGGCAGTTGCCACGCTGCTGGGACGCTGGAGGTGCCGGCAGTTGCCACGCTGCTGTTCGCCACGCTGCCGGCCGCCTCTGCTACGGCGGCAGTTGCGGCCGCGCCTGCTCGAAGTGGGGAAGATGGTGCCACGGTGCTGTTCGCCCCGGTGCCGGCAGCCTCTGCTGCGGCCGCAGTCGGGGCGGCGCCGGATGGGATGGGGACGCCTGTGGTGGTGGCAGTCGCTGCGGTAATGATCATGCCAGACACGATTGGTGATGTGTCGAGTGCTTCTCAGAGGGTGCTCCTAGGGAAGTGAGGGGGGGCGACATGAAGCGAGCGGGACAATCGTTTTGCTGTCACTCCCGATTGGCGCATGAAGAGAAGAGAACTGAAAAATATACAATGAAGAGAAACAGTGCTATGGCGACGAGGCCCATGGATAGAAGGCGTTGATGAAGAAGCGCATTGCCAAGCGGTCTGCCACTGGAGCATCCCACCCCGGTGGCACGGCTTCGACACCCACACGTTCGACCATGTCAGCAAAGTCAGGGACCACATGCACAACCCGCCGGACACAGGCCAAAGGTAACGTCCGCAAACAGATGTCTGACGCACCCTCTGGCACACTCCAAGCCAGCCGCGTGCACCCGCGCGAGACCAAGGGACAGTTGGGAACGCCCTCGACGACCGCCATGTCCGCGACAACAGCGACATCTCCCTCGGGTCGACGCACAATCGCCCGCACCTCGGCCACCGCCAACGAAGAGGCATCAGGAGTTGGGGAGTAGAGCACGCAATCGTACCAAGGCGCACCACGGAAACAAGGGGATGCGTACAGCAGCTGCTGCACAGTCCAGCCACACTCGAAGACAGCCATGAAGCTGATGCGCGAGCTCAGGCGCACCCGCTCATCCTCTGGCAGCTCAAGGGCTGCCGCAATACCAGACAGCCCGGGCCACTGGGCTATCGTCGAAAGGGGCACTCGTCTCAGGTGGTAGGCGGGAGCCCGCACAGCCGCATTGACCGCCCGCAGTCCAGACGGTGCTGGCGCAGGTGCCTGATCAGCTTCTCGCTCAGCGACGCCGCCATTCGGCCAATCCACGCGGCCATCTCCAAGGAGGCCTTCCTCATCAACATCGAGGCCGCTTCCGTCGCTGTCACAATCCTCGTCACTTCTGCAATGTTCCAGAAGAGCTGCTGCGCCTTCGTCATCGCCGGCGTTTCGTCTCTTGATGATACGTGCGCCCTGGGCCTGCACGACAAGCTGGCGCGTAAATTCCATGATACCCTTGCTGGTACGCGCGTAGTACGGCTTGTCCTCCTTATGAAGTCCCTCGTTAATGCCCGCATTCCCGTTGTTGATGTTGCCATGCATACGAATGGCTCCCATCACGTGACACAGCAGCCTGTGGATCTTGGTAGAATGCTGCGCGCCCAGGATGGGCGTGACATACAGCGTCACAAAGCGCTCAGCCCGATTTGCGATGCACTTGCCCACGTCCAGGGTGAGGGGCAGGGGCGAGGTCGAGCACGTGTAGCCCGACATCTCAGCGTGCAGCACGGCAAACTCAGCAAACATAGCCGTGATGGCTTGGTCAACCGGCGTCTGCTGCCACACAGCGCGGTAAGCCTGCCAGTCAAACGGACCTCCGCCGCCACCGTCCGACGCATCGTCGCCCTCGCCTTCCTGCGGTCCGTCGAGATGGAGAGCGGCCACACGGGTCGCAAGATCCGGCAGAGCGTCTTCAATGCCGTCACCCACGGGTAAGGTGGGACTGTACACACCGACAGGGGACACGGATTGCTCAATGTTGTCTGTGGCATGAAGCGCCCCGCGGCTGCGCCAAACACCGGCCACCAAGTGCGGGATTCCCGACACACCATCCCGCTGCTGCTTACCCGTGAATACGGCCTGCGTCTCATCCAGCTTCACCAGGTACCTGTCGAGTGACAAAACCAAGTTCACAGCGGCAGAACAGACGTGGGCACAGCCACGCGGATACAGGCACACATAAAAAACACGTTAGACGCTGCGCGCGGGCAATCTCTCAGCCATTAGCGCCCGCGGCAGCACAGTCGCCGTAGATGCCACGTCCGCTGGCAGCCATCGAGGACAGCTGGCGCAGGCCGACCGCCGCTGCGCCTAGTGAACAACTGAGCCAGGCAACCGCGGGCAAAGCGACAAGAAATTGCTGGGCGAGGGCAGAGTGTAGTCACTGCCATCGGCACCCGCTAGAGATGTGGCGGCAGCTGCTAACGTACCCTGGTGCCGTCCGGCACGCTTTGCTGCGGCGGCCAACCTGTCCAAGCCGCATATTGCAGACGCGACGTGTTGCGGCATCCGTCCCCGCGAGCGGGACGTCACCACTGCAGATCTTAGCGAAGGCCTCAACAAGCCACTGGACGAGATATCTTGTGACGCCCAGGTCGAGCACCTACAACATCAGAACCCGATCCGAGCCAGGAAGAAAGCGCATCATGTGCAAACCAAGTCAGACACTACGCTCAACTAAAAGCGCACATGGAAGCATGTTACAAACACGGCGGGGCACACTCGCTCCCGGAACGGCTGAACGTACATGCAGCGCGTCGAAGCCAATCATCTTATACATCAAGTAGGGAGCTGTTGACAGGCCATCCATTGCCGCTAAGGCAGGCACAAATCCAGTGAGGCTATCAACAGCTTCAAGGGTCTCACGACGTGCTCGCTCCCGGTTATGTGATCTGTGGCCGGCCGCCTCCAGCTGACGCTCAAGTGTTTCGACTACGTCTCTTTCCGCGGCGTTGAGAGCCTCGTAAGATCCAGCCACGTCCACCTGGACGTCGCACTGCGAGCAAGGTCGCTGGCACTTCCCCGCCTTCATGCATAGAACTGCACGCTCCTCGGGTTGATCGCAAACGTACAACAGCACTCTGGGGAATGCCATCAACAGCCGGCCGTTCATGCGCACCTCCGCACCAAATCGGCTCGCCGCCATCGCCGTGCGCATGCACACGTAGAGGACACGTTGCAGGATACCGCACCGACGAAGCCGAGAGCGCTCCTGAGCCGCTAGCTCCACCTGGATCCGCACCAGGGGGATGTACGCGATGGTCATCCACTCAATTTCACCTGACACGTCGTTCACGAGACGAGCTCGCACAGGGTACAGTTTGTGGGCTGAGTTAAAAGAAGAGCAAGCAATGGTACGAGAGCGCACGCCTTTCATAGCACGAAGAAGGAGCGAAGAGATGTCAGCAGTGGACCACGGAAAAGTGGTGGAGACCCCAGTCAATGAACGAGCACCCCAAACCCACAGTTCACACAAAAACACACACCCATACATGACACAGAACTTACCACCGGACCACGAAAGCCGACAGCTGTCGCTGTATAAGTGAAGTCCCAGCACAAAGCTAGAGGCGCCGTGCTTGTCAACTACGTCGCGCTCACAGAGACGGAAAGCGTCTCCGTCCATCGGGGTCTCACGCCGGTTGGTCGGAGGCGCAGGTCCGCCCTCCCCGCTCCACAGACGTAGACAGGCACTTCCCTTACGGAGCGTCGCCATGACCACCTCAAGAACCGACCGATAGTACACCTCGTAGACCGTACCTCCCTCGCGGATGCTCAATTTCTTCCACCCCGCATCCAGCACGGCGTCAATAAGGTCGTCGCGGAGAGCACTCGTGAAGGACGATATGGTAGGAAAGACCGCCTGGAGAGAGTAACTGTCGTTGGTTGCCAGAGGATCGGCTGAGTCGCGGCTGTCCCACACCTCCAGAAAATCGTAGAGCAGCCGCTGCTCTCTCACCGACAAACCCGCTCCGCCAACGCCGAGGACGAACTGCTGCAAGGCCCGTAAACGAGCAGTGTTGAACCGCCCGCTGCGGCTGTTTTTCCGGCGCTCGGTAATCGGGACAGCCCGAGCAGCGTCGTCCAGCACTTCATACTCTCGGAAAACACGGGTTGCCAGGGACTCGTAGGGGAAGTGCACGTCCATAGGGTCCCCGGCCGCAGCGCCAGCGGCACCACCGCCTACTCCCTCATTGACTTCCACAGTGGCACCAGTCATCGCAAGCACGGGGTATAACTGGGCACGGATGGCGGCGTCATAACAGCCGGCATCATCAGCCACGAGCGCCCCCAGACCAGCTGTCGCCTCTACTCGGACAGCACTCGCGGGTCCGGGCGCCTCGGCTTCCTCGGCTGGCGGCGCACTGGCTGGCGGCTCGCTACGAGAAGAACGGGGCCCCCCCTCCGTGACTCTGCGCAGTCTAAGGCGAGCCAGTGGACGAGCGGGAATATCATCTTCCGCGGCGGCTGCGTCATCGCCGTCCGGTGTGCATGGTCGGGCCCTCTTCTGGCCAGGTATGCCGTTCCCGTGCAGGCGCCCGTGTGTTGACGTCTGGTGCCAGGCGAAGCCACCCTTGCTGTGCGTCTCGAACAAGCAGACGGAGCAGACCAACAGCCTGCTCCGCTTCTTGCCGCCAGACATTTTGCCGCCATACGCAGTAGCTGTACACAAACATACACGAGAAAGCAACCGCGTTCCAGGAGACGGAGTGAGCACGAGCGATATCGTTAGTGTCAGACACGTGCTTGTAGAAGTGAACATGTCACACACATCGTACAGCTATCCAGGAGCGGCAACGCCCCTCCAAACCACAATGGCGCCCAGGGGTAATTCATTTAGCCACACATACCATACAGAGATCGCCGAGGGAGCACGAGCAGAAACGCCAATGCGCTGCCTAGATGATAGTGGAGATGCGGGTGCACAGACAGGCTGTGTGGCACTCTGGGTCGGAGCGGCCCCTATGTACGCCAGGCACCACGGCAGGTTCGTCAGCGTGCAGGTCAGGGTCGAAATGATATCGCATAGGTGCTGCCACATAAACCCCTCGTCTCCCTGAGTCAGTCTCTGGTCGCCAAGGCTCCCCAGGGTGATCGGAGCTGTGTGGGGTGGGCAAGCCGTGGCGTCGTGCGTGCCGGTACGGCGGACACTCCTGTGGGCTGGCCACAACCGTGCGCAGGCATATCGCAATCTAACCCGCCAGCCAGCCGCCCCACCCCCCGCCGCCCCCGATTCCCCTCCTCCCGCCCCTTCCCCGCCCCACGACCCTCAAAGTCCCCGATGCGCGTCCACAGAAGTCGTGAGAAACATACAGAAAGTTGTGGTCATGCCCTTCTGCACGCACTGGAACAGTTGGGTGGACCGGCAGTGCTCGCGCAAGAACACGGGGGAGGGGGTGGGGGGGGGGGGGGGGGGGGCAGGGCGGAGGAGTGCGGCCACAGAAGCGCAAGAGTTGGCCGCAATCTCCCCCGCTCCCCCCTCCCCCCGTCCCCCCCCCCCCCCCCGCGACGCCCCCGCCGCAAAAACGCATCTACAGGTCCAGAAGGGTCGCCAGCACGGTCAGAGAGGCGGCCATACCTGCCGCTGGTGTGCCCACAGCCAGTTTGCTGGTCCGTCGCCGACGTCGACGGGTGCCATCGAGGCCCATCGACATTCAGCGGGCCCCGTCGACGCCACGGCGAGCCAAAGCCTTCGACAAGTTCAACAGAAGTTGCTCGTGCTGACACGATAACGGCGCTCAAGATGCAGTGAAATGGTTGTTCGACCAATAATCGCACGGCAGGGCCTATATTTGAGTGTCCTGCAAATACCTGACGCCTCGAATACACGTACTTTAGGGTCTGCAAACCTTGTCTGATCTGGTGCCGCCGTCAGCGGGACCGCCGCCGCGAACAGGTCGTTGGGTGTTTACCACTGGACTCCGCGATCGGCAGCCCTGGTGGACCTGCGTCGGGACCACCGCCCTTGGCCTGTCTTCAGCTGGGGAGGGGCAACCGTCCAATGTCGAGCTGTGGTGCTGAGCGTGCAGCGTCTGGCGGCGCGCCCCGGGCATGTGCGTCTTTGACGGTACGTCTTCAACCCTGAGCGACCGGTGAAGGGGAAAGGCGTCGAGTTGTGAGGTCCGCAGCCGCAGCTCTTCGGGTGGCCAGTGAGAGGCGCGCAACATTGCCCACGGCCACTATCCTGCGTTAGGGCCACAGATGGTCCAAGCAGCGGCACTTCGGCGCAGCGAGAGGTGCTCCCTGCGCCTTTCTAACGCCTCGCACCCCTCCGTTATGTGTTGCGATTTTGTCCACTTCTATGGATGCGTTGTCCGTCACCAGTTGCTGCCGCGTCTGTGGTCATGCCTTGCTCCCCAAAGGTCCACGAACGACTGCGCGTGGTTCTGGCAGGTGAGTGAGTCATGGGCCGCCTGGCTTGAGCAGATGGGGGGCTCCGTGGTTCAAAAGGAGGTCGGTGTTCACCGTTTGCTTTGACAGTTCCGCCAAGGGAGTGTCACTGACCACACTGCGGCTCGGTCTGCATTGTGCCCACTTTTTCCACGCGCCCTCCGCTCCTGGCACTCCGCACCCCGCTCGCCCGGCCATTTTTTTTTTACGTGGGGACCTCTTCACCACCCCGCGGTACTCATGTCTCTTCGGCGCTCCCTCCAGCTTGTCAGCGACCTGCCCTTCTCTCAGCCCGAGCCCCATGATGATGGGGAGGCGAATGCTGCCGCTGTCCTGGCCGCTATGCCAGGCGGACAAGCGCAGCTGCGATGGGCGACCCCCAGCCATGCTACCGAGTTGTCTTCTGACCTAGTGCCGCCTCCTTCCTCACCCGGTGTCAGCGCTGCCCGGCCGCCGCTCTCTGCTCGGGTTACGCCGGTGGCTGGCGCACACGGACTAGTGCTGCCGCCCCGCCGTAATCGTGCTCGCCCACCCGCCCCTGGCGCTGGCGCAATGGCGCCACCTCGCCAAGTGGGGCCTGTAGCCGCTGACGTTTTGCCCTCGCGTCCTCCAAGTGCATCAGCTGCCGGGACTGTGGCGCCCGCCAGTCGGTCCGAGGCGACGGCGGCTGGCCCTGTCATGTCCTCTCTCCCGGTTGGCGCCACGGTCGCGGGCCTGGAGACGCCCCACCGCCGAGCCGAGGCGAGACCTGCTGGCGTGGTGGTGCCCCCCCCTGTACCGAGTGCGCCACCTGCCGGGTTCGTGACGCCGACTCGCCGGGCCGGGGCGCCTTCGATTGGAGTCGTCAAGCCGTCCCACAGAGCCCCTTCAAAGGGGGCTGCCGGGAAACGCGCGCTCGCTGCATCAGCCGCTGCGCAAGGTCGGCGCACGGCGGTACGCCCACACCTTGCCAGCAAGGGGAAGGCTTCCTCCGCTGCCGCCTCCCCCGTTTCCATAGCGGAAGCAGTGCAGCACCACTCCCGTAAGACGGCGGCACCAATGGCGCCACGTCGAGCTGCGGCATCGGCGCCCGCACCACGTGCGCCGCAGTCGCTGACGGCCTTTCAGGAGCCGGCGTCGCCAGCTCTCGGTGCGCATCGACCGTCCCTGTTCAAGGCACCGGTGCAGGCGCGAGTGACTGCCGCCGCACCTCCGCCCCGAGCGCTTACCTTCAGAGTCCCGGAGAGGACTGCTCTGGACCTAGCCGGTGGCAAGAGTCTCACGCCATCGTCGACGAGGGCGCCGGCCAAGGCTCCGAAGCCTATCCGCAAGCCGGCGAAGCAACGTGCCAAGCGAGGGGTCAGGAAAGCCGTCGATCCTGCGTCACCTGACCAACCAAGTCAACTGATTGATGCACCTGCTGCGCCGCCAACGGCGGCGTCGCAAACTGGATGGACGCCGATAGCACCTCCTCCCCCTGTGCGTGATGTCAATGAGCCGTCTGCGAATACGGCCGTCACTGTTGCTGCCATGACGAAGGTCTTCGCGGAGGGTCTCCGCCCTGTGTGCGTCCATTTGGCGGGACTGAGACAGAAGCTGGATGAAGTTCACACCTCCGTGAACCGCCTGTCGACCAGCTTGCACGACCAGGGTGTTGGCAACGAGCGCACCGCGCAGGCTGTGGTGCAGTTGCAGGGAGCCGTCAAGAATGTCTATGATGGCGTGGTCAGCCACGTGAAGCAGGAGCCTTCAAGGGCGCCCATTCTCCGAGGTAGCACTGCAATGTTGGACGACTGTGACGCCCAACAAGAGCTGGCGTCGATCAACGAGCTTGAGCTTGGCAACGTGCGGGACTTAGCCAAGAGGGTAATGATCGACGAGATGCTGGGATCCACGGCGAGCTACCAGGCGATGCCCAACCGGGCACGCTCCCTGGAGATTTTACACGAGGCGTGCAAGACCATTCGAGGTGAGGACCAGGCAGAGGCGGAGGCGTACCTCGCCAGCCAGCGCGTCTTTCTCACGGCGGCCGGCACCCCGACAGACAAGCGCATACGGGTCAGAGAGAAGCTGTACCGCATCAGCAGCCATGTCGTCGAGGCGCTGCAGAAGGTGGCCATGACCGCGTACTTCAAGTCGTTGGGCGAAAGCGTCGAGCCGATGACGCCCGAGACCGCGGAAGCATGGCTTCGAGACAACAAGTACGCGCACTCCGACGGTGCCGACAAAGCTGTCAACGCCGCCCTCACGGCAATGTTTAGACGCAATGGCCACCACTCGCTGGTAGTCACGCCTAAGGAAGTGGGCGACGGCGTGTACGTCGATGCGAGTACCGGACACGCTGGCCTCATTACGCATTGGGCGCGTGGCGTGTTCGAGAAGGTCGCAGGGGTCCGCAAGGCGCGGCGGAGTGGGAACGACGACGGGGCTTACGACGGTTGGAGAGCAGAGGTGCGAAGCGTGAGTGGGTTTCTGCGCTGGCACGAAGAAGTCCATTGTGGTCTACGACTTTGTGACGGGACGGACGAGCACCGTGCCATGAACGTGGCCGATGACGGGACGTATGTCATCGACTCGGAGGAAGAGTTGCCTGCTGCTGCAGAGGATGCATTGCCTGCAGGGTCGGCTGGCTCTTCTGGTTTGCCGTGGGACAGCAGCCAAGATCTGATGCCGGGATACGTCGCTGGGGACGACGGTGCTGGTGGTGAAGCGGCTCTTGAAGGTGAGGAGTGCATTGACGTTGAGGAGGGAGACGGTGGTGAGGGGGGTGCTGACGACGAGGAGATTGTTGAAGGTAGGGAGGGCGACTGTTGGGAGAAGGCCGCAGAGGGTGGGGAGGGTGGTGGTGATTACCGGAGCGTTGAGGGTCAGGAGTGTGCCGACGGTTCGGAGGGCGCTGAAGTCTCGGAAGGCGTCCGCGGTTGGGAGCTTGCGGGAAGTGGGGATGCGGTGGGGAGCGGAGCCGGTGGTGACAGTGAGGTCGCTACAGAACGTGCGGCTGCTGCTGCTGGCGTTGACAATTCTGCTCGTGCCGGCCCTGTGGCTGTCCTGGCCGCTGCGGCTGGTAATGTCTCGATTGCTGTTGGCGCCGGGGCGGCAGCAGGCGCTGCTGCAGAGCCGGGCACGTTCACTGGGGCCAGCGTTGAGGATCCTGAAGGGGTCGCTGCTGCCGCTTGCCTTGACGCTGTTGCCGCGAGCGTTGAGGCTGCAGCCGCGGCTGATGCTGAGGCTGATGCTGTGGGCGTCGTCGGCGAGGCTGATGCTGTGGGCGTCGTCGGCGGTGACGCGCTGGGCGCCTCTCCTCTTGGACTTCTTCCAGAATGCGCAGCGTATCCGCGCGGTTTTGCGGAGGACTACCTTGAGGAGGAACCCATTTGACGGGAGAGCGGATGAGAGGGGGAGTGCTCGTGGCGGGGCGTGGCCGCGTTCGTGCCGGTGCTCGCCGGGAGGGTTGGGAGGGGGGTGGACCAGCAGATGGACTGCGTGGTCTTGGCGGGGCGTGGCCCTGATGGCTACGGTGCTCTGGGGGCGGCGGTGGGGGGGGAAAACCGGGCGTGGCCTCTTCGGCGGTCGCGCGTGGTGTGGGGTGGGCGAGCTGGGACTTTGTGTGTTTGACCAGGCCATTCCGGTGTGTGGCCCGGCTGGCGGGCTGGGTGGGTGAGGGGGCAGCGGGGGGGGGGTTGTTGGGACGCGTTCGGTGCAGTGGGGTCGTGCTTCTTACGGTAGGGGTATACGGTTAGCGAGCTACCCCGTGAGCACAGCGGGTACTGGCACAGTACGGCACGAAGGGTACTATCCGGGACGGCCGCAGCACGGTAGCGCTCGCCAATGTCTCCGCACGTGACGCCATCGCCAGCCACCAGCCTCAGCAGCGTCCTCACAACCCCAGGCATACTCATAGTCCTCCTGTCCCTGGGCCTGCCGTTGTGAGAGGGTGCACGAGAATGGTGCCGCATGGTGAGGGAAAGAACTGCTGGTCGGCACCACCACGCGCTGGATCTCGAACGAACTCACGAGTCCAGCACTGTTCATGCGAGACTGTAAAGACCGTGGGCTCGATGGGGAACCCCATCGAGGCCCCTCGAGCAAGTCCCCATCGAGTTCCCCCTCGAAGGCCCATCGAATGGGGCCCTCGGTGGCCCACACGGGCCCATCGGCGTCCGTCGAGTTGCCATCGAATGCGCAGGCTCGACGGGGTTTGAGTTGAAAGTGACGATAGGGGTGTTGCGGCGGGCACCGCGGCGGGGGACGGCACGGCGGCGGCGATGGCCAAGTGGGATCCCGCTCGGGTGCGCGTTGTGACGCGCACGCGGCGTCGGGCGCATCCAAAGA
Source organism: Pyropia yezoensis (assembly GCA_009829735.1). NCBI lineage: Eukaryota > Rhodophyta > Bangiophyceae > Bangiales > Bangiaceae > Pyropia > Pyropia yezoensis. The sequence continues at coordinate 5,090,671 of CM020620.1, forward strand.
GAGCAGCAACGTGCGCAGGTTTCGGTACACAACCACGATCAAATGGTCTCTCCTCCTTCCGCCGCACCCCGCCGGGGGGCAAGCGAGATAAAAAGCGGAGGCGGCCGCCTCGCGCCGGCGCGCGCTCCCCGCGCGAGCGCCGCGAGCGCCCCGCCCGCCTAGCGCGTTCCCGCGTCTGCCCCGCCGGTGCCCCCTCTCCCCTCCCCGCGCCCAGCCACAGGCCGTCGGGAGCGACGGGGATGGGCCCGTCTTGGAGCGTTCGTAGCTCGTCGGTCGGTAGCAGGCCGGCCGCGGCTCGCGCGTCGACCGCGGTGACCGCGTCGCCGTCGGCGACCGCGTCGGCGGCGGCGCTGTCGGCTGGGGCTTGGCCGTGGGCCATGGCAACCTGATGCTGTTGGCGAGGATGTCGGTGGTGGAACCGATGGCGACGGTGGTGGTGGTTGTGATTGCGGGGTGGCGGGCGCCTTTGTGGTGCGCAGCGGCGGTGGCGTACGGCAGCGGGCTAGGTTTGAGGTGTACCGCAAAGGGCGGGGGGCCTGGGCTTGGTGTTGGCGGCGGGCTTGTCGGTGAGCGGCAGCTAGCTTCACGGTGGACAGGGGGACCAGCCGGTGGTGGCCAGTGCTGGCACGTGGGCGTCGGGGGCTGTTGGGCGGGACGAGGCTCGGGCAGTGGGCGGTGGTGGGCAGGTGCTGCGCCTTCGAGCTTGGGGTGAGAGAGTGGGTGGCGGGGGGGCGCGCTGTATCTTTGAAAAGACGAGTAGGAACACGGCAGCGGTGGTGGCGGCGGTCATGGAGATGGTTGAGTTGCGGGGGGGCGGGAGCTCGTGGGGGCACCGCGGTGGTTGTTGTAGTAGGTGGCGAGAGGGTGGGGGCTGCGCGTTCGCGGTAAGGCGCTGGTAGCTGGCTTCTTCGTCGACCGGACGAGGCAATGGCGGGCGGTGCGGTGGTGGGTATGACAGTGGTGGTGGGGAAGCTGGCGTGGAGGGGGCCGCAGTCATACACAGTCGCAGGGGAGAGGGGGGAGGAGGCGACGACGGGCGGAACAGTTATGTAACGAGGATGTTGCAGGGCGGGGCCGCAGTTGTACATAGGATTTGGAGGCGTCGGATGAAATTGAAATACAGTCGTTATATCTTGGCACATTATGTAACTAGTAGAACGGCAAGTGGCACCCGTTCAGGGTGGCCAGACTCACTGATGATCGCGATATGTGGTCTGGGCACGCCTAAACTTAGTGCCTATTCCCCCGAGCAAAAGGATCATAACAGAATTAAAACAGATTCTATTAGTGATCCGGAGCGGTAGCCGTGAGAAGCTCATTAAATCTTATCATTTAGAGGATGAAGAAGTCGTAACAAGGTTTCCGTATTTTTTGGATGGGCACTCCTGGCGTTCTTTGCGCCATGCGGATGTCCCCTTCTAAGGAAAACGTACACGAAGCCTTTGCGGCCCGAAAGGGTGCACAGTGCGCGACTGTAAATACTGATTCTGTTGTCAACGCAGCACCGGATCCTCACACAAAATCGTCGATTCCGGCACTTGCAGATAGGAAAACGCCGAAACCGCGCTACAAGTGCCAGGTCCCGCACTTCACGCCAATACCGTGGACTTGGAGAAAGACGCACAGAACTTGTCTCTGTAGCGCGCCCGTCTGGGCTGTCTTTGCTGGTGTCGCTTAACCCCCCCCCCCCGGCGCACCCCCCAAAGGCTCACTACCCGCCACACCCGGGGTTGGCGAGGTCAAACAGGGGTGGGCCCGGCGCAGGGGGCGTCTTTTCACGTCTCGCGGAAGGTGCAGTCCCCCCATGACTGTGACTTTACCACCGGTGGCGGATGTACTGTCCTCTGCATCTCGGAGGCTTTTCGACCCTCATAGTACACCTGCAGACGCTTCCCCGGGGCATCTTAGAGATGTCTGAGAATGCCCGGGGTAGCAGCGACAGGAATGGAGTTATTAATGGGGGAAGGGCTGTCACCTTCAGACTCCGGCGGGGGGGGGGTTGAAGGGGGAGGCGTCAAGGCGACGGGAGGGGGGGGAGAGGTGGAAATGTCATGCAAGGGGTTGGATAGTTTCACTCGCGGGGACACACTCATGCGCAAGATCCGGGTGGCCGCATCACCGGGGCTGCGCCCGACCGTCCCTCACGGCCTCTGTGGCGTGGGGTGAAAATTGGGGTCATGAAAAAACCCCAATTTTCTTCTCAGCCACTCACAGGGCTGCACGTTTCTTTGAAAAGGCCAGTGTAAAGAAACCCAGGCTGCACACCTTAACTAAGCGTGTCATCGTCCCGACGGGGACGCGATGGCCTCACACGAGAGCCGACCTCACAATGGGGACCCGCCGGCGGCCAATCAGCTGTGATCTGTGCAAGTCTTGCCCGCCTCCCCTCGACAGGGAGCGGCGCCCGTGGAACGTCGGCTGTCACTGGCGGCACTGCGCAGTTCAACCGCTGCAGCATCCAGAGCCGGATACGGGGTTGGGGTTGGGGGTGGCTGGGCTGTGTACACACTCGCCGTAGAGCTCGCAAGACACCGCTTCCGCAGCAGACTGCCGGCAGGTGCGCCTGCCCGCCCTGGACGAGCCCCGCGCTCCGCGGAACTCAAGGGTCAGGAGCATTGGAAGCAATGAGCCGGTCAAAGGTGGTAGACACCCGTCCCATGTACCGCGTCTTGTAGCGTAGTCTTGTTGTGGCAATCACCCCGAGGTCAAGAGACTGGTGTCGGGCCGTCGTGTGGGATACATGTTGGCACCGAGCCATTCCTGCGCGTCGGCTACGATGGACTACGCGATGATGCGGCAGGGACCCTCCACGAGCACATGGACGAGAACGCGATGAGGCGGCACGGTCCCTCCACGAGCACATGGAGGAGAGCTGCCGTCACTGTCTCGTCTGCAACAGTCACGGCAGTGACGCTGCAGCACCCGCCGCTGTCTCTGCCGTAAATGTGCTCCTCGCTGGGACGGTAGCAGCCCGGCCGCTGATTCTTCCGTTGTCCCCACCGCCATCGATGCCGCCGCTGCCGCCGCGGCTGACAATACCACCACTGCGCACCCCATCCCCACCCGCCATCAGTGCGCGGTAGGACGCCACGGGCATGACGACCGCCACCACTCTGACAGTCTTGGCGTCAAGTGCCGCGGACACCATCAACGCCACGACGCCCGGCATGGCGCCCGTGTCGCCGCCACCGCCGCCGTCGCCACGTGCTGAAGGCAGGTGTGGCATGAGCGCGACTTGCGTCGTGGATAGCTACCGCGCGGACGTCCACGGCCCCGCCGACGAAGATGGCGACGCCGGGGGCGCTCCGGGTGTCGTCGTCGTTGTCATCCCCCCCCAGCCCCCACCCGGTCGATAGCGCACCGCGTCGCGGCGGCCGAGGTGACCTTGACCGGCGCCAATGTCGCCGCTACAACTACTACCGCCGCCACCATCGTCGTCGGTGGCGCCGCGGATGCGGCGGCTCTACTGCGGCGAGCGCTGGCGGCTTCCTCCTCCGCGGTGCTGAGAAGCGCCGCTGTCGCCCGGCAGTGCCGCGTGGGTCGCCGCCGCTATACACACTGGAGGCGCCGCCCCTCCGCGCCATCGGTGTACCCGCTCCGGTGGCGGCTGCACCACCGCCGCAGCCGCCGCCGACGCTTCCGCCGCCGCAGCCCAAGGCGCTGTCGCCCGCCGCGGCGGCGGCGGGTGGCGAGGGAGGGGGTCTTTGAGGGCGGCGTCGCCCGTGGCGCCGGCGAGGTTGGTGCGGCGTGCGCAGCAGCAGCACGTGCAAGCGGGTGCGGCACGGGCTCCCCGCGGCAGCCCCCTCGGTGTGAGCCGAGGGGCGGTCACGATCAATCGGTACGGGGGGCGTTGCAGGCGCTCTTTGATGGGGGTGGTTGTAGTAGACCTAAGGCGAAAAATACAAGTACGACCATGAGCAAGCTATGAGGAGAACCGCTGTGCGTCCTCGATAAAGCAGCACACAGAATCTCTCAGCCCTTCCCGGCTGCTCCAGTCGCCCAGCAAGTTGTCAGCCGTACGCGAGAGGCGCCTGCACCGAAAGATAACACGACCATCAATCACGTGCTTTGCGGCACCATCACGCACGACGGCAGCGAAGTCAGTGCGCATGGAAAGCGAGTGAGCACCCACCACATAATCCACAAGCTTGGGCACTAAGGCGTCACAGTCCCAGTCCAGGATCCCAGCATAAAAATCCCGCCCATAACGCGCGCCGTTCGTCACCGAGAGAGCCTGCGACGCGGGCGCCAGCTGATCTGAAGAGCTACGGTCGGCAGGGGCCCTCAGTTGCAAAGTTGGGTGCCCCAGATAGTCCGTGGGCTCGATGCTTGATCCACCCGAGGGAATGTCAGGGGCGATTGCGCCACTGCAGCGCCCCGCACTCGACTGCCCAACCTCAGCCGTGCTCTGGTGCGCGCCGAAGCGCTGTTCAGGGTGGTTGCGCCTCTGTTCGGACACCACATCGCCGCCGTGGTCGATCACGGCGTCGACAAGCACATCTTCGGGCTTGGCCCATATGTCGTCATCATGCTCTGCGTCTGTGTCGCCCACATCTGGCATTCCCGCCTCCGCCTCTGACACCTGTGCCACCACCTCGTCCGTCCCATCTACCTGGGCTGCCTCCTCGTCCATCTCAAGTACATTCGCAGCCCAGCTCAGGTCATGGTCGACCTCCTCCAGGGACTTAAACGGCGTAAGCTGGGCCACAAACGCCTGGACCCGCTCCAGCTTCTCTTGGCTCAGATCCTTCGCATCCGCAACGCACCGCAGCACCTGCCGAGCCGCCGCAATGTCCGACGGGACAGCCAAACTCTTGCCCACGGCCGGCAGCCCTGACGTACAGTCCACAATATCCACGACCAAGTCTATGCCCGTCCTGATAGCTCCGCCAACAATAGGCGCCAGGCTGACTCCCAGCTTGACGAATGTCTTGGCAAACGCCACTTTCCGCTCGTGTGCCTCTTTTGCTTGCAGGTGGGGCTGTAAGTGCCGCAGCTCTTCGATGGTGTTGAACAGCAGCTGTCCGGTGTTGTCCATCGCCAATTCCAAGTGGTTGAGACGACGATTCACCTGGTTCAGCTGCCCGGCAATACAGACGTGGAGGTGCAGCGCCGTGTTCATCATGGACCGGTGCTCGCTCGACACGAGGCCCAGGCGGACAGCATCATGCATAATGGCGGCAACAACAGGGCCGTCGCCCTCCTTCAGATACCCAAGGACGGGTGCGTAGAAGCGGTCGTAAAAGTCTTGATGGCGCTCACGAGTATCAGCAGCAGCAAACAGACCGATGCAGGAGGCAAGAACCAGCAACTGATGGGCACAACGCAGGCAGCGCTCGTCCAATATTCGGCTGAATGTTACCACCTTGAAAAAACCCTCTAGAGAGAGCCGCGCCGGCGCAGATCCAAAGACGTGCAGCGCCCTCTGCAGCACGCCCAGAGCTCGGTCTGCTGCAGTAGACAGGGTTACTGCCCCGGCGCACTGCGTGACGGCCGCCTGTCACTCCGCCTGGGCCTTATCCCGCTCCTGCTTGGCCATACGGGGCGTGGCATCCAGTAGCGGTCGAAGGATCCTGGCTGTGACTGATAACAAAGCGCGCATACTACCGGGCTGAAGCTGCTTCGGCACCTCGGCGCCCCAGGCAATCAAAGTGGTGACCACTGCAACTAATGCGGCTCCGTCTCACAGGTTAAGGGCCACTGATAATGGGCTCCGCGCGCCACCACCGTCAACCGCGGCACCTGCCTTGAGCAATAATTCCACCACGTTCGCGTGCCCGCCCCGAGCTGCCAAGTGCAGTGCCGTCTCGCCATATATATCAACCGCCGCCACGTCCGCGCCGCTGCGCAGCAACGCGCCCACCATGTCTGCACGTCCTGTAAAGGCTGCCAAATGCAGCGGTGTCAGGCCATCCTGGTCAACTACCGCCACGTCCGCCCCCTTAGCAACCAGCACACCCACCACGTTTGCAATCCCGTTGAAAGCCGCATGATGCAGCGGCGTTCTGCCCTACTTATTACCCGCCGCCATGTTCGCCCTCCTGTTCACCAACACCCTCACCATATCTGCATGCCCGCCCCGCACTGCGACGTGAAGCGGCGTCAGGGACTTTTCGTAAACCGCCGCCACATCCGCCCCGCTGCGCAGCAACACCTTCACAGCGTCCACGTGCCCGCGAGAAGCTGCGTAGTGCAGCGGCGTCTTACCGCACTTAGCAACCGCCGCGACCTCAGCCCGAATGCGCAGCAGCACACTCACCACGTCCGCGCGCCCCAAGCAAGCAGCATAATGCAGCGGCGTCAGGCCATTCTTATCAACCGCCGCCACGTCCGCCCTCTTAACAACCAGCACACCCACCATGACCGCATGCCCGCAAGAAGCTGCACGGTGCAGCAGTGTCAGGCCATTCTTATCAACCGCCACCACATCCGCGCCGCTGCGCAGCAACGTATCCACCACGCCCGCATGCCCGCAAGAAACTGCACGGTGCAGTACCGTGTCGCCATACTTATCAACCACCGCCACGTCCGCCCCTTGGTCCAACAGCACTCTTACCACGTCCGCGTGCCCGAAAGAAGCTGCACTGTGCAGCGGCGTCTCGCCAGCCTTGTTCACCGCCATCACGTCCGCCCCCTTATCCACCAGCACCCCCACCACGTGCGCACAGCCCCACCGCGCTGCACGGTGCAGCGGCGTCTCGCCATACTTATCAACCACCGCCACGTCCGCCCCCTTATCCACCAGCACCCCCACCGCTTCCGCATGGCCCCACCGCGCTGCAATCTGCAGCGGCGTCTCGCCAGTCTTGTTAAACGCCGTCGTGTCCGCCCCCTTATCCACCAGCACCCCCACCACGTCCGCATGGCCCCCCCACCCTGCACGGTGCAGCGGCGTCTCGCCATTCTCGTCAACAGCCGCCGCGTCCACCCCCTCATCTAACAGCACCCTTACCACGTCCGCATGCCCGCAAGAAGCTGCACGGTGCAGCGGCATCAGGCCATTCCTATCAACCGCCGCCACATCCACCCCTCTGTCTGACAGCATACCCACCACGTCCGCATGACCGCCCTGCGAAGCACGGTGCAGCGGCATCATGCCATCATTATCAATCACCGCCACGTCCGCGCCGCTGCGCAGCAACGCACCCACCACATCGACATGACCGCCCCACGATGCACGGTGCAGCGGCGTCTGGCCACAATCATCAACCGCCGCCGAGTCCGCGCCCTTTTCCACGAGCAACTCCACTACATTCGCATGCTCGTCCTGTGCAGAAAGAAGCATCCGCAACAGGCGATGCGTGCTACCAGGAATCGAAGATGTCTCCCTGCCAATCTGCGGCCCCGTTAAGCACGTGTGCCTGGGCCACACCGCAAGGTGCAGCGGCGTCTGGCCACCCTCATCAACCGCCGACACGTCGGCCCCATAGAACGTCAGCAACCCTACCACGACCAAATGCCCACGTCGCGCTGCAATGTGCAGCGGCGTCAGGCCATTCTTGTCAATCGCCATCACGCCCGCCCCACTGTCCATCAGCACTTCCACCACGTCCGCATGCCACTCCCGCGCTGCAAAGTGCAGCGGCGTCTGGCCATGCCTGTCAACCTTCGCCACGTCTGCCCCTATGTCCACAAGCACCCCAACTACGTCTGCATGCCCGCGCCAAGCCGCAACGTGCAGTGACATACCACACCACACCGTCGGCGACCGGAACCACATGCAACTCAATCACACACACTGCATGGCGTTGTATTTCACAATTTTCCACTGCAACGTACTGCAGCATTACGCGAAGACCGTCCATTGATGAAAAAAGAGCGCCACTGCAGTACATGTCATGACTTGTGTATCTCCGCATCTTCTGTTATTTCCCTGCAACACAGGTCCCTCATGCACATCACCGCTCCTCACACACTGGCCATCGCGACTCCGACAGTCGCATCGGACAAGCTGGTCGAGTCACGGACGACGAAACATCGACCTTTCGTTCTCCACGCCTACACGCCCGGCCGCCAGTGTCGTCTTCGTTCGAAATACATCGCTGAAGAGTCCACCAATTCTTCCGACCCGACCAGATCGCGCGGTCCGGACGTTTCAGGACATCTGATTGACCACACAGCCTCGCCCGAGCCTCCATTCACGCAGGCTACTTTTTGGCATCCCCTCCTGAACATGCTCATTTGCGCATCTACCGACGCCAGTGAGCTGATTCTGGACTCAGCTTGTCTTAAATCGCACCAAGATCCTCCACAAGTGATGATCCAGTTCCCGGCTCGCACCCCTCCCACATCACCACGCGAAGCACCTCCCGAGAATCGTCCTTGGGGAGGGGCACGGTGCCTTCTGGGCCCAAGTCAGAGGACTGTCGACTTGGTGCCGTCAGCGAAGAGCAAGAGCCTGTACGTCTGCGTGTCCATGATTAAAGATTTCACCGAATCGCCTCTCCTGGCCACGTCCTGAGCAATCCCCACCCCTCTTTCCCAGAATTCTCATCTGACTCCTCAAATCCTAGTCAATCGCAGCTCCGGATGCTCTCTGCCTCCCCGCCCCCCTGCGCCCCCCCAGCCCTCCCAGTTGCTCATGTTGACCCGCCCTCCAAGAAGGGCTTTCAATACATCAATTCAGCTCTGGGAACTTGTTCGGGACGACGAATGACGACGGGAGCAAGACGCTGGGCTCATTCGACAGCGTGATCCCCCGCTCCCGGGCAAGCTACTGCGACGTAAAAAATTATCCCGCAGGGGCATGGAGGACTGACAAGCTACCAAATCGGTCTCACTTCAGATTTCTTCTCGAGAAAGTTAGCAGACCTTAATTGTTCATGATAAGTCTCATTCGACACCACTATCGTGAGTTTGCACAGGGGCACCATCGCGTTCTGGTTGGTCGATGTGATGATATGTTTTGAAAACGTTGCATTTCCGCATGCTCTCTTGATGACTTACATTAGAATGCTCGAGCACTCCGAAATTGGGGATGCTTCAAGTACGTTTTCGTCAGTATTTTAACTTGCCGTGTGCGCAAGTACAGGATCTTTTGTTGAACTCTTACAGAATCTGAACAGAGTGGGCAGATCCTTGCACGGGCTTGCTCCATATGAAGATTATTTGCTTGACCAATCAGCGCAATCCGCCACCACCACTTGGCGCCCAATGAATGAACTGGTGGCTACTGTCGCTGCAGTGGAGACCGCACGCCATTGGATGCGTGTGGAGCACAAACCGGGCTTGCCACACATTGCCCCCTCCACCCACCGCCTTGCCTCCACCTCATCCCCCCCTCCACACCCCGCTCGCACTCTCCACCATCCCCTGCAGGCGCTCTCCCGGACTGCCCCTTCTCCCACCGTGTCGTGTCCCATTCCTTTCCGGCTCCCCCCCAACAACCCCCCGTCTCCACCCCCCGCGCCCCTCTTCTCTCCATCTCCTCTCCCACTTCCCCGCACCCATGCCCCCCCCCCCACCCCCCCCCATCTCCACCCCTCGCGCCCCCCCCGCGTCCCTCCATCTCCTCTCCCGCTTCCCCGCACCCACGCTCTTTCTTTTCCGCTTACTCTTCTTGTCCACCACTCAGGTATGTGCGGAGGATGTCATGGGTGGTGCATGTTGGTGGATCGGCTGGACGGAGCTGCTCTGGTGATGTACGTGGGTGTGTGCGCGGGGGACTGCTCGCGCAGTGGTACGAGAGGGCGTGTGGGAGGGTGGCAGTTGCCGTGCTGGTGGCGGTAGGAAGACGATACACATGGGGGTGCCATACATGCACAGTTCCATGTCATGCGCTACATTGGCTTGCATTTCCCTGCATGTACGTTGCGTTGGCTTGCAATTACCTGCATGTTTTTGATATTCACGAGTTTTTTGCCCGCTACGTACCTTTCGCAGTACCTTCTTAATGTGATCCTTACCGCGCTGGCGTCCTCTCTTCCCTTCCCCTCCGCCCCCGGCTTTCCGGCTCCCCTCCACGCGATTTCGCACCCCCCGGCGCCCTCTCCCTCCTCCCGTTGGTCTTTCTGTGTACCCATCAGGTTTGCGCAGAGTATGCCGTGAGTGGTGCATGTGGATGGATGAGCCGGACGCAGCTGCGATGGTGATTTAGGTGGGTGCGTCGGCGGGTGGATGCGTCTGCTGTGGTACGGGAGGACATGTGGGCGGGAGGCCGCGGGCGTTGTTGTGTGCGTCGGGTGACGGCGAGTACAGGCGGCCGCGCGTGGGAGCACCAGCAGGCGTGCGGAGTGTCTGGCGGGATCCGTTGAACGGTGTGTCTGCCCACTGTGTCAGGGACGGCGGGTGTCTGGGGCCGCGCAGACACTGTGGCGAGGCATTGACGTCGATGCGGCAAGTGGCTGTGACTGTGTCTGTTTCTCGTGTGTGTCTGTGCCTGTGTCTATTCACCCGGTCAGGCAGCTCCAGGTGGCCCGCCTCTGTAATTCGTGTCCAAATGCTTTGAGAAGGTGCTGAGTAACTACTAAAGTGAACAAAAATGGATGAGCGATTCCACAAGGACCGGAATAAAAGGGGCCGTCATCCGGCGTCCTCCGGACTGTGCCGGGTACGCACTGTAGTGGCCTATTCAACTCTATGTGTTTCACACTGCAGTCTAGCTTGCATTGGGGTGTGTTACGGAATGCAATACACGTGGTGTATGGTGCATCACACGAATCTTGCTGCCCTTTTTCGGTGCCTGAGTTGCAAGCATCTGCCTGTATCTACTGCATTTCAAACAGGCGTTGAAATACAAGAAAACATGCAGTGAAGTACAGTGGTTCCGGTCGCCGACGATGGCGGCGGTTGACGAAGATGGCCAGACGCCGCTGCACCGTGCAGCGTGGGGGGGCCATGCGGACGTGGTGGGTGCGCTGGTGGACAAGGGGACGGACGTGGGGGTAGGTGACGACGTTGGCAAGACGCGGTTGCATTATGCAACGCGGGGTGGACATGCGGACGCGATGCGTGTGCTGCTCGGCAAGGGCGCGATTGCGGTGGCGTTGGATATCGTCGGCGACCGGAACCACTGTATTTCACTGCATGTTTTTCTGTATTTCAACGCCTGTTTGAAATGCAGTAGATACAGGCAGATTCTTGCAACTCAGGCACCGAAAAAGGGCAGCAAGATTCGTGTGATGCACCATACACCACGTGTATTGCATCCCGTAACACAACTCAATGCAAGCTAGATTGCAGTGTGAAACACATAGAGTTGAATAGGCCACTACAGGGCGTATCCGGCACAGTCCGGATGACGCCGGATGACGGCCCCTTTTATTCCGGTCCTTGTGGAATCGCTCATCCATTTTTGTTCACGTTAGTAGTTACTCAGCACCTTCTCAAAGCATTTGGACACGTATTACAGAGGCGGGCCACCTGGAGCTGCCTGACCAGGTGAATAGACACAGGCACAGACACGCACCAGAGACAGACACAGTCACAGCCACTTGCCGCATCTACGTCAATGCCTCGCCGCAGTGTCTGCGCGGCCCCAGACACCCGCCGTCCCTGACACAGTGGGCAGACACACCGTTCAACGGATCCCGCCAGACACTCCGCACGCCTGCTGGTGCTCCCACGCGCGGCCGCCTGTACTCGCCGTCACCCGACGCACACAACTACGCCCGCGGCCTCCCGCCCACATGTCCTCCCGTACCAGAGCAGACGCATCCACCCGCCGACGCACCCACCTAAATCACCATAGCAGCGGCGTCCGGCTCATCAATCCACATGCACCACTCACGGCATACTCTGCGCAAACCTGATGGGTACACAGACAGACCAACGGGAGGAGGGAGAGGGCGCCGGGGGGTGCGAAATCGCGTGGAGGGGAGCCGGAAAGCCGGGGGCGGAGGGGAAGGGAAGAGAGGACGCCAGCGCGGTAAGGATCACATTAAGAAGGTACTGCGAAAGGTACGTAGCGGGCAAAAAACTCGTGAATATCAAAAACATGCAGGTAATTGCAAGCCAACGCAACGTACATGCAGGGAAATGCAAGCCAATGTAGCGCATGACATGGAACTGTGCATGTATGGCACCCCCATGTGTATCGTCTTCCTACCGCCACCAGCACGGCAACTGCCACCCTCCCACACGCCCTCTCGTACCACTGCGCGAGCAGTCCCCCGCGCACACACCCACGTACATCACCAGAGCAGCTCCGTCCAGCCAATCCACCCACATGCACCACCCATGGCATCCTCCGCACATACCTGAGTGATGGACAAGAAGAGTAAGCGGAAAAGGAAGAGCGTGGGTGCGGGCAAGCGGGAGAGGCGATTGAAGGGAGCGGGGGGGGTGCCGGGGGTGGAAAGGGAAGGGAGGACGCCAGTTCGACAAGAAAAAGATCCAGAAGAACCTGCGAAAGGTGCGTAGCGAGTAGAACACTGGTGAATATGCAAGATAGTGCAGATAATTGCAAGCCAATGCAGCGCAGCTGCAGGGAAATGCAAGCCAATGTAGCGCATGACATGGAACTGTGCATGTATGGCACCCCCATGTGTATCGTCTTCCTACCGCCACCAGCACGGCAACTGCCACCCTCCCACACGCCCTCTCGTACCACTGCGCGAGCAGTCCCCCGCGCACACACCCACGTACATCACCAGAGCAGCTCCGTCCAGCCGATCCACCAACATGCACCACCCATGACATCCTCCGCACATACCTGAGTGGTGGACAAGAAGAGTAAGCGGAAAAGAAAGAGCGTGGGTGCGGGGAAGCGGGAGAGGAGATGGAGGGACGCGGGGGGGGCGCGAGGGGTGGAGATGGGGGGGGTGGGGGGGGGGCATGGGTGCGGGGAAGTGGGAGAGGAGATGGAGAGAAGAGGGGCGCGGGGGGTGGAGACGGGGGGTTGTTGGGGGGGAGCCGGAAAGGAATGGGACACGACACGGTGGGAGAAGGGGCAGTCCGGGAGAGCGCCTGCAGGGGACGGTGGAGAGTGCGAGCGGGGTGTGGAGGGGGGGATGAGGTGGAGGCAAGGCGGTGGGTGGAGGGGGCAATGTGTGGCAAGCCCGGTTTGTGCTCCACACGCATCCAATGGCGTGCGGTCTCCACTGCAGCGACAGTAGCCACCAGTTCATTCATTGGGCGCCAAGTGGTGGTGGCGGATTGCGCTGATTGGTCAAGCAAATAATCTTCATATGGAGCAAGCCCGTGCAAGGATCTGCCCACTCTGTTCAGATTCTGTAAGAGTTCAACAAAAGATCCTGTACTTGCGCACACGGCAAGTTAAAATACTGACGAAAACGTACTTGAAGCATCCCCAATTTCGGAGTGCTCGAGCATTCTAATGTAAGTCACCATGAGAACATGCGGAAATGCAACGTTTTTAAAACATATCATCACATCGACCAACCAGAACGCGATGGTGCCCCTGTGCAAACTCACGATAGTGGTGTCGAATGAGACTTATCATGAACAATTAAGGTCTGCTAACTTTCTCGAGAAGAAATCTGAAGTGAGACCGATTTGGTAGCTTGTCAGTCCTCCATGCCCCTGCGGGATATTTTTTTACGTCGCAGTAGCTTGCCCGGGAGCGGGGGATCACGCTGTCGAATGAGCCCAGCGTCTTGCTCCCGTCGTCATTCGTCGTCCCGAACAAGTTCCCAGAGCTGAATTGATGTATTGAAAGCCCTTCTTGGAGGGCGGGTCAACATGAGCAACTGGGAGGGCTGGGGGGGCGCAGGGGGGCGGGGAGGCAGAGAGCATCCGGAGCTGCGATTGACTAGGATTTGAGGAGTCAGATGAGAATTCTGGGAAAGAGGGGTGGGGATTGCTCAGGACGTGGCCAGGAGAGGCGATTCGGTGAAATCTTTAATCATGGACACGCAGACGTACAGGCTCTTGCTCTTCGCTGACGGCACCAAGTCGACAGTCCTCTGACTTGGGCCCAGAAGGCACCGTGCCCCTCCCCAAGGACGATTCTCGGGAGGTGCTTCGCGTGGTGATGTGGGAGGGGTGCGAGCCGGGAACTGGATCATCACTTGTGGAGGATCTTGGTGCGATTTAAGACAAGCTGAGTCCAGAATCAGCTCACTGGCGTCGGTAGATGCGCAAATGAGCATGTTCAGGAGGGGATGCCAAAAAGTAGCCTGCGTGAATGGAGGCTCGGGCGAGGCTGTGTGGTCAATCAGATGTCCTGAAACGTCTGGACTGCGCGATCTGGTCGGGTCGGAAGAATTGGTGGACTCTTCAGCGATGTATTTCGAACGAAGGCGACACTGGCGGCCGGGCGTGTAGGCGTGGAGAACGAAAGGTCGATGTTTCGTCGTCCGTGACTCGACCAGCTTGTCCGATGCGACTGTCGGAGTCGCGATGGCCAGTGTGTGAGGAGCGGTGATGTGCATGAGGGATCTGTGTTGCAGGGAAATAACAGAAGATGCGGCGATACACAAGTCATGACAACTATTGCAGTGGTGCTCTCTTTTCATCAGTGGACGGTCTTCGCGTGATGTTGCAGTACGTTGCAGTGGAAAATTGTGAAATACAACGCCATGCAGTGTGTGTGATTGAGTTGCATGTGGTTCCGGTCGCCGACGATGTCCGCCCCCTTATCCACCAGCACTCCCACCACGTCCGCATGGCCCCCCCACGCCGCCACGTGCAGCGGCGTATCGCACAACTTCTTCACCGCAATCACGTCCGCCCCCTTATCCACCAGCACCCCCACCACGTCCGCATGGCCCCCCCACGCTGCATGGTGCAGCGGCGTCTGGCCATCTTCGTCCATCGCTGTCACATCCGCCCCGTTGTCAGCCAGCACACACACGACCCCCGCATGGCCGCCCCGCGCTGCATTATGCAGCGCCGTCTCGCCATACTAATGAACCGCCGTCACGTCCGCCCCCTTATCCACCAGCACCTCCACCACGTCCGCATGGCCCCCCAACGCTGCACGGTGCAGCGGCGTCTGGCCATCTTCGTCAATCGCCGTCACATCCGCCTCGTTGTCAGCCAGCAACCCCAATGCATCCGTATGCCCACACCCCGCTGCAAGGTGCAGCGCCGTCTGGCCGTCCATGGCGCTCGCTGTCACGTCCACACCACAATCCAGCAGCAGCATTACTGCTCTCGCGTGCCCGCTAAGGACGGCAACATGGAGGGGAGCCCAGCCCAGGTGACCAACAACACCCAGATTAACCCCAACTGGCGCCAGTGTCCGCAAATCCTCTTCATCCCCCTCCCATGCAGCAACGTGGAGCGGCGTCCACCCTAGCTCGACCTTGTGCGCCTGCGCGTCCGCCCTGAGCGTCAACAGCGCAGCCGATGTTGAAACCAAGCGAGCCTGCAGCGCAACCCGCAAAGGCGTCGTCCCCTCCACCGTGCGCTCGTCCACTTCCGCACAGGCATCGGCCAGCACGCGGAGGATCATCCAACCGTCCATACGTTCAGCCGCCAGGTGCATGGGCGTGCTGCCGTCTGCGCGCAGCGGACGTCGCGCAGCCGCAGCGTCTGCCTCGCACACCCTGCGCACGGCGACAGCGCCGCGCCTCAGAGCCGCTTCCATCCTGCCTCCTATGGTCCGCCAAGCGCCGGTCCCGCCCGTGTACCGCCGTCCGGGCTGCTTGCAGACCCCTTAGCCCAGCCCCACCTCACACCCCGCCGCCGCCTTCACCGCCACCGCCTACCGCCCTCACCAACAGCCACCGCCGCGAGCAGAAGTAACCAACGTCCGCAGGTCAGCCACCCGCCACCACAGCTTCCGCTGCCTCCTCGCCGCAGCCGGTCTACCTGGCCGTCGAGTGCCAACGGTCGGGTATTAGACCGTGTGCGCGACGCGTGCGCGGTGACGCGCAACGACCAACAATGGCGGCTACATGTATGGGCAGGTGGTGCGTTCCGGCCGCAGAGAACACCCCTGAAACCCCACGTAGATCAGTGGGTGGCAGATCTCGTCCAATGGAACCTTGTCACGCGCTTGACATGACTCAATCAAAATCGATCCAGCACAACCTAAATTTAAGCGTGCCCCCCCCGCGACAGACACGCACAGCCGCCATATGAGGTAGCCACGACTTGCACACACGTGGGAGGAGGGTGCATGAGCTTGAGGCATGGGTAGGCCGGGGGGGCGGGACTGGGAGGGCTGGGGAAGTGTGACGCAGAAAGGTCGACATGAGACTCCGAAAAGGTGCGCGGCAGCAAATGAAGAGCTCTTTCGACGGCTGTATGTTCAGAGCATGTCGGCAAGGAGAGGCGGTGGTGAGCGATACTTGCATGGATGCCACTCTATCTCCTGGGGCCAGTGTGTGTGACTAAGTGCGAGCTCAGGCAGAGCGGGCCACGCTGGCGCACAGAGGAGTACGCGGCAGCGGCGCACCACTAAACGCCGGTGGGTCGGGGGATCTGGTCGGCGAAGTAGATGGCAGTGGTAGGAGAGGGTGGAACGGATGAAGGAGTTGGGGGCACTGTCATTAATCGGCGGGAGCGCTGGTGACGCGGGGGATGGTGGCCGTAAAGGGTCGGGCGAGTCTAGCTGCCCGTCTCCGCAGCGGGGGTAGCGGCGGCCGGGACGCAGACCGCACTCCCGGCCGGTCTACGGCGCTCCAGCGGGAGGGAAGGCAGAGGCGGTGGTTGCAGCTGGTGTCGCTGAGGACGCCGGGCTCGGGGCTGTCGCCACAGGGACCCCCCCCCCCCCCCGTAGTGCTTCCTTCGTGCCTGTTTGGTGGGCACAGCGGTCTCAGGGGCTGGCCGGTAGCACGACGTCCAGCCGACTCGGAGCGTCGGTCTGCCACGAGGTACAACCGGACAAGTACGTACTTCTTCAGCCTGCGATTGCGTCCCACGAGTGAAGAAACAGCGCTGAGTCCCTTTCTGGTGTCAGAATCGGTGTGCAACGAGCGGTTTGTTCAGCGTATCGTGTAAAAAGAACGGATCATGTGACCCGAAACGGATCATACTTGTCTATTCCCACGACCGGATCATAATATGACACATAATATTATTTTGATCCGGTCGTGGGAATTGACAAGTATCTACTATTTGGAGTGAAGGGCGGTCTGAGCCGACATATATCATTGGTTGAAACCCCGGCAGACGCCCAGAAATGGAGCGGAAAAGGACCAACAGAGACACAAACGGGCACCTGAGGCCAGACAGGTATATATGTAGGGGTTGAACATGCTGTTCAAGGACCATCAAGAGCGCTATCTATGTATGAGCTGCTCTTTTTGATGCGCATTTTTTTGTGTCTTGGCCGTTTGTGCTTCACTCTGCTCCACAGGGTATATAGCAAGCCACATGTCCGCTTTCCGGCGGTCTTCACTATGCGTGCGGGATGGGGGAGAGACCAGGGAGATCGTCCGGGCTAGTGACTGTGTGCTGACCAATCAGCCTTGGGCTCTAGGTCCGCTCTCACTCCGGCCAATCATGTGCTTTCCACGATCTGATCGACTCACAACGCTATTGGTCAGCTCTTTGCTTCCTGCACGCAATTGGCTCATGTCTCGGTCCCGTCTGGATCTGCCACATTAGCGACAGCGGTTGGTGCGTCGTGTGCCGCCCCCAAAAACCCGCGGGCGAGTCCCGCCGCGGGACGCTTCTGCCGCCGTGGCCACGACGTTGCCCCGGGTCAAGAGAGAGCGCCCACGCCGGTACGGCCGGGCGGCCTCGCAAACAGCGCACCTCATACAGGACTCCGGTGTGGGTTGGCCCATTGCCCCAGTGCCGGGGGGGCCGGCCGGCGCCCCTTCTGGTGAGCGGGGTGGCGGTGCGCGCCTCACACTTCGTCGGTTTTTCATTTGTTCTCCTCCTCCTCTTCTCCCCCCCCCTTCTCCTTCCCCCCCTCCGCCCGCCCCACACTGTGTTGCAATGCGTGCCGCACACCCACACCGGCCGGCGTGTGGGGGGTGGGGTTGTTTATTAACTGCCTTGACCACACATGGCGCCCCTGTCTGGTTGGGGGCACCGCCGCGGCACGCGCAGAGGCTGTCCCTCGCGGGGTCACGTCCTCGGCGGTCTCACGGTGGCGGCAGTCCCAAGAGCGTTGCCGAGGGCGAGGGGCTGGCGGGGGGGAGAACTGGTCAGGCGCACCCCCCCACCCACCGCGTACCACATGGTGGGCCCTGCATTTGGGGGGGCGAGGGGCGGATCGCCCCAACCTCAACGGGGAGCACCTCCAGTCCCCCTACCGCCCCTCCCCAAGAAACCCCTGCCGCACCCCCCCGCAGCCGCCAGTCCACAGCGGAATAAGAACGAGACCGCCTGCCGCGACTGACACGGTGGAGCGGCGGCGCCCGACTTTTTGCGACGGCAGCTGTGGGCTGAGGCAGGCCAGCCCCTCTCCCTCTCTTTACCACACTCTGGCCCCCATCGACAGGCGGTGCGGCGGCCGCTCTCTTAGTCAGCGTCCCCCCCCCTCCCCTTTGAGCACGACCCCCTCTTTCGTCCCTGCACACCCACCACCTGCACCTTCTGGTACAACCCGAACCGCCGAGCTCTTTTTTCTGCGAGACTCGCAATGGCCCCCCTGCGGACATCCCTGGCCGGCGCCCCCGCCTGGGTCTTCGGGCTTCCCGCGGCAAGCCGCCGCCTGTGGACGTCGCCGCTGCCCGTTGCCTCGTCGGTGCGTCCCGCCAGCGGTGCCGCTGGGACCTTTCTCCCTGGCAGCGCCGCCACCGTCCCCGTCGCAGAGTCAGGCTCTGTGAGGGCGGCACTGCAGGTGCCGCCGTCGGCTGCGCCCTCGGCGCCTGCCGGGGCCGTGTCGCCGCCCCGGGCAAACCGCCCTTCCCATGCGGGAGCCGCCCCTGCGGCCGGCGCTTCCCCGCCCTCCCCGGTGGACGCCCCCGCCACGGTGCGGGTGCCGGCAGATCGCCTCCGCGCCGCCTGCTCGACAATCCTGTCCAGGGCCGGCTACCCCGCTGGCCAGGTCGCCATGATGGTGGACGTGCTCCTCTACGGCCAGCTCAGCGGCAGCAGCCAGACGGTGGCCAAGCTGGTGTCCCGGGGCGTCGGCTCGCTGGCGGGCCCAACCCGCCGCCGCGGGCCGACCGCCGCCGCCGCCGGCACAGCCACCGACGTCAATGGCGGTGGCGACGATGAAACCGCAGCCGACGACGGCGGCGGGGTGCCGGCTGAGCTGGTGGAGGTGGTGTCCACCCCTGTGGCCGCCCGCCTGGACGCGACGGGCGTGCCTGGGATGGTGGCCATGACCGCCGCCGCCGACGCGGCGGTGGCACGCGCGCGGAGCATGGGGATTGGCCTCGTCGCCACCGCCGGGTCGGTCGACGGCACCGGCGCCATTGGCTACTATGCGCGGCGGGTGGCGGCGGCGGGCTTCTTTTGCCTAGCCGCCAGCGGCGCGTCGCCCCCACTGGTCGCCCCCGTCGGCGCGTCCGCGGCGCTGGTCGGCACCAACCCGCTCGCGTTTGGCATCCCCTATGGCGGGAGCGCCGGGGACGATGCCGACGGCTTGCACGGCAGTGACGGCGGTGCCGCCACTGGTGCGGTGGTGGCGGACATTGGCACGTCCGCCATGAGCTACTGGGAGGTGGCCCGCATGGCCGACGACGCCCCCCTGCCGGCGGGGGTGGCGCTGACCACCGACGGCGCCGAGGCCGCCACCGCCGCGGCGGCAGCGGTGCTCCGCCCGTTTGGCGGCCCGCGGGACGCGCACAAGGGGTCTGCGCTGGGCCTGCTCGTCGAGTGGCTGACGGGCCCGCTGGTCGGCGCCACCGTCGTGGGTGGCGCCGCCGGCGGGTCGGCGGCGGGGTCGTCGGCCACCGACGGGCCGGCGGGGTGGGGCAACTTTGTGCTTGCCATTGACCCGGGGCTGCTGCGGTCGCGGGCGGCGGTGCTGGGCGAGACGAGCGGGTGGGTGGCGGCGTTGCGGGGGGGGGGGTGGTGTTGCCGGGCGCCGGGGGGGCCGCCCGCCGGGAGACGGCCAGGGCGCGGGGGGTGCCCGTCGAGGCGGCCGTGTGGGCGCAGCTGCAGGCGCTTGCGGCGTGACGGCCACGCGGGGCTGGCGCGCGGGCAGAGGGGTATACAGCGTCGGAAGACGGGGGTCGAAAAGATGGATTAGCGACTATTTTCATCACATTATTATCAAAACCTGGTCGATAGGAGCCACGTGGTGATCATGCGCCTCGTCCCGCCCTTCGAAAGAGATCTGTGTTTAAGAGACACAACGGCACACGCTTGAATTGGAGGGCAAGGGGGGGCACGGAGACGAGTGCAAGTCGCCGCCGCCGCGTGGCCGCGCCCCCCACTCAGTCCGTTTGCCGCCCCACCCACACTTTCCCCCCCACGCGGCTTCCCGGTGTTCCGCCTCGTCGGTGATGCAAACGGTGAAGGCGGCGGCGCTCATCGAGCCCACCACCCCGGGAGTTGCCTGCCCGCGCCCCCTGTTTGCTCCCCACCCCTCGTCAAGCCTGACAGTTGCGCCGTAATGGCGGCGCCACTCTACCAGGCGCCGCCTGCCGCCGCGGATGCATAAACGTCAGGGGGTCCCCGGCGGGCGTGCGAGGCAGGGCGGCAACGCGGCCGGGGTGGGGCCGGGGGGGACGGGCGGGACGAGGGGGCCGGCCGGCGGCTGCATTATTTTGCTCCTCTTTCCCCTCCACCCCCTACCCCACTTGCCTCCCGCGCTCGCCCAGCCGCTGCAGTCCCCCTTCTTTCCTTCTTCTCGTCCTCCCCGCGCCAGGCAGGGGCCCTGCTCTTTGACGCTGGCTTGGAATTTCACGCCCCGCCGCTGCTGCGGGCGCCGCTGCCTCCCGAGAGGGGCGGCCACACGCCCCCGCTGCCACCCTCACCCCCCCCCCCCCCCCCCCCCTCCTCCCCCGCGCATGTCTCTCCCCCTCTTTGCCAACGCGGTGGACAGGGGCGCCACGATGGCAGTGGCGGTCCCCTACCCCCTCAGTGGCCGGGGACGCTGTTCGTTTTCTTGTCTTTCGGGACGATGGGCAGCCGCCCTGGTTCTCTCCTCCCGGTGAGGCGGGGGGGGGGGGGGGGACCACGCCGTGTTGCACGCTTGGCTGCCTGCCAGACGGGCGGCCGGCCGGCCTCGTGTGGGTGGCGTATCGTCGTCGTCGGCGCCCCCCCCTCCTCACCCGCGGCACGCGCTGCCGCCGCTACTATCGAGCCGCCGCAGCAGCAGCGCGACGGCAGCCGCGGCAGCGGCAGCGGTGGTGGCGGCGGCAGCGGTAACAGCGGCGGTGGCGACGGGGGTGGCTTGGCGTTGGGGGTGGGGCTGGCGTGGGGGCTCCTTACCGCGCCGCTCCCCCCCGCCTCTCCCTCCCCCTCCCCGCCCACGGCTGGGCGGCCGGCACAGGCTCGCAGCGGCTGCGGCGCGTGGGGTGGGCGCTCTTTTGGCGCCCTCTTCTCGCCACCCCCCCCCCCCTTAGGTTGCGCCTGCGCACGGGTGGGTGGTTCCCACCGAGGACGACCCACGACAGCAGCAGCAGCAGCAGCAGCAGCAGCACTCGATAGAGACATCCCCCTGCCCACCACGCCCCTGACTGTCTGCTACGCGCGCTGTCCCCTGACGCACGCCGGCCTGCGACACCGGGGGGGGGGGGGGGGGCGGCAGGAGGTACGCGCGCGCAACGCAACGCGCGGCGGTGAGCCATCCGGTGGGGCGGCGTCACCGCGCTCCCCAGAGACGTGTTGCCCGCTTGGGCATGCCGGGCGGTGACGACGACGGTGGCGGCGGCGGGGGTAGCGGCGGCGGCGGCCACTGCGGCGGCGTCGGCGGCAGAGGTGACGGCAGCTTACGGTGGGGTGGCGGCGGCGAGAGCACCGCGGGGACAGGGGGGGGAGCTGCAGACGTTGAGCGGCACGTGCCGCCGCCGCTCTCGCTGCCGCTGGTGAGCGGCGGCCCCAAGTCGGCTGCGACAGAGGCCATGGCCGGTGCGTCCCCGACAGGCGTGCAGCAGCACGCCGCGGCGACGGCGGCGGCGTCGGCCGTTGCCGCCTCAGCGCCACCGGTGAGCGTGCCGCCGGCGCCGGCACTGCCAGGCGGCGTCATCCCGCTGCCTCCAAGTCGCAGCGCTGGCGGGGGCGGGGGTCAAAGGAGGGAGGGGGGGGGTAATGGGGGGGAGAAGATGGTTGCGGCGCCCACCGCCCCTACTGGCAACGGGGCTGGGCCGCCTGCGGCCGACGGGGTTATGGAGACGCCCGGCGCTGCGCCCACAGCGGCAGCCGCCGTGCCGTCTGGCGCACCCCACGACCGGCCAGGGACAACGCCGGTGGCCGCGGGTACGCCTCCAGCTGCCGTAGCCTCCGTCGCCAACCCAGCGGGTGGCGCCTTAGACGGCGGAGCCGCGGGCGCCGCCGCGGCCACCGCGGCAGCGGCTGCCGCCACCCCCGCCACCCCCGCGGCTCTGGCCGCGCTGTACAAGGGTCGGGGCAACACGCACTTTGCCGCAGGCGCCTATGATCAGGCCATAGCAGCCTACACCGCTGGGCTGGACGCGGAGCCGAGGAATGTCAACCTTCTGAGCAACCGGTACGTGACAGGCGAGGAGCGTTTGGCCAGTGGGGAGGGGGCGATAAGCCGCGTGTGCTGCCGTTGGGCGGATTTTTGGGGAGAAACGACCGCCCTGGCGTTCGCGCATCGGCACAGCGGCTATCGTGTGTTCTTGCGTTGCGTGGCCTACGCTGCTGTGTGCCTACGTGTTCCTTCTGACGCACCTGCGTTTTTGAGTCCGACTTGTGCTCTTTCCGCCTTGACTATGGTCCGCCGTCCCACAGCTCTGCGGCGCACCTCAAGCTGCTCCATTATGCCGACGCAGAGGCCGACGGCCGCGCCGCTATTGTGGTAGACCCCACGTGGCCTAAAGGGTGGTGGCGCGTCGGGGTGGCTCAGCTGGAGGCGGGTCGCCCCGCCGAGGCGGTTGCCACCTTTGACGCGGCACTCGGCGCGTGTGGCCCACGGGATCCCAACCTCCGCTCCGCCCGCCGCCGCGCGCTCGACGCGGTGGAAGCGCACACGCATCTGGCGGCGCTGGCGGCACCGGCTGTACGCTCACAGCCGCTGCCTCACCCGGGTGCGGCGCTGGCGCTGAGTACTGGTGCCACCGCCGCGGCGGCGGCCGCTGCCAAAGATGCGGCTCGGTTGCGGGGGGAAGGGCATGACGGGGGGGGCGGGGGGGCGGTGGGCGGCGGCTCGCCCACAGATGGTGCCAGCAGCGTGCGGCCGCCGCCCAAGGCGGTCACGTCTGGGGTCGGTGTCAGTGGCGGTAGTGGCGGTGGCGCGGGCCGGCCCGCCGCGCTGGTGGTGGCGGAAGAGATCCCCCGCGTGCTGAGCGCCCAAAACTACTACGCGGTGCTTGGGGTACCCATCCACGCGTCGGCGGGGGATATTAAGCGGCGCTACCACGCGCTCGCGCGGGTGCTGCACCCGGACAAGTGCCGCCTCGCCATGGGCGGGGAGGCCATGCGCGACGTGTCCATGGCCTACACCACCCTCTCCTCCCCGGTCAAGCGCGCCCTGTATGACCGGTACATGCGGGACGTGATGAAGGCGGACGCGGCCGGCGGCGGCAAGTCGCCTCGTGCGGCCGCCGCTACCGCCGTGGCCGCCACCGACCCCACAGGCGACGCGACGGCCGCGGTGAATGAGAGCGGCGCCACTCCGGCGCGCCCCACCCCCTCGTACAGCGAGTGGGAGGCGGCGCAGTCGGCGGCGGTGGACCTGCCACCGTGGCTCGTCTGCATCCTGGGCGTCAATGGCGGCGGCTGCTGCGTTGCGACGGTGCTGCTGCTGGCGCTCCTGCCGTTGGCGCTGGTGGCCGTTGCTGTGACGGCCATTGCGTGGCTGGTGTGGGCGCCCTTCCGTGCGTGGCGCCGGTTGCGGCAGGGCGCTGAGGCGGCGGCCGAGGCGGACCGCCGGGCGGCGGCCAAGGCGGATGAGGTGCTCCAAGATGTGATGACCGGGCATGTGTAGAGGGGGTGGGGGCGGGGCACGCGTCTCTGTCTTGGTGCAAATGCAGGGAGGGGACGCGGAGGGGGGGGTGGTGCGAGGGGGTGAGGGGGTCGCCGTTGGAGGGGATGGGGGTGGGTGGGGCGAGGACGTGGAAGTGGGTGTGGGGGGGCTGCCGCCCGCCCGATCGGGATTCATTGGTGCGAGACTGCTGCCCGTGAGGGCCTTCGATGGATGCTTCAACAGCGACGCGTCCGCCACTGCCACCACATCGCCCGCCCTCGCAGCGGGCCAGGCACGGCGCCTGCCGCTCGTCCCGTCCCCCCGTTTGGGGCACCCGCCGTCCCCGTTGTCGGAAAGGGGCGGCCAAGACGCAGACTCCGTCTGCTCCAGGCGCGCAGCGGGGGCGACGCCCCTGGGTTCCCCGCCCACTCGGTCGCAGCGCTCTCACACAACGGCTTCCCCCAGCGCCGGCGGGGACGGGGGGGTCTGGCCGCGTCGGGCCGCCACCGGCCCGCTCGACAGACATTTGGGCGGGGCGGCATGCCGCCAGGTGCAGGTCGGATCACACGGCCGCCGGCCACCGCTCCGCCTACCCTCCGCGACCGTCCGTTCGGTGCGCCCCCCCCTCCACCTCGCTGGCTACTTCGCCCCCTTGACCCAGAGCGCATCTCGACGCCAGTCCATCCATCCCCCTCCCCCCCCTTACCCCCCCCCCACCCCCCCCCCTTTGCCCGTCTCCCTGGTATCTCCCCCCTCTCCGTCTGCGGACGCCCATCGCTGCCAGAGTCCCCGCTCCCGGCCGCCGCCGCCGACGCGGGCCATGCATCCCACCGCCGCCGCCGGGGCTGTGGCGGCGGCGCGCTCGGCCACCGCCACGGCGGTGCGCCTCGGGTGGCGCCGCGGCGGCGGCGGCGGCGGGGGCGGCGTCGCCGGTGGCGGTGGCGGTGGCGTTGGCGGTGGCGGTGGCGGTGATGGTGGTGGCGGTGGTGGCGCCGCCCGCCGCTGCCTGGCGGCTGCCGTCTCGAGGGGCGGGGCGCCGCCTCCGTCTCGTGCCGCTGCCTCCACCGCCGCCGCCGCCGCCACTGCCGCCGCCGCCACCCTTGCACCGGCACCGTCGGCGAGGCCGGCGGGAGGTGCGGCCGCCGCAGTGGCGGCGTCGGCGGCGGCGTCCGTACACGCGTCTACCTCCCTTCGCGGTAGGGTCCCCCCCCCCCCCGCGGCATCGGCCGCCGGGGGACATGCCCCTCCCCCTCCCGCTTTTCCATTGTCCCCCACCACCACCCCCCCCCCTTGCCCCCCAGAGACTGCCCCCACGGGCGCGCTGTTTGACCCCCCTGCGACCGCCCCTGCGTCTGCCCGGGACGCCTCTCCGCCCCCCGGCCGCACCCGCGTGGCAGCGGCGCAGGCGGTGGCCACCGCCGACTATGACTACCACCTCCCCGCCCATCGCATCGCGGTGCGGCCTGTGGCCGGGCGGGATACGTCCAAGCTCCTCGTTGGGATCTTGTCACCCCCCACCGACGGCAACGGCAACGGCAACGGCAACAGCAACGACAACAGCAACGGCAACGGCGGCGGCGGCACCCCCCCCTCCCCCTCCTCCCCCTCCTCCCCCCCTCCCCCCCCACACGGTGAGGTGGCCGTCCGCCATGCTACATTTGGGGACCTGGTGTCGCTGCTACCGCCCCGCGCGGCGCTCCTTGTCAATGACTCGGCGGTCATCGCGGCGCGGGTGAGGGTGGTGAAGCGCGCGTCGGGGGGTGGGGCGGAGCTGTTTTTGCTTGCCCCGGCGACGGGGGGGGACCCGGCGGTGGCGCTCGCGACGCCCCTGCCGGCGGGCGAGTTTGGCAGGCCTGCCGGCCGCCCGGCGGCGGCGGCGGCGGCGGCGGCGGCGGCGGCGGGTGCGGCGGCGGCGGCGGGAGGGGTGGCGACGGGGTCGGCCGAGTGGTCGTGCATGATCCGCGGGCGCCACATCCGGGCGGGGGACGAGCTCACCTCCCCGTGCGGGCGGCTGCTGGCGCGGGTCCTTGCCCGGGGGGAGGACGCGGCCGACAGCGTCGTGTCACTGCGGTGGCTCGCCGAGCCGCCGCCGCCGCGGTGGGCGGCGGCGGCGGCGGCGGCGGCGGAGGCGGCGACGGGTGACGGGGTAGCCTACCCGCCCGGCGCCGACGCACTGGGCGTCCGCCCCTCCCTCGCGGAGGTGCTCAGCGTCCTTGGCGTGACGCCGCTGCCGCCCTACATCCGGCGGCCCGCCACCGCCGACGACGCGACCGACTACCAGACGGTCTTTGCGGCAACGGCGGGGAGCGTGGCGGTGCCGACTGCGGCGCTCCACTTTACGCCCCGCCTGCTGGCGGGCCTCGCCGCGGACCGCCCCGACGTGGCCGTCGAGCGGCTGACCCTCCACGTTGGCGCCGGCACCTTTGCGCCGCTCACCGCCGCCGCCGCTGCGGGCCACGCCATGCACGGCGAGCGGTTTGGGGTGCCCACATCGACGGTCGCGGCCGTGGCTGCCGCGGCGGCAGCCGGGCGGCCGGTCGTGGCGGTGGGGACGACCGCGGTGCGGACGCTCGAGACGCTCTACTGGCTGGGCGTGCGCCTGCTGGCGGGGGAGGGGGGCGCTCCGGCCGACGGCGAGTGGGCGCTGGACCAGTGGGAGGCGTACGAGTTGGCCGACGCGGCCGACGCGCGACGGGCAGCCACCCCCACGGACGGCACGGCCCCCACCTCCCCTGACGGTAGCGCCGACGGGACCCCCTCCCCCTTACCCCCTGGGGGCGTCTCCGCCACCGCCGCCTACACCGCATTGGCATCGTGGGCGGCGGCGACGCGCGCGCCCGCGGTCGTCGGCACCACCCGCCTGCTCATTGTGCCTGGCTACCGCTACGCGGTGGTGGACGGGCTGGTGACCAACCTGCACCAGCCCCGGTCGACGCTGCTGTTGCTGGTGGCGGCGTTTGTGGGCGGCCGGCGGGCACTCGCGGCGGCCTACGCGGCCGCCCTGGGGGGAGGCTACCGCTTTTTGAGCTACGGAGACGCCTGCTTTTTTGTGCCCCGCCCGCTGCTCGGGGGGGGGGAAGGAGAGGGGAAGCAGGGGGGGGGGGGGAGGGGGCAGCCGCCGGGGGATAGGCTGCGCAGGGGGGGGGGGGGGAAGGGGGGAAAGGGTGCGTGCGAGATGGGTGCATGCTCGCGCGTCAAGGATCACTGCGCTGCGAACGCGCCGCGAAGTGTGGACAACGTAGTTGAAGCAGACAGGCCTCATGACGAGAGATTGAAGACAGAAAGTGAATGAAAGACAAGAGAGAGCCCGATCGAGCTGGGCTCCTTGACCTTCCGCTGGCGGTTGGATTCCACGATTACACATATAGGTAGACGTTAAAATTTTTGATCCGGAAAGCGGACACGATGCGGAGGAGGGGCGGGGGAAGAGGGGTGTACGGGAGAGTGGATGGGGGGAGGAGGGGGGAAGGGCCCGCACGCCGACAAGGCGGGTGCCGAACAGAACACCCTAGCACGCGACGATCTTGACGCAGGTCTTCTTGGTCACCACGTTCTTGAAGCAGGTCTTCTTGACCAGCTTCTTGGTCTTGCACACCGTCGTGGAGATGCCATGGCCGTACGCGCCGATCGTCGCTGGGCAGGGGATGATAACCAGCTCGGTGGTGTCGCAGCTAAAGGCCACCTTCGCCGTCGTCGAGCAGTCAAACGACTTCTTGCAGCACTTCTTGTTGACAGTCGTCGTCTTCTGACACGTCTTCTTCACGCCCCCCGTGACACAGGTGGAGCCGGCGGCGACGCCCGCCGGGCACTTCACCACGACCGCCGGAGTGGAGCAGTCCACCGTCGTCACCACCTTGACGGGGATGACGCAGGGGGTCGCCACGGGCTTCTTGGCGCACGGCACCGTGCACGGCACCGACGTCTGCACATCCTTGATGCACGTCCCCGTCACGGTCACTGTCTTGGTGCACGTGCCTGACGTGTAGTGCCCGGCGCACGCAACGGCAATGGTCTTGGTGACCGGGCACGACACGGTTACCTTCTTGGTTGTCACGCAGGTGGCGGCGACGACGCACGGCTTTGAGGTCGTCGTCGTCGTCGTCGTCGTGCCCGTCGACACCACCACCGACGCGCCGGTGCCGTACGTGAAGGTCTTGTCAGAGGCGGCAAGCGCCGCCTTGGCGGGAGTGCCCGCGGTGGCCGCGGCAGCGGCAGCGGCGGCAGTGGTGGCCACCGCTGCGGTCAGGGCGAGGGCGGCGGCGATGGCACCAAAACGAGCCATGACGAGGAAAGGAGGGGTGGGAGAGGGAGGGGGAGCGACACAGGCGGAAAGAGGGAGTAAGCAGCTCGTGGGGAGAGCGCGAAGAGACGCTGGGGGTGGACGAGGAGGGGAGGGGTTTGGTAAGGATGGCTGCTGGCTGCGGAGTGCTGGCTGCGAAACGAGACGTGCTGCTCATCCGGATGCGCTCGGCCGCGCCTCACTTGTACTCCCCCGCGGACGGGCGGGACGAGAACGCCTCTGCGCCCGCCCGCCCGCCCGCAGGCCCACCCGCCCGCCCTGCCCGCCCTGCCCGCGCCCCCCCCCCCCTCCGCGCAGCGTCAGTGACGTAACCGGCGCGCACGGGCAGCGTGGCGAGGGCGCGCGGGGGGGGGGCGTCGCGCCTCTTCCGCAGGACCCTCCTCCCACCGCCCCGCCCACCACCCCACCCGGCTGGTCGCGCCGTGCAAGGGTGGGGGCGGGAGGGGACGGACGGGGAAGCGCGTTGGGCGTCACCGCGGGTAAGGCCACTGGGATGGCAAGTCGCGCCGCCGCCGCCGCCGCCGCCGCCCGCGCGGCGCCGGCCGCCCCCGCCCTTGCCGCCCATCCCGCTCCCATCCACCCTTTGCAGGCGGTGTCGCCAGTCCAACTAATGGTGTTGGTCACTGCCCCGGCGGACGGCCAACGCCCGGGTGGAGGGGAGAGACGGAGCGGGCGGGGCAGAGGAGATTGGGAGGAGGAGGGGTGGGCAGCCGCCCCCACGAGGGGGCGTCCCCCCCCCCCCCCCCCTTCCCTGGGGGCAGAGAGCGACAGAGAGCGACAGCGGCGCAAGATCGGCCGCCTCGGGAGACGCGAGCACCCCCCCTCCCCCTCTCTCCCCTGCCACAAAGGCTGGGCAGGGAAGGGGGGGGAGGACGGGGAAAGGAGGCCGGCACGAGGCCTGGCACCCTTCCCATTCACACTCCGCCCCCCCTCCCCCCGCCTGTTCTGGGGGAAGGGTGGTGGGAGTCTCGCCCCCAGCAGCGCGGCCAGCCGAGCGGCCAGCCGGTCCCGTCGGCGGGCGACCGGGGCCGGCCGGGCGGGGCTGTGGGATTGTTTTCCCATCCCCCGGGCGGGGGGCCGCCCGCCGCGGGCCCCCGCCCGCCGCCGCCGCCGCCACTGCCACCCGCGCCGCTTCATCGCGCCCGGCGAGTGACTGAACTGTAAATGGCGGGAGGAGGGTATGAAGCGGGGGCCCATGGGGCTGGCTGTGGGGGGGGGCTGGGGGCGGGGGGGGAGAGCGGGTGGCTGCCCGGACCTGCCCCCGTCCGCCCCCTCTCCAACCGCTGGGGCCTGGCATCGACGCGGCGTTGTGGCACGTCACTTTCTGCGGCAGCTGCCCCGACTCCTGGCGTACACCGTCCATTAATGGGGGGCGGGGGCAAGGCGCCGCCGCGGCACACCGCCTCCCCCCCACCTTGTCAAGCGCTTGACTCACGCCCCCCCCCCAACACCCCGTCCCATTGCCCTTGCATTGCCGGCGCGGCGGGCGTGGCTACACCCGCGGGCGGCCACGCCGTCCTCCCACCCCGCCCCCGGGCCGCCCTCACCCCTCCCCCCGCCGCTCAGGGTTTACGCCAATGAGTTTGCGCCACGCCCGCCCCACGCCGCGCGCCGTCCTCCCAAAGGTTTCCCCTCCGCCTCGCCTGGTTGCGGACCTCTGCCAGCGCCGCGGCGGCGGCCGCCTCTGTTTACTCATCCACCAACACACCCTCGCCCCACCCCCCGCCACCCACCCATCCTCCCGCCCACCCATCCTCCCACCCACCCACCCACCCACTCATCCACCCCCCCCGGCCAGCGGGTTGTGGCGGCAGGCGGGCAGGCAGGCACGCCACGGGGGCAGAGCCCGTCGCGGCCCTGTCAGCTCTGCGTGGCGGAGCTGACGGTCGATGCCTACGGAGGCATGGCGGGCGGTGCGCGTGGCGGAAACCCGTTGCTGCCAACGGGGCGTGCAGAAGGCTCAACGGAGGTGGCCCGCACGGGCGCAGGAGGCCACGCGTCGGCGGAGGCGGCGGCGGGCGACGGCGGCGGCTGCGGGCGACGGCGGCGGCGGCGGCGGGGACAATAGACTGCAATATTAAGGTCGAAATACCTCCCACAGAGGATCTAGGGATATTCGACAGGCGGCATTTCGAAGACCTTCCACAGAGGTGCCACTACAGCATAACCTGGGATTTTGTACTGGACAGGTCTCCGCCATGCCTTTTTGAACGACAATCTGCGTACCTCCCCAGGACCTCTTTTTGCATCTCCTCCGAGGGACCATTTTGTCATGACCTATTACCGCAGGCATCGCAATTTACATTGATCGTTTTATTGATTGTATCAACCTCGCCTACACCCCACTGCTACTCCCCGCTACCGCTGAGGGTAGGGGATCGGTACATAAGTTGCTAGACGCTGAGCCATCGGCAAACAGAGAAGACAGTCGTGCACAACGCACAGCCACAACAGAGACAGCAATGGGGATTGGCAGCATGTCAGCTTCCATCATGGGCGCAACCCTTCTCCCCTTCCACCGCCCACTCATACACACCCTGCAGGAAACAACGTGTGACACCACCCGCCAGCTCTCCCGCCATCGCTGATAAGCCCGCCCCCCCACCGCGCACCTACCGGCACCCCTCCGCACCCACAAGCTTGCTCCCCCCTGAGCTACGTACCTGGGCGCGCGCGGAGGTTGATCCAGCTTATCTTTCCACGAAGAGGTCTTGACCTGTAAAGGGGAGATGAGGGGGGTGGAGAGCGAAAGGAAGTGAACACAGGGGGGGAAGGACGGATAAAAAGGGGATGGCCGCAAGACACAAAATAGCTGCAGCACCGCCAGTCGTACGCGAGGACACACTCATGGATGCGTCAGTCGCAGCACAGAACCACCCGGCACCAGCTGGGCAGCACCCCTAATCGCCCCACGGCTCCACCCACTCCGACCCCAAGGGCCATTTCCACCACTTCAAAAAAAAAAAAAAAAAAAGAGCATGCCTGGCGCCCAAGCCAGCTAGCAGGCCGGCAACACACCTTGACCGCGTGTCGCTCAACCTGCTCGCGCACGCCCGGGGAGCACCGCCCCCCCCCCCCCCCAAAAGCATCCGGTCCTCGAGCAGCGCCAGCAGCAAAGACGGCCCGGCGGGTTCAGCTGCAGCGGCGGCGGCGACAGCGACGCCAGTGCTGCATCTCCGACAATGGGGGATACGGGGGGCAACGGTCCAGCGCCGCGGCGGAACCCGGCGCGTCCTTGCGTGTAGAGAGCCCCGCCGGCAGTGGCGGGGCGGCGGGCGACCCGCGGCGGCCGGCGGGCGCGCGGCCGGCGGGCGCGTACCCGCGGCGGCGGGCAGGCGCGCACCCACGGTGGCCGTCACCGGCAGGGAAGGTTGCGGCGGTGGCGGCGGCAGGCGGGGGAGGCGGCGGAGGCGGATCTATCGTTTCCCCCCCGTCCCCCCCTCCCCCCCCCACCCAGCAGTTCTCCCAGCTGGGGCAGGCGGGCCCGTTCACCTGACACAAAAAAGCGCACCAGTGCGAGACACTGTCAGCGAACACTGGTGGCGCTTGTTCAATTGGAACCCCAATGACATCTTGGCAGGCAAGGGGGGGCTAAAATGAAGATACAGATAGGTCTTCGCGACACGTCCGTAAGACCTATGCTGTACTGTACCAGGTCATGACAGAAAGCTCACACAGAGGTGACTCACAGGAGCTCCTGATCGCCCCAATGGTCTCATGGGGGTCTTCGGGTCTGAGGAAGTTTTCTGCATGTCGCATTTCTCGTCCTTGGAGGTCCTGCCTTCCGCGGACCGCATTTGAGATCCTCAGAGGATTCGGTTGAGGTCTAGTGGATGCGGGCGTCGGGGAAGGGAAGGCCTTCCCACACGCCCAGTACAGATGGGTTTCTTGCCGACCTATGGCTTGCCACCCCAAGAAGCAGCGTGAAGCACCGAAGATAAAAGAGGAAGAAAAAAGCGCTTCGAAAAGAGGAGCTCGCAGCGCTTTTGAAGGTGTATCGCTGTCTTATTTCCTCTCTGCCAGGCCGGACCCGAAAAAAGTGCCCGTTTGTGTCTCTCTGGGGGGTGTTTCCGGGCCTCTTTGTGCGTGTTGCAGGAGTCTTCAACCAATAAGATGCACCCGTTCAGACCCAGAAGTCCGCTCTTCACTGGGTGTGAAGGGGGGGGCGCGGAGGAGGCGGGGGGGGGGGGAGGCCGTGTTGGCATGCTAAAGCTCTCCCGTCGATCTTCTCCTCTGAGGTAGATACTGTGCTTCCTGTAAAACGTGGATGTTGAAGGGACGTGAGAGGTGGGATCCATTGGTCCAGACAGCGATTTTCATCACCTTCACGTACCGTCAACATCCATTTTTTACAGGAAGCACTATATGTAGCGAGCCACCACCAGTGCCCCAGAGGATGCCAGGCGGCGGTGGGGCGGGCGCGTCTGGCCCCACCCGTTGGCAACCCTCGGCGGCTGAGCTGCCGACCCGCGGGGGGCGGCGGGAGGGGGACTCGGCGCCCCGCGCCAATTGGAGGGAGAGGTGGCGGACGGCTCACCTCCTGGGCAGCCCAACGGGGTGGATGACGAGGTTGCGCCTCAAGCCCCTCCCCTCCCCTGCCCCCGGAGCGCGCTCCCCAGCCTGCCACGGGTGCTCGCCGCGGCCACGGGGCGCGTGGATCTGGTCGGCACACGCGTCCGGCCATCTTCTCCCCCCCATCCCCTCCCCTTCCCGACCTGGTCCGCACCCGCCCCTCGCCCGCGCGCCGCGTCGGCGCCACCTGAATCACCAGGCAGGGTGATCCCCCGAGAGCATGCCGGCAGAGGCAATAGAGGGAGCCACTGGGGCCTCGGTAACACCCGCCCTCATCCCCTCCCGCCCGCCTCATCTGCTGCAGCAGGGGGAATCGTGGGCGTCCTCCTGCGACGGTCGAGCGGCCCACTTTCGTGGGCCTTCTCCTCGCGCCCCCATCCTCTGCCATTCGCATGCGGGCCGCCCATTCAGGGAGGGGGGGGACAGCGGTGCGGCCAACACCGCTGTTGTTGCCCTGAACGGCGCTCGCGCGCGGGCGGATGGTGGGTGTGCCCCCGTGCTGGAGGCGGCACAACGTGGGCAGCGTGCAGTAGCTTGATTGAGGACGAGGCACGATGGGGGATGCCATCATGGATGATCCGACTCCGGTCGCCACTCAGGATACATCTCTCTTTCATCCCCCACCGCGGCCCTCCCATCCCTTCCCCCGCGCACTCTCCACGCACCTCCTCTCGATGATTTCTCTTCTTGTTGTTCTTAGTGTCTATGTTTCTTTAATTAATATTGGTCAGAGATCTCTATCTTATTTGGATAGATAGAAATTCTATTTTCGCACTGTTTGCACTTCAACACGGAGCTGCCATTGGTCGGAGGAGCGCCATATGAGGCTTTCTATTGGCCTGTTGCGTTACTGTCGCCACGAGGCAAACCTCGTGGTACAGCAATATCTTGGGCGATGCCCCATTTACACTTTCGGCGGAAACCTAAATGAATGGCAGTCACCATGGAACAGAGCATCCTATTGTGCGTCCCGTAAAAAGTGGACGTGCACGGGTCGTGCAGTGTGGGTTTGATTGGTCAAGTGGCCGATATTCGACATGATCACGACACGAGCACGTCCACTTTTTATGGGACGCACTATATTTACTCTTTCACGCAGGAGGCAGGCAGAAGGCGGCGGAGGGAGGAGCCTGCCGCTCCATTGCGCACCGCGGGTGACTGGGAGGGGGGGATCTCTTTGCACGCGTGGCAAAACGACGCGGCCGGGAGGCGACCTGCGCCATTCTTCTTTTCTTCCCGTGCTGTTGCTGTGTGTTCATCTTACATGAAATTTTAGCTACTACTTCGCACCGAGAGTGTCGATGGCTCATGGGGTGCGCGAGAACGCTACGATGCGGTAGGCAACTGGTGATCGGAGGAAGTGCTTGCCGCCCCATCATGATGCGCGCGGGGGGTGACCGGGACAGTGGAATACTTTTGCCCTTGTGGCCAAACGACAAGGCCGGGGGCCGGTTGGCCACGCGGGCGGTCACGTCGCGAGCTTCGTGGTGGCTGGTGGGTTATCGGGGGTGGTGGTGCAGAGGTGAGTTTGGCATTCGCCTGTCTCCCTATGGCCGAGGTACTGCAGATCAGGCCTGCCGTGAGTGTCGCAGGGAGAGGTGACAGGTGAAGAGGAAGATCCGCAGATCACGTGTTCACTCTGTGCGAGCGGGTGCACGCATGACCATCCATGTTGATCAACGGAAGGCTGCGTACGTGTGTACTTGTTGGAACAAATATACGTGGACAGTACACTCCCAGCAGGAAGCGACGGCCATTCCGGAACACCCGCCCACCACCTGCTTTTTCCCTTGGCTATCGCCGCGTGCCCCGCTGCGTCCTCCTCGACCTGCCCACTCTTGTCCCCCGGCCGCGGCGCCACACCGTGTCTCAGCCCCCCTCCCCGCCGCCGCGATGCCCCCCCCCCCCCCATATCGCTGCAAACGCTGGGCGCCGGCCGCGACGTTGGCCGCAGCTGCTTCCTCCTCTCCATCGGACCCACCCGCGTCCTCCTCGACGCGGGCCTCCACCCCGCGAGGCGGCACCCGGCCGACCGGTACCCCGCCTGGGAGGCCATCCCGTCGCCCACCACCATTGACGTGGTGCTGCTGTCGCATGCGCACTTGGACCACGCGGGCGCCCTGCCGCTGCTCACCGAGGTGGTTGGCCACCCGGGGCCCGTCTACGCATCGGCCGCCACGCGGGACCTGCTGCCGCCCCTGTTTGATGACCTCCTCGCCGGCGGTGGCAATGGCTGCGGCGGCGGACCGCCCGTGCTGCCGCCCTACACCGCCACCCAGGCGGCGGCGGCGGTGGCCAAGGTGGTTGCCACCCCCCCCCCGGGCACGCCCTGGTCCCCCGCCCCCGGGGTGGTGGTGGTGGCGACGGTGGCGGGCCACGCCCTCGGCGCCCTCTCCTTTGCCATCACCGCCCACGGCCGGCGTGTCGTTTACGCGGGGGACCTGTCGGTGGACGAGGCGCCGCCGTCACCGCTGCGGCCGGCGTGCCTCGACCGCACCGCCCCGCGGGCCGACCTGCTGCTCCTCGAGGCCACCGCCGCGGGCACCTGGGCGCGGCCGCCGCGGTCGGCTCGCGCCGCCGCGCTCGTCGCCGCCGTTGCCACTGCCGTGGGAGAGGGGGGGAAGGTGCTCCTCGCTGTTCCCGCCGTAGGGCGCTACCAGGAGGTGCTGCTGCTGCTCGACGCGGCCGCCGGGGGTGGGGGGGTCCTGGGGCGGGTCCCCATTTTAGGAGGCTCCCCGCTGGGGTGGCGTGTCAATACCATTTACCGCCGCCACGCGGGGGCGTATGGTTCGCCGTATGCCGCCGCGGGGGGGGGGGGCGGGGGGGCGGCCGCGTTGCCACGCCCCACGCCCCCTCCGATGCTGCCGCCGCCACCCGCCAATGGGGACACGGCCACGAGCGTTCCCCCCCCCCACCACCCTCTTCCCCAACCGTCGCCGCCGCCGCGGTCGCCGTGGGCGTTTTCTCACATCACCGCCTACCGGCGGACCGAGCACTGGGCGCCGCTGGTAGCCGAGCCGGGCGTGCCGGTCGTGGTGGTGGCTGCCCCCGGCTCAATGACCGGCGGCTTGTCGCGGGAGGTGCTCGTCGCCCTCGCGGGGGACCCGCGGAACTTGGTCGTCGCGCCCGCGTTTGCGATTGCAAACGCCCTTACGTCGCTTGCGTTGGAGGGCAGGCCCATTGATGGGGGCGGGGGGGGAGGAGGCGGGGGGGGGGGGTCTAGTGTGCGGCGCGGCCCGCTGGCCGCCACTGCCGGCTCCCTGTCTGGCTCGCCTGCACACCCCGCGCCGTTGGTGCCAGTGGCTGCTACCGCCGATGCGGCCGCAGCGGCGCCCGCCGCCCCTGCCGTCGTCCCTGTCGTGGAACAAGCGGCATCGGTCGCGGCTTCCGCCGCTCTGCCCACCGCGGCCGCCGCGATTGGGCACCGCTGCACCGCCAACGGAGGCGATGCCACCCCCCCTGCCCCGCTCCGGAGCCCCCCCACATCGCTGCGTTGCCGCGTCCTCCACATGCCCCTCTCTTCCCATGCAGACGAGCGGGGGCTGGTGCGCGCCGTGCGCGCGGCCCGCCCGACGGCGGTTGCGGTGGTGCACGGGGAGCCCGACCGCGTCGACGGCTTTGCCGCCCGCCTACGCGTCCGCTTTGCGGGGTTGACCGTCCTGACGCCCTCCAACGGGTCGGTAGTGGTGGTGCCGACACCGGGAGCGACAGGGAAGAGGGGACGTAGCGGATAGCGCGCTGACTCGGGCCGGTGCCTTCCCCCCCGTGGGCTTGGTAGTTCATGGTGTGGCTCATGCTGTTTTTCTCCACCCACCTGCTTGTGTCTCTTTCCACCCAGCAGAGGATGTACATGTGTGCGCAGGCTGTGATGTCCATGCGGCCAGCCAAGACCATCCGTTGGTCTTGCTCTCGCCCGCTCGCGACGCTTGGAGGCGCCTAGGCGGACGTGTCAGCCCGAGGAACAGGCGCGACAGACCGCTGTCGACCTCTAAGCGCGCGGATGCATGCACAGAGCACACAAATTCTCGTCGAAAACAAGACATTACGTAAGGAATAAACTGACTCGATCCGTCGCACACACCCACATTACCCGTCACAATCCCCCTCATGCACCCCTAACACCATCAGCCACGACCACGCCCGTCCGAGTACACCTACGGCATCTGCGACTGATCAATGGGCAGCCATCCCTACCGCCCCCTTCATCGCCTCGTCAATCACCTCGGACAATGTCGGGTGGGTGTGCACGCAACGCAGCGCCAGTTCCTCCACGGTCGTCCCTTGGCTGACCGCGTTGGAGCACTCCTGGATGAGGTCCGCCGCGTGGAGGCCAATAATGTGGACACCCAGGATCTCGCCGGTGCCCTTATTGAACAGCACCTTGGCCATGCCGTCCCCCTCTGCCTCGGCGAGCGCCTTGGAGTTGGCCCGGAAGTGGCCAAGGGACTTGCCCAGCTCAAAGCCGCCCTCCGCCGCCGCCTCCTTGGCGGCGGGCTCGCTAAGCCCCACGTACGCAATCTCAGGGTGGGTAAAGCACGCGGCGGGCACGGCATTGTGGTTAACCACGTGTGCGGCGTCGCCCTTGAGCGCGTGCTCCACCGCTGCCACCCCCTGGGCCGACGCTGCGTGCGCGAGCATCATCTTGCCATTGGCGTCACCGACGCAGTAGACCGAGCCGATGGGAGAGCCACCTTCCGCCTTGGTCAGCACCCGCATCCGGTCGTCGACCGGAACAAAGCCGCGTGCCAGCTCCACGCCCAGGCCGTCCAGGCCCAGGCCATCGGTAAAGGGAACACGACCCGTCGCCACAAGCACAGCGTCGACCTCAAGCACGTCCTGGATCTCCTTGGTCTTGGCGTTGGTCAGCTCGATGCGGACGGGCGTGACGCCCGGCTCGCCAGGCGTGACCTTGGTCGCAAACACGTTGGTGTGGAAATCAATGGCTCGCGGGGTGACAAGGAGCCGCTTGGCCACCCGCGCAATTTCTGGGTCGAAGCCAGGCATGATCTCCGGCATCGCCTCGACAAACGTCACGTTGGAACCGAGGGCGGTGTAGACGTCGGAAAACTCCAGGCCAATGTAGCCCGAACCAATGATGGCCACCCACTCGGGCACCGTCTCGAGCCGCAGTGCCCCGTCACTGGTAAATACCGTCTTATCATCCACCTCAATGCCCCGCGGCACAAACGGCACAGACCCGGGCGCAAGGATGATGGCCCCGGCGGTGACCGTCTTCCCGTCGCTCCCTGTAATGGTGTTGGGCCCCGACAGCGACGCCTTGGCCGTCAGCACTGACACGCCCGCCGCGGCCAGGGACTTGCCCATATTTTCCCGCACCCGCGACGCGAGGCCCGACGCGTGGCCCGCCACTGCCTCACGGTCGTACGACACGTCCCCCACAGATAGGCCGAGGGCGGCCAGGTGGTGCGCATTGCGCAGGTCCCGCACCCGCCCCGACGCCGCCAGCAGCGCCTTGGACGGCACGCACCCCCGGTTGACGCACGTGCCCCCCAGGTCGTCGGCGGTGAAGATGGCGGTGCGCTGGCCCTTGGACACCGCATGCAGGGCGGCGGCGTGGCCGCCCACGCCGCCGCCCACCACCACCACGTCATAGTCATAGGTGGAGGCCGGATCGCCCGTCGCCATCACCACCAGCTGGTAGGGCGTGCCGGGCGGGGGGGCGGTGGACCCGCCCGCCACGGTGGGCGACGAAGACCCGCGACGGGGCGCCGCCAGAGGCGGCCGTGGCCACGCCGCATGCCGCCGGCCGCCCGCACGCGCGGCGGCGGCAGCGGCAGGGGCAGATACAAAGGCGCCCCCACCGACGCTCGCGCAGGCGGCGGCGGAGGCGGTGGCCGTGCGGGCCACCGATCGAACCGGCCCGGCGACGGGGATGGCAAAGGCCGGCGCCATTGTCGCGGCGGAAAGGAAGGGAGGGGAGTGGTAGAAAGCTATCACTAGCGGGAGGGCCGCTAGAAACTACAAAGGTCTGGTCAGAAAGGAAGTCGGGGGCGGCGCGCCGGAAGGGGGGGGGCGGGGAAGGGCGACGTAGGTGGGGCGGTTGGATGGGGGCGGCACGGGGATCGCCGAGCGGGACGCCACCCCACACTGCGCTACTACGGGGGCCACTGCCGATGGTGGCCGCAGGCTCAAAGGCACTCTCTCCTTGCCACGTGGGCGATGCGATCAAGCCACACTGAACCGGTGGCCCAATCTCCATGCCAATCTCGGGGGCTGCACCAGCTCGGGGGATCAATTACGAGACATGCTTCCGAAAGAGAGTACTTGTCGTCTACGAAAAAGAGTCGAGTCTGCGAATAGTGATATTCTCTTCAGCGTGTTCGGGGATGCGGGAAAGAGAAGGACAGTGCGGGCGGTTGATACGAGGCGAGTTCGGCACCGCTCCTTCGACCCACCGAGTCTCCCCCTTCTGAAGACAAGAGCTCCTTCCCCCCCTTCCCACTCTTCTCCTGCCTTCCTGTGTATGAACCACATCTGACACCGACGGCGGCATGGCGTCCCTTGCCGACCAGTTCCTCGCCGACTTTGGCGACTCGGATGGCAGCGCCTCCGATGGCGTCGCGCCAGCCGACGCCGTGAACCGCCCCGGCGACGGCAGTGGCGGTGGCTCTGCAGCGGGTGGAGCCGCCCTTGGGGGTCATGCGGGACCCCTGCATGGGGCGGTTGACGCCGCACGCCCCCCCCCCGCTGCCCTGTCCTCTTCCATGCACGTAGGCGGCGCAGCTAGGGGGGACGGGGGCGCTGCTGGCGCCGGTGCTGTGCTCCCCGCCACCCCCTTTCGCCTGGCCCCCCCCCCAGCCAACCCAGACAATGTGCTGACCCCCGCCGGCACCCTCGACGACGCGCGGCTACAGGCGCTGCTCGCACGGGTGGCCCCCCTCCCCCCCGCCTACAACGACGGCGGCCGCCGCGACGGCAACGGCGCCGGCTCTTCCCCCCCCGCCCCCCCCCCGGCAGACTATGCGCTGGTGTCGGCGG
Organism: Pyropia yezoensis; assembly: GCA_009829735.1. Lineage (NCBI taxonomy): Eukaryota > Rhodophyta > Bangiophyceae > Bangiales > Bangiaceae > Pyropia > Pyropia yezoensis. The sequence goes on from CM020620.1 coordinate 5,130,390, forward strand.
CGGTGGCCGCGACCGCCGCCGTGGACGCGGCGATTGCGTCGGCCGATGCGGCGCTCCGGGCGGCGTACGCGCCCCGCTTCCCCGAGCTTGACGCCCTCCTCCCCTCCCCCGGCCCGTATGCGGCGGTGGTGGCGGCGCTGGGCAACGACCCGTCCCCCCGGGTGGACCTTACGGCTGCCCTCCCCTCCTCCGCGGCGGTCATTACGGTGCACCTTGCGGCTGCGTCGACGGCGGGGGTGCGCCTCTCCCCCTCCGACGCAGCGGCGGTCGCGGAGGGCGCGGCGCGGGTGGGGGAGCTCGATGCTGCCCGCGGCCGCCTCACCGCGTTTGTCACGTCCGCGGCGGGGGTGGTGGCGCCCAACCTGTGCGCGCTTGTCGGGGAGGGCCTCGCCGCCGCCCTGCTCGCCGCCACCCACGTGGGCGGCGCTGGTGCCGGCGCCGGCGCGTCGGGCGCCGCCGGGGGCGGCAGCGTGGCGCCCGCGGCGGCCGACGGCGGCCGTCTCCGGGCGCTCGCCTCCATGCCCGCGTGCAACGTGCAGGTGGTGGGCGCGGCGGGAGGCGCCGAGGCCGCCTCCCTGGGCGCCCTCCTCGGCGATGCTGCCGCCGCGCGCCGCCACCGGGGCCTCGTTTACGCGTCGCCGCTGGTGCGGGCGCTGCCACCCCATCTCCACGCGCGGGCGGGACGGACGCTGGCGGCAAAGGTCAGCCTGGCAGCGCGGCTGGACCTTCACCGCCGCCCGCCCGTAGCCGGTGCAGGGGCGATTGCGAGTGCGCCACTGCCCGACGCGGGCGTCGGCGGCGCCAAGCTGCGCGCCGCGGTGGAGGCCAAGTTTGCCGAGTGGACGACCCCCCCGCCGCGTCGGACGGCCAAGCCGCTGCCGGTGCCCGACTCAGCGCCGTCGCGGCGGCGGGGTGGCAAGCGGGCGCGGCGGGCCAAGGAGCTATACGGCGTGTCGGACATTGGGCGCGCCGCCGGGCGGCTGGCGTTTGGCGGCGACGGCGCGGGCGGCGCCGACGCGTACGGGCGCGCCGAACTGGAAGACGTGGAGGATGGAGGGGCTGGGGGCGGCGATGGCGGCGGCGCGGGCCTCCTCGCCGCCGCCGCGGGGGGGGCCGGGGGCGGCAAGCGCTTGCGGTTGGCGGTGCGGAGCTCAGAGACGCTGGCCAAGGCGGTCCGCCGGCGGCTGGGGGAGGGCGGCAAGCGCAAGGGGGGGGGGTCGGGCGTCCGTGGGGGGGCGGGCGCCGCGCCGCTGCCCGGGGGGGCGGCGGCGCTCAGTTTGGGCGCCGCGACGCCCATGCCGGGGGCGGGGTCGGGGGTTCTGCCGCTCGGGGGGCGCCGCTTTGGACCGGGCCCTGCGGGGCTATAGGCTGCGGGCGCCGCCCGTGATGGGGGGGGGAAGGGAACCGGTATTGTATGTACAGGACAGTTTGGAGCTACCTCGTCCAGGCGGGGGCGCCACCAGCACCCCGTCCCGGCCGGCGGCAGGCTCCAGCCAGGCACGCGGCGGCCAGGGTACACCCGCCCGCGTCCCATCTTTTGCCCCCTGCCCCAGCCCCTTTGGCGGGTCCGCTACCTCCGTGCTGCGGTAGACACCATTCCCCTGCATGCCTGAGTCATCCCCCGCGGCCTCTCGCCACTTCCGGCATCTCCCATGGCCGTAGCGGTCCATCGTCGGCCGTAGCTGCGCCCCCCAGACGCATCAATTTCCCAGTGTGACGAACTTGCAGGCTGATGGAGACGAATCCGCAGGCTGCGGATCTCGCGCGAGGGAACTTGCAGCCCATGGCATGGCTGACACAACTGTATGTATACCTTGCCCACCCCCTTGCTATATTTGGCAAGGATCGACGTTTATCGCAGTGTGGAGGCCTTTGTAAGGCCATGATCGCCGATCGATCGTGACTGGGTATTGTCACGCGCGTGACAATACTCAGTCAAACAAAACCCAATACTAACTGTACGCACATCTGAGATGCGCGCGGTGTGGCTCTGCGCCAGATGCCCACATCGGCAGCATCGGACTGTAGCCTCGGACTGTGGAGATGCGGAGCGTCAACGACCATGGCGAGCGTAACACAAGCGTTGAAGCACTCTGCACAGTCCATGGATCGCTCTCTTCAACAGCCGCACGGCGCACATAGAAGAAAGCGACTGGAATAGATGTGCTTGCGGCATTTTTCCGAATTTTGTCCCATGTGGACAAGAGCAAGAGCAAGTGTACAAGAGCAAGGGCCAATCGCAAGCTCGCAGCAGAGGGCTTACCAATGGCGTGCTGCAATATGTCTGTCGGAAGAACCTGATGATTGGCTATGGCCACAACTGCTCTCGCAACGAGCGCTGGTTGGTCAAAACACTCTTGTTTTTCATCGGATCTCGCCGGTTGGCCCTTTATCTCAGGTCATCTCTGTCAAGAACAGTCCGAAGCGCTCAGCCGGTGCTTGTTCTGCCCTCGAAGTGGTCAGAAATCCCGAGAGAACCCCCGATCACACTGTTCGTACAACAACGGACCCTCAGGCAGAGCAGTCATTGGCCAGAGAGGCAGCATCTGAGTCACATCATTGGTCAATCACAGTTTGCTCTTGCTCTTGACCACATGGGACAAAATTGGGAGAACTGCAATAGCATTGCCAAGACAGAAGAAGAATCACGATGGGCTTGAAGGGCTCCTCTAAAAAAAAGCCACAGAAGTCCCCCCACGCCATACACAAAGAGGGCTTCATGGGGCTTTGGGCGGTGGTGTGGCCCCGACATTGTGGACAATTATTGTGCATCCCCCAAAAAGTAGACGTGTCGCAGTCGTGAACGTGCAATTCGTGTGCACCACATGCTTGGCACGTGCGTGGAAGCTGTAAAATTTCAAGCAATTCGTGAGCACTCGTGCACAATGGGTGACTCTCATTCGCTGCACCATATCGATCGCGAGATGGCTTCACGTCCCAACCCCGTGTCCCTGCAAGAGCAGCGGAACATTGCCCATGAGATGGAAGAATGGGGACCAGATCAGGCGACAGCACACCACCCAGGGAGTGGGGTGCTCAATTCGTGTCTGGCCCGGAACGAAAAAAACATGAAGACCCAGGACGGGCGCGACCCTAGCTCGCTCTGTGTGGCTCAGAACCTTTCTCCGGTCCAGCGGACAGAAAATTCCTTGGCAGGGAGGCCGATCGTGCACCAGTTCCTGCCGCAGTTGTGCACCCGAGAAAAACCGGTGCCGCCGGGCTTCAGTGATGCCTGTGAGACCAGCAGGAGCAGAGATGTGTGCTGACTGACCGGCAGAAAATCAGCCTCGGCTGAGATCGCGCCGTCCACTGCTGTTGCGACTCCAGGCCCTCCAGGGCCGCCTGGATTGTGCTTGGGATGCACGTGCTGATGTGGACCTTGCGTGACGCCTCTCAGTCTTTGACGGGTACTAAAAATATATCTTTATATCTCATCTTGCCGATGTACGCATGTACATGCTTTTGAAAAGAACTAAGCGCGTAGAAAAGGCAGCAAGACTCAAAGCAGTCCTCGTCGCACCAGGCTCACCGGTGCTGATTGGCCACTTGGGCCCTAAATGCGTGTTTGCATCCAAAACAATCCAAGGCACTGGGCTCACGCGACCCGCTTCTGCCGCGTCTCTGGGCGCCCTGGGGCAGGCTGCGAAGTGAGCGGCTGAAAGTGCCTTGTTTGACCTGGCGTCAATCCACTCTGTCCGTGAGCAGGATGCTTCATTTCGTGGAGATCGCGCGGCCGGTTCGTCCTTCCACGGAGCCCTTCGTGACCACCCAGGAAGAGCACTTCCTGCGGGTTGGACGTCTGACCCCGTGTGACGCAGCACAGCCTCTGCCAAACCGCGCGCTGGGGCGAGCGCGACGGTTATTAGAATTTATTAATATTATGTCGCTGTACATTTTGCAGATTGGGAATTTGAAGAAAATCCGTAGTAGGTCCAGTTCGGTCGCTGGCGGTCGTGGCCGGTTCCTGGCCAAGTCGCCAGACCAAGTCAACTCGTGGACATTGGGTGTCGGCGCTGACGCGTTCAGCGTCCCTCCTCCATTCAAGCATGTACCCTATTGCTATCCGATGGCAGGTCATCGAGAACCGGCGCCAAGGAAAGTCATGGGCGTCCATTTTGGAGCACGTCGGGTGCAAGCTTGCAACTGCGAAGCAATGGTGGGCCAATTTCCAGCGCCACGGCTCCCCGTGGAACGATGATGTCATCCACAACAGGCATGCGGACGCCTCGGTCTTCAATCCAGAGTTTTTGGCGGCGCTGAACACCCTGGTGCGGTCCCACCCAGAAATGTTTCTTTGGGAAATGGAGGCAATATTCGGGAAGCTGGCGGACCTTCCTGGCTGGGAGCAGAGCTGGCCAGTGTCGACAAGCACTCTGTCTCGGATGCTGAACAAGATCGGATTTTAGGTGAAGCAGGTCGAGCGACTGGCGCTGGAGAGGTCGCAGGCGGTGAGGGTGGCTTTTTGTCGGTTGTACCGCCAAGTACCAGATCGCTGCATCGTCGTCCTCGACGAAACGCACGAGGCTGGTCAGGCCATGGTGTGCCGGCGCGGCTGGGCGCCCATTGGTCGACCTCTGGAAGCGCTTGCGCCGGACCCTCGGGCCCGCGCGCGCTTCTCTTCCACGGTGGCCGTATCGTATACTCGTGGTATTTTGGAGCTCTTTGTTAACGAGGTTCCCCCTGCATTGAATGGTGATGATTTTGTTTTGTTTTGTACCAGCCTTGTGCGGAGAATGAATGCGTATCACCCTGGCTTGCGTTGGTCAGAGCAGCCCAGTGACTGCGTGGTGGTTTACGATAACGCCTCTGTTCACACTGCGTTTGCGGATGAGATTTTTGAAGAGAACGGGGTCGCTCGTATCCATCTCTCCCCTTATTCACCCGACTTCTCTGCCATTGAGCCTGTTTTTAAGGACTACAAGCATGGAGTGCGCAGCTTGGTGTATTGGCATCCGCTGCTGCCTGATCGTATTGCTCATGTTCTCGCGTTTTCTTCTATCTCTTTATCATCTATACAAGGCCATTATCGCGAGGCGCGACGGCAGGTGCTGCGCAACCTCCCCGAGATGACTGGGGAAGGGATGCCATTGGAGGGCGTGTTTCCGGCCTTTCCTGGTCAGCTGGGGCCGTCTTGACATCTGCATCGTTTTTATTGCTGTTCTCTGTTTCACCCTAGAAGAGCAAGATGCTGGGACTATTTTCCTTTACTGACATCGCATCGTTTTCTTGTCTTCGCTCTGGTTTTTTGGGCGATGTGAGGGTATTGGATCGCCCGGCGACGTCTCTTGGCATCCAATGGCAAACTGTCGGACAAGAGCCGACCTGTGGCTGGCAACGATGAAAGGCTTGGGGCCGAATCGGGGCCCTTGCGGCTGCCTTGGCCGGGGGCAGAGCGGCGGCAACGGCCGCCAGCGCCGACGGCCGCGCCGAGCTGGTCGACGCCGCTACGGGCACGGCGCTGCACCTGCTGCCGCCGCGGCCGCTGTGTGACGCATAGTTGCAGCCGTACCCGGAGGAGGCGCTGCGGCGGCGGCCGACAGCGGGGGTGGGGGGGGAGGCGCCCGCGGCGGCCGGGGAGCGCGGCCGGAGGGCGGCCCCTGTCTACGTTTGGCGCCGCCCCCCCGCCGCCGGCAGCCGCCTGCTGCCGGCGGCACCGTCTACCTCTTTTGGGCGGCGCCTGTGCTTCTTGGGCGCCGCCCCCCCGCCACCGGCAGCCCCCCCCTGTCGGCCGCACGGTCTTCCTGTGGGGGGCGGTGCCCATCTACGTTTGGCGCCGCCCCCCCCCGCCGGCAGCCGCCTGCTGCTGGCGGCACCGTCTACCTCTTTTGGGCGGCGCCTGTGCTTTTTGGGCGCCGCCCCCCCGCCGCTGACAGCCGCCGCCCGTCGGCGGCGCCGTCTCTCTCTTTTGGGCGGCTCCTGGGCTCTTTGGGCGCCGCCCCTTCGCCGCCAGCAGCTCCCCCCTCTCGCCGGCCAGGTCGTTTTGTGGGGGGCGGCGCCCATCTACGTTAAGCGCCGCCCCCCTGCCACCGGCAGCCGCCTGCAGCCGGCGGCGCCGTATACCTGTTTTCAGCGGCGCCTGTGCTTTCTGGGCGCCGCCCCCCCGCCGCCAGCCGCCGCCTGCAGCCGGCGGTATCGTCTGCCTTTTTTTGGCGGCGCCTGTGATTTTTGGACGCCGCTTCCCCACCGCCCGCAGCCCCCCCCTGTCGGCGGCACGGCCTTTCTGTAGGAGGCGGCGCCCATCTACGTTTGGCGCCGCCCCCCCGCCGCCGGCAGTTGCCTGCTGCCGGCAGCATCATCTACCTCTTTTAGACGGCGCCTGTGCTTTTCAGGCGCCGCCCCCCCGCCGCCAGCAGCCTCCCCCTCTCGGCAGCACGGTGTTCCTGTGGGGGGCGGTGCCAATCTACGCCTGGCGCCGCCCCTCCGCCGCCGGCAGCCGCTTGCTGGCGGCGGCATCGTCTGCCTTTTTTGGGCGGCGCCTGTGCTTTTTGTGCGCCGCCTCCCCGCGGCCAGCAGCCCCCCCCTGTCGGCGGCACGATCTTCCTGTTAGGGGCGGCGCCCATACAGGTTTGGCGCCCCCCCCCCGCCGCCGGCAGCCACCCCCCGTCGGCGGCACGGTCTCTCTCTTTTGGGCGGCTCCTGGGCTTTTTCGGTCGCCGCGCCCCCGTGTAGCACAATAGGGATCCGTCGCGCGTCCACTCTCAGGGAACACTCACCAAGGGGGATCGGCACCAACGTCACCGGGAGGCCAAGGTTGCTGTCCTTGGAGCGCAAGCCACGGGACCAAGATGGGAGCCCAAAGGGGAGGGGTTTGTTGTTCTACCCTGGCCGGCGGTGGATTCGCCACCGGCCCCCTCGTTATAAACCCTCGGAGACACTACTAACTACCCTCCACCCCAAGATGCAAGTCCCTCTGGTCATACGTAACTTATAGATACCGTGACCAGTACGAACTATCAAATTGAAAGTTAAGGGTTAGAAGTAGCCCCCCTGATATTAGGGTCACAATACGGACAACCATATTGCTACATATCCCCCCCTTAGATTCGGCCCGTCCTCGGGTCGAGTTGCATTCGGGGTACCGAATGTAAGTGGGTCGCGTGACCGTTTACCCGTCGGGTGGGGCTTTGCGCCCCGTCGCGACAGACACCCCTTTTCGAGGTTGTCTCAGGGGGGTGCCCCCCTTTGCGTGGTACACACACACGATCCGTTTTCCGGACCGTTAAATTCCCGATGCGGGTTGCTGTTCACGCCCCCCCTTTCCGAGGGGTGGTGCAAGCGGATCCGCCACCAGGTGCCTGGTGGTAGGGGGGCCCCTCTCGTGTGGACGATTGAGTGGGGGGCGGGGGCTGCCCGCGTTGCGTGGGGGCGGTTGGGGGTGACCCCCCTTGCTTACCCCGTGTGTGGGTGTGGCCCCGTCCCGCCCAGGTGCCTGGGTGGAGCGCGGTCGTAGCCCCGTGGGGCGCGGGTCGACCCGCGTGCCTGCGGCGCTTCTCGTGGCCGTTTGTGGTCATAAGCGCGGGTGTCCGCGCTTCCCTGGCTCGTCCCGGTTATCCCACCGTACCGGGTTGTAGCCGTCGACGGCTTGTGGGCGCGGGGGACTCCGCACCCGTTATCATGTCCTATCCCCAGGTGCTTGAAGAGGAGGAAGACCTCCTGATCGGGGAGGAGATGGAGGACGACGCGCCTGTCGGTCCCGACGCCGCGCGTTACGGGGTGAGCTCGTCTGACGACGACGGGCCTGCGGTGTCCGTCCGTCTGTCGGCCGGAGGACTGTCGTCCGTGTGCAGCGGCACGACGGTGCCGTCGGCCGGAGGTCAACCCGGCGGTCAACCGCGCGTGGCGGCTTCTACCCCCTCTCTGCCGGCTGCCCGGATGGGGCCTGGTGCCGATGCCGGCTCACCGCAGGTACCTCAAGATGGTCCGCCCTGCGGCGGAGGTCGCGACCCGCAGCCGACTCCGGCTGGTCAAGGTGGTCCGGGTGTCCGGGCGGTGACTCCTCGAGGCGGTCCCGACGTTGACGCGGGTGGTGGTGGCGGTGCGACACCCGGTGCGGTGGGTCAAGACGGTGCGGGTGTCCGCACGGCCGGGGCTCCGGCTCCGGAGGCTGTCCAAGTGCCTTCCACTTCCGAGGCGGGGGCTACGCCGACGGGTGGTGCCGGCGCCGGTACCATACCTGCGGTGCCGCGGGTGTCGAGCGGTCAAGACGCTCCTTCTCCCATGGCGGTTGACACCGGGAGTTACTCCGGGCGGGCGCCCGCCCTTCTTCTTCCTCCTCGGCCTCGTCCATCTCCGACGTCGGCCCCTCTGCCGGTGGTGCGTCCCCCGGCGCCCCCGATTCTTCCTGGTCCTGCCCGGGTTGCCCCGTTGGGTGGCGGCGTCGCCGTGGCGGCGGGTCAACCCGCCATGTCGGTGTCCGACTTGGTGGCTCGGGTTCGAGGCCTCACGGTGCAAGAGTCGATGGAGTCCGATGGGCGTATGCGGGTGGACTTCCACCTGGTGCATCCCCGTGGAGAATCCTCCCGGCGCGTCAAGGTGGACTCGTGCTGGGAGCGGGAGTTGGTGCGGCTGGTCAACCAGCCGAACGCGGTCCGGGTGGAACACCATTGGATCCTGAGTCAGCCGGACGACCGGCATGCGCAGCTCTGGCGCACCCGGGTGGGACGGGGTGAGGTCTACCTCGACCCCAACTTCGGGGTCTGCGACTTGATTGCCCCCGCGTTGCCGCGGGAGATTGACTACCCGGCTAGTGCTCGGGGGATTGCGGCGGCGGCGGAGCCGGTTGCGTTTGGGGAGACGGTGAGCCGTACCGGTCGGTATCCCGACTTTGACTACTACCCGGGGGTACCCCCGTATCTGTCGTTGACGGCTCCCTACCCGCCCATGGCGGGGTTGAAGTCGGCGTCGAGTTGGCGACGTAACCATGGTGTCATGGCGGATGCGTTCCGCACGGATATAACGTGTGCGTTGCAGACCGGCAACGGTCGTGCTCCGGTATACACTCCCGTGCGCCCGCCGCTATGGCAGGAGGGGTGGGAACCCGCCCCTGCTTTCCGGTTTGACACCGGCTCCTGCCTCCGATACTTCGGGAGTGTGTTGGCCTCCCGGCCGGTCCACCCGTTGCAGGGTACCTTCACCCTTGAGGTTACCCTCGGGCAGGCTTCATCCTTCTTGCTGTCCGTCCGCCGGCAGGGTCGTCTGTTTCATCTTCCGACGGGTGTCCGTCGGCACATCGCGCAGTTGGGCGTGGATCTGATAGCCGCCAAGACCGGGTTGGCCCGGGAGTTCGAAGCCCTGCTGGCTGTTCACGATGCCGTGAACTGGGCTGGGGTGTTGGCCCTTCCCCCGTACCGGGACCCGCAGGCTGGGGCTTCCCCCTTGCCTCGTCACTCGTTGCGTGTCCGGCGTACTCAGCCGGGTGAGCCTAGTTGCCATGGGTGGGCGTCCACCGAGGCCGTTCCTGACCTGGGTATTCCCATGGTTATCCATGACCCTCTTCAGGTCCTTGCTCCGTGGTTCGGTAACCCGATGCCTGCGGCGGTTGGCCGTCGTCCCCGAGAGTGGGGCTCTGCGGGTGGGGAGCGTGAGGTGTCCCGTCGTCGGGCGGAGTACCGCCGTGGTTACGGTGGAGCCCCTTCGGTAGGGTCCTACCGGGCCTCGTATCAGGTGCCACCGGCTCCGGTGGTAGCCGTGTCGGCTCCTGTGGCTCCTCTGGCTGCGCCAGTGTCACCTCCCGCCCCTGTCCTACATGACGGGGGTCCCCGTCTCTGGTATGAAGGCGTTGACGCCCTTGTTACCCGCGCAATGCGTGGGGGTCTCTCTGTTAGCTGGGGGGATATCCCCCCAGGTGCTGCGCTGGTTGGGTCAGCGCGTTGCTTTGGTGGCGTGCTGGACCGCCTCCAGAAAGCTCTGGAGGACGTGGAGGCTGGCCGCAGCACCCTCGTCCAGCTATGCACCGAGGTAACTCGGGTGGTCGACCGTCGTGACATTGCCGACCGGTGGAGCACGGAGGTATACGCGCTTACGCGTGAGTGGCCTCCCTCGGGCAGTGGGTCTACCCACTGAGGAGTGCTATTTGTTTGTGAGGGAGAGGGCCCCGGCAACCCTTATGGTAGCCGGGTAGTAGTGAGTATAAACTCATCCCCCGCTGGGGGCATTGCTTGCCTCTGTTTGCTGCCCTGGGGAGTACCCCTTCTGGCTCAGTGGTGCCTTGCCTCCCGCCCAACTTCTTCCGGTTGGTTCATGCTTGGGGTGGTTATCCTCCCTCACTTTGTGTCTTGGCTTGGGGAGGTCATCCTCCCGTGTAAGCTCCCTAGTTACTTCGATATTATCGGAGTTAGCCTTTACCTTTAAGTTAACTTATTAAGGTTCAGGTTTTTACTTAGTTACCTAAGCTTAGCTCTACTTAGTTACCTAAGCTTGGTTCGACTTAGAAACCTAAGTCTGATTTGACTTAGAAACCTAAGTCTGCCGTAACCATGTCACACCCTACTTAGTAGGTATAAGCCTCACCCCCCAACAGCCGAAGTCGGTGTCGGTTGGGTTGTTACAGGAGGCGTCGTCGCCTCATGTACGGCATGAGGAGTTGGCGGGGTATATTCGCCGCCTGTTCCCAGGTGGGTGAGTCGTATCCGACCCACATAACCTTGACGTACCAGGGTCCTGGTATGTCCGGGTCGGTGTGTCCGACCACGCTCTCTACTTGGTATGGAATCCCATCCGGTCCCACCGGGTCATCCGACCGGTGGGTTGTAAGAGCTTCATGTAGCAACCCAGCCGGTACCGGCTGAGGCTGTTCCGGCTTCGGAGCAGGTGTGACATCATTCATACTGATGCGTTGGATCTCCGTATCGGAGTGTAAGATAACAGAGTGGTCATCTCTGTGGAGGATCTGGTACGGTCCCTTGACCGGTTGCATAAGCTTGTTCCCTCGGAACTTCTGGTGTCTGATATAGACCCAGTCACCTGTTACCAGGGTTGCGTTGCGCACCCGTAGTCGGGCGTCGAAGTTCTTCTTATACCGAAGTTGTGTTCTGTCAAGGGCACCCTTGAGCTTAGGAATCATCCACGATAGCTTGGCCAACCAAGCTAGGTGGATGCGTTCGGCGGGTCGGCCCTTCGGTGTATCATACCGAGTGCACCTGCCGGGCGGCAGCGTCAGGTTACCGACGCCTAGTGGCATGACCCACTCCAGCGGAGCAATGTTTGTGCTCCGATGTGGCCTGGCATTGTATGCCAGGGTGAGTACGGACAGAAGCCTGTCCCAAGTGTTCGTGTGCTCGGCCACGTAGCACTGTAGCATCTTTACGATGGTGCGGTTGAACCGCTCCACCTGCCCGTTGGACTGCGGGTGGTAGTCGGATGCCCGACGTGGTTCGATACCGAACATGCCCAGGACCTTAGTGCAGAATGCCGACGTAAGGTTTGCTCCGTTATCGGAGAGGAGTTGCTTCATGACTCCGTATGCACTGATCCAGTGGTCAACCACTGCGTTCATGATCGTGTATGCCGTATCATTCGGGATGGCTGCCGCTCTTGACAGCTTAGTGAAGCGGTCAGACATGACCAGGATGTACCTGTTCCCTTCTTCCGTTATCGGAAGTGGCCCGAGTATGTCGATAGCGACTTGCTCGTTGGGCCCATCAGGTGGGAATAGCTTCATGGCAGACGCCTGCCTATGTAGACTCATGCGGTTACGCGCACAGGGGTGGCATCCCCTTACGTGGTCGACCACGTCGACGGCCATTGCTGGCCAGTAGAAGAACCTTCGCATTGCTGCGAACATACGTGAACCCCCCGGGTGTCCGGCTGTAGGGTTCTCATGTTCTCGTTCCATGACGGCTTGCCGTAAGGACACGGGAACCACGACTTGATGTCGTCCATCGGCGGGTGCCCGCCGGTATATGAGTCCGTCTTCGTTCTCGGAGAAGATGCCGGCCGTACCGGCCAGGAGGTTAGCACGATGACGTCTACAGTCATCGTCGTTGGCTTGTGCCTCGCGGAAGTCCGCGAGGGTCAATGGGCACGCCAGGTGTGCCATGGTATGGTCAGCCATACCCTGGGTAGCATTACCCACCATGCACACCGGTACTACCGGGATGTCCTCGTCCACCGGGCGGGTATCCCCGCTCGGGGTGTCGAGTCGAGACAACGCGTCTCCGAGGTGGTGGGTTGACCCAGCCTTATACACCGTGCGGTAGTCGTGCTCGGCCATCTTCAGCCTCCATCGGGCTAGCCTCCCATGGCTATCGGAATCCTTGTCACCAAGGTTGAGGAGCCATCGTAGGGGTTCGTGGTCGGACCTCACGATGAACCTGGAGCCCTCCAGGTATGGACGGAGCAGTTGCACTGCCCATATAACTCCGAGGCATTCACGCTCGGTGGCACTATAGTTCCGCTCAGCCGGGTTGAGTGTCCGGCTGAAGTACCCTACCGGACGTAGGTCCGGGATAACGTTATCGGTACCGATCAACGTCTCTCCCTGTAACAGGGTGCATCCCACTTGTGTATCACACGCATCGACATCGATGACGAAGGTACCCCGTCTATGCGGTAACGCAAGGACGGGTGGGGCTAGTAGGGCTCGCTTCAGCGACTCGAATGCCTCCTCTTCGCTAGGCGAAGGGGGTTGGAGTACCTTGGGTAAGGTACTGCTCGTAAGAACCGTTAACGGTTTAGCTATCCGAGCGAAGTCCTTGACGAACCGTCGGTATACATTGCACATTCCCAGGAAGCTCTTGAGCTGCGTCTGGGTGTTAGGGAACCGGGCATCCCGGAGTGCCCGGGTATTGGCTTCGAGTACCCCTAGTTTACCAGGGGTTATCTGGTGGCCCAGATATTCGACCGTCTGTTGGAAGAAGGCGCACTTCTTCAGACGCAGGGTTACCCCGGCGTTCCTCAAGAGGGTGAGTACCTCGTCAACATGTTGTACATGGTCATCCATGTTACGCGAGAAGACGATGACGTCATCGAGGTACACTAGGCAGTTACGCCACTTCACCCCCGACAGTATGATGTCGATAGCCCGCTGGAATGTAGCGGGGGCGTTGGACAATCCGAAGGGCATCCTTAGGAACTCGTACACGCCACTGTGACAGACGAATGCCGTCTTGGGGATATCCTCGTCCGCCACCGGGATCTGCCAGTATCCGGCGTTGCAGTCGATGGTGGTAAACACCGTAGCCTCCCCCAGGGAGTCGATGCATTCATCCATCCTTGGTAAAGGGTATGAGTCCTTCTTGGTAACCAAGTTGAGGCGTCGATAATCGATGCAAAACCGAGGGGTTTGATCCTTCTTCGGCACAATAACGACTGGGGCACCCCATTCCGACATCGAAGGTCGGATCACCTTAGCTTCACTCATCCTCTTCACTTCTCCATCAACGATCTCTCGTTGCATAGGTCCCGCTCGGTGCGGTTGTGAGCGGGCGGGTCGTGCGCCTGGTACCAGGTCTATACGATGTTGGGTTGCCCCAATGGTCCCCAAGGCCCCGCCTGTCCACATAACGTCATGCTTTCTTAGCATCCGTCGTACCCCTTCGGCTACCGAAGGGGGAAGGTGGTCGAGGTCAGCCTCGGCCAGTGCCTTCAAGGCCTCTTGGTCCTTTGGCGGCAGGTCCGCCGGAGCCGCCGATGGGTTAGGCTTCCCGTCATCGGGTTGCTGTCGCTCGGTGGTCTCGGTGACCGCCAGTACTTCAAGTGGTTCCACTTGACCTTCCTTATCAGGGGTAAGGATATCTCCTTCGTAGAGTTCGGCAATCCGAGGATAGTTCCCTTCGGAGGGTGACTGCCTTACGGCGATAGTTCGCCATCACTAGGAGGGACGACCCTCCTGCTGGGAGGTCTATGAGACCGTTGGCCATGGTCAACCCATGGCGCTTGTACGTCCGTAGGTTGGACTGGACTCTGCAGATGCCTGCGAGGTCGCAGTTAACCGGGAGGACTGTCTCTGACAACGGCTCAAAGCGAGTTCGCTCGGCCAACCGAAGTGTCTTCGCTCGACGCTTGCGTACACCTCAGCCACGTTAACGTGGCTTCCTTGTAGCGTCAGGTCCCTGACGATAGCCGTGTGTCCTCGCTTCGTCCCGTCGGCTTCTTGAAGCTCGACGGTCCTCCGGCCTGGCCGGATTGCATCAACGTGAACGTTGATGAAGGTGCACCCCAGTATGCAGGGCACCGATAGCGTCTCACATACCAGGAAGTCAACTTCCGTGGTGGAGATCCCCGATGGTAACCTGCAGCGACATCGCTGCGGTCGTACGAATGAGTCGACCATTCGCGTCCTTGATGGTGGGTCCCCGAGTCACTCTGACTCGTGGAAGCCACTTGTCCGGGAGGGTATCCTTCCGGATAAGGTTGGGTCCAGCCCCTGTGTCCAGTACAGGGTAGTACGATCGTGTCGACTGGGGGTCAACCCCCAGGGTGGCTGATACCTTGGAAGTTCTCCAAGGTAAACAACACATGTCCTACACCGATATCCGGTGTAGCTCGGGCATCCTGAACAGGGCCCTTGTCTGGTTCAACGTGACGGGGCTTCCCGTCTCTTCCTCCCAACCTTGGAGGTTGGTCACATCCCCTGACGCCGTGTCGTCGGGGCCGGAAGGTGTACCCGGGGTTGATGCGGCGTCGGCTCAACCGCGCTCTCCGTGGGGCTTTCCCGCGGTACTCCGGGGTGGCTTGCTTGGGTGACCCCAGCGCCCCCCGGTCATCCTTCCTTACTCGTTTCCCGCCCTTGGTAGGGTGCTGTCCGCCGGGACATCCGGCTGAGGAGGTGCCCCCTCGACGGCCAGTACTCCACCTGGAGCTGGCTGCCACCCGGTGCGGGTCCGGGTGCTCGGGGGGATACCCCCGGTGGATGCCTTGCGTTGCGCCGCTGCCCGCGAGACTCCTCGGGATGAGTGGGCAGGAAGACACCCAGTGCTGGGGATCCCCACACAAACATACACCGGACGTGCCGGTCCCCCTTGAGGTCGCCGGGGTAGCCCCGTAGCTACGGTTGCCTCCCTCGGGCGCCCGAGTGCCTGCTCCCTGGTAGGCCTTGGGTCCTTGGGTCAACCGGAACATGGACTCCCCAACCGGTTGGTCGGCCCGCAATCTGCGGGGGTGCCTCCGTGCGCCCGCCCATGTTGGCAAGGGTTGGTGAGGGTTACCCGTCACCGGGGGAGTACCCCGTAGTCCGCACATACGGACGCGCCGTCCCGTTCCTTCGTTGACCTGGAACTGGGTTCCAGCCGGGGCGATGTACGCTACCGTACCATGTTCATCAATCACCGGCGTCGCCGGTAGCAACAGGTGGCCCTGTTGGTCGACTAGAGGGTCACCCTCACCAA
>CM020620.1:5146215-5160619 GCA_009829735.1 Pyropia yezoensis
CTCGGGGACCCACCATCAAGGACGCGAATGGTCGACTCATTCGTACGACCGCAGCGATGTCGCTGCAGGTTACCATCGGGGATCTCACCACGGAAGTTGACTTCCTGGTATGTGAGACGCTATCGGTGCCCTGCATACTGGGGTGCACCTTCATCAACGTTCACGTTGATGCAATCCGGCCAGGCCGGAGGACCGTCGAGCTTCAAGAAGCCGACGGGACGAAGCGAGGAACACGGCTATCGTCAGGGACCTGACGCTACAAGGAAGCCACGTTAACGTGGCTGAGGTGTACGCAAGCGTCGAGCCGAAGACACTTCGGTTGGCCGAGCGAACTCGCTTTGAGCCGTTGTCAGAGACAGTCCTCCCGGTTAACTGCGACCTCGCAGGCATCTGCAGAGTCCAGTCCACCTACGGACGTACAAGCGCCATGGGTTGACCATGGCCAACGGTCTCATAGACCTCCCAGCAGGAGGGTCGTCCCTCCTAGTGATGGCGAACTATCGCCGTAAGGCAGTCACCCTCCCGAAGGGAACTATCCTCGGGATTGCCGAACTCTACGGAAGGAGATATCCTTACCCCTGATAAGGAAGGTCAAGTGGAACCACTTGAAGTACTGGCGGTCACCGAGACCACCGAGCGACAGCAACCCGATGACGGGAAGCCTAACCCATCGGCGGCTCCGGCGGACCTGCCGCCAAAGGACCAAGAGGCCTTGAAGGCACTGGCCGAGGCTGACCTCGACCACCTTCCCCCTTCGGTAGCCGAAGGGGTACGACGGATGCTAAGAAAGCATGACGTTATGTGGACAGGCGGGGCCTTGGGGACCATTGGGGCAACCCAACATCGTATAGACCTGGTACCAGGCGCACGACCCGCCCGCTCACAACCGCACCGAGCGGGACCTATGCAACGAGAGATCGTTGATGGAGAAGTGAAGAGGATGAGTGAAGCTAAGGTGATCCGACCTTCGATGTCGGAATGGGGTGCCCCAGTCGTTATTGTGCCGAAGAAGGATCAAACCCCTCGGTTTTGCATCGATTATCGACGCCTCAACTTGGTTACCAAGAAGGACTCATACCCTTTACCAAGGATGGATGAATGCATCGACTCCCTGGGGGAGGCTACGGTGTTTACCACCATCGACTGCAACGCCGGATACTGGCAGATCCCGGTGGCGGACGAGGATATCCCCAAGACGGCATTCGTCTGTCACAGTGGCGTGTACGAGTTCCTAAGGATGCCCTTCGGATTGTCCAACGCCCCCGCTACATTCCAGCGGGCTATCGACATCATACTGTCGGGGGTGAAGTGGCGTAACTGCCTAGTGTACCTCGATGACGTCATCGTCTTCTCGCGTAACATGGATGACCATGTACAACATGTTGACGAGGTACTCACCCTCTTGAGGAACGCCGGGGTAACCCTGCGTCTGAAGAAGTGCGCCTTCTTCCAACAGACGGTCGAATATCTGGGCCACCAGATAACCCCTGGTAAACTAGGGGTACTCGAAGCCAATACCCGGGCACTCCGGGATGCCCGGTTCCCTAACACCCAGACGCAGCTCAAGAGCTTCCTGGGAATGTGCAATGTATACCGACGGTTCGTCAAGGACTTCGCTCGGATAGCTAAACCGTTAACGGTTCTTACGAGCAGTACCTTACCCAAGGTACTCCAACCCCCTTCGCCTAGCGAAGAGGAGGCATTCGAGTCGCTGAAGCGAGCCCTACTAGCCCCACCCGTCCTTGCGTTACCGCATAGACGGGGTACCTTCGTCATCGATGTCGATGCGTGTGATACACAAGTGGGATGCACCCTGTTACAGGGAGAGACGTTGATCGGTACCGATAACGTTATCCCGGACCTACGTCCGGTAGGGTACTTCAGCCGGACACTCAACCCGGCTGAGCGGAACTATAGTGCCACCGAGCGTGAATGCCTCGGAGTTATATGGGCAGTGCAACTGCTCCGTCCATACCTGGAGGGCTCCAGGTTCATCGTGAGGTCCGACCACGAACCCCTACGATGGCTCCTCAACCTTGGTGACAAGGATTCCGATAGCCATGGGAGGCTAGCCCGATGGAGGCTGAAGATGGCCGAGCACGACTACCGCACGGTGTATAAGGCTGGGTCAACCCACCACCTCGGAGACGCGTTGTCTCGACTCGACACCCCGAGCGGGGATACCCGCCCGGTGGACGAGGACATCCCGGTAGTACCGGTGTGCATGGTGGGTAATGCTACCCAGGGTATGGCTGACCATACCATGGCACACCTGGCGTGCCCATTGACCCTCGCGGACTTCCGCGAGGCACAAGCCAACGACGATGACTGTAGACGTCATCGTGCTAACCTCCTGGCCGGTACGGCCGGCATCTTCTCCGAGAACGAAGACGGACTCATATACCGGCGGGCACCCGCCGATGGACGACATCAAGTCGTGGTTCCCGTGTACTTACGGCAAGCCGTCATGGAACGAGAACATGAGAACCCTACAGCCGGACACCCGGGGGGTTCACGTATGTTCGCAGCAATGCGAAGGTTCTTCTACTGGCCAGCAATGGCCGTCGACGTGGTCGACCACGTAAGGGGATGCCACCCCTGTGCGCGTAACCGCATGAGTCTACATAGGCAGGCGTCTGCCATGAAGCTATTCCCACCTGATGGGCCCAACGAGCAAGTCGCTATCGACATACTCGGGCCACTTCCGATAACGGAAGAAGGGAACAGGTACATCCTGGTCATGTCTGACCGCTTCACTAAGCTGTCAAGAGCGGCAGCCATCCCGAATGATACGGCATACACGATCATGAACGCAGTGGTTGACCACTGGATCAGTGCATACGGAGTCATGAAGCAACTCCTCTCCGATAACGGAGCAAACCTTACGTCGGCATTCTGCACTAAGGTCCTGGGCATGTTCGGTATCGAACCACGTCGGGCATCCGACTACCACCCGCAGTCCAACGGGCAGGTGGAGCGGTTCAACCGCACCATCGTAAAGATGCTACAGTGCTACGTGGCCGAGCACACGAACACTTGGGACAGGCTTCTGTCCGTACTCACCCTGGCATACAATGCCAGGCCACATCGGAGCACAAACATTGCTCCGCTGGAGTGGGTCATGCCACTAGGCGTCGGTAACCTGACGCTGCCGCCCGGCAGGTGCACTCGGTATGATACACCGAAGGGCCGACCCGCCGAACGCATCCACCTAGCTTGGTTGGCCAAGCTATCGTGGATGATTCCTAAGCTCAAGGGTGCCCTTGACAGAACACAACTTCGGTATAAGAAGAACTTCGACGCCCGACTACGGGTGCGCAACGCAACCCTGGTAACAGGTGACTGGGTCTATATCAGACACCAGAAGTTCCGAGGGAACAAGCTTATGCAACCGGTCAAGGGACCGTACCAGATCCTCCACAGAGATGACCACTCTGTTATCTTACACTCCGATACGGAGATCCAACGCATCAGTATGAATGATGTCACACCTGCTCCGAAGCCGGAACAGCCTCAGCCGGTACCGGCTGGGTTGCTACATGAAGCTCTTACAACCCACCGGTCGGATGACCCGGTGGGACCGGATGGGATTCCATACCAAGTAGAGAGCGTGGTCGGACACACCGACCCGGACATACCAGGACCCTGGTACGTCAAGGTTATGTGGGTCGGATACGACTCACCCACCTGGGAACAGGCGGCGAATATACCCCGCCAACTCCTCATGCCGTACATGAGGCGACGACGCCTCCTGTAACAACCCAACCGACACCGACTTCGGCTGTTGGGGGGTGAGGCTTATACCTACTAAGTAGGGTGTGACATGGTTACGGCAGACTTAGGTTTCTAAGTCAAATCAGACTTAGGTTTCTAAGTCGAACCAAGCTTAGGTAACTAAGTAGAGCTAAGCTTAGGTAACTAAGTAAAAACCTGAACCTTAATAAGTTAACTTAAAGGTAAAGGCTAACTCCGATAATATCGAAGTAACTAGGGAGCTTACACGGGAGGATGACCTCCCCAAGCCAAGACACAAAGTGAGGGAGGATAACCACCCCAAGCATGAACCAACCGGAAGAAGTTGGGCGGGAGGCAAGGCACCACTGAGCCAGAAGGGGTACTCCCCAGGGCAGCAAACAGAGGCAAGCAATGCCCCCAGCGGGGGATGAGTTTATACTCACTACTACCCGGCTACCATAAGGGTTGCCGGGGCCCTCTCCCTCACAAACAAATAGCACTCCTCAGTGGGTAGACCCACTGCCCGAGGGAGGCCACTCACGCGTAAGCGCGTATACCTCCGTGCTCCACCGGTCGGCAATGTCACGACGGTCGACCACCCGAGTTACCTCGGTGCATAGCTGGACGAGGGTGCTGCGGCCAGCCTCCACGTCCTCCAGAGCTTTCTGGAGGCGGTCCAGCACGCCACCAAAGCAACGCGCTGACCCAACCAGCGCAGCACCTGGGGGGATATCCCCCCAGCTAACAGAGAGACCCCCACGCATTGCGCGGGTAACAAGGGCGTCAACGCCTTCATACCAGAGACGGGGACCCCCGTCATGTAGGACAGGGGCGGGAGGTGACACTGGCGCAGCCAGAGGAGCCACAGGAGCCGACACGGCTACCACCGGAGCCGGTGGCACCTGATACGAGGCCCGGTAGGACCCTACCGAAGGGGCTCCACCGTAACCACGGCGGTACTCCGCCCGACGACGGGACACCTCACGCTCCCCACCCGCAGAGCCCCACTCTCGGGGACGACGGCCAACCGCCGCAGGCATCGGGTTACCGAACCACGGAGCAAGGACCTGAAGAGGGTCATGGATAACCATGGGAATACCCAGGTCAGGAACGGCCTCGGTGGACGCCCACCCATGGCAACTAGGCTCACCCGGCTGAGTACGCCGGACACGCAACGAGTGACGAGGCAAGGGGGAAGCCCCAGCCTGCGGGTCCCGGCACGGGGGAAGGGCCAACACCCCAGCCCAGTTCACGGCATCGTGAACAGCCAGCAGGGCTTCGAACTCCCGGGCCAACCCGGTCTTGGCGGCTATCAGATCCACGCCCAACTGCGCGATGTGCCGACGGACACCCGTCGGAAGATGAAACAGACGACCCTGCCGGCGGACGGACAGCAAGAAGGATGAAGCCTGCCCGAGGGTAACCTCAAGGGTGAAGGTACCCTGCAACGGGTGGACCGGCCGGGAGGCCAACACACTCCCGAAGTATCGGAGGCAGGAGCCGGTGTCAAACCGGAAAGCAGGGGCGGGTTCCCACCCCTCCTGCCATAGCGGCGGGCGCACGGGAGTGTATACCGGAGCACGACCGTTGCCGGTCTGCAACGCACACGTTATATCCGTGCGGAACGCATCCGCCATGACACCATGGTTACGTCGCCAACTCGACGCCGACTTCAACCCCGCCATGGGCGGGTAGGGAGCCGTCAACGACAGATACGGGGGTACCCCCGGGTAGTAGTCAAAGTCGGGATACCGACCGGTACGGCTCACCGTCTCCCCAAACGCAACCGGCTCCGCCGCCGCCGCAATCCCCCGAGCACTAGCCGGGTAGTCAATCTCCCGCGGCAACGCGGGGGCAATCAAGTCGCAGACCCCGAAGTTGGGGTCGAGGTAGACCTCACCCCGTCCCACCCGGGTGCGCCAGAGCTGCGCATGCCGGTCGTCCGGCTGACTCAGGATCCAATGGTGTTCCACCCGGACCGCGTTCGGCTGGTTGACCAGCCGCACCAACTCCCGCTCCCAGCATGGGTCCACCTTGACGCGCCGGGAGGATTCTCCACGGGGATGCACCAGGTGGAAGTCCACCCGCATACGCCCATCGGACTCCATCGACTCTTGCACCGTGAGGCCTCGAACCCGAGCCACCAAGTCGGACACCGACATGGCGGGTTGACCCGCCGCCACGGCGACGCCGCCACCCAACGGGGCAACCCGGGCAGGACCAGGAAGAATCGGGGGCGCCGGGGGACGCACCACCGGCAGAGGGGCCGACGTCGGAGATGGACGAGGCCGAGGAGGAAGAAGAAGGGCGGGCGCCCGCCCGGAGTAACTCCCGGTGTCAACCGCCATGGGAGAAGGAGCGTCTTGACCGCTCGACACCCGCGGCACCGCAGGTATGGTACCGGCGCCGGCACCACCCGTCGGCGTAGCCCCCGCCTCGGAAGTGGAAGGCACTTGGACAGCCTCCGGAGCCGGAGCCCCGGCCGTGCGGACACCCGCACCGTCTTGACCCACCGCACCGGGTGTCGCACCGCCACCACCACCCGCGTCAACGTCGGGACCGCCTCGAGGAGTCACCGCCCGGACACCCGGACCACCTTGACCAGCCGGAGTCGGCTGCGGGTCGCGACCTCCGCCGCAGGGCGGACCATCTTGAGGTACCTGCGGTGAGCCGGCATCGGCACCAGGCCCCATCCGGGCAGCCGGCAGAGAGGGGGTAGAAGCCGCCACGCGCGGTTGACCGCCGGGTTGACCTCCGGCCGACGGCACCGTCGTGCCGCTGCACACGGACGACAGTCCTCCGGCCGACAGACGGACGGACACCGCAGGCCCGTCGTCGTCAGACGAGCTCACCCCGTAACGCGCGGCGTCGGGACCGACAGGCGCGTCGTCCTCCATCTCCTCCCCGATCAGGAGGTCTTCCTCCTCTTCAAGCACCTGGGGATAGGACATGATAACGGGTGCGGAGTCCCCCGCGCCCACAAGCCGTCGACGGCTACAACCCGGTACGGTGGGATAACCGGGACGAGCCAGGGAAGCGCGGACACCCGCGCTTATGACCACAAACGGCCACGAGAAGCGCCGCAGGCACGCGGGTCGACCCGCGCCCCACGGGGCTACGACCGCGCTCCACCCAGGCACCTGGGCGGGACGGGGCCACACCCACACACGGGGTAAGCAAGGGGGGTCACCCCCAACCGCCCCCACGCAACGCGGGCAGCCCCCGCCCCCCACTCAATCGTCCACACGAGAGGGGCCCCCCTACCACCAGGCACCTGGTGGCGGATCCGCTTGCACCACCCCTCGGAAAGGGGGGGCGTGAACAGCAACCCGCATCGGGAATTTAACGGTCCGGAAAACGGATCGTGTGTGTGTACCACGCAAAGGGGGGCACCCCCCTGAGACAACCTCGAAAAGGGGTGTCTGTCGCGACGGGGCGCAAAGCCCCACCCGACGGGTAAACGGTCACGCGACCCACTTACATTCGGTACCCCGAATGCAACTCGACCCGAGGACGGGCCGAATCTAAGGGGGGGATATGTAGCAATATGGTTGTCCGTATTGTGACCCTAATATCAGGGGGGCTACTTCTAACCCTTAACTTTCAATTTGATAGTTCGTACTGGTCACGGTATCTATAAGTTACGTATGACCAGAGGGACTTGCATCTTGGGGTGGAGGGTAGTTAGTAGTGTCTCCGAGGGTTTATAACGAGGGGGCCGGTGGCGAATCCACCGCCGGCCAGGGTAGAACAACAAACCCCTCCCCTTTGGGCTCCCATCTTGGTCCCGTGGCTTGCGCTCCAAGGACAGCAACCTTGGCCTCCCGGTGACGTTGGTGCCGATCCCCCTTGGTGAGTGTTCCCTGAGAGTGGACGCGCGACGGATCCCTATGGTGCTACAGACATGTTGTCCATCCGGGGCGTCTCAGTGTTAACGAGAAGAACTTGAGGGCCATTCGTAAGGCTCAGTACCCCCGGACCCAGACCCAGATGAGGGGCTTCCTCGGGATGTGTAACGTGTACCGACGTTTCACCAAGGGCTTCGCCAAGGTGGCGAAGCCGTTGAATGAGCTAGTGAGCTCAACGCTACCGAAGAACCTGCCTCCCCCAAGTCGGGCGGAGCAGGAATCCTTTGAGACTCTTCGGGACCTTCTGCTGAAGCCCCCCATCTTGGCTATTCCCAGGTTGGGAGGCCACTACATCCTGGATGTGGACGCTAGCTACGACCAACTAGGTTGTGTGTTGCTTCAGCAGCAGCCGGACAAGGAGTACTTGCCGGTGGGATACTTTAGTAAGGGGCTGAACTCGGCCGAGAAGAACTACGGAGTCACCGAGTTGAAAGGACTCGCAGTGGTGTGGGCGGTGACGTCACTTCGTCACTACCTGGAGGGTGAGAAGTTCCTCATCCGCTGTGACCACCGCGCGTTGCAGTTCATCTTTAAGACGGACTGTACGAACACTCGTCTCAACCGGTGGAGGGTGCGACTGGCACCCTTCAACTTTGACATTGAATACCGACCTGGCAGGCAACATGCCCTTGCCGACGGCCTCTCTCGGGTACCTACCGAGGGGCTGGACACTAACCCAGTCGATGAGGACATCCCCATCGTGGGGGTAGTCACGCGCTCGGGTCAGGCGTTGAACCCCGAGGCGTCAGGGAACAAGAAGTACTTGCCCCTGTCCCTGGACGAGGTGGTGAAGGCCCAGGCCGAGGATCCCTTCTGCAAGTCGCAGAGGGATATACTGGATACAGTGGTAGAGACGCGTTTCTTTCTGGGAGACGATGGCCTCCTCATGAGGAGGGGGGTATTCCAGGGGACCGAACAACTTGTCGTCCCCGCATCCCTCAAGGACAGTATCCTTGAGAGGGAGCACAACGCTCCCACGGGTGGACACCTGGGGTCTAGCAAACTGTACCAGACCCTGAGGACCAGGTACTACTGGCCGTCCATGGTGGTGGACATCTACAGTTGGGTGGCTGCCTGCACAAGTTGTGCACAGAATCGTCTGATGGAACGGCGGCCTACTACGGCTATGCTATTGTTCCCGGCCAAGGAGCCCTTCGCCGCGTTGGCGATGGACATCCTTGGGCCACTGCCCGTGACCGAGGAGGGCAACCAGTACCTCCTGGTCATCTGTGACCGCTTCACGAAACTTACGCGAGCGATCCCACTGGCAGAGATCACGGCCATGTCGGTCGTGTCAGCCTTCCTAGATCACTGGGTTGCCGCGTATGGCATCCCAGATAGTACACTATCGGACAATGGACCGCAATTTGCGTCTGTACTGTTTCAGGGAGTGCTGGATATGTTGGGGGTTAAGGCAAACTATGCCACCCCCTACCACCCACAAACTAATGGGCAGGTGGAGCGCTTCAACAAAACTATTGTTAGGCAGCTGCGCCACTATGTGAGTGAGCACGTGAAGACGTGGGACCAATACATTTCTATCCTTACTACTGCCTACAATTCGCAGGTTCACTCATCTACAGGGGAAGTACCCCTCGCTTTTGTGACCCCCCGTCGCGTGCGGTCTATTGCCGTGCGGCGGTCGCTCCCAACTAGGGAGGATGGTGGCAGTACGCCTACTCCTACTGAGAGTAAGGCGGAGTTCGCCGCTAGGCTTGAAAACCTCATCCCTAAAGTCAGGGCTGAGATGGACAAAGCACAAAAGCGCTACAAGCGTACCTTTGACAAAAAGGTGCGCAATGCTAAACATGTCCCCGAGCAGGGTGACTGGGTGCTGGTACACTCGCACACCCCAACTGGGTGTAAGCTGGTATTCCAGACGAAGGGACCGTACCAGGTCCTTCGTACTGATGGGCGGCGCTTCACCATCGAAAGTGACGATGGGGTCCGCACAGTGAACGGACAGGACGTGGTCAAAGTTGCACCACCGCCTGCAGGCGACCCAGCTTGGGCGCGTGCTTTGGAAGCGTGGCGCCTCCCCTCACTGCCTGCGGCCAAACAGGGCCCGCAGGAGTACGTGTTCGATAAGTTCATCGACCACGGATGGGATGAAGACACTGACCGCCTCATGTTGAGGGTGCGTTGGTTTGGCTACAAAGCCAAGGATGATACGTGGGAGTATGTGGAGGACCTTCCCGCTGAGAAGGTCCGGGCGTACTGTGCCCGGAATGAGATAGACCCTAACAGCCCTCCCTCAACGTGAGGGAAGGCCGAGCAACAGTGCCAAGAGAGTGCTTCAAGTCGAAGTGGTACGCAGAGTAGCTTTTAACTACAGCCCTAACCCTCACACTCTCACAACAAAGGCAGCTGCCAACTAGGCACGCATGCTAGACTCTCCCACTCCACGGCCCTCGCCCTCACGTGGAGGCGAGCGGCGAGACCCACGCCGATAACGGTCTCCACTCGTTGGAGGGGGCGGCGGCTCCAAGTCGGAACCGTCGCGCCCCTCACGGTCGCGCAAGTGGCGCCGACCGTGGCCACTCTTCTGCCTGGTCTTACGCGCAAGTTTTCGACGCAGACGCTGGACAGACTCCGTCTCCGACGGGGTAGAGGACTCCGAAACGGAGTAAGACAACTCGTCTTCCGATACGGAAGGAGAGCGCCGCGAGTGTCGGCGACGACGGCGAGGAGGCGAGTATGCCCGGCTCGCGCGACGTTTGCCTCGCCCAAGTGGGGCTGGCTGGGGCATAATAGCCCCAATGCGAGCCAACTCGGCTGTCATAAACTCCGCCACCGACTCGCAACTCGCGGTCGCCACTGCAGTACGAACGCGCTCCTCACGTTGAGGAGTCTCGGAACTCTGTAGGGTTGCGGTCGACGCGGCCAACCAGGAAATGGTGCGCACCAACGTGGTGATCATCATCTCTGAGGTTAGAGGCGTGGGCGGCAACACCAACTTGGGGTATACCGTCAGGAGGGTGGCCCCCAAGTTGGGGGACACCGGGGTGGAAGACTCCACGGCCACGCTGATCGGGATGTTCCCGTGAGGTTGGAAAGGAACAGGAGGAAGCGGAGGGGCCCGCCGAGGTGGCGGTACCCGGGTGTAACTGCGACCCCGACTTGGGGCCCCCGCAGTGGGTTGAGTCATATGGTCATCATAGGACGGCACGGCCATAACTATGGGCTTGTCCGGGGGTGGCGCAGTGTGGCGATCCACCCCCGGGGCATACGCGTAGTCCCCGATGCCCAACCCCTCTCGTAGGACCACACGGCCGTCGTGAAGTTCACGAGCGACCCACACGAACTGGCGAAGTGCGCCATCGTCCTTGGGCCCACGAGTGGGGCGGCGCAACTTGTGCTCAATGCTCTCCCACTCGATAAACTTATGGAGCCGGAGCATCTCCTCAAGTAGAGTGAGTTGTCCTGATGAGCACCCCTCAGCAACTAGCTGAGGGGTGAGCTGTTCCAAACCTTGGAGGAGCCGGAGGGGGAGATGCCAGAGCATCCCCCGCCGCTGAACACAGGACACCCAGGTCGACATGACCTCGAGGAGCCACTGGGTGGCCAACATGGCCCACACCAGGTGATCAGGGGCAGCCGTCAACATGACGGAGCCGAAGTGGTCAAGCAACCGTGGCAACAACGCCGGGAACCCGTAGGGGACCTCAACTTGAGGCCACCACTCGGGCTTCTTCGGATAGTACTGCTCCTTACTGGCAGCAGACTGTTGAGGAAGCTCAAGTTGAGCCGAGGTCACCAAGTAGGGACCTCGCCGGAAGTCTTTCTCCATCCGCACATCAAAGTGATGAGTGTGTGGATCGGCCTCGTGGAGGTACGGTGGGCGAGTTGCCACAGCGTCCCACGTGAAGGTCGGCAAGTCGCCGGGACCCGGGATAGTTCCCCCGCGGTCCACCATGGCCTTGGCACGCTGAACGTCCTCAACCTCCTCATCGTCCAGGATGGCAAACTGGTCCGTCCTGAAGCCGGCAGGGAACCCGACCCTACGGGGATACTTCTCCCGTAGGCGGTCCCATACCCGGCCCATCGCTGCGCCAAGTCGGCCACAGCGAAGAACAGTCAGCCCCTCCTCATTGAGAGGCCAAGCGGGGTAAAACCACCGCCCCAAGGCCTCACGCGGGACAACTTGTCCCGCCTCCGGGGGAGACCCCGCCGTCAACCCAAAGCCGGGTGACGCGGGAGTCCCATCCCCCGGAGCGATCGCGGAGCCCCCGCCGGAAGTCCCAGCGGGTGCTGCCCCGTAGGAGGTATCCTCCATGCGCTCGTCAAGAGAGTCCGTCTCCACTCCCGGAGTCGCCATGGCTCTCCCCAAGTTGGGGAGAGACGCTCTGGCTATCGCAGCACGAGACCCGCCTCGAGTTGAGGGGGACTCGGATCGTGGGTATACGGGTGGCCTCCCCAGCGTGGGGCGGCCCAGTGGAAGGTGAAGGGGAGGTGGTGGTGATGGTGAAGTGTGAACTGAGGAGAGCAAGCTGCCGAGTGGGCACGCTTGAGGAGAGGGGCGGTCATTGTGACCGCCTCCACATCCGTGTTACGTACTCGATGGGGGACAGCAAGTCGCGCCCCCAACGCCGAGACGTGCGTTTACGCACCCCCTCACAGGACCGACCGGGTCGGTCGGAACTGAGGAGAGGGGAGTGTGGCAGTATTGACCCCCAGGTAGGGGGGCAACACGTGCCATGCAAGGGGCGGCAGGCCACTAGCCTGATCCGTTCCTCCCCCTGCATTTGGGTCCATATTCCCTAAGTTTGGGATAGTTAGCTTAGTAGTAAATCCAACTTGGATTTGAGGGTTTTCTGCATTTATCGTCTTGAATTTTCGTGTGGCCCGGTGGGCAGGTGCTGGGGTGGGAGATTCTGAGTGGCGAGATTCTGAGTGGACCCTGGGGGGATAAGGGGAGGGACAGCGGGGCTTGGCCCTGCGTCCCCGTCCCGACCAAGAAACTGTTGGACCACACACCATCCTCTTGTTTGTCCGTGGGGGGTTTGCCCCACAACAGGGACAGAGTGTGTGCGACTTGCACTTCTTCCGGTTCCCCCGACACGGGAGGCAGCCCTAGCACACCGCCCCAACTTGGGTGCCGTGTGTGCTAGTGGTTTTTGCCACAACCGCAGCGCTCTTGAGCGGCGGATGCCGATAGCGGGCGCCGCCTCGAGGGAGGCGAGTAGCGTGGAGATATTGGTCGGCGACGGGCGCGGCGCCCTTCTCTCCCTGCTCTACCGCACCTATTTGGTCAGGAGGAGAAAGAAGAAGATGAGGGTGACGTCCCCCGTCCCCTCTCGAAGTTACCTTCCGCCCAAAGGCGGCGCCCGATGGGGGGGTCAGTGCCTTCACGGGTAGGTGAGGGTGCCACGTAATTGCTCTAGAAAGTTTTAATGTATTTCAAGTACTGTATTGGACAGCAGTGCGAGAGAAGAATAGGAAGTGCAAGTACGATACGGTCTCTCGCACTTGGACTTCAGGAAGGATGACGGCCCTCACGATGGCCTTGCACCGCCCGCGGCCCATCTACCATGCACGACCAAGGTTGCCGGACAATTCTAGTAACCCAAGTATCTCATTGGGTATCCTGGTCGGGCCTCGCCCACCACGGGCAGCTGCTGGCCTGCCGTTAGTGACCGCCTCTAACGACAGGCCAGGAGCCGCTCATCTCTCGCCAATGGATTGAGGTGCTTAGCACGAACCGGGGCCGTTGCCACGTCGTTTGAGATTTTTGGTACGTGTTAACGGGTTTGTCCAGCCGGTTTGTTGTCTTCAACAACTGTGAAGATGCACTTGAAGGCCTTAAGCGTCCGATGTTGTAATTGCCGTGAGCAACTTGGGAGGCATCACACAATTGTAGACACACCTACGTGCCCCCTAATCTGTCGCCACCAAGTCGACCCATGTCCCCTACTGTCCCCAGCTCTGTCGCCACCGACGCGACCCCTGCCGCCCACCGACGCGGCGCTGCCCCCCCCGCTGCCGCCGAGGCCACCGGCTAGCCGCCGCAGGCCGCCGCTGCCGCCACTGCCGCAGCCGGCTCGCGACGAGCCCCCGGCCGCGGCCGCCCACGGCTGGCAGCCGCCCCTCCGCCGCGACCGCTCCCGGCCGGCCGCCGCCAGCACTGCGGCCAGCTGGCAAGGGCCTCCCAGCTCCTTCCCGCCCGCTTGCCGCCGCCGCCACCGCCGCTACCGCCGCCGCCGCCGCCGCCACCGCTACCGCCGCCTCTTGGCTGCTCGCCCGGGGGCGGCGGCGGCGCGGCCATCGCTGCGGCCGCCGCCGCCGGCTGGTCCCTGTCCACCCCCCACCACAAACGCCGCCGCCAGCTGGCCGTCGGCTGGCTTCAGCCCGCCCGTCGCCGCCGCGGCCGCCACCGCCAACCCCGCCAGCTAGCCGCTCCCCGCCTACCACTCCCGCCGCCGCCGCCGCCGCCACCGTCGCCGCTGCCGCCGCTACCGCCGCTGCAGCTGTCGCCGTCGCCGCTGCCGCTGCCGCCGCCGCCGCCACCACCGGCCAGTCTCTGCCCGCCCGGCGCCGCCGCCGCCGCCGCCGCCGCCGCCACTGCCGCGGCTGCCTCCGCCGGCCCGTCCCTGCCGGCACCCCGCCGCAGCCGCCGCCGCCGGCTGGCGATCGGTTGGCCGCTGCCCGACCACCACTGCCGCCAGCTGCGCCAGCCCGCGGCTCCCCACCCGGCGCCGCGTCCGCTGCTGCTGCCGCCGCCGCCGCCGCCGCCGCTGCCGCCCCTACGGGAACAAAAGCGC
>CM020620.1:5161119-5202703 GCA_009829735.1 Pyropia yezoensis
ATAACGTGTCGTTGCAGACCGGCAACGGTCGTGCTCCGGTATACACCCCCCGCGCCCGCCGCTATGGCAGGAGGGGTGGGAACCCGCCCCTGCTTTCCGGTTTGACACCGGCTCCTGCCTCCCGATACTTCGGGAGTGTGTTGGCCTCCCGGCCGGTCCACCCGTTGCAGGGTACCTTCACCCTTGAGGTTACCCTCGGGCAGGCTTCATCCTTCTTGCTGTCCGTCCCGCCGGCAGGGTCGTCTGTTTCATCTTCCGACGGGTGTCCGTCGGCACATCGCGCAGTTTGGGCGTGGATCTGATAGCCGCCAAGACCGGGTTGGCCCGGGAGTTCGAAGCCCTGCTGGCTGTTCACGATGCCGTGAACTGGGCTGGGGTGTTGGCCCCCCCCCGGACCCGCAGGCTGGGGCTTCCCCCTTGCCTCGTCACTCGTTGCGTGTCCGGCGTACTCAGCCGGGTGAGCCTAGTTGCCATGGGTGGGCGTCCACCGAGGCCGTTCCTGACCTGGGTATTCCCATGGTTATCCATGACCCTCTTCAGGTCCTTGCTCCGTGGTTCGGTAACCCGATGCCTGCGGCGGTTGGCCGTCGTCCCCGAGAGTGGGGCTCTGTGGGTGGGGAGCGTGAGGTGTCCCGTCGTCGGGCGGAGTACCGCCGTGGTTACGGTGGAGCCCCTTCGGTAGGGTCCTACCGGGCCTCGTATCAGGTGCCACCGGCTCCGGTGGTAGCCGTGTCGGCTCCTGTGGCTCCTCTGGCTGCGCCAGTGTCACCTCCCGCCCCTGTCCTACATGACGGGGGTCCCCGTCTCTGGTATGAAGGCGTTGACGCCCTTGTTACCCGCGCAATGCGTGGGGGTCTCTCTGTTAGCTGGGGGATATCCCCCCAGGTGCTGCGCTGGTTGGGTCAGCGCGGTTGCTTTGGTGGCGTGCTGGACCGCCTCCAGAAAGCTCTGGAGGACGTGGAGGCTGGCCGCAGCACCCTCGTCCAGCTATGCACCGAGGTAACTCGGGTGGTCGACCGTCGTGACATTGCCGACCGGTGGGAGCACGGAGGTATACCGCGCTTACGCGTGAGTGGCCTCCTCGGGCAGTGGGTCTACCACTGAGGAGTGCTATTTGTTTGTGAGGGAGAGGGCCCCGGCAACCCTTATGGTAGCCGGGTAGTATGAGTATAAACTCATCCCCCGCTGGGGGCATTGCTTGCCTCTGTTTGCTGCCCTGGGGAGTACCCCTTCTGGCTCAGTGGTGCCTTGCCTCCCGCCCAACTTCTTCCGGTTGGTTCATGCTTGGGGTGGTTATCCTCCTCACTTTGTGTCTTGGCTTGGGGAGGTCATCCTCCCGTGTAAGCTCCCTAGTTACTTCGATATTATCGGAGTTAGCCTTTACCTTTAAGTTAACTTATTAAGGTTCAGGTTTTTACTTAGTTACCTAAGCTTAGCTCTACTTAGTTACCTAAGCTTGGTTCGACTTAGAAACCTAAGTCTGATTTGACTTAGAAACCTAAGTCTGCCGTAACCATGTCACACCCTACTTAGTAGGTATAAGCCTCACCCCCCAACAGCCGAAGTCGGTGTCGGTTGGGTTGTTACAGGAGGCGTCGTCGCCTCATGTACGGCATGAGGAGTTGGCGGGGTATATTCGCCGCCTGTTCCCAGGTGGGTGAGTCGTATCCGACCCACATAACCTTGACGTACCAGGTCCTGGTATGTCCGGGTCGGTGTGTCCGACCACGCTCTCTACTTGGTATGGAATCCCATCCGGTCCCACCGGGTCATCCGACCGGTGGGTTGTAAGAGCTTCATGTAGCAACCCAGCCGGTACCGGCTGAGGCTGTTCCGGCTTCGGAGCAGGTGTGACATCATTCATACTGATGCGTTGGATCTCCGTATCGGAGTGTAAGATAACAGAGTGGTCATCTCTGTGGAGGATCTGGTACGGTCCCTTGACCGGTTGCATAAGCTTGTTCCCTCGGAACTTCTGGTGTCTGATATAGACCCAGTCACCTGTTACCAGGGTTGCGTTGCGCACCCGTAGTCGGGCGTCGAAGTTCTTCTTATACCGAAGTTGTGTTCTGTCAAGGGCACCCTTGAGCTTAGGAATCATCCACGATAGCTTGGCCAACCAAGCTAGGTGGATGCGTTCGGCGGGTCGGCCCTTCGGTGTATCATACCGAGTGCACCTGCCGGGCGGCAGCGTCAGGTTACCGACGCCTAGTGGCATGACCCACTCCAGCGGAGCAATGTTTGTGCTCCGATGTGGCCTGGCATTGTATGCCAGGGTGAGTACGGACAGAAGCCTGTCCCAAGTGTTCGTGTGCTCGGCCACGTAGCACTGTAGCATCTTTACGATGGTGCGGTTGAACCGCTCCACCTGCCCGTTGGACTGCGGGTGGTAGTCGGATGCCCGACGTGGTTCGATACCGAACATGCCCAGGACCTTAGTGCAGAATGCCGACGTAAGGTTTGCTCCGTTATCGGAGAGGAGTTGCTTCATGACTCCGTATGCACTGATCCAGTGGTCAACCACTGCGTTCATGATCGTGTATGCCGTATCATTCGGGATGGCTGCCGCTCTTGACAGCTTAGTGAAGCGGTCAGACATGACCAGGATGTACCTGTTCCCTTCTTCCGTTATCGGAAGTGGCCCGAGTATGTCGATAGCGACTTGCTCGTTGGGCCCATCAGGTGGGAATAGCTTCATGGCAGACGCCTGCCTATGTAGACTCATGCGGTTACGCGCACAGGGGTGGCATCCCCTTACGTGGTCGACCACGTCGACGGCCATTGCTGGCCAGTAGAAGAACCTTCGCATTGCTGCGAACATACGTGAACCCCCCGGGTGTCCGGCTGTAGGGTTCTCATGTTCTCGTTCCATGACGGCTTGCCGTAAGGACACGGGAACCACGACTTGATGTCGTCCATCGGCGGGTGCCCGCCGGTATATGAGTCCGTCTTCGTTCTCGGAGAAGATGCCGGCCGTACCGGCCAGGAGGTTAGCACGATGACGTCTACAGTCATCGTCGTTGGCTTGTGCCTCGCGGAAGTCCGCGAGGGTCAATGGGCACGCCAGGTGTGCCATGGTATGGTCAGCCATACCCTGGGTAGCATTACCCACCATGCACACCGGTACTACCGGGATGTCCTCGTCCACCGGGCGGGTATCCCCGCTCGGGGTGTCGAGTCGAGACAACGCGTCTCCGAGGTGGTGGGTTGACCCAGCCTTATACACCGTGCGGTAGTCGTGCTCGGCCATCTTCAGCCTCCATCGGGCTAGCCTCCCATGGCTATCGGAATCCTTGTCACCAAGGTTGAGGAGCCATCGTAGGGGTTCGTGGTCGGACCTCACGATGAACCTGGAGCCCTCCAGGTATGGACGGAGCAGTTGCACTGCCCATATAACTCCGAGGCATTCACGCTCGGTGGCACTATAGTTCCGCTCAGCCGGGTTGAGTGTCCGGCTGAAGTACCCTACCGGACGTAGGTCCGGGATAACGTTATCGGTACCGATCAACGTCTCTCCCTGTAACAGGGTGCATCCCACTTGTGTATCACACGCATCGACATCGATGACGAAGGTACCCCGTCTATGCGGTAACGCAAGGACGGGTGGGGCTAGTAGGGCTCGCTTCAGCGACTCGAATGCCTCCTCTTCGCTAGGCGAAGGGGGTTGGAGTACCTTGGGTAAGGTACTGCTCGTAAGAACCGTTAACGGTTTAGCTATCCGAGCGAAGTCCTTGACGAACCGTCGGTATACATTGCACATTCCCAGGAAGCTCTTGAGCTGCGTCTGGGTGTTAGGGAACCGGGCATCCCGGAGTGCCCGGGTATTGGCTTCGAGTACCCCTAGTTTACCAGGGGTTATCTGGTGGCCCAGATATTCGACCGTCTGTTGGAAGAAGGCGCACTTCTTCAGACGCAGGGTTACCCCGGCGTTCCTCAAGAGGGTGAGTACCTCGTCAACATGTTGTACATGGTCATCCATGTTACGCGAGAAGACGATGACGTCATCGAGGTACACTAGGCAGTTACGCCACTTCACCCCCGACAGTATGATGTCGATAGCCCGCTGGAATGTAGCGGGGGCGTTGGACAATCCGAAGGGCATCCTTAGGAACTCGTACACGCCACTGTGACAGACGAATGCCGTCTTGGGATATCCTCGTCCGCCACCGGGATCTGCCAGTATCCGGCGTTGCAGTCGATGGTGGTAAACACCGTAGCCTCCCCCAGGGAGTCGATGCATTCATCCATCCTTGGTAAAGGGTATGAGTCCTTCTTGGTAACCAAGTTGAGGCGTCGATAATCGATGCAAAACCGAGGGGTTTGATCCTTCTTCGGCACAATAACGACTGGGGCACCCCATTCCGACATCGAAGGTCGGATCACCTTAGCTTCACTCATCCTCTTCACTTCTCCATCAACGATCTCTCGTTGCATAGGTCCCGCTCGGTGCGGTTGTGAGCGGGCGGGTCGTGCGCCTGGTACCAGGTCTATACGATGTTGGGTTGCCCCAATGGTCCCCAAGGCCCCGCCTGTCCACATAACGTCATGCTTTCTTAGCATCCGTCGTACCCCTTCGGCTACCGAAGGGGGAAGGTGGTCGAGGTCAGCCTCGGCCAGTGCCTTCAAGGCCTCTTGGTCCTTTGGCGGCAGGTCCGCCGGAGCCGCCGATGGGTTAGGCTTCCCGTCATCGGGTTGCTGTCGCTCGGTGGTCTCGGTGACCGCCAGTACTTCAAGTGGTTCCACTTGACCTTCCTTATCAGGGGTAAGGATATCTCCTTCGTAGAGTTCGGCAATCCCGAGGATAGTTCCCTTCGGGAGGGTGACTGCCTTACGGCGATAGTTCGCCATCACTAGGAGGGACGACCCTCCTGCTGGGAGGTCTATGAGACCGTTGGCCATGGTCAACCCATGGCGCTTGTACGTCCGTAGGTTGGACTGGACTCTGCAGATGCCTGCGAGGTCGCAGTTAACCGGGAGGACTGTCTCTGACAACGGCTCAAAGCGAGTTCGCTCGGCCAACCGAAGTGTCTTCGGCTCGACGCTTGCGTACACCTCAGCCACGTTAACGTGGCTTCCTTGTAGCGTCAGGTCCCTGACGATAGCCGTGTGTCCTCGCTTCGTCCCGTCGGCTTCTTGAAGCTCGACGGTCCTCCGGCCTGGCCGGATTGCATCAACGTGAACGTTGATGAAGGTGCACCCCAGTATGCAGGGCACCGATAGCGTCTCACATACCAGGAAGTCAACTTCCGTGGTGAGATCCCCGATGGTAACCTGCAGCGACATCGCTGCGGTCGTACGAATGAGTCGACCATTCGCGTCCTTGATGGTGGGTCCCCGAGTCACTCTGACTCGTGGAAGCCACTTGTCCGGGAGGGTATCCTTCCGGATAAGGTTGGGTCCAGCCCCTGTGTCCAGTACAGGGTAGTACGATCGTGTCGACTGGGGGTCAACCCCCAGGGTGGCTGATACCTTGAAGTTCTCCAAGGTAAACAACACATGTCCTACACCGATATCCGGTGTAGCTCGGGCATCCTGAACAGGGCCCTTGTCTGGTTCAACGTGACGGGGCTTCCCGTCCTCTCCTCCCAACCTTGGAGGTTGGTCATCAATCCCCTGACGCCGTGTCGTCGGGGCCGGAAGGTGTACCCGGGGGTTGATGCGGCGTCGGCTCAACCGCGCTCTCCGTGGGGCTTTCCCCGCGGTACTCCGGGGTGGCTTGCTTGGGTGACCCCAGCGCCCCCCGGTCATCCTTCCTCTTACTCGTTTCCCGCCCTTGGTAGGGTGCTGTCCGCCGGGACATCCGGCTGAGGAGGTGCCCCCTCGACGGCCAGTACTCCACCTGGAGCTGGCTGCCTACCCGGTGCGGGTCCGGGTGCTCGGGGGGGATACCCCCCGGTGGATGCCTTGCGTTGCGCCGCTGCCCGCCGAGACTCCTCGGGGATGAGTGGGCAGGAAGACACCCAGTGCTGGGGATCCCCACACAACATACACCCGGACGTGCCGGTCCCCCCTTGAGGTCGCATCGGGGTAGCCCCGTAGCTACGGTTGCCTCCCTCGGGCGCCCGAGTGCCTGCTCCCTGGTAGGCCTTGGGTCCTTGGGTCAACCGGAACATGGACTCCCCCAACCGGTTGGGTCGGCCCGCAATCTGCGGGGGTGCCTCCGTGCGCACCGCCCATGTTGGCAAGGGTTGGTGAGGGTTACCCGTCACCGGGGAGTACCCCGTAGTCCGCACATACGGGACGCGCCGTCCCGTTCCTTCGTTGACCTGGAACTGGGTTCCAGCCGGGGCGATGTACGCTACCGTACCATGTTCATCAATCACCGGCGTCGCCGGTAGCAACAGGTGGCCCTGTTGGTCGACTAGAGGGTCACCCTCACCAATAGGGGTATGTTCGGTCGCAACCAGTACTGGTGCGGCCTTACGTTCCACCTTCTCTTGCCTCGGTACCGGGGTAAGACTGGGCTTGCCTCCCTCACCCTTGGGCTTCGGGGCCAAGGCACACTCCGGGTGTAGAACCCGGTAGGCGTCCCCTAGGGACTTGCACATATGCATCAGTCGACTGAAGTTCGTCCGTGCCGTGTTGGCGCCCCGTGCGGATATCCGCACGTAGTTGGGTACTCCTGCGAACAGGATGGCCCGTAGCTCCCCTTCTCCGAGGAGCTTCCCCAGCTCGTAGTCGAGCTCTTGGATCCGGCGTCCAAACATCTCCTCATCCTCCCAGGACTGGGCGGTGGCAGTGCGAAGGGCCCGATAGTGGTCCTCGCACTTGTCCTCACTGAGGTAGCTGCTCAGCAGCTCCTTCAATATCCCACGGTAATCCATGGGGGTGGCCGCGACCCTCATTCCCGGCATCGGGGATGCCTGGCGAAGAATGCCTCGCACCCGTTCATCAACAAAGAACGGGAGGATCTCCAGGGCCAGCCCCTCGTTAACGAGCGCCTTGTCTGCGGCTGCCTTGAAGCTAGTCAAGAAGCCGATGACTGCCAACGGGCGTCCGTTCGGCCCCCCGAACATAGGGACTCCCTTCATAAGGGTCTGCATAGAGCGGATCGCCCGATGCGACGTATTACGCATCGATTCCGATACGGTGGTAGAGCGGTCCTCCAAACGATAACGTTCCGGAGTAAGAACCGACCGGAAGACCTCGTTGACGATCTCCGTGTCAGCGTCCTGGATATCCAGTCGCTTAGCCAGTTGATGAGCGAACTCATCGGACTCCATCCGCTTCAGTAGGCTCGCAGTTACCTGCGCGGTCATAGCTTCCACCACTGAAGATGGTACTTCAGGCGTCGGCACCTCGGGAACCCGAGTTGCCTGGCCTCCTTCGTCGTGGGGGTACTGCGAGAGGGTACCCCCTCCCCCCATAACCGACTCTCCCCCGGCGTACGTATCTGCCGGGTCGTGTCCGCGGAGTCCGCTTCGGGTGCTCCGAGCGTATCGCTCCGTGTGACTCCGTTCCAACTCTGCCGACGAGTCGGACCCATACCCCATTGTGTCCGGGGGTTGTCCAGGATTAGCAACACCGGGGTTGACCCTGGTGGACTCCGAAAGTAGTCCGGCCGGTTCGAACCGTACCGGTGTGGGAGGAACACGACGGGGTCCCGTCGTGTGCCGTGTTGACATCAACACTGCCATTGCGTCCTCCGTCCGATCTTGACGGGCGTCGAGCCCGGAAAACCGGGCCTCGATGCGGGCCAATGATGCCATCAGGGAATCCCCTGGTGAAGGAGGCGGCGGAGTGAGGTCGGTCGACGACAGTTGAGGCGGGCCCCCGCCTCCTGCCGTCCGAGCCGTGCCAAACGTCGATCCGGCACCGGAAAGCATTGGCGTCTCAATGTTATCGATCGGGTTCCCGATCCCGGTTCCCGTAGTCACCTCCGGGGTCGGCGTCGACGCCGATCCGTCATCTTGAACGTTCCCCGTCTCTTGGGTAGACATGGTCACAATCAGTCAACCGACGTATCAATCACCACGAACAAGAGAGCGAGGGGGTAGATTGGGGAGAGTAACAGTAGATCACAGTCACAGGTAAAATCTCAACACAATCGATCAGGTCGCAACACCACGAGTACAAGAAAAGGACCGGATCCCTATCCGTGTGCCAGGGCCGAAGACGGCGTCACCACAGGGGTGACGGAAACCCGTCCCCTGCTGCTCCACCAATGTAGCACAATAGGGATCCGTCGCGCGTCCACTCTCAGGGAACACTCACCAAGGGGGATCGGCACCAACGTCACCGGGAGGCCAAGGTTGCTGTCCTTGGAGCGCAAGCCACGGGACCAAGATGGGAGCCCAAAGGGGAGGGGTTTGTTGTTCTACCCTGGCCGGCGGTGGATTCGCCACCGGCCCCCTCGTTATAAACCCTCGGAGACACTACTAACTACCCTCCACCCCAAGATGCAAGTCCCTCTGGTCATACGTAACTTATAGATACCGTGACCAGTACGAACTATCAAATTGAAAGTTAAGGGTTAGAAGTAGCCCCCCTGATATTAGGGTCACAATACGGACAACCATATTGCTACACCCCGCCGCCAGAGGCCGCCCCTCTGGCGGCGGCCCAGTCTTTATGTAGGGGGCGGTGCCTATCTACGTGTGGCGCCGCCCCCCCGCCGCCGGCAGCCGCCTGCTGCCGGCGCCATCGTCGGCGTTATGTAGGCGGCGCCTGTGCTCTCTTGGCGCCGCCCCCCCGCCGCCAGCAGCCCCCTCCTGTCGGCGTCACGGTCTTACGGTTTGGGGCGGCGCCCATCTACGTCTGGGGCCGCTCCCCTGCCGCCGGCAGCGGCCTGCAGCCGGCGGGGCCGTCTCTCTCTTTTGAGCGGCGCCTGTGTTTGTTGGGCGCCGCCCCCCCGCGGCCAGCAGCCCCCCCCTCTCGGCGGCACGGTCTTCCTGTTGGGGGCGGCGCCCATACAGGTTTGGCGCCCCCCCCCCCCCGCCGGCAGCCGCCCCCCGTCGGCGGCACGGTCTCTCTCCTTTGGGCGGCTCCTGGGCTTTTTCGGTCGCCGCGCCCCCGCCGCCAGCAGCCCCCCCCTGTCTGCGGCCCAGTCTTTTTGTGGGGGGCGGTGCCTATCTACGTTTGGCGCCGCCCCCCTGCCGCCGGCAGCCGCCTGCTGCCGGCGGCATCGTCGGCTTTTTGTGAGCGGCGCCTGTGCTTTCTTGGCGCCGCCCCCCCGCCGCCAGCAGCCCCCCCTGTGGCAGTATTAACCCCCTGGTAGGGGGGGGCAACACGTGCCATGCAAGGGGCGGCAGGCCACTAGCCTGATCCGTTCCTCCCCCTGCATTTGGGTCCATATTCCCTAAGTTTGGGATAGTTAGCTTAGTAGTAAATCCAACTTGGATTTGAGGGTTTTCTGCATTTATCGTCTTGAATTTTCGTGTGGCCCGGTGGGTAGGTGCTGGGGTGGGAGATTCTGAGTGGCGAGATTCTGAGTGGACCCTGGGGGGATAAGGGGAGGGACAGCGGGGCTTGGCCCTGCGTCCCCGTCCCGACCAAGAAACTGTTGGACCACACACCATCCTCTTGTTTGTCCGGGGGGGGTTTGCCCCACAACAGGGACAGAGTGTGTGCGACTTGCACTTCTTCCGGTTCCCCCGACACGGGAGGCAGCCCTAGCACACCGCCCCAACTTGGGTGCCGTGTGTGCTTGTGGTTTTTGCCACATTTGGTGGAGCAGCAGGGGACAGAGGTAAACTTTACCTCTGGGTGCACCCGGGTGTAGGGGGCCCTCTGTCTCAGAGGAACGGTGGACTTGGACCGTGTCATACGGATCGTCAGCCAACATGGCTAGCTCGGACCCCCCGTCGTCCGGGGAGTACACGGGTGACGCACGTACTTCAGTGCCTTTGAATAGTGGTGAGACACAGGTGGGTTTACCGGGGGTCGCAGAGGGACTAGAGGTCCCTCAAGCCAGCAGGACTGGAAGTACGGGCGGGCAACAGGCCACCCCGACTCAGTCGGGAGTTCACTCGGGTGACACTTCTGATGTGGGTGGGCCGAAGTCTGGCCACCGCGTGGTGTACTCAACGGGAACGTCCCAAGGGGTGAGGACTGTCCCCGCGGGTTCCACTCGGGTTGGAGCCAACTTTGGCTTGGAGCCGTCGCCAACTAGGCTTTCGGAGGACGGCGGACCTCCGTTGGTCGGCGATGGGCTCGCGCCCATGCCCCCGGTTGAGACCCCTGAGGAACGTGGTTACCCCTCAGGTGGACTCCCGGAGGCGGACCGAGACTCAACTGGAGTCGTCAATCCACTCCTCGCGGAAACTGTCCGTCGGGAGGCGACCAATGTGTTGCGGCAGACTTTGCCGGACCTGGTGGTCACGATGACGAATACTATTCTGAATCAGATTGTGGCGAGTTTGCCAGATGGCCTTATTGTCCAGACCGGACTGGGGCTTTC
The DNA here is from genome assembly GCA_009829735.1 of Pyropia yezoensis. Classification (NCBI taxonomy): domain Eukaryota; phylum Rhodophyta; class Bangiophyceae; order Bangiales; family Bangiaceae; genus Pyropia; species Pyropia yezoensis. Next base: position 5,171,519 of record CM020620.1, read on the forward strand.
GAGCCCGCAGGCGCAGGGGGAATCTCTCCTGACGCCTATTCCGGGTCGCCCCGAACAGGGGGGGACCCCTGTGACTCCCAACGTGGGAGCCGCACCATTCTCGGTGGGGCGTACGCCCTTCACGGGGGAGTTCCCCTCGGAAACGCCGGCGGCTACACCAAGCTCGCCGTACCAGACTACAGGCGCTGAGGGTCAACTTACCCCAGTGCCACAGAGGCTGTTCCCTCAACGTGAGGTGCCGCCCAAGATCCAGGTAGCCAACCCGGTCTACCAGAGGATCTTTGACTGTGAGACCTACGCCCTCCACAACAAGTCGGTGGCGTATGGTCCTGACCAGGCCCGAGCCATGGGCCGTGCCAAGAAGAATGCACTTCATTCTTTTGGGCACAAAGCGGAGTGGGACGGAACTCCCCCCCTCCGTGTCTTTGAGTTCCTACGTCGTTTCACAAAAGCCTGTGACGACAATGCCATAAGTGAAGGCATGGCTTTTTACATGCTACAGGAGTTTACGAAGGGCGACCTACGGACAGAACTTATGTCCGTCATGCCCAGCTCCTCAAGTGGAGGCGCTGGGGAGGTGACGTCCTATTTGGAGCTCGTCAACTGGTTGTTGAGAGCCATGGTTGATGAGGCAGCGTTGGCTTCTCAAGTCGAGGAGTTTACGCAAGCCCATCAGGAAGAGGCGGAGGACGAGTTGTCCTTTGCGGAGCGAGTCCGTAAGCTCAAAAATCTTTGTGGGTTTCTTCATCCACAAGCTGTGGTGAAGAGTCGGTTTGTGGAGGGACTCCATTGGTCAGTCCGGATGGAGACCCGGGAGCATAACACTGCCCGGGCGACCCTGGCCGAGTTGGCCAGGTTCGCCTATCGCAGAGGCGAGGCCTACCGCAAGTTGCGGGAGGAACAACGCCAGGAGCGTCAGGCCGAGTTGGCCAAGGAACGTCAGGAGGCGCGCCAGGCCAGAGAGTTGAGAGAGGCACGCCGAATCCGCAAGGAGAGGGTGGTAGCTGCCGTGGGAACTTCCCAGGGTATCCCTTCGTCTTCCCCAGTTGGGAAGACCCCTCCCGGAACGGACCATCGGTGTTGGAACTGCAACTCCGATGGTCACTGGGCATATGATTGCCCCAAGTTGAGTAAACGCATCCAACAACTTGTTAGGAATGCGAGTAAAAAGTCGGCTACGAACGAAGTACGTTCACGCCGCGAGGGTGGGTCTCGACCGGTCGTTGCGGTCGCCACACCCTCGGCGGAGGAGGCGGACACGTCGTCCTTGGACTCGTCGTCTTCCTCCCCGCCCTCAGATTCGGACGCCAAGTCGGCGGGAAACGAATGACCGTTGGAGCTGGCCGTCCGAAGCTCACAACGGCAGCCTCGGCCAAGTGGGCCAGGAGGACGAACCAACCGTGCCGGATACTGCGGCGACCTAAGGGAGTCCGCCCACCTCGGGTAGGACTCCCCAAGAACGTAAACCCACGTCGGGTCATCGCGGTGCTGACGGGTGAGAACTTCCAGGTGGCTGGACGGGTGCAACTTGCCCCCGGCCGTGCATGCTGTACCCGTATCGTACTTGATACCGGGTCAGGAGCCTCCTTGATACGCAAGTCGCTATTACCAAAGGAGGTGAAGCTCCAACGCTGGAGGTCCAAAGCTGACCATATGATTGACATCAATGGTGGGGTACTTCCCATCGTTGGTGCCGTGACCCTACCAACTAGGTTGGGGGCCCATGAGGTCGACGTGACCTATGGCGTAGTTGAGAATATATCGGTATCCCTGCTTCTGGGTACCCCTCATGTTGTTACACAAGTGCCTTTGATTTGTGGCCCTGAGTACTGGGTCAAGTTGATGAATGGGGAGACTATCCCCATCCTTGGTAAGGGAAAGTCTGTGGCTCCTGTGACAGTCTCACAGTCGAAGCCTGTTTGTTCGGTGAGGGAAGGGTTTACTGCTACCCTGCGTTTAGCCCGCAAAGTCATGTTGCCCCCCAACTCGGTGGCGCACGTTGATGTTGTAACTGATTTTACGGGGAACGGGTTGGTGCACCCTCACCCCCGTCTTGCTCGCAAGCACCAAGTGCATGTTGCCCTTGGCACGATGGACTCCAAAGCCGGAGTCCCGTGGAGTATCCAGGTAATGAGCCTGAGCCCGACGCCCAAGTACTTCAAGTCGGGAGCCAAGTTCGGCTATATCGACCAACACGAGGGACCGGTAGTAGCGGTCACCCTCAACGCGGGCGCAAGTAGCGACCCGAAGTCCGGAAAGGAGAAGCATCAAGCCAAGTCGGCCGCCTCTCCTCGACCCCATGTGAACATGGAGGGTGTCCCCCCCAGGTTGAGGGTTCAAGTTGAACGCCTCTTGGACCAATATCACAAGTTGTGGGATGGTCAATTGGGACTCATGAGAGCCACCCAACACCGGATCGAGTTGAAGCCCGGTGCACCCCCTATACGCCAACAACCGTATAGGGGAGGACCTCGTTCAAGGGCCCTCGTTAAGGAGCAAGTTGCTCGCATGGAGGCCCTCGATGTGATCGAGGCCAGCAACGCCGAGTGGGCGAGTCCGGTGGTTATCGTCCCCAAAGTTGATGGGACCCCCCGGTTTTGTATCGACTACCGTAAGCTCAACGAGAGCACGGTGAAGGACAGTTATCCCCTACCTAGGATGGATGACTGTCTGGACTCTCTGGGGGAGGCAAACGTGTTCTCTACCCTGGACTGTAACGCGGGGTACTGGCAAATTACCATTGCCCCGGAGGACAGGCACAAAACTACCTTTACCTGTCACTGTGGTACCTACCAGTGCAAGCGTCTACCGTTTGGTCTGTGTAACGCGCCGGCAACTTTCCAGCGCGCTATGGACATGATTCTGGCCGGAGTACGGTGGCAGATCTGTTTTGTGTACCTAGACGATATCATTGTGTTCTCCCGAAGTCCGGAGGAACACATTGGCCATCTTGGCCAGGTGTTCAAGCTACTTGCTGACGCCGGTGTGTCACTGAAGGCGAGTAAGTGCCACCTCTTCACTCAAGAGGTGGAGTACTTGGGACATGTTGTCCGTCCGGGGCGACTCAGTGTTAACGAGAAGAACTTGAGGGCCATTCGTAAGGCTCAGTACCCCCGGACCCAAACCCAGATGAGGAGCTTCCTCGGGATGTGTAACGTGTACCGACGTTTCACCAAGGGCTTCGCCAAGGTGGCGAAGCCGTTGAATGAGCTAGTGAGCTCAACGCTACCGAAGAACCTGCCTCCCCCAAGTCGGGTGGAGCAGGAATCCTTTGAGACTCTTCGGGACCTTCTGCTGAAGCCCCCCATCTTGGCTATTCCCAGGTTGGGAGGCCACTACATCCTGGATGTGGAAGCTAGCTACGACCAACTTGGTTGTGTGTTGCTTCAGCAGCAGCCGGACAAGGAGTACTTGCCGGTGGGATACTTCAGCAAGGGGCTGAACTCGGCCGAGAAGAACTACGGAGTCACCGAGTCGGAAGGACTCGCAGTGGTGTGAGCGGTGACGTCACTTCGTCCCTACCTGGAGGGTGAGAAGTTCCTCATCCGCTGTGACCACCGCGCGTTGCAGTTCATCTTCAAGACGGACTGTACGAACACTCGTCTCAACCGGTGGAGGGTGCGACTGGCACCCTTCAACTTTGACATTGAGTACCGACCTGGCAGGCAACATGCCCTTGCCGACGGCCTCTCTCGGGTACCTACCGAGGGGCTGGACACTAACCCAGTCGATGAGGACATCCCCATCGTGGGGGTAGTCACGCGCTCGGGTCAGGCGTTGAACCCCGAGGCGCCAGGGAACAAGAAGTACTTGCCCCTGTCCCTGGACGAGGTGGTGAAGGCCCAGACCGAGGATCCCTTCTGCAAGTCGCAGAGGGATATACTGGATACAGTGGTAGAGACGCGTTTCTTTCTGGGAGACGACGGCCTCCTCATGAGGAGGGGGGTATTCCAGGGGACCGAACAACTTGTCGTCCCCGCATCCCTCAAGGACAGTATCCTTGAGAGGGAGCACAACGCTCCCACGGGTGGACACCTGGGGTCGAGTAAACTGTACCAGACCCTGAGGACCAGGTACTACTGGCCGTCCATGGTGGTGGACATCTACAGTTGGGTGGCTGCCTGCACAAGTTGTGCACAGAACCGTCTGATGGAACGGCGGCCTAGTACGGCTATGTTATTGTTCCCGGCCAAGGAGCCCTTCGCCGCGTTGGCGATGGACATCCTTGGGCCACTGCCAGTGACCGAGGAGGGCAACCAGTACCTCCTGGTCATCTGTGACCGCTTCACGAAACTTACGCGAGCGATCCCACTGGCAGAGATCACGGCCGTGTCGGTCGTGTCAGCCTCCCTAGATCACTGGGTTGCCGCGTATGGCATCCCAGATAGTACACTATCGGACAATGGACCGCAATTTGCGTCTGTACTGTTTCAGGGAGTGCTGGATATGTTGGGGGTTCAGGCAAACTATGCCACCCCCTACCACCCACAAACTAATGGGCGGGTGGAGCGCTTCAACAAAACTATTGTTAGGCAGCTGCGCCACTATGTGAGTGAGGACGTGAAGACGTGGGACCAATACATTTCTATCCTTACTACTGCCTACAATTCGCAGGTTCACTCATCTACAGGGGAAGTACCCCTCGCTTTTGTGACCCCCCGTCGTGTGCGGTCTATTGCCGTGCGGCGGTCGCTCCCAACTAGGGAGGATGGTGGCAGTACGCCTACTCCTACTGAGAGTAAGGCGGAGTTCGCTGCTAGGCTTGAAAACCTCATCCCTAAAGTCAGGGCTGAGATGGACAAAGCACAAAAGCGCTACAAGCGTACCTTTGACAAAAAGGTGCGCAATGCTAAGCACGTCCCCGAGCAGGGTGACTGGGTGCTGGTACACTCGCACACCCCAACTGGGGGTAAGCTGGTATTCCAGACGAAGGGACCGTACCAGGTCCTTCGTACTGATGGGCGGCGCTTCACCATCGAAAGTGACGATGGGGTCCGCACAGTGAACGGACAGGACGTGGTCAAAGTTGCACCACCGCCTGCAGGCGACCCAGCTTGGGCGCGTGCGTTGGAATCGTGGCGCCTCCCCTCACTGCCTGCGGCCAAACAGGGCCCACAGGAGTACGTGTTCGATAAGTTCATCGACCACGGATGGGATGAAGACACTGACCGCCTCATGTTGAGGGTGCGTTGGTTTGGCTACAAAGCCAAGGATGATACGTGGGAGTATGTGGAGGACCTTCCCGCTGAGAAGGTCCGGGCGTACTGTGCCCGGAATGAGATAGACCCTAGCAGCCCTCCCTCAACGTGAGGGAAGGCCGAGCAACTGTGCCAAGAGAGTGCTTCAAGTCGAAGTGGTACGCAGAGTGGCTTTTAACTACAGCCCTAACCCTCACACTCTCACAACAGAGGCAGCTGCCAACTAGGCACGCATGCTAGACTCTCCCACTCCACGGCCCTCGCCCTCACGTGGAGGCGAGCGGCGAGACCCACGCCGATAACGGTCTCCACTCGTTGGAGGGGGCGGCGGCTCCAAGTCGGAACCGTCGCGCCCCTCACGGTCGCGCAAGTGGCGCCGACCGTGGCCACTCTTCTGCCTGGTCTTACGCGCAAGTTTGCGACGCAGACGCTGGACAGACTCCGTCTCCGACGGGGTAGAGGACTCCGAAACGGAGTAAGACAACTCGTCTTCCGATACGGAGGGAGAGCGCCGCGAGTGTCGGCGACGACGGCGAGGAGGCGAGTATGCCCGGCTCGCGCGACGTTTGCCACGCCCAAGTGGGGCTGGCTGGGGCATAATAGCCCCAATGCGAGCCAACTCGGCTGTCATAAACTCCGCCACCGACTCGCAACTCGCGGTCGCCACTGCAGTACGAACGCGCTCCTCAAGTTGAGGAGTCTCGGAACTCTGTAGGGTTGCGGTCGACGCGGCCAACCAGGAAATGGTGCGCACCAACGTGGTGATCATCATCTCTGAGGTTAGAGGCGTGGGCGGCAACACCAACTTGGGGTATACCGTCAGGAGGGTGGCCCCCAAGTTGGGGGACACCGCGGTGGAAGACTCCACGGCCACGTTGATCGGGATGTTCCCGTGAGGTTGGAAAGGAACAGGAGGAAGCGGAGAGGCCCGTCGAGGTGGCGGTACCCGGGTGTAACTGCGACCCCGACTTGGGGCCCCCGCAGTGGGTTGAGTCATATGGTCATCATAGGACGGCACGGCCATAACTATGGGCTTGTCCGGGGGTGGCGCAGTGTGGCGATCCACCCCCGGGGCATACGGGTAGTTCCCGATGCCCAACCCCTCTCGTAGGACCACACGGCCGTCGTGAAGTTCACGAGCGACCCACACGAACTGGCGAAGTGCGCCATCGTCCTTGGGCCCACGAGTGGGGCGGCGCAACTTGTGCTCAATGCTCTCCCACTCGATAAACTTATGGAGCCGGAGCATCTCCTCAAGTAGAGTGAGTTGTCCTGATGAGCACCCCTCAGCAACTAGCTGAGGGGTGAGCTGTTCCAAACCTTGGATGAGCCGGAGGGGGAGATGCCAGAGCATCCCCCGCCGCTGAACACAGGACACCCAGGTCGACATGACCTCGAGGAGCCGAAGTGGTCAAACAACCGTGGCAACAACGCCGGGAACCCGTAGGGGACCTCAACTTGAGGCCACCACTCGGGCTTCTTCGGATAGTACTGCTCCTTACTGGCAGCAGACTGTTGAGGAAACTCAAGTTGAGCCGAGGTCACCAAGTAGGGACCTCGCCGGAAGTCTTTCTCCATCCGCACATCAAAGTGATAAGTGTGCGGATCGGCCTCGTGGAGGTACGGTGGGCGAGTTGCCACGGCGTCCCACGTGAAGGTCGGCAAGTCGCCGGGACCCGGGATAGTTCCCCCGCGGTCCACCATGGCCTTGGCCCGCTGAACGTCCTCAACCTCCTCATCGTCCAGGAAGGCAAACTGGTCCGTCCTGAAGCCGGCAGGGAACCCGACCCTACGGGGATACTTCTCCCGTATGCGGTCCCATACCCGGCCCATCGCTGCGCCAAGTCGGCCACAGCGAAGAACAGTCAGCCCCTCCTCATAGAGAGGCCAAGCGGGGTAAAACCACCGCCCCAAGGCCTCACGCGGGACAACTTGTCCCGCCCCCGGGGGAGACCCCGGGGTCAACCCAAAGCCGGGTGACGCGGGAGTCCCATCCCCCGGAGCGATCGCGGAGCCCCCGCCGGAAGTCCCGGCGGGTGCTGCACCGTAGGAGGTGTCCTCCATGCGCTCGTCAAGAGAGTCCGTCTCCACTCCCGGAGTCGCCATGGCTCTCCCCAAGTTGGGGAGAGACGCTCTGGCTATCGCAGCACGAGACCCGCCTCGAGTTGAGGGGGACTCGGATCGTGGGTATACGGGTGGCCTTCCCAGCGTGGGGCGGCCCAGTGGAAGGTGAAGGGGAGGTGGTGGTGATGGTGAAGTGTGAACTGAGGAGAGCTAGCTGCCGAGTGGGCAAGCTTGAGGAGAGGGGCGGTCAACGTGACCGCCGCCACATCCGCGTTACGTACTCAAGGGGGGGACAGCAAGTCGCGCCCCCAACGCCGAGACGTGCGCTTACGCACCCCCTCACAGGGCCGACCGGGTCGGTCGGAACTGAGGAGAGGGGAGTGTGGCAGTATTGACCCCCAGGTAGGGGGGGGCAACACGTGCCATGCAAGGGGCGGCAGGCCACTAGCCTGATCCGTTCCTCCCCCTGCATTTGGGTCCATATTCCCTAAGTTTGGGATAGTTAGCTTAGTAGTAAATCCAACTTGGATTTGAGGGTTTTCTGCATTTATCGTCTTGAATTTTCGTGTGGCCCGGTGGGCAGGTGCTGGGGTGGGAGATTCTGAGTGGCGAGATTCTGAGTGGACCCTGGGGGGATAAGGGGAGGGACAGCGGGGCTTGGCCCTGCGTCCCCGTCCCGACCAAGAAACTGTTGGACCACACACCATCCTCTTGTTTGTCCGGGGGGGGTTTGCCCCACAACAGGGACAGAGTGTGTGCGACTTGCACTTCTTCCGGTTCCCCCGACACGGGAGGCAGCCCTAGCACACCGCCCCAACTTGGGTGCCGTGTGTGCTTGTGGTTTTTGCCACACCCCCCTGTCGGCGGCACGGTATTCCTGTGGGGGGCGGCGCCAATCTACGTTGAGCGCCGCCCCCCCGCCGCCGGCAGCCGCCTGCTGCCAGCGGCGCCGTCTTCCTCTTTTGAGCGGCGCCTGTGTTTTTTGGGCGCCGCCCCCCCGCCGCCGGCGGCCGCCTGCAGCCGGCGGCATCGTTTGCCTTTTTTGGGCGGCGCCCGTGTTTTTTGGGCGCCGCTTCCCCGCCGCCGGCTGTCCCCTCCTGTCGGCGGCACGGGCTGTCTCTCGGATGCGGCGCCCATCTACGTTTGGCGCCGCCCCCCCGCCGTCGGCACCCGCCTGCTGCCGGCGGTGTCGTCTCTCTCTTTTGGGCGGCGCCTGTGCTTTCTGGGCGCCGCCCCCCCGCCGCCAGAAGCCTACCCCTGTCGGCGGCACGGTCTTCCTGTAAGGGACGGTGCCCATCTACGCTTGGCGCCGCCCCCCCGCCGCCGGCAGCCGCCTGCTGCCGGCGGCACCGTTTGCGTTTTTCGGTCGGCGCCTGTATTTTTTGGGCGCCGCCCCACCGCCGCGAGCAGCCCGCCCCTGTCGGCGGCACGGTCCTCCTGTGAGGAACGGCGCCAATCTACGTTGAGCGCCGCCCCCCCGCCGCCGGCAGCCGCCTGCTGCCAGCGGCGCCGTCTCCCTCTTTTCGGCGGCTCCTGGGCTTTTTGGGCGCCGCCCCCTCGCCGCCAGCAGCCCCCTTCTGTCGGTGGCACGGTCTTCCTGTTGGGGGCGGCGACCATCCAGGTTTGGCGGCGCCCCCCCGCCGCCGGCAGCCGCCTGCTGCCGGCAGCGCCGTCTCTCTCTTTTGGGCGGCGCCTTTTTTTGGCGCCGCTCCCCCGCCGCCGGCAGCCCCTTCCTGTTGGTGGCGCGGTCTTCCTGTGGGGGGCGGTGCCCATCTACGCTTGGCGCCGCCCCCCCGCGACCGCTAGCCTCGCCGCCGGCGACGCTGCCGCCGCGCCCGGCACGTCAGCTGGCTGGCTGGCGGCGGCCGCCTTCGCCGGCACCGCCGCGGCGGCGGCGCGGTTGGCGCCGGCGGTGCGGTCGGCCGTGTCGCTGGCGGGGTGCGCGCTGCTGGCGGCGCTCGCGGCGCTGCTGCAGCACGCGGTGGCCGACGCGGGTGGGGGGGGGGGGGGGGGGGGGCCGCCGCCGCGGGGGGGGGGGGGGGGGGGGGGGGGTGGACCCGGCGGCTTGCCGCCGCCGCCGCGGCGGGCGCGGCCGTCACCGCGGCGGTCGGCTTGCCGCCCGTCGTGCTGCCTCCAGAGGCGGTCGCGCACAAGGGCGGCGGCGGCGGCGGTGGCGGTGGCGCCGGCAGCTGCGTCAGCACCCTCCCCCGCGCCCACGCGCTGCCGCCGGCCGCGCCGCCCCCACCGCCGCCGCCACCCTCAACGGGCGGCCTCCGCGACGGCGCCGGCGGCGCACCGGCGGCCCTTCCCGCGGGGGGGGGGGGGGGGGGGGGACCGGCCGCCGCCGCGGGGGGGGGGGGGGGGGGGGGGGGGGTGGCCGCCGTCGCGCAGGCGCTGCTTGAAGGCCTTGCGGGCGCTGTGGCCGCCGCGGCGGCCGCGGCGCCGGGTACGTCGGCGCGGGACGAGGCGGTGGCGGCGGCGGCGGTGGTCATGGGGGCGGTCGCGCGGCTGGCGGCGGCGGCGCCCGTGGCTGGTTGTGGCAGGCGCGCTGCGGCAGCTGGGGGGGGGGGCGCTGGCGAGGCTGAAGCGCCTGCCGAAAAAAGCAAGCACACTCCCCCGTCATCGACGAGGAAGCCCCCGAGGTCCTCCGCACCGCGCAAAAAAAAACCACAACCGAAGACTTAAAAAGCACTGCCTACGCAGTCAGCCGCCCCCACGCTCGGAGAGCTGCCCTCCCTGCCGAGCTCCTCTCCGTCTTCCCCGCCCACAGCCCTCAAACACACACTGAAAAAAATACCCCCCCCGCGAACACATCCACCACTCGCACTCCACGACCCTCCCCCTTACCCCGCTCCACCAGGACTGAGCCCTAGGCTGCGTCGGCGCCGACCCCCGGCGCCATCCGTGGTGAAGAGGGTACAGCGCCCATCGCCGGGGCCGGCGTCAACGACAGCAGGAGCGCCCCCCCCCCCCCCCCCCCCGACCCCCGCCCCCCCCCCCCTACAAAGCGCCCGCCGACGCGCGCTCGGCCGCCGCCCTCGCCGCCGACAGCTGCCGCACCCCCCCCCCGCCACACGCGCCTCCACCCACGACGCCGAGACCGCCGCCGCCGATCGTTCTCGTCTTGCCGCCGCGCGCCGCCGTCGCGATCGCCACCCCGCCGCCGACGGCAGCCTCCTTGTGCTTAGCGGGGGGGGCGCCAGCGGCCGCGAGCAGGCCGCCGGAGCCCCCCGCCGCGTCGGCGCCGGCCCCAGGCGCGGCGCAGGGCGGACCGTGCTCACCGCCGGGGCCGGCGGCAACGACAGCGGCAGCGCCCCCCCCACCCACCGCCGACCCACCCCCCGCCACCCCCCGACCCTGCCCCTACCCCCCCCACAAAGCGCCCGCCGACGCGTGCTTGGTCGCCGCCCTTGCCGCCGACAGCTGCCGCACCCCCCCGCCAGACGCGCCACCACCCACGACGCCGAGACCGCCGCGGCCAACAGTTGCCGTCTTGCCGCCGCGCGCCGCCGTCGCGGTCGCCACCCCGCCGCCGACGGCAGCCTCCTTGTCCTCAGCGGGGAGGGCGCCAGCGGCCGCGAGCAGGCCGCCGGAGCCCCCTGCCGCGTCGGCGCCGGCCCCAGGCGCGGCGCAGGGCGGACCGTGCTCACCGCCGGGGCCGGCGGCAACGACAGCGGCAGCGCCCCCCCCACCCACCGCCGACCCCCCCCCCGCCCCCCCCCGACCCCCCCCCCACCCCCGTCACAAAGCGCCCGCCGATGCGTGCTTGGTAGCCGCCCTTGCCCCCGACAGCTGCCGCACCCCCTTGCCAGACACGCCACCTCCCACGACGCCGAGACCGCCGCCGCCAACCGTTGCCGTCTTGCTGCCGCGCGCCGCCGTCGCGGTCGCCACCCCGCCGCCGACGGCAGCCTCCTTGTGCTTGGCGGGGGGGGCGCCAGCGGCCGCGAGCAGGCCGCCGGAGCCCCCCGCTGCGTCAGCGCCGGCCCCAAGCGCGGCGCAGGGAGGATCGCGCTCACCACCGGGGCCGGCGGCAACGACGGCGAAAGCGCCCCCCCCCCCCCCCGATCCCCCCCCCACCCCCGCCACAAAGCGCCCGCCGACGCGCGCTCGGCCGCCGCCCTTGCCGCCGACAGCTGCCGCCCCCCCCCCGCCACACGTACCACCGCCAGCAACGCCGAGACCGCCGCCGCCAACCGTTGCCGCGTTGCCACCGCGTGCCGCCTACGTGTTGGCAAAGGCGTGGCCGCTCTCCGTCGGCTGCCGCCAATCACAGCCGTTTATTCGGTGCCCTTTAAAGCAGCCAGTCGGACGCTGTCCGTCCACCTCGCCGCTTCGGACGGCCGTTGCCTGTCAGTGCTCGTAGATGAGCCATGTGCCCTCAAGTGGAAATACAGGCAAAGAAAAGTCATTGGTCACAGAGTGTATCGATCGAAAGCAAGGAAAAAGAGATGAGATGGACCAATCAAAAAGAAGTAACAAACGCAGAAACAGCCACGAGCGCCCGATCTCACGTGCTCTTCTCGCGCAGTGCGCGGATCCAGTCATTACAACTCGCCTCATAGCTGGACCGAGCATCGGCCGTCTCGTCCACACCATCAAGCAGCTGGCTTGTCAATCGAGCAACGTCACCCGACCCACTCAAAGTCGACCCACGGATACCAAACTTGGCTGCGGCGGTCGTCACCACGGCCAAAAAAGATACTCGCTCCACGCTCTGCTCGTCACCGAAAATAAACTCTGTCAGATCCATGGCGGCCTCTGCGGGTGACAGTCGCAGACGAGCAGGGGGAGGCGCCACGGGAGGAACTTCGACCCCTACCGCCGTTGTCGAGATCTCAGCGTTGTACTGTGCCCGACGCTCCGCTCTGATGTCATGCCGATCGCCAGGCAGATAAAACAGACCAAGTCGACAGAACCACCGTGGAGACAATCAAAGCCAGCGGAAAAAAATAGATAGCAGCCCGGTCGCAACAGTCAGTGTCCTGTCCGCGCGGCAACTCCATCAGACCCGTCCCTCTTTAAACCACAAGTAAAAAAAGGAAAGGAAAATCAACATGCATGCGGTGAGAACCACTGGGGGATGAGAGAGACAGCGCCGATTGGCTCAGCCGCTTCGCTCCCACCCGCTGGGCGGCGGCTTCGGCGCCGCGTAATTTCGCCAGGGCCGCTGCCGGCGCAAGATCGTCGGTGATGCCGCTGGAGCGGCCGGTGGCGGCCGAGATGGCTCCACCCAGCGCAGAGGCACAGGCGGAGAGCCCAGTGTCGGCCAATCGCGCCTGCTCGCCAATGGCCACTAAATTGGGCATCGCCAACCCAGACGCCGAAGACCCCAGAGAACGTAGGGTAGCCACCGTCGTGGTGACGGGCGCGACCGCTCCAACAATGTTCGACACGAGCCCCGCCCGTTCGCTGGCCGTCTGATTCAGCGCCGCGTCCTTTTCAGCGTACATTGCTCGAACCCTCTGCACTTCTGCGAGGAAGAACGCCGGCGTAGAGCCCTGGCAAACATAGTTGGAATATTCCAGGCGCTTGTGTCCCTTCTTGTTGAAGGAGACGCCTTTCTCTGAGATGACGCGCTTGAAAAGTCTGGGGTCCAGCGCAATCGTCTTTTGCGTGTGCTCCGGACGGCGGCACTTGGGACACCTACGCCAAAGCACAGCAGGCAACAGCAATAAAATGTCACAACGAGCGAACACAAACGGCAGTTGAAAAAAAAAGACACAGAGAAGCGTACCCAGTGCGTAGAAAAAAGAATTGGTCAAAACGCTGCTATGGCGATGTCTCACCATGCGCCCTCATCCAACCGCCGCACGAAAAAAAAGTATACACATATGAACGTACATCATACGGCACACGCAGTGCTGGTTCTGGCATTGCGCCCCGGTGTAAAAAAAGTGGCCAGCAATCAAAGTGCTCACGCACTGCAGGTTTCCCGCCACCAGAGCGCACTGCCCAAAATAGTGCCCCTTGCCGTGGGTACCAATCTTCTGGTGGCCGCACGCCCCGCAAGCTGGTGTCTTTGGGCCTGTCACAGCAGCGCTGGCCGCTGCGTCTGGATGGCCGACACTGGGCACATGGGCGGGAGAGGGAGAGGTGGGAGCACCATCTGCTGCGTTGTTCGACCAGATCCAAGACATAAAAATAAAACATTGGCATGCCGCATCACCCGAGCGTTGTCAGAATTAATTGCATCACGCGCAGATTATGCGATGCGGCAGGGTACCAGCGTCCCACTCATATCCAATGGCCTCCCAGCAATGAGTCCCACCATGACGCACCTGTCTCATGGCTCATTGTATTGGCTGGAGCGCGTTGGCGATCGGGTGCGGAGTGGGTGGGAAGGTGATTGGGGTGATTGGTGCTGGAGGGTGGAGCATGCGCCGAGGTCGGCTGGTGGGGGTGCCCTCGTGACGGGGACGCCCGGCGGGAAGAAGACGGTGACGACGACGGTGGTGTCGATGACGGTGGCCGACGTCCGACGTCCCTGTTCAGCCGTCCGCTGGAATGGCAACCAATTAGCGAAGAAACTAGACATCTCCTGCCATTGGTTTGGTTGGTTCTTGGATGTGCAATAGTATTGATGTAAAATCTACTAGTGTACATTCCCATGTTCCAGATCTGTACGGTCCTGATGCGAGTACAGCTTGTAGATTTGACATCGTGCTGTAATGGTGTGCGAAACATGTTACCTTGCATGTTGCGCACCTCAACATGCATGAGCTACTTTTTGGGGGATGCACAATACTAGGCGTGTCATCGTCCCGACGGGGACGCGATGGCCTCACACGAGAGCCGACCTCACAATGGGGACCCGCCGGCGGCCAATCAGCTGTGGTCTGTGCAAGTCGTGCCCGCCTCCCCTCGACAGGGAGCGGCGCCCGTGGAACGTCGGCTGTCACTGGCGGCACTGCGCAGTTCAACCGCTGCAGCATCCAAAGCCGGCTACGGGGTTGGGGTTGGGGGTGGCTGGGCTGTGTACGCACTCGCCGTAGAGCTCGCAAGATACCGCTTCCGCAGCAGACTGCCGGCAGCGCGCGCGTCGCTGCGCACTTCGCAAAGCGGCGCGCTTGTCTCTCCCTCCGCGGCTGCCTGCCCAAGGCGCCCTCTCCGACGCGCTGCTCAGTCGTCGCCGCTTTCCCCCTGCCATCCTGTCATCCTGCTGCCCCTAGCCGCTATCGCCTGCTCCTGCTGGGCCTGTCTCTTTTTCGCGGCCGCCGCCCTCCCGTCGCCCCTTTCCCCCCCTCCACTCCCCCTCTTACTAAGAAGACTTACTAAGAAGAGGCTCTTAGTGCCTGCTGCACGAACCACCACCATAGCCGCCACCGCCGCCGCCTCGGCCGCCGCCGGCCGCCCCCCCTCCGCCGCCGCGGCCGCCATCGCCGCTGCGGGTGCACTGGCGCCTCTGGCCATGGCCCGTGGGCCCCTTTCCGCATTCGTGCTCCTCCCCCCCCCCGCCGCTCCGCGCGCGCCACCCGTCCGTAGCGGGCGCTCCCCTGCGGCCCCCGCCGTCGCGGTCTCTGCTGCCGTAGGCGTTGCTGCGCCAGCGGGCGCGCCGGCAGCATGGCGCCGGCGGCCGGGTAGGTCGATGTCGCGGCGGCGGGGGTGGATTGGCGGCGGCGGGGGTGGCTCTGGCGGCCGCGGCGGTGGATTTGGCGGCGGCGACGTCGGCGTCGGCGTCAGCACCAGCAGTGACGCCAGTGGCGGCGGCAGCCGCAGGGGCGCCCCCCACCCCCCACGCGCGTCGGCTGACGCGCCGCTGCCGCCGCCGTCCACGTCTTTGCACGAGGATGATGTGGATGACGGCCCGTTTTCCATCCTGGGCGTCCCCCCCCCGCCCCCCAGCACCTACGCCCGGCGGGCGGCGGGCCCGCCGGCGCGCCCCCCCCCCGGGGCGGTCGAGGTGCTGGACTTTGTGACCCAGCGGGCGGTCCAGACCTACCTCTTTTACAGGCGCTCCTTTCGTGACTCGGTGACGGCCGACTGGGTGGAGGCCGCCACCGGGCTGGGGCCCCTGGGGGAGGTCCACGACTTTGTGTTCCGCGGCACGGACCGGTACCTCCGGGCGCTGGGCGCCCTGCCCCCGCGGACGGTGCACGTGCAGACGCGGGTGGCGTGCCAGGGTGGGAGCGCCGACAACCCGTACCGGCCAGTCAGGTACGTAGGTTACGACGTAGACATCAGCCCGCCGGCGGTGGTGGCGGCGCTTTGTGGGGTGCGGGAGGGGGTGGCCGTAGAGGTCACCGCTGACCTGGGGCGGGTGGGTGCGGAGAATGAGCGCCTGTGGGGGGCCTACCTGGTGGGGGTTGTGCGGCCTGGGGGGGGGGGCGGGGGTGTGGGAGGGGGGGGGGGGGGGGCAACAGCAGCAGCAGCAGTAGTGGTGGTGGCAGTGGCAGCAGCGCCTCTGTCCCTGGTGGGCGTGCCGCCAAAGGCGGGGATAGCGGCGCCGGTGGCGGGGGTGGTGGCGGCAAGCGGCCGCCCAAGGAGGTAGAGGGCGGCCTCGTTGAGCGCAGTACCCTACCTGTCAATGAGCACGACCCGTCGCACAGTGGACGCAGCGCGCTGTGTGGCGGCACCGCCGACCTGATAAGCAAGTACGTGACCGTCGCGGCGGTATGGCGGGTGGTGGGGGCGCTCGAGGCGCGGGCGGGGGGGGGGGTGAGTGGCTTACCCGCCGCCGACGACGACGACGACGACGACAATGCCACCGACGGCAGCGAGGACGGCGGCAGCTGCGCCAACGTGCAGCTGCCGCCTGGTGTCGACGACGTTGTCCAGGGGGGCGACGCCACAGCCACCCCTCCGGCGGCGGCAGCAGCGGCAGCAGCGGCCGACGGTGGAGATGAGTCGGGGGACCCGCCCCCCCCGCCCCCCCCCCCTCGGGCGCTGGCCGGCAGGGGCACCGTCTGGGGCGCGGGCCTCGACTGGGAGGGTGCCCGCCTCGACGCCGCCTGGCTCCGCGCGTTCATCGCCACCCGCGGCGGGGGCTTTGAGGCCGACGCGGGCTACCACGTCGGCCGCACCTTCCTCAAGGCTCTCCTCGCGCAGCCGCCGGTGATTGTGAGCGCGCCGCCGGGGGCGGGCGCCGCCGGAGGCGCGTCCCCCACTGACGGCTCTGCCGTTGCTGCCGACGGCACAGCCGCTGCCGCCGCCGAGGCCACTGGCGCCGCCGCCCTCTCAGGGGAGTCGACCGGGCGACCCGACGCCCTCCCGTCTGCCAGACGGGCGACTCAGGAGGACCCCCCTGTCAATGGCGGCGTGGAGAGGGACGTGGAAGACGCTGCGGAAGCGGCTGCCGCCGGCGCCGCCACACGTGGTGGGTTCCACATGGTGGACACCCGCCGGCTGGCGCAGGCGGTCCTCACCGAGCGCTTGGCGGTGGCGGCCGAGTGGAAGGCCGCCCTCGCGAGGGTGCCCGCCGCGCACGCGGCACTGCGGCGGGAGCTGTTGCAAAAGAGCCTCGATGCGTCGGCCTGAGTTCCGTGCTGGGGATGTTGGTGGGGCGTGGGCTAGTGGGGGCAGGATGGGGGAGGGGGGGGGGAGCGTGAGGCGGCGGGGTGGGCGGCGCTGCGGGTAGTCGGTGTGGAGTGGGGAATGGGGTTGAGGAGAGACGACAGAGGCAGAAGGGTGGAGAACTGGGCACGCAGGGTGGCGCTCACTGGAGTAATAGCTGTCACTTATATTCTTTCAGGGGTTCTTGCGCGTGGGGGGTACAGTACATACAATGGAGTCTGCCATGACCCTCTTTTCGGCTACCGACGTCGCTCGCCGCCTTCCCCCTCCCCATTACTGTACCGGTGCGTGCAGGCATCCTCTCTTGAGACACGTGTCCCAAGTGCACTTGTGTCGAATACATCTCTTTTCGCCGACGCAGCTCCTGACCGCCCGCCCCCCCCCCGCCTTCTCGCCCCTCCCCCGTGCAGTCAGCAAGTCACGCCCTGTATGTACACACTACAGTCTCGTGCAGCGGCAATGCCGCCTCTCCAGATGTGCCGGTTGGTGCCCACAAGCCCTCCTTCGGGAGGACCAATCCGCGCACAAACGGAGTTGCCATAAGGATGCAGGCCCACGATGCCGCCTGTAGCCCTGGCCCCTCTTGTCCCGCCCGGACGCCTCAGACGGTCACCCACGTGGGGTTGGCCTCTGTCCCCCGATAGGTGCGGCCACCCTTGGACACCAGCACCGTCGGGTCGCGGCCGTGCACAAGCATGCCGTCGGCGAGGCCCTTGACGGCGCCGCGGAGCTTGGGCGCAATCATCCACCGGGTCATCAGCACGCCGAGCACCCCAAACTTGGGCTCCACCAGCATGACCAGCGACACCCGCGACGCGGCACCCCCCCGCACGGGGGCGACGGTGAGCTTGGCGGTGCCCGTCTTGAACGGCAGGCTCATGTCACTCATCGCAACCGTAAAAGAGGTGGGCGTCTCCTCAATGATCGTCTCCTTGACGCTCCCCGCGCCGTCGTAAAAGTTGCACACCCGTGCCGCGCCGACGCCGTGGTCGCCCTCTGCGCCGGGGGTGAGAAAGTCCACCCGCTCCACCAGCGGGTGAATCTTCCACACGTTCTTAAAGTCAAAGAGGATAGGCGTGGCCTGCGTGTGGGGGAGGTCAATGACCTCCGCGTGCGCGATTTCGTACATGGTGACGGCAAGTAGGCTCGGAAGGGAGGAAAGGGAAGAGGAAGGGCGGAGGAAGGGGGACGAGACGGTGGGAGTGCCGAGCAGAGGTGACAGAGTGCGGCAAAATGGGCTGGACCGGCAGGGGTGTGGCCGTGGAGGTTGTGCGGCTCAGTAGCAGGGAAGGTCGTGCGACCCAGAGGTGGCGGTGGTTGACGAAGCGAGGGAGCGACGACGGTGGGGCACGGCAGAGATGGAAAAGAAAGGCGCAGGGCTGGAAGGACCAGGCCCTCGGCGATGAAAGGTGTGTTGACACCGGTGGTGGTGGTGGTGCGGCGGGAGGCCAGAGCAGGTGGCGTCCTCAACGCCGCCGCTGCGCCCCTTTATGTACCCTTCCCGGTAGCGGCGGGCCGCAGCCGAGCCAGGTACGGTGGAAGGCTACACGGCGGGCTACGGCCACCCGTCAGTCCCTGCTGCAGCGCGGCCCCGGCCCCCGCGCAACAGTCCCTGGTGCCCGCACGCCCCTCCCGCTGCACCCCCCCCCGTAGGCGACGCTCGTTTGGGGGCCCTATGCCACCCCCCTGGGCCCCCGGCCCGCCTCCCCCGTTCCGCGGGGCGCAGAACGGGGGGCGGGGGCGGGTTGGCTGGGGGGAGGACGTCCTCCTCCCCCAACCCCTGCCAAGCAGCTGGTCATGAATTCGCGCGACACCGCGCGACACCGGCGGCGGCGGCACCGGCAGCCACCCCTCGGCGGGCGCCCCGGAGACCCGGCCCAGGGGTGGTGGTGCGGCGTCGGCGGGAGAGCACACACACTCGCCGACCGACTCCTCCCCTCCCCCCACCCCCCCCCCGCCACCCGGCGGTCGTCAGGGGATTTCTCCGCTCGGCCCCACTGCCTCCCCCCCTCTGCTCTGCCGGCGCGTGCGGCCCTTGTTCGAAACGCGGTGTGGATGGCGGGTCCTGGCCCACTCGCCCCCCCGCACCGACCCACCCACCCCCCCCGCCTTTGCCAGGCGCAGGGGGCCGACGCGCCGCCGCCGCGGCCACCGCCGCCTCCAGAGGCGGTGGGGGAGCCGCCGCCACCGCCACTGCCGCGCTGCCCTTCCACTCTCCGCCGCGTCGGCTGCAGGGCCCAGAGTATGGAAGGCGGCTGCGCCGCGCGCCTGCCCCGCCCGCGGGCAGTCTCGCTGCCATCTCGCTCTCCCGCCCGCAGTCGCCCGACGCAGCCGCCTTCCATACTCTGGCTCCCCGCCTCGACGGCCAGATCGGGTGGTGGGGGTTGCGGGCGGGGCCCATATACCATGCACGACCAACGAACGTTCTTTGAATCTTGAATATTGATATCCGCGTAGATCTCCAGCGTATCCGTCACTACTTGGCACATTCATGTTGAAAATATTAAATTGCATATAAATCTACTGCATGTAGTTAGTATTGTTGGGGGAGTTGAAATTGACGTTGGCGGTCGGAGACATACCTGGAGCTATTACAAGCTCCTTGAGAAGCACTTTGAGCTGCTGTCAGCCGGCGGCGGCGGCAGCCCCGGTCTGGAGTGGCCCGCTGGTGGTCTCGGCGGCGGCGGCGGCCGCGGCGGTACCAGCGGCGGCGGCCGCCTCGCCGGGACCGGCAGCGATAGCGACGGAGGCGGCGGCGGCGCCCTACGGGAACAAAAAGCGCGATATTGCGGAAAGCAGGACGGCTGGTGGCCACCCCCAAGACACACCCAAAACTAGCAGAGAAGCACTTCCCACCCACTTCTCGGTGTGCTCCTGGCCGGTTCACGGGGGCTCTGGCCTGCTGGAATGGTGCTGTGGAGGGGTCAGAGAGCGCGATATCGCGTTCTTGCTTCCGCGATATCGGGCTTTCCTCCTGGAGAAACCGCGATCAGATGATACTCTGGTTGGCTGTGAGACGCTCTCACGGGGAGAGATTGGAGGTCCACTGACGGTTGTAACAACGTCATGCCACAGACAGTCATATTCAATATTGATCAGCAAAACTACCACGCGGTCGGATTATGACAAGAATGATCTACATAAGTGTTGTCTCTACACAATCAAGATTATGCATGTGGTTGTTATCATATAAATAGCCAGTGATAGTTGACCACGGTACAGCATTTGCGTGGGCAGTAACATCACACGTGATAGTATGTAAAACGCGTTCTTACGTTATATTATGCGCACATTATGCTGATGTGCAATGAGAGTTATAGTTCCCAGTTCGATTTGGAAGCAGTTCAATATTTGGTAAAGTTGCTATATCGCATTCAAGAAGTTGGCTTGCCGGCTGACAACCGCGTCCGAGCCTCCTGCCGACAGACGTCCCTGCACCATCGGCGCACGTCGCGTCCAACTTCCCCCCTCTGACAGTGCCCGGGCGCCTGCGCTGCCAGTCCCGGCCTCTCCCTCCCGCCCCCCTGAAACCAGCGCAACCCCTCGCCCCTGCACCAACGACGAAGAACTCCCCCCCCCGCTGGGCAGCAGCACGGGCACAAGGCGGACGTTACCCACGCCCAAGTCATGCACGTCAGGAGAACCCTCCCCGCCTCCCCCCCCGTCAATCACATCCCCAGACACGTTCCGCAAGTGAGAGGACAGAAAAGAACAGGCCCCCCAACACCCGATGCACCTCTGCAGCGCAGGCTGCTCCTCCTCCAGCGCCGCGATGGCACGTGCCATCCTGGCGTTAGTCTGCCGCGTGAATGACACCCCACGTGTCAGGTGCTTAGCCGCACGACGCGCTGCCTGCAGAAGACGCATGTCACCGGGATGGTACCCGAGGTGACTGTCTCGAGCAATGCGAATCTTTTGGATGACTGGCCCAGGTGCCGGAACCGACCGCACGCCGCCAGCCCAGAAGTAGCCCCCTCGCCCAATCGTCCGGCATCGCCTGCCGCCCCTGTGCGGCACGACATGGGCGTCTCCACCAGCAGGCCGGGGCGGCGCCACCAGCTCGGGCGCCACCAAGCTCGGCGCCGCACCCGCGCTCGACCCACCGCTCCGCCCCGGCAGAATACGTGTCGGGGAATGCGGGGGCCCAGCTGGCCCCCCGGGCTGCGCCACCCCGAGCGGTCGCCGACTTGGTGGCGTTGGGGCTGTTGCGGCCCCGCCAGGGCGCCAGCGGGCCCGGCCGACCGACCGGCGCGCGTGTCCCCGAGCGTCTGACGACGCGGTGGGGGCGGCGGCGGTGGCAGTCGTGCCAGGGTGGGCGGGGGCCCAACCGTCCGACCGTCCGGCGTCGCCCTGAGTGCGGCGCGACTTAGTGGGGGGGGCGACGGAGGTGGTGGCGCCGGGGAAGGCGGGAGCGCAGCCAACCGACCGGCCGGCGTCGCCCTGAGCGCTCGACGACTGGGTGGTGGGGGCGGCGGATGAGGTGCACCGGCTGCCAACGGGAAAAAAGAAACAAGACCACATGCACGTATGAATGACACACCCAAGAACAATCGCAACCACGACAAAAAATGCCCACGCTGACGCATGTCAGGATGTGGTCCGTCATCCCCAAAACTCATCTGACACGCTGCAGGCCATCAAGAGCGCATGCCTCGTCCTCGAAGCCCCACCCCGCATGACGCTCGATAACATACCGTTGTACGACGATGATCCGCGTCGCGGTGCCTGGTGGCCGCCACCCGCGATGGACGCCGACATAACGTGGTGGAAAGAACAAACGGGAGCGTGGAAGACGAAGGGGAGGGGGGGTGTGCTGGGAAGATGTGGGGGACGGCTCGTGATGTGGGTCAGTCGACGGGAATGGGGCGGCCAGGGGCTGGCACATGCGGGTGGGCTCACGGGAATGGTGCGGTCACGACGGCGAACGGCCGACGGGTTCTCGGATGCCAGCAGGCGATAACGGCGGCGGCGTGTCGGCCGCGGCCCAACTAGCCGGCAGACACCAGCGCGCAGCTCACTGAGGGCGTCCGACGGCCTCCCATTCCCTTCCACGCTCTCGGTGGGGAGATTGGAGGGATGCGATTGCCTGGGTCCGTCATATGGAGATACGTGGTCTCCGCAGCCTGCCTCATGGGGCATCACCCAATGCGTGGTCACGAACAGAGCAACAGGGAGATCGCACAGAGCTCCAGGTACAGGTCAAGTACTTACATGAGCAATCCCAAAGCAAAACGTAATTGGGTAATTATGCTGCGTATGTACCCTTCTGTTCTTGGGAGTCTCATTGGCTCAGTTGTACCGCGCACGACGCGCGTTCGTGAAGTTCGAGGTTCGAGACAGCTGCTTCACGGGGTCGACAACCCCGGCTTTCGTCAATGGCATCTCTCTGTCAGGGCACGGCATTCGTGATCTCCGTTAGACTCGTACTATTCGCTCCGCCCTTGACTGTGTTGGTGTACGTTATTGCACATGGGTCGAGCTAATGCTCAAGTACATGCAGTTATGTTCACTATCATAACCCTCCGCAGAAGATCCGAAACGCCGGCTGAACTAATACGTTCGACCGACACAGTAATCTGGCGTTGACGAGAGTAAGCAATGAACAAGGCACAACGTCCTCCGTCTCTTTTTTTCTTTTTTTGACGATTTGCTGAAATTTTGATGATCTCTTATTCTCGCGACACTAGGAGTCGTCTGCAACACGGTGCGTGCAGCTGCGCCGCTTTGCGCAGAAGCACGACAAGAAGACGTGTGCTGCCCGCAGCAGTCGCTGGGCTGCGCTTTAAGGTCCACAGCTCGTACTGCGCGACGGGAGCAGTTTCCATGCATCCCACGCCCTCGCCGCGCCCACCACCGAGCGGGCCGCCAAAAGAGCCTTCTTAGTGCGACAGCGTTCTCACCGCGCAGCACTTGGGGACCACTGAAGTGCAATCGACGCGCGACACTCCCCATATCCAAAGGACACCTCCTCCTGTTCCAATGTGTAATGAGTTAAATGTAACGACTATTATCTGCGTCAAGCACTCGACATAAAAATTCAATCAATTAGAGAAGGGCTCCCTGGGGAATAACCCAAATTGCAGGTTGTTGCGACTTAGATTGCCCACGGCTGCCTCGACTGCTTGGACAGGAACATACTTGCGCAGCCCGCCGAAAGATGAGAAGCAGTCCATTTGCCGCCTGCGCTCTGGCGGACCGTAACGCCCAAGGCGATCGACGGAAGTCTTGACACTTTCCACGTACACAAACGCCTGAGGCTGGTCAATGTAAACGACAGCGTAGTGCAGCGCCAAACCGTACGTTGTCATGGGAACGCGTACAACGGAACCTGACGGGCGACGTACCAAGTCCTCGGAGTTGATTTGCAGGAGATTGTTGCGCCGCTTGATGCTTCCTGCCCCCATTGCCGAGCCAGCGATAGTCCCGCAAGAGAGCTGCAGCCGAGCGTACTTCTTCGCAAGTATGACCTCGGGAACATTGAGGACGCCTTCGAGCCCCAGAGCCGTCTTCAGGTGCTCCAACTCGGGCGACGATAGCTTCGACGCTGACGAGCGAGGGGGTAGCAGAATCACATCGGCGTCCTCGCCCGGTGGGAAAGCGAAGCTGCCCCGGATATCATCGCACGCAACTGGAACACCAGTAGCACGGGCCCAGTCACTCGGACAAAACGTCTCACCAAACGCTGTCAGCAGCTCAGCCTCGTACTTGCAGGAGATGGCATTCATTAAAGATGCGTGCGGCTTGCTCCTGGACTTGATATCGACACCTAGCGTCCCAATTGCGCGCTCTATTGGAAATTGCCACCAGACCCAGACGGGACCACCTGCAAGAATTCCAGGAACCACGTCCAGCAGGGTCGCTATCGGCAGTCGGCACAGCTTCAGTCTGGCAGGGTCATGCCGATAGACATTGTCGTAGAAGCCTGCACAGAACTTCTCCAGACCGGTCTTAATCGCCGTGACGTCTGCTCGGCTAAGTGGTGATGGACGGAACATCAAGCGACAGGAACTGACGAGGAACATCACCATGTGGTAGTAGACGTCCGGAATACGGCCAGCAAACACTGTCTCGGCCAAGCTAACGATGAAGTACAGCCAATCGGCAGCCTTGTAGGACTTCCAGTGAATTCGCACGTCCCGTAACGACCGGGCCTGCGAGGCTGGCACTGTATCTCGCGCGTCACGAATCTCTCGACCAATCGCCTCCGCGTCCGCGGATGTCAGATGGTAGTCCTCAGGTGGGTCTCCAGGCAAAGTCCAAGTCCTGGAAAACAGCTGCCACAGACTCTTGACAACATTTGTCAGGACCAAATGCATTGTGTCGTACGGGGCCAGAGCAGGTCCGATCGATGACAAGTACGTCATGTGGGGGTAGCTCTGTTTATCGGAAGGGCTGGGGCTGCTGAGCAGTGAGTAGCCGCGCACGCCGCAGTTCTTCACCAACTCGCTCACAGCGCTCTGAGTGGCGCCCTGCTCCCTGGCAAGAGCCACCCGACGAGCGTCTGCGGCGAAGCCAGCGGCTGTCCTCCGGCTGCGCGATGGTCTCCTCAACGAGAATAGCTCCATGTTCGTTGTCGGGTCCTTGGGCGGGTAGTAGTCCCTGGATGTAGCGTAAATGCCTTGAAACTTCCGCTGTCGACCCGGAGTTCGCCCCCCGTTTCCGGTAATGTTGACTACTTTGTCGCCAGCAGGCATATAGCCGTAAGTTGCAGTAAAACTTCTTTGAGGGTGACTTCGCCCTCGACTCCAGCTACCTTGACACCAGGGATGCCCTCGCTCAGCCGATCGAGTTCTCCGACAATGGGGTGCAAGAAAGACTCTAAGTCGGCCGGTTGATCTGGTCCAGGTGTGACACACAGATGCAGCTGGGAGATGAAACTGGATCGCCGACTGGGAGCTAGGTTGAGCACAGTGACGATAATAGGCCACGAGTGGAACCCTTGCTGACGCCACGCTTCAAAGCCGTCGGTGGAAATGCTCAGAGCAATATCCGAGTCTGCTGTAATGCGGCCGTCAGAGACCAACTTGCGAAATGTCGTCCCGTCGTACCAATCTTGAATCTCGTCCACCGGCTCGGAAGCCGCCTGCCTCGCTAGCCGCATTGTGGATACCAGTTCTGGGCCAAGGTCAGGGTCAGCAAGCATTGCAGTCATCCATGGGATGAGAGACCAATACACAATTTGCTTGACAGGGGCTCCTGACGGGGATGTTCGGCGCGTTCCGCAAAAAGGGCACTCGCCTTCGCCCGCATGATCTGCCGTGTAGGCGAGACAGCCGTTCGGGCAGGCGTCCACGAGCTTGGTACGCAGCGTGAATGTGTTGCGGACCAGAGACGCGAGCATGGCTGGTGTACGGCTGGCCAGGTCTTGGCGCTGTCGTAGGAGTGCTGCCGTAGCCTCTCGTACAAACCCGAATTGAACGCGGGTAGTGTAGAACACAATGTCTCTGATAATTGCAATGAAAGCCGCCGTGGTCACGTGCACCTCATTGACAGCAACAGTCTGGCGGACACGCACTCTTGTCACGTCAACAGCTTGCTGAGAGTTTAATTCGCCTTGACCCTCAACAATATCGCGAACATCTCCAGCGTCACGTTCTGCGTTCGGCAGCCAAACGCTGTCGTCGACATCTGAGGTTGATGCAGACGCCGGCGTAGTAGTATCGACGTCGGGGATGGACCTGAGGCTGTTTACTGCTCTCAGAGGGCTTGCGCTTTCGCCACAGTTGACGTCTGGTAGATCGCTCGACTGATCACTCGTCGAATCTTCGTCCAAGCGGGCGCGCTTACTTGAGCGATGACGATAAAATGTTGCGGCTGACTCTACCTTTCCACGACATTGTGCGCACGTGCACGAGCGCGCGGGGCGGTGGAGGTCCGCAGGAGTGGGGGGGGGGGAGGGGGGGCGGGAGGGAGAGGGGGGTTGGGTAGCGAGGGGGGGCGTCGGGGGGTGGCGGGGGAGGGTGCGGGCGGTTACGGGGTGGGGATGGCTGGGGGGGGTAATGAGGGGATCGGGGGGGGGAGGGGGACGCTCGCGCAGTTGGGGCGGAGGGGGGGCGCGTCGAGGGGATCGGGGGGGATGGGGGGGCGTTGCTTCCTCGCCGTCCGAATCTCCGCTTGAAGAGACAGGAGGGGTACCAAAACGACGAGCGTCCATGGCGACGCCAGGACCGCGAGCCGTGTGTGAGTGACTTGGGTGAAGGGAGGGAAGGGCAGGTTCGGGGATCGGAGGCACCTGTTATATAGTGGTCGGGACGGACCTGTTCGTCGCGGGCGCGGCTGGTATCCCAGGGCAGCAGCACCGCTCGTGCTCCAGAGCTTTCTAGAAGGGACCTGGATGCATCGTTGTCAGGCTCTCGCGAGTTCCACCGTGGGGCCCTCTCGGGGCCTTCGTGTGGGCTGGTGGAAGCTGAACGAAGTATCACGCTGGGCGCAGCAGTCATGGGCTGTGGCGGCCGCTCCCCGCCCTCCAGCTCCCCTCCACTATTGAGGGGGGGGGGGGAGCACGCGGGAGCTAGGGGGGAAGGGGAGGCACCAGGGGCGGGGGGGGGGGGAGGTGAGGAGGCGGCGGGGGGGCGGGCGGGAGGGCAGGACGTGGGGTGCGGAGGGGGGGGGAGGAGCAGGCGGGGCGGGTGGGGGGGAGAGGAGCAAACGGCGGGGGGGGGGGGGGTGGGCGGGGGGTGGGGCGGGTCAGTTTCCGAGCGTTCATGGCTGGTGGCGACGAGATCCTTCTACACACGGCTTCAGGCGAGGTGCCAAAATTCTGCATTGACCGGGAACCGCGATATCGCGCTCTTGTGCGCGATTTCGCGTTTATCTGAGCGCGGTATCGCGCTTTTGTTCCCGTAGGGGCGGCAGCGGCGGCGGCGGCGGCGGCGGCAGCAGCAGCGGACGCGGCGCCGGGTGGGGAGCCGCGGGCTGGCGCAGCTGGCGGCAGTGGTGGTCGGGCAGCGGCCAACCGATCGCCAGCCGGCGGCGGCGGCTGCGGCGGGGTGCCGGCAGGGACGGGCCGGCGGAGGCAGCCGCGGCAGTGGCGGCGGCGGCGGCGGCGGCGGCGGCGCCGGGCGGGCAGAGACTGGCCGGTGGTGGCGGCGGCGGCGGCAGCGGCAGCGGCGACGGCGACAGCTGCAGCGGCGGTAGCGGCGGCAGCGGCGACGGTGGCGGCGGCGGCGGCGGCGGGAGTGGTAGGCGGGGAGCGGCTAGCTGGCGGGGTTGGCGGTGGCGGCCGCGGCGGCGACGGGCGGGCTGAAGCCAGCCGACGGCCAGCTGGCGGCGGCGTTTGTGGTGGGGGGTGGACAGGGACCAGCCGGCGGCGGCGGCCGCAGCGATGGCCGCGCCGCCGCCGCCCCCGGGCGAGCAGCCAAGAGGCGGCGGTAGCGGTGGCGGCGGCGGCGGCGGCGGTAGCGGCGGTGGCGGCGGCGGCAAGCGGGCGGGAAGGAGCTGGGAGGCCCTTGCCAGCTGGCCGCAGTGCTGGCGGCGGCCGGCCGGGAGCGGTCGCGGCGGAGGGGCGGCTGCCAGCCGTGGGCGGCCGCGGCCGGGGGCTCGTCGCGAGCCGGCTGCGGCAGTGGCGGCAGCGGCGGCCTGCGGCGGCTAGCCGGTGGCCTCGGCGGCAGCGGGGGGGGCAGCGCCGCGTCGGTGGGCGGCAGGGGTCGCGTCGGTGGCGACAGAGCTGGGGACAGTAGGGGACATGGGTCGACTTGGTGGCGACAGATTAGGGGGCACGTAGGTGTGTCTACAATTGTGTGATGCCTCCCAAGTTGCTCACGGCAATTACAACATCGGACGCTTAAGGCCTTCAAGTGCATCTTCACAGTTGTTGAAGACAACAAACCGGCTGGACAAACCCGTTAACACGTACCAAAAATCTCAAACGACGTGGCAACGGCCCCGGTTCGTGCTAAGCACCTCAATCCATTGGCGAGAGATGAGCGGCTCCTGGCCTGTCGTTAGAGGCGGTCACTAACGGCAGGCCAGCAGCTGCCCGTGGTGGGCGAGGCCCGACCAGGATACCCAATGAGATACTTGGGTTACTAGAATTGTCCGGCAACCTTGGTCGTGCATGGTAGATGGGCCGCGGGCGGTGCAAGGCCATCGTGAGGGCCGTCATCCTTCCTGAAGTCCAAGTGCGAGAGACCGTATCGTACTTGCACTTCCTATTCTTCTCTCGCACTGCTGTCCAATACAGTACTTGAAATACATTAAAACTTTCTAGAGCAATTACGTGGCACCCTCACCTACCCGTGAAGGCACTGACCCCCCCATCGGGCGCCGCCTTTGGGCGGAAGGTAACTTCGAGAGGGGACGGGGGACGTCACCCTCATCTTCTTCTTTCTCCTCCTGACCAAATAGGTGCGGTAGAGCAGGGAGAGAAGGGCGCCGCGCCCGTCGCCGACCAATATCTCCACGCTACTCGCCTCCCTCGAGGCGGCGCCCGCTATCGGCATCCGCCGCTCAAGAGCGCTGCGGTTGTGGCAAAAACCACTAGCACACACGGCACCCAAGTTGGGGCGGTGTGCTAGGGCTGCCTCCCGTGTCGGGGGAACCGGAAGAAGTGCAAGTCGCACACACTCTGTCCCTGTTGTGGGGCAAACCCCCCACGGACAAACAAGAGGATGGTGTGTGGTCCAACAGTTTCTTGGTCGGGACGGGGACGCAGGGCCAAGCCCCGCTGTCCCTCCCCTTATCCCCCCAGGGTCCACTCAGAATCTCGCCACTCAGAATCTCCCACCCCAGCACCTGCCCACCGGGCCACACGAAAATTCAAGACGATAAATGCAGAAAACCCTCAAATCCAAGTTGGATTTACTACTAAGCTAACTATCCCAAACTTAGGGAATATGGACCCAAATGCAGGGGGAGGAACGGATCAGGCTAGTGGCCTGCCGCCCCTTGCATGGCACGTGTTGCCCCCCCTACCTGGGGGTCAATACTGCCACACTCCCCTCTCCTCAGTTCCGACCGACCCGGTCGGTCCTGTGAGGGGGGTGCGTAAACGCACGTCTCGGCGTTGGGGGCGCGACTTGCTGTCCCCCATCGAGTACGTAACACGGATGTGGAGGCGGTCACGTTGACCGCCCCTCTCCTCAAGCTTGCCCACTCGGCAGCTTGCTCTCCTCAGTTCACACTTCACCATCACCACCACCTCCCCTTCACCTTCCACTGGGCCGCCCCACGCTGGGGAGGCCACCCGTATACCCACGATCCGAGTCCCCCTCAACTCGAGGCGGGTCTCGTGCTGCGATAGCCAGAGCGTCTCTCCCCAACTTGGGGAGAGCCATGGCGACTCCGGGAGTGGAGACGGACTCTCTTGACGAGCGCATGGAGGATACCTCCTACGGGGCAGCACCCGCTGGGACTTCCGGCGGGGGCTCCGCGATCGCTCCGGGGGATGGGACTCCCGCGTCACCCGGCTTTGGGTTGACGGCGGGGTCTCCCCCGGAGGCGGGACAAGTTGTCCCGCGTGAGGCCTTGGGGCGGTGGTTTTACCCCGCTTGGCCTCTCAATGAGGAGGGGCTGACTGTTCTTCGCTGTGGCCGACTTGGCGCAGCGATGGGCCGGGTATGGGACCGCCTACGGGAGAAGTATCCCCGTAGGGTCGGGTTCCCTGCCGGCTTCAGGACGGACCAGTTTGCCATCCTGGACGATGAGGAGGTTGAGGACGTTCAGCGTGCCAAGGCCATGGTGGACCGCGGGGGAACTATCCCGGGTCCCGGCGACTTGCCGACCTTCACGTGGGACGCTGTGGCAACTCGCCCACCGTACCTCCACGAGGCCGATCCACACACTCATCACTTTGATGTGCGGATGGAGAAAGACTTCCGGCGAGGTCCCTACTTGGTGACCTCGGCTCAACTTGAGCTTCCTCAACAGTCTGCTGCCAGTAAGGAGCAGTACTATCCGAAGAAGCCCGAGTGGTGGCCTCAAGTTGAGGTCCCCTACGGGTTCCCGGCGTTGTTGCCACGGTTGCTTGACCACTTCGGCTCCGTCATGTTGACGGCTGCCCCTGATCACCTGGTGTGGGCCATGTTGGCCACCCAGTGGCTCCTCGAGGTCATGTCGACCTGGGTGTCCTGTGTTCAGCGGCGGGGGATGCTCTGGCATCTCCCCCTCCGGCTCCTCCAAGGTTTGGAACAGCTCACCCCTCAGCTAGTTGCTGAGGGGTGCTCATCAGGACAACTCACTCTACTTGAGGAGATGCTCCGGCTCCATAAGTTTATCGAGTGGGAGAGCATTGAGCACAAGTTGCGCCGCCCCACTCGTGGGCCCAAGGACGATGGCGCACTTCGCCAGTTCGTGTGGGTCGCTCGTGAACTTCACGACGGCCGTGTGGTCCTACGAGAGGGGTTGGGCATCGGGGACTACGCGTATGCCCCGGGGGTGGATCGCCACACTGCGCCACCCCCGGACAAGCCCATAGTTATGGCCGTGCCGTCCTATGATGACCATATGACTCAACCCACTGCGGGGGCCCCAAGTCGGGGGTCGCAGTTACACCCGGGTACCGCCACCTCGGCGGGCCCCTCCGCTTCCTCCTGTTCCTTTCCAACCTCACGGGAACATCCCGATCAGCGTGGCCGTGGAGTCTTCCACCCCGGTGTCCCCCAACTTGGGGGCCACCCTCCTGACGGTATACCCCAAGTTGGTGTTGCCGCCCACGCCTCTAACCTCAGAGATGATGATCACCACGTTGTGCGCACCATTTCCTGGTTGGCCGCGTCGACCGCAACCCTACAGAGTTCCGAGACTCCTCAACGTGAGGAGCGCGTTCGTACTGCAGTGGCGACCGCGAGTTGCGAGTCGGTGGCGGAGTTTATGACAGCCGAGTTGGCTCGCATTGGGGCTATTATGCCCCAGCCAGCCCCACTTGGGCGAGGCAAACGTCGCGCGAGCCGGGCATACTCGCCTCCTCGCCGTCGTCGCCGACACTCGCGGCGCTCTCCTTCCGTATCGGAAGACGAGTTGTCTTACTCCGTTTCGGAGTCCTCTACCCGTCGGAGACGGAGTCTGTCCAGCGTCTGCGTCGAAAACTTGCGCGTAAGACCAGGCAGAAGAGTGGCCACGGTCGGCGCCACTTGCGCGACCGTGAGGGGCGCGACGGTTCCGACTTGGAGCCGCCGCCCCTCCAACGAGTGGAGACCGTTATCGGCGTGGGTCTCGCCGCTCGCCTCCACGTGAGGGCGAGGGCCGTGGAGTGGGAGAGTCTAGCATGCGTGCCTAGTTGGCAGCTGCCTTTGTTGTGAGAGTGTGAGGGTTAGGGCTGTAGTTAAAAGCTACTCTGCGTACCACTTCGACTTGAAGCACTCTCTTGGCACTGTTGCTCGGCCTTCCCTCACGTTGAGGGAGGGCTGTTAGGGTCTATCTCATTCCGGGCACAGTACGCCCGGACCTTCTCAGCGGGAAGGTCCTCCACATA
>CM020620.1:5203203-5291882 GCA_009829735.1 Pyropia yezoensis
CCGGGACCCGCAGGCTGGGGCTTCCCCCTTGCCTCGTCACTCGTTGCGTGTCCGGCGTACTCAGCCGGGTGAGCCTAGTTGCCATGGGTGGGCGTCCACCGAGGCCGTTCCTGACCTGGGTATTCCCATGGTTATCCATGACCCTCTTCAGGTCCTTGCTCCGTGGTTCGGTAACCCGATGCCTGCGGCGGTTGGCCGTCGTCCCCGAGAGTGGGGCTCTGCGGGTGGGGAGCGTGAGGTGTTCCCGTCGTCGGGCGGGAGTACCGCCGTGTTACGGTGGAGCCCCTTCGGTAGGGTAGGGTCCTACCGGGCCTCGTATCAGGTGCCACCGGCTCCGGTGGTAGCCGTGTCGGCTCCTGTGGCTCCTCTGGCTGCGCCAGTGTCACCTCCCGCCCCTGTCCTACATGACGGGGGTCCCCGTCTCTGGTATGAAGGCGTTGACGCCCTTGTTACCCGCGCAATGCGTGGGGGTCTCTCTGTTAGCTGGGGGATATCCCCCCAGGTGCTGCGCTGGTTGGGTCAGCGCGTTGCTTTGTGGCGTGCTGGACCGCCTCCAGAAAGCTCTGGAGGACGTGGAGGCTGGCCGCAGCACCCTCGTCCAGCTATGCACCGAGGTAACTCGGGTGGTCGACCGTCGTGACATTGCCGACCGGTGGAGCACGGAGGTATACGCGCTTACGCGTGAGTGGCCTCCCTCGGGCAGTGGGTCTACCCACTGAGGAGTGCTATTTGTTTGTGAGGGAGAGGGCCCCGGCAACCCTTATGGTAGCCGGGTAGTAGTGAGTATAAACTCATCCCCCGCTGGGGGGCATTGCTTGCCTCTGTTTGCTGCCCTGGGGAGTACCCCTTCTGGCTCAGTGGTGCCTTGCCTCCCGCCCAACTTCTTCCGGTTGGTTCATGCTTGGGGTGGTTATCCTCCCTCACTTTGTGTCTTGGCTTGGGGAGGTCATCCTCCCGTGTAAAGCTCCCTAGTTACTTCGATATTATCGGAGTTTAGCCTTTACCTTTAAGTTAACTTATTAAGGTTCAGGTTTTTACTTAGTTACCTAAGCTTAGCTCTACTTAGTTACCTAAGCTTGGTTCGACTTAGAAACCTAAGTCTGATTTGACTTAGAAACCTAAGTCTGCCGTAACCATGTCACACCCTACTTAGTAGGTATAAGCCTCACCCCCCCAACAGCCGAAGTCGGTGTCGGTTGGGTTGTTACAGGAGGCGTCGTCGCCTCATGTACGGCATGAGGAGTTGGCGGGGTATATTCGCCGCCTGTTCCCAGGTGGGTGAGTCGTATCCGACCCACATAACCTTGACGTACCAGGGTCCTGGTATGTCCGGGTCGGTGTGTCCGACCACGCTCTCTACTTGGTATGGAATCCCATCCGGTCCCACCGGGTCATCCGACCGGTGGGTTGTAAGAGCTTCATGTAGCAACCCAGCCGGTACCGGCTGAGGCTGTTCCGGCTTCGGAGCAGGTGTGACATCATTCATACTGATGCGTTGGATCTCCGTATCGGAGTGTAAGATAACAGAGTGGTCATCTCTGTGGAGGATCTGGTACGGTCCCTTGACCGGTTGCATAAGCTTGTTCCCTCGGAACTTCTGGTGTCTGATATAGACCCAGTCACCTGTTACCAGGGTTGCGTTGCGCACCCGTAGTCGGGCGTCGAAGTTCTTCTTATACCGAAGTTGTGTTCTGTCAAGGGCACCCTTGAGCTTAGGAATCATCCACGATAGCTTGGCCAACCAAGCTAGGTGGATGCGTTCGGCGGGTCGGCCCTTCGGTGTATCATACCGAGTGCACCTGCCGGGCGGCAGCGTCAGGTTACCGACGCCTAGTGGCATGACCCACTCCAGCGGAGCAATGTTTGTGCTCCGATGTGGCCTGGCATTGTATGCCAGGGTGAGTACGGACAGAAGCCTGTCCCAAGTGTTCGTGTGCTCGGCCACGTAGCACTGTAGCATCTTTACGATGGTGCGGTTGAACCGCTCCACCTGCCCGTTGGACTGCGGGTGGTAGTCGGATGCCCGACGTGGTTCGATACCGAACATGCCCAGGACCTTAGTGCAGAATGCCGACGTAAGGTTTGCTCCGTTATCGGAGAGGAGTTGCTTCATGACTCCGTATGCACTGATCCAGTGGTCAACCACTGCGTTCATGATCGTGTATGCCGTATCATTCGGGATGGCTGCCGCTCTTGACAGCTTAGTGAAGCGGTCAGACATGACCAGGATGTACCTGTTCCCTTCTTCCGTTATCGGAAGTGGCCCGAGTATGTCGATAGCGACTTGCTCGTTGGGCCCATCAGGTGGGAATAGCTTCATGGCAGACGCCTGCCTATGTAGACTCATGCGGTTACGCGCACAGGGGTGGCATCCCCTTACGTGGTCGACCACGTCGACGGCCATTGCTGGCCAGTAGAAGAACCTTCGCATTGCTGCGAACATACGTGAACCCCCCGGGTGTCCGGCTGTAGGGTTCTCATGTTCTCGTTCCATGACGGCTTGCCGTAAGTACACGGGAACCACGACTTGATGTCGTCCATCGGCGGGTGCCCGCCGGTATATGAGTCCGTCTTCGTTCTCGGAGAAGATGCCGGCCGTACCGGCCAGGAGGTTAGCACGATGACGTCTACAGTCATCGTCGTTGGCTTGTGCCTCGCGGAAGTCCGCGAGGGTCAATGGGCACGCCAGGTGTGCCATGGTATGGTCAGCCATACCCTGGGTAGCATTACCCACCATGCACACCGGTACTACCGGGATGTCCTCGTCCACCGGGCGGGTATCCCCGCTCGGGGTGTCGAGTCGAGACAACGCGTCTCCGAGGTGGTGGGTTGACCCAGCCTTATACACCGTGCGGTAGTCGTGCTCGGCCATCTTCAGCCTCCATCGGGCTAGCCTCCCATGGCTATCGGAATCCTTGTCACCAAGGTTGAGGAGCCATCGTAGGGGTTCGTGGTCGGACCTCACGATGAACCTGGAGCCCTCCAGGTATGGACGGAGCAGTTGCACTGCCCATATAACTCCGAGGCATTCACGCTCGGTGGCACTATAGTTCCGCTCAGCCGGGTTGAGTGTCCGGCTGAAGTACCCTACCGGACGTAGGTCCGGGATAACGTTATCGGTACCGATCAACGTCTCTCCCTGTAACAGGGTGCATCCCACTTGTGTATCACACGCATCGACATCGATGACGAAGGTACCCCGTCTATGCGGTAACGCAAGGACGGGTGGGGCTAGTAGGGCTCGCTTCAGCGACTCGAATGCCTCCTCTTCGCTAGGCGAAGGGGGTTGGAGTACCTTGGGTAAGGTACTGCTCGTAAGAACCGTTAACGGTTTAGCTATCCGAGCGAAGTCCTTGACGAACCGTCGGTATACATTGCACATTCCCAGGAAGCTCTTGAGCTGCGTCTGGGTGTTAGGGAACCGGGCATCCCGGAGTGCCCGGGTATTGGCTTCGAGTACCCCTAGTTTACCAGGGGTTATCTGGTGGCCCAGATATTCGACCGTCTGTTGGAAGAAGGCGCACTTCTTCAGACGCAGGGTTACCCCGGCGTTCCTCAAGAGGGTGAGTACCTCGTCAACATGTTGTACATGGTCATCCATGTTACGCGAGAAGACGATGACGTCATCGAGGTACACTAGGCAGTTACGCCACTTCACCCCCGACAGTATGATGTCGATAGCCCGCTGGAATGTAGCGGGGGCGTTGGACAATCCGAAGGGCATCCTTAGGAACTCGTACACGCCACTGTGACAGACGAATGCCGTCTTGGGGATATCCTCGTCCGCCACCGGGATCTGCCAGTATCCGGCGTTGCAGTCGATGGTGGTAAACACCGTAGCCTCCCCCAGGGAGTCGATGCATTCATCCATCCTTGGTAAAGGGTATGAGTCCTTCTTGGTAACCAAGTTGAGGCGTCGATAATCGATGCAAAACCGAGGGGTTTGATCCTTCTTCGGCACAATAACGACTGGGGCACCCCATTCCGACATCGAAGGTCGGATCACCTTAGCTTCACTCATCCTCTTCACTTCTCCATCAACGATCTCTCGTTGCATAGGTCCCGCTCGGTGCGGTTGTGAGCGGGCGGGTCGTGCGCCTGGTACCAGGTCTATACGATGTTGGGTTGCCCCAATGGTCCCCAAGGCCCCGCCTGTCCACATAACGTCATGCTTTCTTAGCATCCGTCGTACCCCTTCGGCTACCGAAGGGGGAAGGTGGTCGAGGTCAGCCTCGGCCAGTGCCTTCAAGGCCTCTTGGTCCTTTGGCGGCAGGTCCGCCGGAGCCGCCGATGGGTTAGGCTTCCCGTCATCGGGTTGCTGTCGCTCGGTGGTCTCGGTGACCGCCAGTACTTCAAGTGGTTCCACTTGACCTTCCTTATCAGGGGTAAGGATATCTCCTTCGTAGAGTTCGGCAATCCCGAGGATAGTTCCCTTCGGGAGGGTGACTGCCTTACGGCGATAGTTCGCCATCACTAGGAGGGACGACCCTCCTGCTGGGAGGTCATGAGACCGTTGGCCATGGTCAACCCATGGCGCTTGTACGTCCGTAGGTTGGACTGGACTCTGCAGATGCCTGCGAGGTCGCAGTTAACCGGGAGGACTGTCTCTGACAACGGCTCAAAGCGAGTTCGCTCGGCCAACCGAAGTGTCTTCGGCTCGACGCTTGCGTACACCTCAGCCACGTTAACGTGGCTTCCTTGTAGCGTCAGGTCCCTGACGATAGCCGTGTGTCCTCGCTTCGTCCCGTCGGCTTCTTGAAGCTCGACGGTCCTCCGGCCTGGCCGGATTGCATCAACGTGAACGTTGATGAAGGTGCACCCCAGTATGCAGGGCACCGATAGCGTCTCACATACCAGGAAGTCAACTTCCGTGGTGAGATCCCCGATGGTAACCTGCAGCGACATCGCTGCGGTCGTACGAATGAGTCGACCATTCGCGTCCTTGATGGTGGGTCCCCGAGTCACTCTGACTCGTGGAAGCCACTTGTCCGGGAGGGTATCCTTCCGGATAAGGTTGGGTCCAGCCCCTGTGTCCAGTACAGGGTAGTACGATCGTGTCGACTGGGGGTCAACCCCCAGGGTGGCTGATACCTTGAAGTTCTCCAAGGTAAACAACACATGTCCTACACCGATATCCGGTGTAGCTCGGGCATCCTGAACAGGGCCCTTGTCTGGTTCAACGTGACGGGGCTTCCCGTCCTCTCCTCCCAACCTTGGAGGTTGGTCATCAATCCCCTGACGCCGTGTCGTCGGGGCCGGAAGGTGTACCCGGGGGTTGATGCGGCGTCGGCTCAACCGCGCTCTCCGTGGGGCTTTCCCCGCGGAACTCCGGGGTGGCTTGCTTGGGTGACCCCAGCGCCCCCCGGTCATCCTTCCTCTTACTCGTTTCCCGCCCTTGGTAGGGTGCTGTCCGCCGGGACATCCGGCTGAGGAGGTGCCCCCTCGACGGCCAGTACTCCACCTGGAGCTGGCTGCCTACCCGGTGCGGGTCCGGGTGCTCGGGGGGGATACCCCCCGGTGGATGCCTTGCGTTGCGCCGCTGCCCGCCGAGACTCCTCGGGGATGAGTGGGCAGGAAGACACCCAGTGCTGGGGATCCCCACACAACATACACCCGGACGTGCCGGTCCCCCCTTGAGGTCGCATCGGGGTAGCCCCGTAGCTACGGTTGCCTCCCTCGGGCGCCCGAGTGCCTGCTCCCTGGTAGGCCTTGGGTCCTTGGGTCAACCGGAACATGGACTCCCCCAACCGGTTGGGTCGGCCCGCAATCTGCGGGGGTGCCTCCGTGCGCACCGCCCATGTTGGCAAGGGTTGGTGAGGGTTACCCGTCACCGGGGAGTACCCCGTAGTCCGCACATACGGGACGCGCCGTCCCGTTCCTTCGTTGACCTGGAACTGGGTTCCAGCCGGGGCGATGTACGCTACCGTACCATGTTCATCAATCACCGGCGTCGCCGGTAGCAACAGGTGGCCCTGTTGGTCGACTAGAGGGTCACCCTCACCAATAGGGGTATGTTCGGTCGCAACCAGTACTGGTGCGGCCTTACGTTCCACCTTCTCTTGCCTCGGTACCGGGGTAAGACTGGGCTTGCCTCCCTCACCCTTGGGCTTCGGGGCCAAGGCACACTCCGGGTGTAGAACCCGGTAGGCGTCCCCTAGGGACTTGCACATATGCATCAGTCGACTGAAGTTCGTCCGTGCCGTGTTGGCGCCCGGTGCGGATATCCGCACGTAGTTGGGTACTCCTGCGAACAGGATGGCTCGTAGCTCCCCTTCTCCGAGGAGCTTCCCCAGCTCGTAGTCGAGCTCTTGGATCCGGCGTCCAAACATCTCCTCATCCTCCCAGGACTGGGCGGTGGCAGTGCGAAGGGCCCGATAGTGGTCCTCGCACTTGTCCTCACTGAGGTAGCTGCTCAGCAGCTCCTTCAATATCCCACGGTAATCCATGGGGGTGGCCGCGACCCTCATTCCCGGCATCGGGGATGCCTGGCGAAGAATGCCTCGCACCCGTTCATCAACAAAGAACGGGAGGATCTCCAGGGCCAGCCCCTCGTTAACGAGCGCCTTGTCTGCGGCTGCCTTGAAGCTAGTCAAGAAGCCGATGACTGCCAACGGGCGTCCGTTCGGCCCCCCGAACATAGGGACTCCCTTCATAAGGGTCTGCATAGAGCGGATCGCCCGATGCGACGTATTACGCATCGATTCCGATACGGTGGTAGAGCGGTCCTCCAAACGATAACGTTCCGGAGTAAGAACCGACCGGAAGACCTCGTTGACGATCTCCGTGTCAGCGTCCTGGATATCCAGTCGCTTAGCCAGTTGATGAGCGAACTCATCGGACTCCATCCGCTTCAGTAGGCTCGCAGTTACCTGCGCGGTCATAGCTTCCACCACTGAAGATGGTACTTCAGGCGTCGGCACCTCGGGAACCCGAGTTGCCTGGCCTCCTTCGTCGTGGGGGTACTGCGAGAGGGTACCCCCTCCCCCCATAACCGACTCTCCCCCGGCGTACGTATCTGCCGGGTCGTGTCCGCGGAGTCCGCTTCGGGTGCTCCGAGCGTATCGCTCCGTGTGACTCCGTTCCAACTCTGCCGACGAGTCGGACCCATACCCCATTGTGTCCGGGGGTTGTCCAGGAGTAGCAACACCGGGGTTGACCCTGGTGGACTCCGAAAGTAGTCCGGCCGGTTCGAACCGTACCGGTGTGGGAGGAACACGACGGGGTCCCGTCGTGTGCCGTGTTGACATCAACACTGCCATTGCGTCCTCCGTCCGATCTTGACGGGCGTCGAGCCCGGAAAACCGGGCCTCGATGCGGGCCAATGATGCCATCAGGGAATCCCCTGGTGAAGGAGGCGGCGGAGTGAGGTCGGTCGACGACAGTTGAGGCGGGCCCCCGCCTCCTGCCGTCCGAGCCGTGCCAAACGTCGATCCGGCACCGGAAAGCATTGGCGTCTCAATGTTATCGATCGGGTTCCCGATCCCGGTTCCCGTAGTCACCTCCGGGGTCGGCGTCGACGCCGATCCGTCATCTTGAACGTTCCCCGTCTCTTGGGTAGACATGGTCACAATCAGTCAACCGACGTATCAATCACCACGAACAAGAGAGCGAGGGGGTAGATTGGGGAGAGTAACAGTAGATCACAGTCACAGGTAAAATCTCAACACAATCGATCAGGTCGCAACACCACGAGTACAAGAAAAGGACCGGATCCCTATCCGTGTGCCAGGGCCGAAGACGGCGTCACCACAGGGGTGACGGAAACCCGTCCCCTGCTGCTCCACCAATGTAGCACAATAGGGATCCGTCGCGCGTCCACTCTCAGGGAACACTCACCAAGGGGGATCGGCACCAACGTCACCGGGAGGCCAAGGTTGCTGTCCTTGGAGCGCAAGCCACGGGACCAAGATGGGAGCCCAAAGGGGAGGGGTTTGTTGTTCTACCCTGGCCGGCGGTGGATTCGCCACCGGCCCCCTCGTTATAAACCCTCGGAGACACTACTAACTACCCTCCACCCCAAGATGCAAGTCCCTCTGGTCATACGTAACTTATAGATACCGTGACCAGTACGAACTATCAAATTGAAAGTTAAGGGTTAGAAGTAGCCCCCCTGATATTAGGGTCACAATACGGACAACCATATTGCTACAATGTCCCAAGTACTCCACCTCTTGAGTAAAGAGGTGGCACTTACTCGCCTTCAGTGACACACCGGCGTCAGCAAGTAGCTTGAACACCTGGCCAAGATGGCCAATGTGTTCCTCCGGACTTCGGGAGAACACAATGATATCGTCTAGGTACACAAGACAGATCTGCAACCGTACTCCGGCCAGAATCATGTCCATAGCGCGCTGGAAAGTTGCCGGCGCGTTACACAGACCAAAACGGTAGACGCTTGCACTGGTAGGTACCACAGTGACAGGTAAAGGTAGTTTTATGCCTGTCCTCCGGGGCAATGGGAATTTGCCAGTACCCCGCGTTACAGTCCAGGGTAGAGAACACGTTTGCCTCCCCCAGAGAGTCCAGACAGTCATCCATCCTAGGTAGGGGATAACTGTCCTTCACCGTGCTCTCGTTGAGCTTACGGTAGTCGATACGAAACCGGGGGGTCCCATCAACTTTGGGGACGATAACCACCGGACTCGCCCACTCGGCGTTGCTGGCCTCGATCACATCGAGGGCCTCCATGCGAGCAACTTGCTCCTTAACGAGGGCCCTTGAACGAGGTCCTCCCCTATACGGTTGTTGGCGTATAGGGGGTGCACCGGGCTTCAACTCGATCCGGTGTTGGGTGGCTCTCATGAGTCCCAATTGACCATCCCACAACTTGTGATATTGGTCCAAGAGGCGTTCAACTTGAACCCTCAACCTGGGGGGGACACCCTCCATGTTCACATGGGGTCGAGGAGAGGCGGCCGACTTGGCTTGATGCTTCTCCTTTCCGGACTTCGGGTCGCTACTTGCGCCCGCGTTGAGGGTGACCGCTACTACCGGTCCCTCGTGTTGATCGATATAGCCGAACTTGGCTCCCGACTTGAAGTACTTGGGCGTCGGGCTCAGGTTCATCACCTGGATCCTCCACGGGACTCCGGCTTTGGAGTCCATCGTGCCAAGGGCAACATGCACTTGGTGCTTGCGAGCAAGACGGGGGTGAGGGTGCACCAACCCGTTCCCCGTAAAATCAGTTATAACATCAACGTGCGCCACCGAGTTGGGGGGCAACGTGACTTTGCGGGCTAAACGCAGGGTAGCAGTAAACCCTTCCCTCACCGAACAAACAGGCTTCGACTGTGAGACTGTCACAGGAGCCACAGACTTTCCCTTACCAAGGATGGGGATAGTCTCCCCATTCATCAACTTGACCCAGTACTCAGGGCCACAAATCAAAGGCACTTGTGTAACAACATAAGGGGTACCCAGAAGCAGGGGTACCGATATATTCTCAACTACGCCATAGGTCACGTCGACCTCATGGGTCCCCAACCTAGTTGGTAGGGTCACGGCACCAACGATGGGAAGTACCCCACCATTGATGTCAATCATATGGTCAGCTTTGGACCTCCAGCGTTGGAGCCTCACCTCCTTTGGTAATAGCGACTTGCGTATCAAGGAGGCTCCTGACCCGGTATCAAGTACGATACGGGTACAGCATGCACGGCCGGGGGCAAGTTGCACCCGTCCAGCCACCTGGAAGTTCTCACCCGTCAGCACCGCGATGACCCGACGTGGGTTTACGTTCTTGGGGAGTCCTACCCGAGGTGGGCGGACTCCTTTAGGTCGCCGCAGTATCCGGCACGGTTGGTTCGTCCTCCTGGCCCACTTGGCCGAGGCTGCCGTTGTGAGCTTCGGACGACCAGCCCCAACGGTCATTCGTTTCCCGCCGACTTGGCGTCCGAATCTGAGGGCGGGGAGGAAGACGACGAGTCCAAGGACGACGTGTCCGCCTCCTCCGCCGAGGGTGTGGCGACCGCAACGACCGGTCGAGACCCACCCTCGCGGCGTGAACGTACTTCGTTCGTAGCCGACTTTTTACTCGCATTCCTAACAAGTTGTTGGATGCGTTTACTCAACTTGGGGCAATCATATGCCCAGTGACCATCGGAGTTGCAGTTCCAACACCAATGGTCCGTTCCGGGAGGGGTCTTCCCAAATGGGGAAGACGAAGGGATACCCTGGGAAGTTTCCACGGCAGCTACCACCCTCTCCTTGCGGATTCGGCGTGCCTCTCTCAACTCTCTGGCCTGGCGCGCCTCCTCCCGTTTCTTGGCCAACTCGGCCTGACGCTCCTGGCGTTGTTCCTCCCGCAACTTGCGGTAGGCCTCGCCTCTGCGATAGGCGAACCTGGCCAACTCGGCCAGGGTCGCCCGGGCAGTGTTATGCTCCCGGGTCTCCATCCGGACTGACCAATGGAGTCCCTCCACAACCCGACTCTTCACCACAGCTTGTGGATGAAGAAACCCACAAAGATTGTTGAGCTTACGGACTCGCTCCGCAAATGACAACTCGTCCTCCGCCTCTTGCTGATGGGCTTGCGTAAACTCCTCGACTTGAGAAGCCAACGCTGCCTCATCAACCATGGCTCTCAACAACCAGTTGACGAGCTCCAAATAGGACGTCACCTCCCCAGCGCCTCCACTTAAGGAGCTGGGCATGACGGACATAAGTTCTGTCCGTAGGTCGCCCTTCGTAAACTCCTGTAGCATGTAAAAAGCCATGCCTTCACTTATGGCATTGTCGTCACAGGCTTTTGTGAAACGACGTAGGAACTCAAAGACACGGAGGGGGGGAGTTCCGTCCCACTCCGCTTTGTGCCCAAAAGAATGAAGTGCATTCTTCTTGGCACGGCCCATGGCTCGGGCCTGGTCAGGACCATACGCCACCGACTTGTTGTGGAGGGCGTAGGTCTCACAGTCAAAGATCCTCTGGTAGACCGGGTTGGCTACCTGGATCTTGGGCGGCACCTCACGTTGAGGGAACAGCCGCTGTGGCACTGGGGTAAGTTCACTCTCAGTGCCTGAAGTCCGGCGCGGCGCGCTTGGTGTAGCCGCCGGCGTTTCCGGGGGGAACTCACCCGTGAAGGGCGTACGCCCCACCGAGTATGGTGTGGCTCCCTCGTTGGGAGTCACAGGTGTCGCCCCCAGTTCGGGGCGACCAGAGATAGGCGTAAGGGGGACTCCCCCTGCGCCTGCGGGCTCGAAAGCCCCAATCCGGTTTGGACATTAAGGCCATCTGGCAAACTCGCCACAATCTGATTCAGAATAGTATTCGTCATCGTGACCACCAGGTCCGGCAAAGTCTGCCGCAACACATTGGTCGCCTCCCGACGGACAGTTTCCGCGAGGAGGGGATTGAGGACTCCAGTTGAGTCTCGGTCCGCCTCCGGGAGTCCACCTGAGGGGTAACCACGTTCCTCAGGGGTCTCAACCGGGGGCATGGGCGCGAGCCCATCGCCGACCAACGGAGGTCCACCGTCCTCCGAAAGCCTAGTTGGCGACGACTCCAAGCCAAAGTTGGCTCCAACCCGAGTGGAACCCGCGGGGACAGTCCTCACCCCTTGGGACGTTCCCGTTGAGTATACCACACGGTGGCCAGACTTCGGCCCACCCACATCAGAAGTGTCACCCGAGTGAACTCCCGACTGAGTCGGGGTGGCCTGTTGCCCGCCCGTACTTCCAGTCCTGCTGGCTTGAGGGACCTCTAGTCCCTCTGCGACCCCAGATAAACCCACCTGTGTCTCACCAGTATTCAAAGGCACTGAAGTACGTGCGTCACCCGTGTACTCCCCGGACGACGGGGGGTCCGAACTAGCCATGTTGGCTGACGATCCGTATGACACGGTCCAAGACCACCGTTCCTCTGAGACAGAGGGCCCCCTACACCCGGGTGCACCCGGAGGTAAAGTTTACCTCTGTCCCCTGCTGCTCCACCAAATGTGGCAAAAACCACTAGCACACACGGCACCCAAGTTGGGGCGGTGTGCTAGGGCTGCCTCCCGTGTCGGGGGAACCGGAAGAAGTGCAAGTCGCACACACTCTGTCCCTGTTGTGGGGCAAACCCCCCACGGACAAACAAGAGGATGGTGTGTGGTCCAACAGTTTCTTGGTCGGGACGGGGACGCAGGGCCAAGCCCCGCTGTCCCTCCCCTTATCCCCCCAGGGTCCACTCAGAATCTCGCCACTCAGAATCTCCCACCCCAGCACCTGCCCACCGGGCCACACGAAAATTCAAGACGATAAATGCAGAAAACCCTCAAATCCAAGTTGGATTTACTACTAAGCTAACTATCCCAAACTTAGGGAATATGGACCCAAATGCAGGGGGAGGAACGGATCAGGCTAGTGGCCTGCCGCCCCTTGCATGGCACGTGTTGCCCCCCTACCTGGGGGTCAATACTGCCACAGCGGTGGCCGCCCGGCGGCATCGATCCGCATCTGCAGACGGGCAACCACGGTCTTTAGGTC
Organism: Pyropia yezoensis; assembly: GCA_009829735.1. Taxonomy (NCBI): domain Eukaryota; phylum Rhodophyta; class Bangiophyceae; order Bangiales; family Bangiaceae; genus Pyropia; species Pyropia yezoensis. Next base: position 5,215,665 of record CM020620.1, read on the forward strand.
GGCAGTGCCCCCAGTGCGACGCGCCGGCCACACGCGTAAAACGCCGCGTCCGTTACCGTCCCCGTAGCGATGCGCTCGTACGTTGCTCCGCCCACGGCGTGGACGTAGGCCATGGCCTGCCCCCCGACGCCGTTGGGCGCAGCGTCCAGGGCCATCGCACAGCGGCACAGGAGCAGCTTGTTCTCCCGGTCCCCGCCACCTCGACCGAGTCCGTGCCCACCACGCGAAGGCGGTGGTGGCAGGCACCAGCAGCCGCTGCGGCATCAAAAAGCCTCCAGGCCCAGCCGCACCGCCACCCCCGCCGCCACCACCTCCGCCGCCATGACCGCAGTTCGTGGCCGTCGCGGGCGGCGTGCGGGCTGGCCAGCCCGCGTCTACAGAGGTGGAGACGGTTATCCCGCCATGGAAGGCGTCTGGGTGGGCGCCGCCGAGGCGCACAACACCCTCGTCGCGGGCTGGACAGGCGAGGCTGCTGCTGCCGGGCCACGTGCCGGCGCGACCCCCCCGGCGACCTCTCGGCGGCCTCCCCTCTACCGGTGGGTACGGCGGCGGGCACCTCGGCGGCGGCGACTCTATGGTCGGCAACTTTGGAGGTGGTGGTTGTGGGGGCGGCGGGCACGGCGGCTCCAAGCACACGTACCGTACGCCCCACCCCGCCGCCACCCTGCACTGTGTCTTCCGCAGGCCACGCTCGAGGTATCACGATGACCGCCCCCCACCACCCCGACCACCCCCACCATCGCCGCCCCGGCCACCACTTGCACCGCCGCCCCCCGCCTCCGCCACCGCCACCGCCCCGACCCTCTGCACCCGCCGCCTTCGCAACCGCCCTTGCCACGGGAATTGCGCCTCCGCTGCTGCCTTTGCACCTTCTGCCTCCACGACGCACGCTCAATTATCATCGCCGGTGCACCTGCCGCCCGCGCTCATGTCTCCCCCTTCCGCCACATTTCTCCCACTCCGCACTCCCCTGCCGGAACCTTCCCCTTCCCAACCCCTGCATCACAGTGCGTGACACCACGCCCCGCCGCACAGCGCGTGCCGCCATCCGATTCTGTACAGCCCCATCCCCCCTCCCCTACCTCCCCAGGCGTCCCCCCCCACCCCTCCCCCCGTCGCTGCTGCTGAATCTATGCCAACGCTGCTGCCGCCGGCTTGAGTACGAGAGGGGAGAGGAGGGGAAGTGAATTGCGGGGCGCGGGAGGGGAAATGCGGTACGGGGCGTCATGTAGCAGTATGGTTGACCGTATTGTGACCCTATATTAGGGGGGCTACTTCTAACCCTTAACTTTCAATTTGGGAGTCCGTACTGGTCAGAGTATCTATGGGTATCTATAAGTTACGCATGACCAGAGGGACTTGCATCTTGGGGTGGAGGGTAGTTAGTAGTGCCTCCGAGGGTTTATAACGAGGGGGCCGGCGACGAATCCACCGCTGGCCAAGGTAGAACAACAAACCCCTTCCATTTGGGCTCCCATCTTAGTCCCGTGGCTTGCGCTCCAAGGACAGCAACCTTGGCCTCCCGGTGACGTTGGTGCCGATCCCCCTCGGTGAGTGTTCCCTGAGAGTGGACGTGCAGCGGATACCTATTGTGCTACATTGGCGGAGCAGCAGGGGACGGGTTTCCGTCACCCTTGTGGTGACGCCGTCTTCGGCCCTGGCACACGGATAGGGATCCAGTCCTTTTCTTGTACTCGTGGTGCTGCGATCTGGTTGATTGCTTTGAGTGGTTGCGTTTGACTGCGATCTACGGTTACTCTCCCCCAACTACCCCCTCGCTCTCTTGTTCGTGGTGACTGTTACGTCGGTTGACTGATTGTGAGCAAGTCGCTCTCGACATACTCGGGCCACTTCCGGTAACGGAAAAAAGGGAACAGGTACATCCTGGTCATGTCTGACCGCTTTACTAAGCTGTCACGGGCGGTAGCAATCCCGAACGATACGGCCTACACCATCATGAACGCAGTGGTTGACCACTGGATCAGTGCTTACGGAGTAATGAAGCAACTCCTCTCCGATAACGGAGCAAACCTTACGTCAGCATTCTGCACTAAGGTCCTGGGCATGTTCGGTATCGAACCCCGTCGGGCATCCGACTACCACCCGCAATCCAACGGGCAGGTGGAGCGGTTCAACCGCACCATCGTCAAGATGTTCCAATTCTATGTGGCGGAGCACACGAAGACGTGGGACAGGCTTCTGTCCGTCTTGACCCTGGCATACAATGCCAGGCCCCACCACAGTACCAACATTGCCCCACTGGAATGGTTCATGCCGATGGGCGTCGGTAACCTGACGCTACCGCCGGGCAGATGCACTCGGTATGACTTACCAAAAGGCCGACCGGCCGAACGGATCCACCTAGCTTGGTTGGCCAAGCAATCGTGGATGATACCCAAGCTCAAGGGTGCCCTTGACTGTACACAACTTCGATACAAGAAGAACTTTGACGCCCGGCTACGGGTACGCAACGCAACCCTGGTAACAGGTGACTGGGTCTACTTCAGACACCAGAAGTACCGAGGAAATAAGCTCATGCAACTGGTCAAGGGACCGTACCAGATTCTACACAGAGATGATCACTCTGTCATCCTGCACTCCGATACGGAGATACAACGCATCAATCTCAATGATGTGACACCTGCTCCGAAGCCGGAACAGCCTCAGCCGGTACCGGCTGGGTTGCTACATGAAGCTCTTACAACCCACCGGTCAGATGACCCGGTGGGGCCGGATGGGATTCCATACCAAGTGGAAAGCATCGTCGGTCATACCGACCCTGACCTACCAGAGCCCTGGTACGTAAAGGTAATGTGGGTCGGGTACGACTCACCCACCTGGGAATAGGCGGCGAATATACCCCGCCAACTTCTCATGCCTTACATGAGGCGACGACGCCTACTGTAACAGCCCAACCGACACCGACTTCGGCTGTTGGGGGGTGAGGCTTATACCTACTAAGTAGGGTGTCACATGGATTCGGCAAGACTTAGGTTCACTAAGTTGGAGCGGACTTAGGCAAACTAAGTCAGCTACTGACGTTTACAAGTTTACTTGAAGGAGATGACTAACTCCGATAATTTCGAAGTAACCTGATGCTTACACCAATGTAAACCTTCATCCATGGGGCAAGTGACGGACCAAGGAAGGTTGACCTTCATGAGTATTAACCAACCAGGATGGGTTGGGGGGCGTGAGAAAGAACCGAGGCAGGCCACGGCTAAGTCCGACGGGGTACTCCCCAAAGGCAGGCATTGGTATCATGCAAACGCCCCAGCGGGGGATGAGTTTATACTCACTACGACCCGGCCACCATAAGGGTCACCGGGTCCCTCTCTCTCACAAACAATAGCACTCCTCAGTGGGTAGACCCGCTGCCCGAGGGAGGCCACTCACGCGTAAACGCGTACACCTCCATGCTCCACCGGTCGGCAATCTCGCGACGGTCAATCGCCCGAGTTACCTCGGTGCATAGCTGGACGAGGGTGCAGCGACCAGCCTCCACGTCCTCCAGAGCTGTCTGGGGGCGGTCCAGCACGCCACCGAAGCAACGCGCGGACCCAACCAGCGCAGCACCCGGGGGGACATCCCTCCAGCTAACAGAGAGACCCTCCCGCATCTCGCGGGCAATGAGGGCGTCAACGTCCTCATACCATAGACGGGGACCCCCGTCACGCATGACAGGGGCGGAAGGTGACACTGGCGCAGCCAGAGGAGCCACAGGAGCCGACACGGCTACCACCGGAGCCGGTGGCGCCTGATACGAGGCCCGGTAGGACCCCACTGAAGGGGCTCCACCGTAAACCCGGCGGGGCTCCGCCCGACGACGGGACATCTCACGCTCCCCACCCGCAGAGTCCCACTCTCGGGGACGACGGCCAACCGCCACCGGTATCGGATTACCGAACCACGGGGCGAGGACCTGAAGAGGGTCATGGATAACCATGGGAATACCCAGGTTAGGAACAGCCTCGGTGGACGCCCACCCACGGCAATTGGGCTCACCCGGCTGAGTACGCCGGATGCGCAACGAGTGACGAGGCAAGGGGGCAGCCCCAGCCTGCGGATCCCGGTACGGGGGAAGGGTCAACACCCTAGCCCAGTTCACGGCATCGTGAACGGCCAGCAGGGCCTCGAACTCCCGGGCTAACCCGGTCTTGGCAGCTATCATGTCCACGCCCAGCTGCCCGATATGCCGACGGGCACCCGTCGGAAGATGGAACAGGCGCCCCTGCCGACGGACGGACAGCAAGAAGGAGGAAGCCTGCCCGAGGGTAACCTCAAGGGTGAAGGTCCCCTGCAACGGGTGGACCGGCCGGGAGGCCAACACACTCCCGAAGTATCGGAGACAGGAGCCGGTGTCAAACCGGAAAGCAGGGGCGGGTTCCCACCCCTCCTGCCACAGAGGCGGGCGCACGGGAGTGTACACCGGCGCACGACCGTTACCGGTCTGCAACGCACACGTTATATCGGTGCGGAACGCATCCGCCATGACACCATGGTTGCGTCGCCAGCTCGACGCCGACTTCAACCCCGCCATGGGCGGGTACGGAGCCGTCAACGTCAGATACGGGAATACCCCCGGGAAGTACGCAAACCCGGGATACCGGCCGGTATCGCCCACCGTCTCCCCAAACGCCACAGGCGCCGTCGCCGACGCAACCCCCCGAGCACTAGCCGGGTAGTCAACCTCCCGCGGCAACGCGGGGGCAACCAAGTCGCAGATCCCGAAAACGGGGTCGAGGAAGACTTCACCCCGCCCCACCCGGGTGCGCCAGAGCTGCGCATGCCGGTCGTCCGGCTGACTCAGGACCCAATGATGTTCCACCCGGACCGCATTCGGCGGGTTGACCAGCCGCACCAACTCCCGCTCCCAACTCGGGTCCAACTTGACGCGCCGGGAGGACCCTCCACGGTGACGCGGCTGGTGGAAGTCCACCCGCATCCGCCCAGCGGAGTCCATGGACTCCTGCACAGTTAGGCCTCGAACCCGAGCCACCAAGTCGGACATCAACACGGCAGGTTGACCCGCCGCCAAGGCGACGCCGCCACCCAGCGGGGCAACCCGGGCGGGCCCAGGAAGAATCGGGGGCGCCGGGGGAAGCCCCACCGGCAGGTGGGCCGGTGCCGTAGGCGCACGGGGCCGAGGAGGAAGAAGAAGGGCGGGCGCCCGCCCGGAGTAGCTCCCGGAGTCCACCGCCATCGGGGAAGACACGTCTTGACCACCTGTCGCCCGCGGCACCGCGGGCAGAGCATCGCCGCCACCCGTGCCCGACGTGGGCACTACGGGGACGGAGGGGGTAGACCCGTTACCCGCCTCTACGGACACACCACCAACCGGGCGAGCACCCGCACCGTCTTGACCCGCCGTCCCGGCCGGGGTGCCGCCACGACCGTCCGACACACCGGCTGCGCCGTCTTGAGGTAGAGCCGCGCCGGCACCGGCGACAGGAGCCATCCGGGTCGCCGGAGGAGTAGGAGTAGGGGCAGCCGCTACACGCGGTTGACCGCCACCCGACGGAGCCGTCGTGCCGCTGCACACGGACGACAACCCGCCCGGCGCGCCTTCCGGGGCCACACGGACGGTTACCTGGTCGCCTTCGTCCTCCGACGAGCTCGCCAAGAAGCACTCGGCAGCGGTGGCGGAGACTGGAACGTCGTCCTGCATCACCTACTCCTCCTCCTCAAGCAGGAGGTCGTCCTCGCCCCCGGGTACCTGGGGGTCCAACATGGTGGAGCCGGGGTAGCAGGGGCGCCCCGTGCCAAAAAGCCGCAGCCGGCTCGGCCCGGTACAACGAACGCTCGCGCGGACGAGCCAGGGAAGCGCGGGCACCCGCGCTTATAACCACACAGCTCAGCACGAGCGATACGGCAGCGCGGGACGACCCGCGCCAGCCGGGCTACGAGGACGCTCCACCCAGGCACCTGGATCGGGGCCACGCCCCCCCACACGGGGTAATCAAGGGGGGTCACCCCCAACCGCCCCCACGCAACGCGGGCAGCCCCCGCCCCCCACTCAATCGTCCCGCGAGAGGGGCCCCCCTACCACCAGACGCCTGGTGGCGGATCCGCTTGCACCACCCCCCGGAAAGGGGGGTCGTGAACAAACACCCGCATCGGGAATTGAACGGTCCGGAAAACGGATCGTGTGTGTACCACACAAAGGGGGGCACCCCCCTCAGACAACCTCGAAAAGGGGTGTCTGTCGCGACAGGGCGCAAAGCCCCACCCGACTGGTAAACGGTCACGCGACCCACTTACATTCGGAAACCCGAATGCAACTCGACCCGAGGACGGGCCGAATCTAAGGGGGGGATATGTAGCAGTATGGTTGACCGTATTGTGACCCTATATCAGGGGGGCTACTTCTAAGCCTTAACTTTCAATTTGGGAGTCCGTACTGGTCACAGTATCTATGGGTATCTATAAGTTACGCATGACCAGAGGGACTTGCATCTTGGGGTGGAGGGTAGTTAGTAGTGTCTCCGAGGGTTTATAACGAGGGGGCCGGCGGCGAATCCACCGCCGGCCAAGGTTGAACAACGAACCCCTCCCATTTGGGCTCCCATCTTAGTCCCGTGGCTTGCGCTCCAAGGACAGCAACCTTGGCCTCCCGGTGACGTTGGCGCCGATCCCCCTTGGTGAGTGTTCCCTGAGAGTGGACGTGCAGCGGATACCTATTGTGCTACACGTCACCGGTGGGTGCTCCCCCCGCATCCGGCCCTCCCCCGCCACCTATTCACTGCGATCCGCCTACTCCCCCCGCGCGGTGCCGACGGCCCTGGAGCGGCCGGGAATCCCTCCCCCCCTGCCCCGCGGCCTCCACGGCGGCAGCGGCTCCAAGAACCCTGCGGCGCGACGTCCGAGCGGGGGGAGGATGGAGAAGGACTTAGTGGAGAGGACGATGGTCATCAGCGACAGCTAACGCGCCCGCTTGTACTCCAACCCTGTGGTACGATCCCTCCCGCGCTATCCTCCAAGGAGAGTACTACTGCGAGACACACCCGCAGTGTGCTTCCAGCTCTGTCTTAGTCAACTGCCTTAGCATCTCCTTGCGACGCTCGTAAACATCGCAGACGCAGTCTTACCGTCCACAGGGAGCTCAGCCTCCTCCTCCACAGCGGTCAGGTGCAGCTGATAATCTCTGCTAATGCGCGCACGAATCAGCGCCTCGTCCTTCCCCTCGTAGCTCTTCAGCGACGCTCGCAGGGTGTCGCGGCAGTAATATTGATGATGTGGCGCAAGAACCGCGGAGACTCCGGGCTCCACATGCCCATCTGCATTACCTTCTCAACGTCGCCCAGTTTTTCCTGCCAGGACTGCGTGGAACCCCGTCGGAAGCCGTAGAGACCTCCAAAGTCCTCCAAACTCAGCTGCTGCTGCACCGCAAAGATTTCGCTTTCGAACGCCCCCTGAAAGCTGTCGTGCGTAAGAGGTGCCAAGCTGAAGGCCACAGCTCCGACGACCGCCGGCTGCTACTGCGGGCGAGCCAGCGCGAGAAAGAGATATCGACTCCCATCGGCGCTAGCGCCCGCCACCTCATCCACACACGCCTGCGCCGTATCGAAGAGGCTCGGGATGTTGTTTCATTCCTAGACACACTGCGTAGTCAATGGAAGACCGACGGCCTCGTCGCTGACGGCGTACATTGAGTAGAAACGCCATTCCGGAAGGCCCTTCGCACCCCACAGGTTCGTCTTCACGATTGTGTACTGCACGGTGATGAACCGCGGGTGTCCGTACTCCATGAAGAGCGCGTCGTCGATAGGAGAGGGGGGCGCGACCGGCACGTCCTTTGACCGCAGAGCTGGAAGGTTATCTGGCCGCAGCATCGTCCCCCACGCCATCGAGTGAAGGAAACAGTTGACCATCAAACAGGCGGAAGCAGCAAGCAAATCAGCACCTGGCTCCTCCGAGATACTCCCCAAGGTGGCCAGGGCGCGTGTGTAGATGGCCTCCAGCAGGGCAGGGTCCACCGGCCGCTGCCGTTCCTGGAACTCCCCGTTTGCCACGGCCATCTTGGCCATGCCGGCCCGGGAAGCCGTCACCCGCCCGTCGATAGTGGGGCAGCCTACCAGCTGGGCGCCGTCCCCCATGGGCGTTTACGCTGCGCTAGCCGACGCGCAGTTGGAGTAGAGCTTGGGGCCGGCACAGAGCCCGACCCGCGCTGAAGCAAACATCCACGAGAGGTATCCACGGATGTTTCTCACGTATGCGGTAGACACAGGTTTGCCGCTGACCTCTACCAGCCCACACTCACCCAGTAGAATGCCCAGAAGAAGACGCAGCACATGCCCAGGTGCGTCGTCATCGTGGGCCATAGCAATGTGCCACGCGTCAGCGTCCGTCACCTCCCCCGTGGAAGATAGCGGCGCGAACGCGCACCCACAAAAGTTCACGTAGCGGCGGACAACCCGCAGCCTCGCACTCCACTTCGCTTTCCCCAAAGACTCAACTTCAGGAGCCGTGGAAGACAGCACGACGGTGTTCCAAGACTTGAAGAGGGCCGCAGCGCGCTGAGAGCCAAACGCTGGCGGGGAAGCATGACGCTCCGGGGAGATGATTGCGGCTTCGGGCGCGTCTGTGACAGGGCCTGTTGCGTCCGATCCCTCGAACGTGTCGTCCTCCGGGTAGTTCATCGTGAGAGACAAGATGGGGCAGCCGGACGTAGGGAGGGGCGGTGAGGGGGAGGGAGGATAGCGAGCGAACGAAAGTAGTGGGCGGGGGAGAGTGTGGCATGACCCCCAACACCCCCCTCTGACGGGCAGGTGGGCCAGTGTCGGGAGGGGCGCCTCCGACGGGCGTGGAACCGCCCCTGGGCGCGCGATCCGGGGGGGGGTGGCCCCAGGGGCCATGGAGAGAACACGAGCCGCCGGCAAGCACGCGTTGGGATATGCCCAACGCTGATTGGTCGGGCGGAGCGGGGGGACCGCCCCGACCGAGTGTCTCCTGTGACTATTTACGGGAATTACCGTGGATTGTGGCAAGCCCTTTCTGGGGGCACTTATCTTTTTTAGCATGCATTTATCGCTTTGGAGGGACTTTCGATCGTCTCTTAGGACAGGTCGGTCCGGTTTGACCGACCGTGCCGATGGGCCGACCGGCGGCGCCTCTTGGGGCGCCCGCCGTCGTTCCCCCGGCCCATTGCCATGTTCGGCCGGTCGAAACGTATCCCACTTTGCACCGTTACCTTGTCGTTGGCTAGACACTGCGGTTGCGGGTCGGTGCTTCAACCCTCCCCTTGAGTACCTAGTTCCCAGTGCGGTTGCCGTCTTGCCACATTTGGTGGAGCAGCAGGGGATTCGCTGATGCTCACGGCTTCCAACCGTGACTCTGACGCATTTCTTGGACTTTTACGGTCAAGAGGGTGTACGTGGACGACGTACACCCTGTCCTGGGCGGCCGATACGCAGCAGCGTGGTCGGACCCAGATCAAGGTCGGGGTGAGCAAGGCCCATCCCCTCAAGGGATTTGTGCGGGCCGTAACCCGTAACCAACATCCATCTCCTGTCCAAGATCGGACGGATCGCGACCGTCCGTCAACACGAATTCGCGCCTCCCGGCGAACTATGTACCACCCGGGGGGACGCGCCGAGAGGACGTCACCACGCGATCCCGCTCTACCGCTGCCCTGGTTGACAGCCCGCCTCTACCATCGGATGGGCTTCACGCCGATCGCGACGGCAACGAGGATCCGTCTCTCTTCCCGAGGGATCTGGCGACTGTAGTTCCGCCGCCGACCGCTACCCCGGTGGTGGGCGACGGCCGGACTACCGCGATCGAAGCGGCGCTCGCCCAGGCCGAGAGCGCCCTAGGTGACGAGCAGACCACCGTAGCCGAGCTGACCCGACGACTGCAACAGCAGCAAGACCTTATCCTGCAGCTGCAACGTACGTCGCTGACCAAGAGCGAAGGCACACCCTCCGGGTCCCGATCCGCGAGGGGCTCCAAAACCCACTCGCGGCGCGCGAAGGAAGAGAAGTGTGGGGGTTTAGCGCACCCCTCGGACGAGGGGCATCCCCCTTCAGGGGGAGGCGGATCGTGGCGACCCCTGCCCCTGACCAATCGGGGGCAGACGGGGGTCGTTCCTCCCTCGGGAGGGGCACGCCACGTCATCCTCGCTGGATCCCCCCCTGAATGGGGGGGAAGGATACGATAATAATAAATAAACGCAGAGATCACAAGTGAGATTCAATACACGGCACGTGGCAGTTGAAACAATTTCACGTGTCCGACCCAGATGCCCTCAACCAAGGGTGCCCCACTCCCCTCTTGGTCATCGGGAGCTTCCGTGGCCTCGACCGCAGCGCGCCCATCACCCTCCTCCACCGACCTCATCCTCGCCTCCACGGGTACCGCAGCCCACACCCGCCCGCGCTTGGTGCTATTCCTCACACTCGCTCGCGCTTGGCGCTGTTCCTCCCCCGCACTCTTCTGTGGTCATGGTGTGCCAAGCCAGCCTGTCTCCGCGGGCGGCTGCCGCCGCCCCCTCGGCCGCTGCTGCCACCCCGGCGTTTGCACCACCAACCCCGCTACGCGGCGGCTGGCCCGCCGCCCGCGTCGGCGGCGTCGGCGTCGGCGGCGGCGGCTGCCTGCACCCCGCCACGCAGCGGCCGGTGGGGAGCGCCCCTGCCGCCGTGGGCCGCCGGCACGCGCGAGCGTGGCGGCGAGCGGGCCGTCTTGTGTCTCCCCCGCCCGGCGGCGGTCCGCCGTTTCCGGTACCCCCCCCGCGCCGCCGCCCAGTCACCGCGACCGCCTCTGCAACGACCAGTGCGGGGGTGGCCCCCGAGGGACGCCCCACGGGGGAGGAGGCGGCGGGCGGTAGCGCCAGCTCCTCCCCCCCCCCCCCTTCCCCCCCCCCCAAGCATGCAGTCCCGTGCAGACCACGCCCGGGCCATCATGGCGGCGCTGGCCCCCCCCCCCGCGCTTGCGGCGGCGGGTGCCCCCCCCCCCCGCCCCCCCGCGGTGGACGTGACCGCCCTGGCGGCGGTCGTCGCCGACATCACCACCGTCGCCCTCCCCGCCCGCCTCGACGCGGTCACCCAGCACGACGGCACGTCCCTGACGCTGCGCCTGCGCTCCGCGACCACCCCACACGCGCGGCTGCGTTTGTGCTGGCACCCAGACGCGGGGCGGCTGACGCTGACGGTGCCACCCCGGCGGGGGGGGGGTGGCCGTGATAACCAGCGCGCCGCGGTCGCCGCCAACGACGCCGACGGCGGGGGCGGGCAGCGCCAGCGGCGGCGGCCCCGCCGTGGGGGGGGCGCCGCCGCCGCGTCGGCGCCCTTTTCGCTCGCCGCCACCCTCCGCGCGGTGCTGTCCCCCCTCATCCTGGTGGGCGTCGCGATGCCGGCTGCCGCGGACCGGGTGGTCACCCTCTCGTGGGCGCCCCGCGCCGACGGCTCGGCCCCCGTGGCGGCGGTGGTGGTGCTGGAGCTGCTCGGCGGGGGGCGGTCCAATGTGCTGCTCCTCGACACGACGGGGGGGGGGGGGGGGGGGATGGCCGCCACCGCCGCGACCGCGGCGGCGGCGGCCGCCGCCGCTGCTGCGGGGCGGGCCCCGACGGGGGGGCTCATCCAGGCGGTTGGCCGCTCCGTGCCGCCCCGCCGCGCCGCGCGGGCGCTCCAGTCGGGGGGGGTCTACGCGCCGCCGCCGCCGCCGCCGGGGCTGCCCTACACCCCGGGCTGCCTGGCGCCCCTGTGGGGAGGCGTGGGTGGGGGGGGGGGGGCGGCGTCTTCCCCCGCCGCCGACGCCCTCGGCGCCATGGCCGCCGACCGGCTGCGGGCGGCGCTCACCCGCATGTTTGCGCCGGTGAGCCCGGCAGTGGCGACGGCCGCGGTGGCCGCGGCCGCGGCGGTGGAGGCGGCAGCCGCCGCCGCCACGTCAGCCGAGAGGGAGGGGGATGAGTTTGGCGGGGGCGACGCCGCCGGGGGGGATGCTGCCGGGGGGGGGGCCCTCCGGCCATCGGCCCGCGTGCGGGACGTCACCCCCGCGCAGTGGCGGTACCTCGACGACGCGCTCGGCCGGTGGGCGGCGTGCCTGGTGGGCGACCGGCCCTTCCGGCCGACCGCCGGCCCCCCGCCCGCGTCGGTGCTGGGCACGGCGCTGCTGCCTGACGAGCTGGTGGGCCCACCCCCCCCCCCCCCACCGCCGCCACGGACGCGCCGACCGCGTCCGAGGTGCTTGAGGCGGCCTATGCCGCCGCCGACGCGGCGGCCGCCCACGCGGTCGCCGCACGGGAGGTGGCACGCCACCTGTCGGGGGCGGCGGCCAAGGCCGCCGCCCGCGTCGCCGACCTGTCGGCCCGGGCGGCTGAGGCGCGCGGCGCGCCCGCCGCCCGCCGGGCGGCGGCACGGCTCCTCGCCTATGCCCACACCTGGTCGCCCGGCGACGCGGCGGTGGTGGTGCCGCCGGGGGCGGTGTTTGAGGATGAGCTCGGGGAAGGCGGCGGGGGCGCAGCCGCCGCCGCCGCCCCGTCGGATGTCGCAGAGGCCATCCCCGTCCCCGCCGACACCACCCCCGTCGCCGCTGCGGGCGCCCTGTACGCCCGGGCGGCCAAGCTCGACCGCGCCGCCGCGGTGGTGGCGCCCCGCCTCGCCGCCGCCCAGGCCGACGTGGCCGCCCTGGCCGCCGTCGCCGCGGCTGCCGCCGACGTGCCGCAAGGGGACACCCTGACGCTGGTGGGGGTGGCTGAGGAGGCGGCGGACCTGGCGGCCGCCATCACGTCGCCAGCGGGCGCCTCGGGTGGGGAGGAGGACGGCGCCGGCAGCGTCGCGGGCGTCACTGCACGGGCGGCAGCGTCGGGGGGGGGGGGCGGGGGCAAAGCGGCAGGGCGGCGGGCAAAGGCCAAGGGCGGCGGAAAAGCAAAAAAAAACGCGGCGGGGGGCGGCGCCGCCAAGACAGCGGCGGCCGCCGCCGTGGGGCGAGGCGGCCGCGCCGCGGCCGACGCGGGCGCGCCGCTGGCCGTGACGGTCGGGGGCGTGCGGATCCTGGTTGGCCGCAACCGCCGCCAAAACGAGGCGCTCACCTTTGGGCGGGCCGCCTCCGGCGACGCGTGGCTCCACGCCCGCGGCGTGCCCGGCTCGCACGTGCTCGTCCGCCCCGCCGGCGGCGGGGGCGGCCTAGACTTGGACGACGACGGCGACAACGTCGACGACGACGACAGGGAGGGTGCGGCGGGCTGGCTGCCCACCGCCGCAGGCCTCGCCGCCTACTTTTCCTCTGCCCGCGGCGCGACGGCGGTGCCCGTGGACGTGACGGTGGCGGCCAACGTGCGGCGGCCCGCGGCCGGGGGGAGGGGGCGGGTGCTCGGGTCCGTGTCGTTTGCGTCTTCAGCGGGCGTCCGCACCGTCACGGGGCGGCCGGCAGCGGTGGAGGCGCTCGCGCAGGAGGCGCTCGCGCGGGTGGTCGCGGAGGGGGAAGAGTAGGCCGGCGGCGTGGCCGTCGTGGGGAGGGCGGGGCTCACTCGGCGCAGCACCCCATCGCGAGAGACGGGTTCTCATGGAGACAAAAAAAATGAGAGGTCGCGGTCGCAGTTCCAGCCAGTCCAGGGCAGTGGCCGTCGCTGTCACGCCCTTGACATGCTGACCCTATCGAGCATAGTACACGGGCTCCCGGTGCCGACCATGAACGGCCCGTCACACCCACTCTCGCTGCATCCCCTTTGGGCACGCCCTCCCCCCCTGTCCACCAGTACCAGCCATCCGGCGGGGGGGCGGGGGCGCTCCTCACCAGTCGGGCGCCGGCGCCTTGCCCGGCGGCAGCACCGCCTGCCGCCGAAGCAGCTCCATTTCCACCCCCCCGTGGCGCACGACCGCCACCTGCGCGACGAGGTCGCCCATAAGCACCTGCACCGGCGGGGTGACCACGTCGAGCCGCCGCCCGTACGTCACAGCGCTGCGCGCGGCCACGCCGGCTAGGTACTCGGCCAGGTCGGTACACAGGCGGGTCACGTCCAGGCACAGGTGGCGGACCCCGGTGGGGCTGCCGCCGGTCGGGGGCGGGGAGCGGGGGCGGCCGCCCGCGGCCCCAGCGGGGACGGCGGCCGCGGCGGCCCGCTCCTCCACCAGTTCCAGCACCTCCCCCCCAAGGGCGGGCCACGCGGCGCGTAGCCACATGGCGCGGCGGCCGCCAGTGAGGAAGCGGCGGTCCTCGACAAAGCCCCACAGCCCAAAATACGCGCACGACGCCTCCACGTCCGCCACCGCCAAGCACACGTGGGAGGAGGAGGCGATCACAGGGCCGGGGCCAGGGGCGGGGTTGGCAGCGGGGGTGGGGTCCCCCTCTGTCATGGGTGACGGCGGCGGCGGCGGCGGCGGCGGGGCGAGGAGGTTGGGCGTCCCCGCCGTCGGGTCCCCCCCCCAGTGGACCATCCGCACGTGGGGGATGTGCTCCTCGTCAAACACCCCTGATATGGTCACCCAGCCAAGGCGGCTGTACAGGCCCGCCAGGTGCGCCATGGCGTGCAGCGCCACCGCTGACCCGGCGGGCAGCCGGCGGTCCACCCCCACCCGCCCCGCCGCGTAGGCGAGCATGGCCGACGCGGTGCCGCCGCGGCGGGCGGCCGCCGCCACAACCACGCGCTCCACCTTGACCACCGTCCCGGCTGCGGCGCGCACACGGCAGGCGCCCACAACCGTCTCGCCGCCGCCGCCGCCGCCGCCGATGCCCGGACTGTCGCCATTGCCACCATCGCCGTTGCCGCCGCTGGCACTGGCCGCCACCCGCACGGCGAGGACGTGGACGGTCGTTGGGGAGTCGAGGACGTCGTGCTCATCCAGCTCGGCGGCCACGTCAATGCCCATCTCATCGACAAAGACTGCCACCCGCAACGCCCGCGCGGCGGCCACTTCGGCGGCGGTGGCGGCGACGCGAAATGTCACCCCAGCGGGGGCGACCGGGCGCGGCACGGCGGGGGGGGAGGGGGTTCCCCGGGGGGGGGGTGAGGGGGGGAGTGGCAGAGGGGGGGTGTCTGCCGCCGCCGCCGCCACTGGTACCGCCGCCGCCGTCGCCGTCGTCGTCGCCGCCGCCGCCGCGGTGGGCGGCGCAGCGGTCGCTGACGGCGGGGCGGGGTGGCCGGCAGCAGCGTCAGGGGCTGGTGGGGGTCCCATTGCCGCGACCGTGGGAGGGTGGCGGTGACGGCCGCCGCCGCCCGCCAGTCTCCGCGGCCGCCGGCAGCGGCGGGGCGGCGCGGCGGCAGCGGCGGGCGACCGGGCCGCCCAACGGGGCGACGCGGCGGGGGGTAAAAAGGCCACGGCGGCGGCAGAGGCGGCGACAACTGCCGCAGGGGCGGCGGCAGAAGTAGCAGGGGAGGGCATGACCACGGGAGCGGCAACGGCGGTACCAGAGGCGGACGGGCTGGGATGCGAGGTCGGGGAGAACGACGTCCTTCCCACCCCGTCTGGACGTCCAAGAAGCCACGACAACGACAGACGAAGATCCGCCGCCAGCCGTCTGAATTACCCAGAGGAAATATGACATTAGAGCCACCATCGAAAAGTACTCTGCAAACAATTTACAATCGAGGCACTGGCTGAATGTATTTACATCTAACAATTGCGGCCGCATGGCGCTGTGTCTGGGGTCACGGAGCCTGTGAATTGGAGTCGGGGACGGGCGACAGGCGGCCGCCGCGGCCGCGCGGTGCCGGCAAGCCCAATCTCTCGGCTCCCCCCCTCGGCGAGATCGGCGGCCGCCGCCGAGGTCTCCCCGCCACCGCCCCCCCCACTGCGCCCCCCAGTCTCTGGGGCTGTGTGCTGGGGGGGGGGGGAGGTGGAGTGGTGGCGGCTCAGCAGCAGCACACAGGTGTTGTTGTGCCGGCCGCGCAAGCGCCATGCGAAGGACATCTGCTGGTCACCCCCAACGGCCCGCTTCCCCCTGTCCACGGGCCACTGCATTTGGAAGCGCTCTTTCCGCCTCCCCCCCTTTTTTCATTCCACCCCCTCACGCTCTAATCGTTTTTGGGTTCTCCCCTCCCAGCCGCCCGTCGCCCCCCCCGACCCGTTCCTGTCTGTGTGTGTGTCTGGGCGCCATGGACTGTGCCTTTGTCGCTGGGCTCCCCCTCCGCGCGCCCCCCCCCCCTGCAGCCTCCCGTTGCCGCCATGCACAGATCGACGGCAACGGTGGGCGCACATGGGGGGGGGTGGCTGGTCGACTCCCTGCCGGTCGCCGGTTCCGCCACGGCGCTGCTGGTGAGCGCTCCCCCCTTGCACCGGTGATGCTCCGGACCGAGTCCGGGGTGCCCGCCACCCCCGCCGCGCCGCCCGCGGCGGCTGTGGAAGCGGCGGCGGCGGCGGCGGCGGCAGCGGCAGCGGCAGCGGCAGCCGCGGCGACAGCAGCAGCGGCGGCTGGCACCAATGGCGCTGTGGCCACCAACGGGGTGGCGGCGACCTCCTCATCGGGTACCAAGACGTTGATGAAGTTTTTGGCTGCCCAAAAAGACGCGGTTGACGCGGCCCTCGACGCGGCTGTGGACGCGTCCATCGCGCCGCCTGGTCCCGAGACGGCCACCATCGCTTCGGCCATGCGCTACTCACTCAGGGCGGGGGGCAAGCGGGTGCGGCCGGCGCTGACACTCGCCGCGGCCTCCCTGTTTGGCGGCGAAGCGGGCATGGCCGCCGCGATGCCATCGGCGGTGGCCGTCGAGATGATCCACACCATGTCGCTCATCCACGACGACCTCCCCGCCATGGACAATGACGACCTCCGGCGTGGGCTCCCCACCAATCATATTGTGTATGGGGAGGATGTGGCCATCTTGGCGGGGGATGCGTTGCTTGCGCTCGCCTTTGAGCACGTGGCCAAGGCGACGGAGGGGGTGGATCCGCGGCGGGTTGTGTCGGTACTGGGCGTCCTTGGCGCTTGTGTGGGCGCGCGAGGGTTGGCTGGTGGCCAGGTCATGGACCTGGAGAGTGAGGGCAAGGGCGACGGCGAGGTGACAATGGACACGCTCACGTGGATCCACACACACAAGACGGCCGCCCTCCTGGTGGCCTCGGCGGTTGCGGGTGCGACGGTGGCAGGGGCATCGGAAGAAGACGTGGAGAGGTTGCGGTCCTACGCGACCAAGGTGGGCCTTGCATTTCAGATTGCCGACGATGTGCTGGATGTTACGGCGAGTAGCGCCGTCTTGGGCAAGACGTCGGGCAAGGACGAGGCGGTGAACAAAGTCACCTACCCTCGGCTGCTGGGGCTGGACGGCGCCCGGTCGCGGGCAGAGGAGCTGGTGGCGGAGGCCAAAGCGTGTCTTGACGTGTACGGGGACAAGGCGGACGTACTTTTGGGATTAGCAGACTTCATCATTGAGCGGAGTAACTAAAGGTGGCAACGGCGGCGGCATGTCGCGGCGATGGTACTGTCGTACCAGTGCCTGGGATGTACCCGACGCTGCGTGTGGCTCCTGGCAACAAACTCAATAGTATTTTACCTCCTGCTGCGGTACTGTCATCTGACCCATTTTTATCGGCGATTGGCAGCCCGACCAACAGGGCTCGGGGCTCGGACGTACAATGGTGACTACCATTCGAGGGTAGACGTGCGTAGCGCCGCTTCGTCTCGGCGTATCCCCCTTCACCCCATTGCAGCACACCCACCCATCGCTCATTTTCTCGTAAGCACATGCCATACGCGTCGCGTGAGAACATTTACAAAGAAAAGACTACACCGCGTGCAAGCGAGGAATGGAAAGCTCGTGCGCGACAGGGTTCACACGCCATACCCCCACAAGCACCTCGCGTTCCGTCCTCTTGAGCACCCTTCACACATATCCTGTAGAAAACAAAGCCCTCAACCCCAAGTACGGTACACACGCCTCACATCCACCGTTTACTTCTTGCTGAACTTGGCCTTGAGGACCGCCTCCTCTGCCTTCTCCTTCGCCACCATTTCGTCGAACTTGCTCTCCTCCGCATCAATGACGGCCTTGAGCTTGGCGCGGTACGCCGGGTCCTTAGCCTTCTTCTTCAGGTTGCTAAGCTCCTTCTCCTGTGAGTCGGGCCCCACGTCCACAAACTCCTCCTCGTAATCAATCGCCTCCACCTGCTTCTTGAGGTCCGACAGCTTGTCCAGCTTGGGGATGGTCGTCGCGGTCGACGCGGCCGAAGCAGAGGACACGCCCGACAGGGCAGCAGCGGCAGCGGCGGCAAAGCCGGCCGACAGGGCCGCACGGCGGGACAGGGGTGCCGCCGCGGGAGGGGGGGTGGTCATGACCGTCGTGGCGGCCCGGCGAGCGGGGACCGCAACGGGCAGGGCGGCGCCGGGGATGAAGGCCATGGTAGCGGTGGGGGGAGAGAGGAGCAGAGCAGGGGAGAGAGGAAGGCAAAGGTGGATAGGCGACGTGTGCGACGCGGGACGGAGGCGGGTGTGGCGGGTGAGGCGGGTGTGGCGGGTGTGGCGGGTGTGGCGGGTGTGGCGGGTGTGGCGGGTGATGGCGGGGGTTGCGAGGAGCCAGCGTTGGCAGGTAACGATGGGCGGCGGATGGAGATGCAGGCTGCCGTGTTGTGGCTGTCTGGCGGCCCCAACCGACAGCCTCGGGAGAGCACACGGTCAGAGGGCATCGGCAGGCGGGGGGGTCGCAGCGTGCGGTCCCTGCGCCTCCGTTGCGTGCTGAGGGCATTGGCTGCGTCGTCCGTGTGCGGCCCCTGCGCCTCCCGGGAGCTTGCAGAGCCCTCATTGGCCTGCGATGCATGCTCAGATCCTTGGCCAGGAGATGTGGGGAGGGTCGGTTGAGACGAATGACATTCAACACCGAGCGGAGGCGCACCACAGAAGGTCTCAACAGCGGGCAGCGTGGCTGGTTCAGTTTGCAGGCAAGCCGTTCTCAGTAGAATGGTATCCAATTCTGCGGCCAGCGCCCATGCTACCCAAATTGACAACGTAACGGTGAGCATTGTCAGCCTCAGCCAATAGGAGCGCGGGAAAGAAACCGGAGCAAGAATTCCTGCTCGTGAACAGCGGACTGACAGCCCTGACAGCACACAAGCTTGTCGCTTTGCGTGGACACAGGCGTGAGACGATGCTTGGTTAAAATATGTAGATAGTTGCAAACCTGAACATAATCTAATTCAGTGTATACTCCACGTCGACGATACTGCACCGTACTATCGGTTAAGAGCATGTCTATCGGTGGAACCCAAAACCCATACTATTATGGGTTATAGCTCAGATCATGTCTATCGGTGCACCTATAACCCATAAAAAATAGCTCTGAGCTATCTGCGGGGCCAAATCCGGGCTCGGATAGCGCAGAGGATAGCTCAGAGCTATCCTCTGAGCTACTATAGCCAAGCCAATCAGATGGTTCCATCCCAGGAATGAGCGGCGGTGGCACAATTTCTGTTCAGAAGTAAAGAAGAAGTGGCACAAATATTGTCAGAGTGACACTCGCAACTGCAAAGCCCGCCTGTCCCTCCGTCCAACCCATGGCACTACCCGCCGTCTTCGTTGGAGCTGCGACTCTCGAGTGGCCGCCCCCCCTTCGCATGTCAGCGAGGACCATGGCATCGTCGGCGGACAGCCCGAGTTCCCCCGCCGTGACTGATCCCATTCCTGTGCCTGCCTCTAAAGCATACTTCGATAACAGCCTCCTCCTCGTCATCGTCGCTCAACAGGTGCGTAAATAGGTCGTCCATTGGAAAAAAAACGGGGGGGGGGCGGGGGTAGGGAAGGTCGGAGGGTGAGACGGGTCACGCAATGACAGGCAGGCAGGGATGTCGGCAGCGATTCACGAGCGTGTGCGTTGTCTCGCCACTCTTCAAACCCTTCAGACTTAGCAATTTAAATAGAATTCCACACAAGTGGCTCTCATTTCGACATGCAAGTCTGCTGAAGACGCCAGGATGGCTCAGGACCGATAGACATGCTCGGAGCTATCGCTATAAAAAGTAGCTGAATGGGTATGGGTTTTAGCTCCACCGATAGACATGCTCTAAACCCCTCCGGGAAACATCCGACTCATCCTGGGAAAGGTCCCCGGGAAAAGCCGGCGTCTAACCTGCTAGTGAACGGCCGACAATTACCCATAATTGGCTCGTCGGCGAAAAAGGGGGCGGATGACGCACCCCGTGGTAGGTGAGGGTCACGGGCAAGATGTGCGCTGTCTTAGCGTCTTGCAGTGTCCACCAGACCACGGGGCGCGTCTGTCGCCCCCGTCACCGCCCGACGTACCCCGTCCTGGTACTGGTGGGGTCGGTGGTGTTGGGGCTTCCCCCTGTCCACTTTTTGTGGCGGGGGGGGGCGCCATGGTCGCGCTACGGCCGCGGGAGGCGGCCGTTGCGCGAGGGTTGATCGCGCTTTTGGACGCGGTGACCGGGCCGCCGTCGTCGTCGACGGCGGCCGCCCGTTGCCGCGTCCTTGACGCTGTGTATGCGTCCGTGCGGGCAAATGACATTGGCCCGCTGCTGCGCTCTCTCGGGGAGCGCCGCGGGCGTTCTCGGTCGCGGTCTCGCCCTCGTTCCCGCTCCGATTCCCCCCCCCCCCCCCCCCCCCCCCCCTCCTCTGCCCCCCTTTCGCCCGCCCGGGCGGCTAGTCCGCCCCCTGCGGCCGCCGATGCTGGTGGCCGCCACCCTCCGCCGCCCGCCGCTGCCGGGGCGGCGGCGCCGCTGCCCGCGTCGCCCGCCGGCGGGGGCAATGACCCTATGGACCTGAGCGACGACGATGGCGGCGGCGCCTGGAGCGCCGCGGCAGCCCGCCGTCGTCGCCGCCGTCAAGCCGCCAAGGACGCCCGCGCCCGCCGGGCCGCTGAGGCCGCTGCGGCCGTGGTGGGCGCCGCTGGCGGCCCCGGTACCCCCCCCCGTGGCCCTCGTGCTGGGGGGGCGGCCGACGAGGCTGCCGCTGGCGCCCGCGCCAACCGTCAAGACGACCGTGCGGCCGCACCAGCAGCCGATCCGGCGGAGGTGGCCGGCGAGGGCGACGGCGCCGACGACCGTCGCCGTGACCGAGGCGCCGCGCGGGATGGACCTGCTGGCCCCGCCAGTGGTGCCTCTGCGGGTGGTGCGGCCGCCACCGCCGCCCTCTCCTCGACCGCGGCTGCGCGCGCCGCGGCGGCGGTAATGGCGCTGACTGGCGCGCGTGACGGCCGCCGCGGCGCCGACCCCCCCACCCTTGCGACGGTCCACGTGACCGGGGTGTCGCGGGAGCCGCGGGCGCACGCGCTCCGCGGGCTGGTGGCGGATGTCACCGGCCTGCCGCGGTCGAACGTAGTGGACGTTGACCGTTTTGGCGCGGTGGCGGCCGTTACGTTGGTGGCGGACGCCGTGCCCGCGTTTCTATCCGCACTGCGCACGGGTCCGGCGGTGGGGGTGCTGGGGGTTGTGCGCAACTCCGACCCGTGGAGCCCCGCCCTCTTTGGCGCCAAGCGCCGCGGGGGGCTGACCGCGGAGGCGGCGCGTACTGCGGCGGAGGACCTGTGTGCGCGTCGCCTGCGGGCCAAGCTCGCACAGCTGGCGGCGCGCCCGCAGATGCCGCCGCCGCTGCGGGACGCACTGCGCGCCCACGTGGCCGCCCAGTTGGCTGCCGGGCCGTCCCTGCGGGCGGCGGCCAAGGCCGCCCCGACGCCCGCCGTGGCCCCCGCCGCCCGGCCGCGCCCCACCGAGGCGCCAGCCACCAACGAGGCGCCGCCCGCGGCGGCGGACACCGCGGTGCCGCCGCCAGCTGCCTCCATCGACGATAGCCCGGAAGACGCCCCCGGCTTGACGGGCGCCGGCCGCCACGGCCGCCGCCGAGCTCTCGTCGGCTGACGCGGCCACCCCGATGGACGGGGTGGAAACTTCAGGTGGGGGGGCGGGGGAACCCGATTTGGGCGCCGCCGTGTCGGCGCCGGTTTTGCCCGCCCCCCCCCCGGCGCCCAACGACAAAAATTCGGCGCGGCCGGAATCGCCGATTTCCTCCGCTGCTGCGGGGGGGGCGACCGTGCCCGCGACGACGACGACCCCCGCCGATTTAGGGGAGGATAATGGGCGGGGGGAAGGGGATGCCGATTCGGTCGCCGCGGCCGGGACGGGCTTGACGACGGCGACCGCGACACCGACGGCACCCGAAAATTCGGAGCAGCCGACCTGTGCCGATTTGCCCGCTGTGGCGGGCATAACGGCGCCGCCGCCATCGCCGACCAAGACGTCGCCCGCCGCCCTACGCGAGACGAGCGAAATTGGGGGGGGGTCGCCGGCTGTCGCCCTGGCCCCTGCGTCGGCAGACGCCACGGATGTCGTCCCCCCCGTGGGCCTGCCCGCGAACGACACGAGGGAGGTTCCTGCGGCCGTGCCGCCACCTGTCGATGGGGAGAGCAGTGTGGGCGACGGGGCGGCCTCGGTGCAACCTGCGGCACAGCCCTTGCGTGCGGGGGCGGCTGGTGCGGGGCACGCCGAGGCTGCCGCGTCGCCCGCGGTGCCTGACACCCCCGACGAGTACCTCAGCGACGAGGAGGACACGGTGGGGGGGGACGTGGTGTCCACGCCGCTCGCGAGCGGCGGCGCGGGGGCTGCCGTGGACATCGCCGTGGCGCCGCCAGCGCCCGGCGACGACCGCGGCGCGCAACCCAGCAACGTCTCCACACCGGCGGCAACGACAGCCGCAGCAGTAGCGGGAGCAAATGCGGCGGCGGCGGCGAGCATGGGCAGCAAGGCGGCGGTCGAGCGGGCGGCAAGCGGGAACGCCCGCAATGGGCAGATGCCTGTTGTGGCCGGCCGGGCCGGTGGAGCCGGGGAGACCGCTGGTGGGGAGCGGGTACCGCTCCCGCCGAGCCCGAACGTCACCGTGCCCACGACGGCATGGCCGGCCGGTGAGGCTCTCTCTGTCGGGCTGCCCCCGCGGACGCCCGGCCCGAGTCCGAGCGGGGGCGACCCCAATCGTGCGCATGCGCGGGCGGCCGCCACCGCCGACCTGGCGCCCACCCCGGACTCCGACACGGGTGGTGTCAGCGCGGTGCTGCCGTCAACTGCCCGGGGCCACAAGCGGCTGCGGCCGGTGGACGGCCGGGATAGCCCCCCTCCCCAGGCCCTGCCGCCGGCGCGGCGCCGGGGCGATGCTAGCAAGGCGGGCGCCCAGCCGCCTGCTGGTGCTCTGGCGGCCGCCCCTGCCCCCACGCCGATGGAGGTGGTGCCCGCCCCCGCACCTGGCCCGCCGCCGGCAGGGACCGACCAGCGCGCGGGGACCGGCGGGGCGCTGACTGCGCACGCCGAGCCCATGGCACCCACCGTTAGCGACGCAGGGCGCCATGAGTGACACTCATGGCGCCCTGGCTGGTGACAGAACCACCACTGGCCCCCTGTCCTCGACTGCGGCTCCTCCCCTACCCCCGCCGCCGCCG
This sequence comes from Pyropia yezoensis, assembly GCA_009829735.1. Classification (NCBI taxonomy): domain Eukaryota; phylum Rhodophyta; class Bangiophyceae; order Bangiales; family Bangiaceae; genus Pyropia; species Pyropia yezoensis. Next base: position 5,238,967 of record CM020620.1, read on the forward strand.
CCCCTGGCGCCTGCCGCAGGCGCCCCACGGACGTACGCCGTCTGATCGATGAGCAAGGTACGATAGCGTACATCGCGCCAGCTTGAACCCACTTCCAGGTCAGCGAGGGTACGGGACGGCGCACCCCGTATGTACGGACGACGGGGTATACCCCGATGACGGGGAACCCCCATCGTCCCATGCCAACATGGGCGGTGCGTACGGAGGCACCTCCGCAGGTCGCGGGCCGACCCAACCGGTTGCGGGAATCCATGTTCCGCTTGATCCAAGGACCCAAGGCCTACCAAGGGGCAGGCACTCGGGCGCCCGAGGCGGGCACCCGAACCTATGGGGCTACACCGACAAGGACCCAAGAGGGGACCTGAACTTCCGGGTGTATGTTGTGCGGGGACCCCCAGCTTTGGGTGTCTTCCTGCCCTCTCATCCCCGAGGAGTCCCAGCGAGGAGCGGCGCAACGCAAGGCATCCACTGGGGGGAATCCCGCCAGAGCCCCCGGGCCCGTACCGGGTAGGCAGCCAGCGCCAGGTGGAGTCCTGGCGGTCGAAGAGGCACCTCCTCTTCCGGACACCCCAGCCGACAGTACCCGCCGAAGCGCGGGAAACGAGTAAGAGGAAGGATGAAGCGGGGTCGCTGGGGCAACCCAAGCAAGCCACCCCGGACTACCGCGGGGAAAGCCCCACGGCGAGCGCGGTTGAGCCGGCGCCGCATCAATCCCCGGGTACACCTTCCGACCCATACGACGCGGAGTCAGGGGAATGATGACCAACCTCGTAAGACTGGAGGCGAGTACGGGATGCCCCGTCATGTTGAACCCGACAAAGGCTCGGTCCAGGATGTCCGAGTAACACCGGACATCGTTGTAGGCCACGTGCTATTCACCTTGGAGAACTTCAAGGTATCGGCCACACTAGGGGTTGACCCCCAGTCGACACGATCGTATTACCATGCACTGGATACGGGGGCCGGGCCCAACCTCATCCGGAAGGATACCCTCCCGGACAAGTGGCTCCCGCGAGTCAGAATGACCCGGGGACCCACGATCAAAGACGCGATTGGTCGTCTCATTCGCACGACCGCGGCGATGTCACTGCGGGTTACAATCGGGAACTCGCTACGGATGTCGGCTTCCTGGTGTGCGAGACCTTATCGGTGCCCTGCATACTGGGGTGCACCTTCATCAACGTTCACGTGGATGCAATCCGGCCAGGCCGGAGGACCGTCGACCTACAAGAGGCCGACGGGACGAAGCGAGGATATACAGCTATCGTCAGGGATCTGACGACGCAAGGGAGCGACGTTAACGTGGCTGAGGTATGCGCAAGCGTAGAACCGAAGACACTCCGGCTGGCCAAGCGGACTCGCTTTGAGCCGTTATCGGAGACAGTCCTCCCGGTTAACTGTGACCTCGCAGGCATCTGCAGAGTCCAGGCCAACCTGCGATCGTACAAGCGGCATGGGCTGACCATGGCCAATGGTATCGTAGACCTCCCAGCGGGAGGGTCGTGCCTACTCGTGATGGCGAACTATCGCCGTAAGGCAGTCACCTTCCCGAAAGGGACTATCCTCGGGATAGCCGAGCTCTATGAAGGAGACATCCTTACCCCTGACGAGGGAGGTCAAGTGGAACCACTTGAGGTACTGGCGGTTACCGATACCCCCGAGCGGGAGGAACCCGATGTCGGGAAGCCTAGTCGACCACCAGTACTGGCGGATACTTCCCCAAAGGACCAAGAAGCCCTGAAGGCTTTGGCCGAGGCTGACCTCGACCACCTTCCCCCTTCAGTAGCCGAAGGGGTACGACGTATGCTAAGGAAGCATGACATCATGTGGACCGGCGGGGCCTTGGGTACCATTGGGGCAACCCAACATCGTATAGACCTGGTACCAGGCGCACGACCCGCCCGGTCACAACCGCATCGAGCGGGACCTTTGCAACGAGAGATCGTTGACGGAGAGGTGAAGAGAATGATCGGAGCCAAAGTGATACGACCTTCGATGTCGGAGTGGGGTGCCCCAGTCGTCATAGTACCGAAGAAGGATCAAACCACTCGGTTCTGCATCGATTATCGACGCCTCAACTTGGTTACCAAGAAGGACTCATACCCTATACCGAGGATGGATGAATGCATCGACTCCCTGGGGGAAGCCACGGTGTTTACCACAATCGACTGCCGTGCCGGGTACTGGCAAATCCCAGTGGCAGAAGAGGATATCCCCAAGACAGCGTTCGTCTGTCACAGTGGAGTGTACGAGTTCCTAAGGATGCCCTTCGGATTGTCCAACGCCCCCGCTACATTCCAGCGGGCTATCGAAATTATACTGTCGGGAGTGAAGTGGCGTAACTGCCTGGTGTACCTCGATGATGTCATCGTCTTCTCACGTAACATGGATGACCATGTGCAGCACGTCGACGAGATACTCACCCTCTTGAGTACCGCCGGGGTAACCCTGCGTCTCAAGAAGTGCGCCTTTTTCCAACAGACGGTCGAGTATATGAGTCACCAGATAACCCCTGGTAAACTAGGGTTACTTGAAGCCAATACCCGGGCACTCCGGATGCCAGGTTCCCTAACACCCAGACCCAGCTCAAGAGCTTCCTGGGATTGCGCAACGTGTACCGACGGTTCGTCAAGGACTTCGCTCGGATAGCCAAACCATTAACGGTTCTGACGAGCAGCACGCTGCCCAAGGTACTCCAACCCCCTTCGCCAATCGAAGAGGAAGAATTCGAGTCGCTGAAGCGAGCCCTACTGTGCCCACCCGTCCTGGCGTTACCGCACAGACGGGGGACCTTCGTCATCGATGTCGATGCGTGCGACACCCAAGTGGGATGCACCCTGTTACAAGGAGAGACGTTGATCGGTACCGATAACGCTATCCCGGACCTACGTCCGGTGGGGTACTTCAGCCGGACACTCAACGCGGCTGAGCGCAACGATAGCGCCACCGAGCGTGAGTGCCTCGGAGTAATATGGGCAGTACAACTGCTTCGTCCATACCTGGAAGGGTCCAGGTTCATCGTGAGGTCCGACCACGAACCTCTACGGTGGCTCCTCAACCTTGGTGACAATGATTCGGACAGCCATGGACGGCTCGCCCGGTGGAGGCTGAAAATGGCCGATCACGACTACCGTACCGTTTATAAGGCTGGGTCGATCCACCATCTAGGAGACGCACTATCTAGACTCGACACCCCGAGCGGGGATACCCGACAGGTGGACGAAGACATCCCGGTGGTACCGGTTTGCATGGTAGGTAACACCACTCAAGGGATGGTTGACCATACCAGGGCACACAGTGCGTGTCCACTAACCCTCGCGGACTTCCGCGAGGCACAGGCCAATGACGACGACTGTAGACGCCATCGTGCTAACCTCCTGGCCGGTACGGCCGGTATCTTCTCAGAGAATGAAGACGGACTCATACACCGGCGGGCACCCGCCGATGGACGACATCAAATCGTGGTTCCCGTGTTATTACGGCAAGCCGTCATGGAACGAGAACACGAGAACCCTACAGACGGACACCCGGGGCGTTCACATATGTTCGCAGCAATGCGAAGGTTCTTCTACTGGCCAGCAATGGCCGTCAACGTGGTCGACCACGTAAGAGGATGCCACCCGTGCGCACGGAACCGCATGAGTCTACATAGGCAGGCGTCTGCCATGAAACTATTCCCACCCGATGGGCCCAACGAGCAAGTCGCTATCGACATACTTGGGCCGCTTCCGGTTACGGAAGAAGGGAACCGATATATCCTGGTCATGTCTGACCGCTTCACCAAACTGTCACGAGCAGCCGCCATCCCGGATGACACGGCATACACTATCATGAACGCAGTGGTTGACCACTGGATCAGTGCATACGGAGTCATGAAGCAACTCCTCTTCGACAACGGAGCAAACCTGACGTCAGCCTTCTGCACGGAGGTCATGGGCATGTTCGGTATCGAACCACGTCGGGCAGCCGACTACCACCCGCAAACCAACGGGCAAGTGGAGCGGTTCAACCGCACCATCGTCAAGATGCTCCAATGCTATGTGGCTGAGCACACAAACACTTGCGACAGGCTCCTGTCCGTACTCACCCTGGCAAATAATACCAGGCCACACCGAAGCACGAACATCGCACCACTAGAGTGGGTCATGCCAATGGGTGTCGGTAACCTGACGCTGCCTTCGGGCAGGTGTACTCGGTATGACATACCAAAGGGCCGACCGGCCGAACGGATCCGCCTGGCTTGGTTGTCCAAGCTATCATGGATGATACCTAAGCTCAAGGGTGCCCTTGATCGAACTCAACTTCGGTACAAGAAGAACTTCGACGCCCGACTACGGGTGCGCAACGCAACCCTGATGACAGGTGATTGGGTCTACATCAGACATCAGAAGTTCCGAGGGAACAAGCTCATGCAACCGGTCAAGGGACCGTTCCAGATCCTCCACAGAGATGACCACTCTGTTATCCTCCTCTACGATACGGAGGTACAACGCATCAGTCTGAATGATGTCACACCGGCACCGAAGCCTGAACATCCTCAGCCGGTACCGGCTGGGTTGCTACATGAAGCTCTTACCACACACCGGTCGGACAACCCGGTGGGACCGGATGGAATCCCGTACCAAGTGGAAAGCATCGTCGGTCATACCGACCCTGACCTACCAGAGCCCTGGTACGTAAAGGTAATGTGGGTCGGGTACGACTCACCCACCTGGGAACAGGCAGCAAAGACACCCCGCCAACTCCTCATGCCTTACATGAGGCGACGCCGCCTATTGTAACAACCCAACCGACACCGACTTCGGCTGTTGGGGGGTGGAGCTTAGACTCACTAAGTAGGGATTGACATGGGTAAGCCCAGCTTAGGTTACTAAGTCAAGGCAGACTTAGGTTACTATGTCATGCCAAGCTTAGGTAACTAAGTCGGCACCGAACCCCATGAGATGACTCAAAGGGTAGAGTAACTCCGATAATTTTGAAGTAACCGGAAGCTTACACAGGAGGATGACCTCCCCAAGTACGGACCAACCGGAAGAAGGTGGACGAGAGGCAAGGCACCACTGAGCCAGAAGGGGTATCCCTCAGAGCATAAACAGAGGCAAGCAAAGCCCCCGAGGGGGCTGAGTTTATACTCACTAATACCCGGCCACCATAAGGGTCACCGGGTCCCTCACCCTCACACCCACAAACATCAATAGGGGTTACCCCCGTCAGTAGAAGGGGGCAAGTCACGCGTCGTCGTGTACACTTCCGAGCTCCAACGGTCGGCTACCTCACGCCGGTCAATCGCCTGAGTTACCTCAGTGCAGAGCTCCAGCAGAGTGCTGTGACCAGCCCCTACAGAATCCAGAGCCATTTGGAGGCGGCTGAGCACCCAGTCGAGGCAACGCGCCGTACCTACCACCGCACCACCAGGGGGGATATCCCCCCAGCTAACCGGGGGCGCCCCCGAAAACTCATGAGAGATAAGGGCGGATACGCCCTCATACCACAAACGGGGACCCCCGTCAGGCACGACGGGACCCGTGGAAGCCACCGGCTCAACCGGAGGGACTGGAGTCGGAGCCGGAGGAGAGGACACAGCCACCACCGGAGCCGGCGGTGCCGGGTACGGAGCACGGTACGGCCGCGAAGAAGCACCAGACTCCTGGGCATAACGGCCACCGGTAACCCGGCGGAACTCGGCACGACGGCGATACGTCTCACGGCCCCCACCGGTGGAATCCCACTCACGGCGACGGCGACCCACAGGGGTCGGGCTACCGAACCAGGGGGTCATCTCCTGGAGAGGGTCAGGCAGGACCACGGGAATACCCAGGTCATGAACCGACTCGGTGGACGCCCACCCTTGGTACCCATCTTCCCCCGAGATAAATCGGCGGATACGGAGCGATTGGCGAGGCAGCGGGAGCGTTCCCGGCTGCCAGTCCCGAACCGGAGGCAAGGTCGCCACCGCCGACCAGTTCACGGCATCGTGAACGGCCACCAGCGCCGCCAACTCACGGGTGAGACCCGTCCCTTCAGCAATGGCGGTAACGCCTATCTCCCCAAGGTGCCGACGGACGCCCGTCGGAAGATGGAACAGGCGGCCCTGTCGGCGAGCCGACTACAGGAATGAGGAAACCTGCCCGAGGGTAACTTCCAAAGGTGAAGACACCCTGCCACGCATGCGTAGGCCGGGAGGCCAACACACTCCCGAAGTAACGAAGGCAGGGACCGGTGTCAAACCGGAAAGCCGGGGCGGGCTCCCACCCCTCTTGCCACCCAGGCGGGCGCAACAGAGTGTACACTGGAGCACGACCGTTACCGGTCTGCAACGCGCACGTGATATCAGTGCGGAAAGGGTCCGCCATGACACCATGGTTACGACGCCAGCTCGACGCCGACTTCAGCCCAGCCATGGGTGGGAATGCTGGCGTCAGCCACAGATACGGGGGGTCCCCTGGGTAGTAATCCAAACCGGGATACCGGTTGGTCCCAGGCACAACCCGCCCGAACGCCACAAGGGCCTGCGAGGCAGCGACCCCACGGGCACCAGCGGGGTAATCCACCTCCCGCGGCAGCGCGTGAGCGACCAAGTCGCACACCCCGAAAGCGGGATGGAGGGCAACCTCAGGCCGCCCGACCCGGGCACGCCAGAGTTGAGCATGCCGTTCATCCGGCTGACTCAGAATCCAATGATGCTCGACGCGGAAGGCGTCCAGCTGGGCGACCAGCCGAGCCAACTCCCGCTCCCAAGAGGGGCCCAGCGGGACCGGACGGGAGGTACCCCCGAGGTAGTCCGGCGGGTGGAAGTCCACCCGCATCCGACCGCCAGAGTCCATCGACTCTGGGACGGTTAGGCGACGGACTCGAGCCACCGTCTCGGAGACCGATATCGAAGGGTGTCCCACCGCAGCGGCGTCGCCGCCACCAAGCGAGGCTACACCACCACCGGATGAACCGGCGCGGCCACCAAGAGGGGCAACCCGAGCAGGCCCAGGAAGAAGCGCCGGCGTCGGCCGGACACCGACAGGTAGAGGCGCCGGCGCAGGAGCCCGGGGTCGGGGAGGAAGAAGAAGGGCGGGCGCCCGCCCGGAGTAACTCCCGGTGTCGACCGCCATTGGAGAAGAAGCGTCTTGACCGCTTGCCGCCCGCGGCACCGCGGGTAGAGTATCGTCGCCGGCACCACCCGCCGACGTCGCCCCCGCCTCGGAAGGGGAGGGCACAGATACAGCCCCCAGGGCCGGAACGCCGGCCGAGCGGGCACCCGCACCATCTTGACCCGCTACGCCGGGCAAAGGGCCGCCACCACCACCACCACCTTCGACGCTCGCCCCGTCTCGAGGGAGGGGCAGACGGACACCCGGTCCACCTGGCCCCGCCGGAGCTTGCAGGGAAACGCCTCCACCGCCGCCGGAGGTACCGTCAGTAAGCATGGCCCCGCCGGCACCGGCCCCAGGCCCCACCCGGGCAGCCGGAAGAGAAGGAGCCGGAAGAGAAGTAGTAGAAGAAGCCATCCGCGGTCGACCGCCAACCGACGGCGCCGTCGTTCCGCTACAAACGGACGACAGTCCTCCGGCCGACAAACGGACGGCCACCGGCGTGTCGTCGTCCGACGAACTGGCCAGGAAGCACCCGGGGGGAGTCGGACCGACCGGTGCGTCGTCCTCCATCTCATCCGGGACCACGAGGACTTCCTCCTCCGCGAGTACCTCGGGGTCGAACATGATGAAGCCCGGGTGGCAGGGGTCCCCCGTGCCCACAAGCCGTCGCCTGCTACGACCCGGCACGGTATGAAAAATCGGGATGAGCCGGGGGAGCGTGGGAACCCGCGCTTATGACCACCGAAACCCCGACGAGGGGCGGCACAGGGGCGCAGCGCGACCCGCGCCACACGGAGCTACGAGCGCGCCCCACCCAGGCACCTGGGCCGGAACCACGCCCCACACGGGAGGATTGAGGGCGAGTCAACCCGCAACCGCCCCCGCGAAAAGCGGGTAGCCCCACGCCCACTCGTTCACACGAGTAGGGCTGCCCTACCGCCAGATGACTGGTGGCGGATACGCTTACAACACGTCCCCACAGGGAAGGGGGTCGGGACTCACTACCCGTATCGGGAATTCAACGGTCCGGAAATCGGATCGCGTAGGGGTCATGCGAAGGGGGGTACCCCCCTGAGGTCATCCCGGAAAGGGGTGGCTGTGGCGAGAGGGCGCAAAGCCCACCCGACTGGTAACCGGTCGCGTGACGACTTACATTCGGAAAACGAATGCGGATCGACCAGAGGACGGGCCGAATCTAAGCGGGGATATGTAGCAATATGGATGGCCGTATTGCGACCCGAATTTGGGGGGGCTACTTCTATCCCGCAACTTTCAATTTGGGAGTTCGCACTGGTCACGGTATCTGCGAGTTACGTATGACCAGAGGGACTTGCATCTTGCGGCGGAGGGAAGTTAGTGGTATCTCCGAGGGTTTATAACGAGGGGGCCGGCGGCGAATCCACCGCCGGTCATGATAGAACAACAAACCCCTCCCATTTGGGATCCCATCTTGGTCCCGTGGCTTGTGCTCCAAGGACAGCAGCCTCGGCCTCCCGGTGACGTCGGTGCCGATCCCCACTGGGGAGTGTTCCCTGAGAGTGGACGTGCAACGGGTACCTATTGTGCTACACATACTGACCTTCGGGATACTTGTTTGATTTTTTTGGTAACCTGCCAGCAGCGGGGTACCACAGCCTGCGCCAGCCTCGCACGTGGTACGGCGGCCGCCGCGACTGCACAGATGCCAGGAGGGTGACAGACCGCGACGATCTCCTCGACGAGCGCCGGCACACAGGGGGCGACAAAGACCCCCCCTGGGACCAGCACTGTCCTGCCCCCGGCGACCGCACCCCACCGCGTGGAGCAGCAGCAATCCAGTCGCTACCCGACGCACGGCGGCACCCATGGGAGAACGGCGGCATGCGCAGCGCAAGGGAGGCTGCGAACGCCGCCGTGGCACCGCAGCCAATGCGCGCCCGCCTGGTTACCGCACGCAGGGTGTGGCAGTATTGACCCCAGGTAGGGGGCGGGACGTGCCATGTGAGGGACGGCAGACAACTAGTCTGACCCGTTTCTCCCTATGCATTTGGGTCCGTATTCCCTAAGTAAGAGATAGTTTGCTTCGTAGTAAATCTAACTTGGTTTTGAGGGTTTTCTGCATTTATATCGTCTTGAATTTTCGTGTGGCCCGGTGGGCAGGTGCTGGGGTGGAAGATTCTGATTGGCGAGATTCTGAGGGGACCCTGGGGGGATAAGGAGAGAGACACCGGGGCTTGGCCTTTCCCCGTCCCGACCAAGGAACTGGTGGCCCACACACCATCCTCTTGTTTCGTCGTGGGGGGTTTGCCCCACAACAGGGACAGCGTGGGTGCGACTTGCACTTCTTCTGGTTCCCCCGACACGGGAGGCAGCCCTTCTGCACCGCCCCAACTTGGGTGCTGGTTGCGCGAGTGGTTTTTGCCACACAAGGGGCCACGACCACCCGCCTAGCACCAGCGGGAACACGACGACCGCGACCGCGCCGCTACTGGAGACATGATGGCCCGCCGGCTGGTGCCGGCCGCGACGCCAGACCCAAGGGACGACGGCTACCAGGCCATCACCAGATGACAGCCGACGGCCGCGACGGTACCGAAGCCGGGAGGTTACGGCGCGGTGCTCCGTGTCGGCCGTGCCGCGACACGCAGGTGGCAACGGCCACCCGCCCAGCACCAGCGGGGAGCCGACGACCGCAACCGCGCCGCAGCTGGGTGTGGGACTGCCCGCAGGCTGCTGCCAGCCACCCCGTCGCAGCACGCAGGTGGCGAGGGCCACCCGCCCATCACTTGGAGGGAGCCGACGCCCACGACGGCCGCGCAGCCCGGGGGGACACGGCCCGCGGCCAGATGCCCGCCGCCCCGCCGCACCCAGGTGCGTCGGTCCCCGCCCAGCTTATCCGTCCACAACAAGCCAGCAAGCCAGCCAGCACGTCAGTCCGGGCGGCACCGCCGCACGCTTAAAAGGCTAGCCGCCGGCGCAGCCGCTGGCCCGCGACAGCGCCGCGGGCGGCCAGCGGGGGACGCCGAGGGCGGCTGATACCGCGGGCGCCGCGAGCAGCTGGCCGCGAGCGCCGATGCCGCCTGTCGGCTGCACCCGGCGGGCTGCCCGTCACCGGCCCGTCGACCTCCGCCCATGACGGCATTCCAATTGCAACGACACACAACCCCCAATCATGTGCTCGACGTCGAGCCCATTCACTTGATCACGCGCTACACGCGCGAAAGGCAAACTCGAGCGTGGCTTTTTGTTGTCTTGCAGCTGGCTACCAAAGTAGCAAAATTCCGGTTTATTCGCGAGCAGAGCCTGGATAAAAAGCCGGCTAAAATTCCGCATTCTCCAGGGTGCAGGTCTTCGTGGCGATACAGCCGGTCTCTCGAGAAATGAGCACTCACATGACGCTAACAAGACGCCAACAAGACGCCGCAACAAGTGCCTTCGAAAAAACTTGCACACATCCGTAATTTATCTTATCTGGCGCGTCATTTATCAGGTCAAAGCTTGAAAGTATATCGAGTCGTGGTCAGAAGACTGCTCTACACAGCCTGCTCGCTGCGGTCCTGTGAGCTAGACTCGTGTGTCCAGTCGAGTGACAATCGGGCTCCGGGAGGGTGATCAGAAGTCCTCTGGGAAGTCACCGACATGCTAGCTGTCATGGCATGACACGTCAGCGACGAGGCGTCATCCTCGCCCGTGCTGGCCCGCGTTCCCCACGTGTCGGTCGTCTTGATGCTCTTTCTCAACGAGAAGACAACAAGTACTGAACAAGAGCCGGCGCCCCCTACACCTGATTGGTTGATGCTATTTCAGAGAGGGGCTCGTTCTTGCGGCACCGGACTTGTCCAATGAGAGCGAAGCCGAAGGGCGTCTTTCTAAAATGACCGTCAGCAAGCTGTCAACAAGATACCCTCTCACAGAGGGCTTGGGGGCATATCCGCGACAAGAGGGCCGAGAGAGCAACAAGCACCCCGCGTTTTCCTTAAAAGTGCGGGATGTCGACATTGCCTCAGCACAAGAATGAGCCCAGGTTAAAAGGAACTCAACTGAGCAGGCGTCTACAAGTATCGCAGGTCGCTCGCCGCCGAGGTCTCGATAAAAATATAGAGCAAGCCTGGTTGCCGTCCCCGCGCCACAAGGATACTGATGCCATATGGACAATGGCCTTGGAGAGGTGGGCTATCGAGACTGGCTGATCCGTTGGTTGGAAAATATCAACGTGCGCCACGAATACAAGACGTACCAAACGGGCAAGAGAAACCAACGGGACAGACCAGAACCAAGTGTCAATTGCCTGATCGAAGGTCAAGTCTTCTTCCTGGCGCACATCGTGAATTGATACCGCGCGTCTAGAGCCGGGGGTGTTTCTGTGTCAGCACGACCTCTGAGAAGTCAACCGCGTGTCCTCGCAGGAGCGGCCCAATACTGGAATCCGCCTGTGCGGATCCGCCATCCTGCCACGTCCTTGCGTGGGCCGCACGCTCCGCAATGTCATGTGACTGATCTCATCCGCCACCGGCCCAGATCGTTGCACGGTCCCCGGACAATGCAATCTCTGTGCGGATCACGGGCCCAGACTCTACGAAGGGCCGACAGATGACTCCGCCTCAATAAACAGGTGTTTTCTCCAGATTCGTGTCTTCGATGAGGCCAAAGAGCCTGGTCTCTGTGCCATCAAGCAATAAAACGCTCGTGCCATGGTTGACAATCTTGCTGACGGCCATTCTCAGCCACAGACTGACCTCATTCCGAGGCGTGAACTTCTTTCCACATTTTCTAATTGGAATGTCCCAGGCTCATTGCGACTCGTTTAACACATTTCGAAGTGACAATGTCCTTTCGTCAATTGTGCCTCGTACCCGATCATCCGAGTGTGTGACCACCGTCGTCGCGACCATCATGTCGCCGTCGACCGATCAGCCACCGCCGTTGCATTCCTCATCCCCTCGTGCACACTAATTTCTACGCTTGCCGGCTTCGGTTCCTGGTGTGTGCCGTGTTCTTGAACTGTCACCCACCAGCTGATTGCTCGGTACGTTATATTTTTGTCCTGTGTGGTTGTGTTTCCATGTCGTGGAGCACGTCGGCGAGCGCTCGCGTCTCGCATGTGGCCAATGATGGATCATGTGGGCTGTGTCGTTGGAGTTTGAGAGCTGGTCTCGTTTTCCGTGGCCTGACCGTCACACGTGCTGTGCGTTCTCTTCGTCTGAATACGCAGACATCCTGGCCTCGTATCCCACGACTGCCCTATCGCAGCTCGTACGCAGGTCGCGGCTACTGGAATCGGGCTGGTACGTGGGGTCACTCGTGCTGGTCCGGAGCGTGCGGGCGCACGAAGGGTCATGGATCATTCGTGAGGAGATTCAGGGCTTGTGCTGCTCGTCAGGTGGCGGCGGCTGACGTGTGTGACCGGCTCAGGGGGAATGCAACCGCCTACCAGGCATGAAATCCTCTCGTTTCCATCATCCTTTTACTTTGCATTGTGTTGGCCGTCATGTTTGAAGACACCTCACGCATGCTCGCGATATCCTGGGTTCTAATTGAGGGAGAGTCTCAGAGTGAGGCCTTCCGCCGATTGTGCTGACACCGAAACACCGTTTAGGCATGGACTGAGGCCTAGCAGGACTCGGGCGAGTGGTGGCAAGACCCTGTCATCAGAAACCGCCATGCCGACAAGGTCTTGTTCGACGCTGGTTTCCTACAGGAGGTGAACGCTGTGGTGCAGTAGGACCCAGAGCAGTTTATTGGGGAAATGCAAGACGTTTTTGACGTCATGGCTCGCCTGCCCGGCTATCGTGATTCGTACAAGTGCTCAATTGCCACGTCGGACCGGATTTTACGTGCTATCGGGTACTCGTACAAGAGGCTTTACTGAATGTGTCGTGAGAAAGACCAAGCTCGGCGCACGGCGTTTGCAGGTGCGCTCATCAACATCCCGCTTCGATGCCTTGTGTCGGTCCTTGAGACCCACAAGGACGGTGGAGACCTACGGCGGCGGAAGGGGCGGTGGCTGCGGGGTCTTCTGAACGACTGCTTGTCTCGCGACCAAAGAGGCATGCTTCGCACGTCGACAATGATGGCCGCAGGCTACAGCTGTGGGGTTCTTCACTCGGTCACAACCCCCGCCCCTTCGGCCCAAAACGCTGATGACTGGATAATTGTCCTTGGTGGGCTACTTCCGGCGATGAACCGGCTTATTCCTGGGTTACTGTAAAGCGCGCAAAGTGAGCGCTGTGTTTTGCTCTTCGACAACGCGCCCATCCACACCGCGGGAAGGGATCACTTCATCAATATCAACCGGGTGTTTCCTCTCCGCCTACCTCCGTACAGTCCTGAATTCCAGCCGATCGAGGAGTTTTTTGGCGAGTACTCACACTTGCTCAAGACGGCTCATCAGGACCTGCCGGCTGCGATGTGGCATGCTTTGGCCATTGACTGTCTGACTCGGCCTAATATGGCATTTCACTTTAAGAACTGTCTCATGGAAGCAGTGCGGAATATTCCGGAGTTGGCCGGCGAGGACGGAGTGTGGAGCCATGCACTTGAACCCCTTCCGGAGGAGCCAGGGGAATAAACTCGCAAATTGTTTCTGTCAAGTGAATAGTTCAGGAACAAGTTCTTTTCGAAACTTCATATTCTCAGGACTTTTCCTGCCCCGCGGCTGCTCCATGTTGAGATAACGACATAGAGTGCACGAGGTCTCGTCGGATCTGATGTGTACGGCTGCAGGCGACGAACTGAAACCGATCTGATAGCGTTTATATTCATGCAGAATTGATCACCTCGTGCACAGAATATCGTTGTCTGAATGCGTGTGCTTCTTGCCTTTCGTGCCCGTTTTATGCCCAGAAGTATGACATTTTTTGAGGCTGAGGAGTTCCCCCAGTCACCCAACGACGAGAAGGGTATTTACAACGCGGTCTCCTCCTCGTATGATTAGTGCTGCGCCTGAGTACTTATTGGCGTAGAGCTGTTCAACATTGCCGCTTTCACATTCAGCGCCTTGTTGTGTATGCGTCTCGCCCGGAACAACCGCACCGAAAAAAAGAAAAGAATTCTGATGCTCACAACGCGGGTGTCTTCGCGGAAATTTTTTTGACCCTCACAGCGACAAGGTCGACGACCGCTGGCTCCATATTGGTCAGCATTCTGCGAGGACGTGCTACCATGTTACCGACTCGCAGAGCCTGAAGTCAGTCGCAATTGGTTTGCTTAAAAAGTACGTGCACAACCAAGAACATTCTTGACGGGTCGGCCACTTTGTGAAAGCAATCGCCCGATGAAGATTAATGCGACTTGCACTTGCACGTCCTCAACAGTGCCCATTCGAAAGGAGATTTTGAATCGGAGATCTGCAGCGACTACGAGCGTCTGCTCGCACGGAACAACATGAAACGCGCGTGTCTCACAAGAGTCTGGCATGTCGCTGTTCTCCCAAGTTTAGCGGATGTGGACATGAACAACAACGTTGATTCACAATACATCATGGGCTGGGCGGCTGTGTCCGGCTCAATCAATGGCTGAGACACTTTTGTGTTGCACTGTTGTTCATGTCCACATCGCCTACAATTGGAAAATCAGCACTACTTTTGACGAGTTCTATTGGATCTTCACATTGACGAACACTGTCCGGGGTCGTGCATCAAGCGAGGACTGGGCTTCGTGCAGTCGGGCTGAGAAGAGTTCTTTTTGTTCCTGACATGGCATGAAGGTTCCTCATGTAATTTTCGATTCGAAAGTGGTTCTGTTACATATAGCTTGCACACGACAAAACACTTCATCTTGTCAGATGTCAGGGACTGCCTAGAGGCCTTGTCTGCTCTTCGCGTCGCTGGAGACGGATCCGCCAAACTGTACAAGCTCCAAGCGCTCCTGATTGCAACACAAATGCGGCGAGTATGTGAACACAAATAATGCTCAAACTTCAGCGTCTCGGCCCGTTCTTGACTGCTTCACGTACGAATGCATGGCTTCGTGTCAAGTTGCGCTACCGGGTACTGCGGAATTTTTTGTGCCGCTGCATGAACGCGACAACTACGTCTCAGGTACAGTCATGCCTTCGTATTGTCCGCCACCCACATGTCGCACCAGTGCTTTCAGAATAAATTCTTTTGCTTCAGCCGCCCAGCACAGCAGCACGGCAAATATCAGGCGAGAAAAAAACAATGTTCTGGTTCATCAGATGTCAAGGAGGAGCCCACATTGACTGCAACATCATAAGAACAGATTCTTGCAATCGGGTCCCTCCGGCACGCCATTTTCGACCGCCAGTGATCAGATCACGCTGCGAATCCTGCGTTCTTCTTTTCGGGAGGAGCGGGCCAAGAAGAGAAGAGCTGCAAAGAACAAATCTAAACTAAATCAATCGCAAATCGACTTCACCCAGCTGGCGACTGCGTCACGAACACCCATGGGCACGTTTTTCAACGCAGGATGGTCTTGTTCCTCCTCGTCATCCGACGCACAAAGGACGGCACCAACAATGTCCGAGATAGGCATTGAACCCACGACAGAGACTCCGCGTAAAAATTTCTTGGTCATGCCCGCCTCGGTCTTCCGCCGAAACGATGCACGTTCGGACTCCTCGTTGGCACCGAAGACGAAATCTGTCAGGTGGTCGGCGAGTCCCGAGGGGCCCTTCTGAGCCAATTCAGCCGGTGCATTGCCCCAAGCCCTGCCGATGTCCCCGGCACCAGCCGCAGCGCCCCCTCACTCCCGCAGGTTCTTCTCGTGCGCGATCGTCAGGGAATTCCAAGTAAATCAAACATTTGAGCGAAAAGTAGCAAGTTAGTTATTTGTTGCCCATAGCAAATCTCAACCCATCCTTAGCTTCAGCGCACCACGGAAGCGGAGTATGCCATAACGTACACTCGGGCGGACTCGCCAACCGACAAGATCCCGCTAATCTTCGCAATTTGCGTCTTGCACTTGTCGGCAGCGCTGGCGCGGGGCTGCTTGCGAAGACCCCAGAATGACTTCCTCATTGCAAGGTCAGTCGGCGGGCACGCACGCACACACTCGCGCACGCACTCCACTCCGACCCTGCGCCCACTCCACACCGCACACGCTGCTAGCGGTGGTCGCGTACTCTTGGGGGGGACGGTGGAGGGTCCGTGGAAGAAGAAGGGCGTCGAAACCCGCTCGGCCACCGGCAAATCTTGACAGCTGCGGATGTCGACGAGATTTAATCCGCCGGTCCGTGGGCAATTCCGAGCGAGTCGCAGCAGGAATTGCACTGTGAGGATTTAGTCCTTACACCTCCGCCCCCTTAAACCCGTCGAGTGGAGTGGAAGGCCGCCAGGAACTGGGGAGCATCGAGATCTTGTGCGGGAACCCAGGAGTTCTCGGTGTCGTGGTAGCCTGTCCACTTCACCAAGTACTGCTAGCGACCGCGACGCGTACGATGTTGGAGCGCGCGTTCGACTTCGCGCTCCTCGGAGCCGTCGGCGACAGCGATCGGAGGAGCCGGGTCCGGGCAACGACCGAACCGTGTGTCGCCTTGATAGGGCTTGAGTAAGCTAGCGTGGAAGGCGTTGTTAAACTTGCGATCAAGCACCGCTTAAAAAAGATCTAGTCGGAATGTGACAGGTGTAACAGCTTCAGTAACCCTGTAAGGTCCTGAGTACTTTGGCATCAGCTTACTGGCCCCTTTGCAAGACTCGGGCATGAGGTTCTGAGTACTCAGCATAACGAGGTCGCCCACGGATATGTGGCAGTCCCTCCTTGACTTGTTGGCGTATTCAGCACGACAAAAATTGGCCTTGCGGATGGCGTCAGCGGCAGTCTTGTGTGCCGTTCGGAGGATAGATAGCCACTCTGCTAGTGCTGGCACCTTGTCGTTTGGACTTCTCAGGGTGTCAAATGGTACGACGTTGGCCTCGTAGCCGTACGTCAAGAAGAACGGAGAGTAAGTCGTCACCGAGTTAATGGAGTGGTTGTACGCGACTTCCACGTTCGTGAGGTACTTCTCCCAATTGCTTTGGTTGTGGTCCACAAAGCATCGAAGGATTTCTTCGACTTTCCTGTTCATGACCTCGGTCTGGCCGTCCGTCTGTGGGTGATACGATGAGGAAGGCCGAAGCTTGACGTTGATTTTGTCCAGTAGTCCGCGCCAAAACTGGGACATGAAGATCCTGTCTCGGTCGCAGATGATGTCCACTGGAAGTCCGAAGGTACGGTAGACGTGGTCGTGGAACAATTGCGCGACATGTTTCGCGCTTGTCTCAGGTTCCGTGGGTGCCAGCCGAATCATCTTGGAGTGACGGCCCACGACGACCAGCAGGCCATTGCGGCCACGAGCAGTCACTGGTAGGGGCGTGATGAAGTCCATGGAGATGCTTTGCCATGGTCGGCTCGGAGGATCTAAGGGCTGCAATAGTCCTAAGGGAGCTTGGGTAGAGCCCTTGAAACGTTGGCAGGCGTCGCAGCTCTGCACGTAGTCTTTGATGTCTTGTCGCATCGTCTTCCTGTAGAACCTGGTGACGAGGTCTTTAGTTGTTTTTCGTACGCCCATGTGACCTTTGCTTGGAGTATCATGGTAGTCGTGGAGGATGGCCTGTCTAAAACGTCCTCTCGGGACGCACAAATGGTTGTACCTCATGATGAAGCAGCCATCTCGTTGGAACCGAGCCTTTGGGTTCTTGACGAGCTCGGTAAACGCGGGGTCTTCAGCATAGGCGGCTAGAAGGCTTTCTTGATCATCGTTGTTCAGCTCGAGGTGTGAAACGTTGCTGATAGGATGTACATCGTTGTTGTCTTGGGTACTCCGCGGTATCTTGTGGGGTTGCGAGAGAGCTTGTGCGGCACAGTCGTTCTTGCGTTTTGTATCTTAGGATTTTGCGAGATCGCCATTGCGGCAAGGTCGTTCTTGGGTTTGTCCGTAATTCCAGCAGGTCGGTTCTTCTTGGCCGCTTTCTCCTTGGGTTGCTTGGGTTGCTTAGAGTGCTCGGGATTCTCGGGTTCTTCTGGCTCCGTGGTCGTAGGGTTTGCTTCTTCAAGCACGCGAGAAAGCAGTTCCGCGTTTGCTTCGACGCGTGGTTCGGCCGTCTCAGTGTTACGCGAGAGCGCGTCGGCCACAGCGTTCTTTGTGCCTGGTACCGGCACGATCTTAAAATCGTATTGCTCGAGGACCTCCAACAAACGCACTTGTCGGTCGTTCAACTTGTCTTGGGTCTTCAGGTACCGCAGGGACTCGTGGTCGGTGTTCACGACGAAGCTTCGGCCGTGCAGATAGCATCGCCGGTGTCTAATGGCTTGTACAATGGCCAGGAGCTCTCGCTCGCGGATGGTGTACCGCGGCACGTGAATGCTCAGCGATTGGGAGAAAAGGCGACAGGACGGGGTCCCATTCCGTCGTCCTGTTCCAACACAGCTCCCACTGCGCAACCACTGGCGTCGGTGGATAGCACCACCGGAAGCTCAGGGTCAAAGGCACGAAGCACCGGAGCGCTCATAACCTTTCTTTTGAGAGCAAGGAAGGCGTCATCTCGGCGTGATGTCCAGTCGAAGTCGACATTGCTCGTCAGCTCCGTCAAAGGTTTTGCCACAGTGGCCATATCCTTGATGAAGCGACGGTAAGAGTTCACCATTCCGAGGAACGACTGCACGTCACGCTTGGTCTTTGGAGTCGGCCACCTCTGGATAGCCTCGACTTTGACAGGCTCCATCTCAAAGCCACTCGCTGAAACGACGTGTCCGAGGAAATCAACAGAGGTTCGGCCAAACTTGCACTTGAGGGTCTTGGCGTAGAGCTTGTGTTCTCGTAATTTGTCAAATACTTGTCGTAGGTGTTTCATGTGCTCGGCCTTCGTGTTGCTGTAGATGAGAATGTCGTCCAGGTAGGCCGACACAAACTGGTCGATAAAGGGCCGCAAGATGTCGTGAACAAGGTTCATAAAAGCTGCAGGTGCGTTCGTCAGCCCGAACGGTAAGACCAGGAACTCAAATGGGCCGTACTTTGTTCGGAAGCCGTCATTGGGATGGATTCAGAGTCAAGGCGGATCTGGTGGTATCCCGAGCGAAGATCCAATGTGGTAAAGATCGATGCTCGGCGCAGGTTGTCGAAGATCTCATCGATGCGTGGGAGAGGGTAGCAGTTCTTGAACGTCTGCTTGTTCAGAGCTCGGCAGTCAATGCTTAGGCGCAGGCCACCATCTTTCTTGGCGGCTAACAGCACCGGAGCTCCCCATGGTGACGTGCTTGGCTGAATGAAGCCCTTCTCGATCAGCTCTCGAATTTGGCGGAGTAGTTCTTGGCTCTCTGACTCGGAGAGTCGGTAGATGCCGTTCTTGTGGGGTACGGCTTCCTCGGCCAGTTCGACCTTAAAGCGTGGTCGGCCGCGGTCGGGAGGAAGTCCTTTCGGTAGATCATCGGGGAAAACGTCTTGGTACTCGGGCAGGACATTTTGGATATCCTTGTCGCTCGAGGCTTGGTTCACTTCCATAGTGTTCAGTTCTAAGGGTTCTTGAGGAGCTTGAGGTCGTAGGAGGATCGCGAACACGACATTGCGTCTTTTGAGGTGTTGTGCTATTTTGTGCTTACTCCAGATGGTCTTGGAGAGCTCAAGGGCAGCGTTGATTCTTTGGGCCCGACCGTTCTTACGGAAGGTGATCACGTTGGCTCGGTATTTCTTGCGTACGCTGTAGTTTTCGTGCCACTTCTTGCCGAGGATGACGTCATAAGAGGCGAGAGGGCATACAGCGAAATGGATGTCGTCTTGGTAATCTTGGATTAAAACTTCTAAGGGATCTTTCGTTGACGTGAGGTTGTACGTACTTCCGTCGGGTATGACGGCAGCTTCACTGGAGACGTCCGTGGCAATTCCCAGGCGCTTGACAAACGCGGAAGAAACAAAGTTTGTCAAGGCGCCATCATCAAACAGAATCTTGGCAGGTTCCCCATTGACCATCCCATGGGAGCTTAGGAGGCCTAATTGGGGTATATGGAAAGCGGGCGAGATGTCGGGGTCGGAACCTGAGACCAGCGCTAGACGCTCTTTAGGTCTCAGTTCCCTCGGCCTTTTGGGCAATCCTTGGCCATGTGACGCTTGGCGCGGCAGCGCTGGCACAGCCCTTCGCGCATGCAGCACTTACGCTTTTCAGGCGTGAGCTTCCCGAGCTGCATGTTGGCAATCTCCATCGGGATACGCCCGTTGACAGCCGCTGCGGCACCGTCAGTGTTAGTGACCCGACGAACACCGCGCTTGGCCGCTTCCACCTTCAAGGCATCCCGCATTACCGCATCCAGCGTGTCGTACTGCTTAAGGCACAGCGCTTCCCAGATGTAACTCTTGAGGGCCCGACTTTAGCGGTCGATCTGCTCAGTCATGGTGATGTCGGGAATGTCCAGGATGATGGACTGGAAAGACTTGTTGTCGCTCGCCACGTCCTTCCTCTGCTTCTATTTGTGCAGAAGATCACGGGCAGCCTGCACCTTGTTAAAAGGGTTGAAGCGCTCCTTGAGCACTTCGCGAAGCGTCGGCCAATCCGTCCCTTCAGACTTTCCGGTGTACGTCTGCCACCAGGTGAACGCCTCACCTTGTAGGTATGGAGTTGCCAAAAGCAAGGCCTCTTCAGAGGTAGCCTTCGAGACCTACGTGTCCATGTGGGAAGCCCAGGAGTCGATCGCGCCAGCACGGCCAGAGAAAGGCGCCGGCTGATTCAGCTTGGGCTTATCGGAGCGAGGCCGAGATGCAGCCAAGTCGCGACGGAGCCGTTCCGTTTCCTGGCCCAGCCTGTTCACGAACGAGGACATCTCAGCCCAAGTTTCCGCACTGATGGCGGCGGAGTTGCCCGCTCCGCCAGTGCTGCAAGAAGCTATTGTTGAAAACTAAGCAAAAGCTATGTTTCAAGAAGACTACTAACAGAAATCTACTTGTTCCGAATAACGCGCAGATGATCCTTGCTGCGGGTGTGGCGATCCAGTGCGCCGTGGTCTCGAGTACACGGTCACAGTCCCGGCACTTAGGAAGCTTGGGCGGGTTGACCTTCAGGCGGTGCCGGCGCGACAAGCGGTGGTCGCGCCAGGTCGGCTCGATGTAACCCGTCACGTCACACGCCTTGCGGAAGAAGCGCTTCTTGTTGATCCGCCCGTGCTCGTTGCGGTACTCTTGGCGGACCGCCCGGCGCTCGACCGTCTGCGCTGTGTGAGGGCGGATACCGGCCACTTGGCGCTGCTGTGGGGGAGACACGCGAGGCGCCGGCGGGAGGAGAAGGAGGCGACCGTTACGGTCGCGAGGGGGAAGCGCCGCCGGTGCACCTTTTGAAGAGGTAGTCGAGGAAGACGATCCAGAGGTAGTCGAGGAAGGCGGCAGTGACGGGTACTCAGAGGAAGACGCCGTCGTTGAGATAGTTTTGTTGGGAGCCACTGTGTTCAGGGGGCAGAAGCAAGACCGCATGTGCACAATAAGTCCAACGACTACGTCAGATCCTCGCTCCCACTCCTTGCACCCCAATGGAGAACTGCCAGCGCCCCGGGCACGAGGCCACCGGGAGCGTGGGAGTCTGCACTGAGGTGCGCTGACCGGGCTCACTGTGCGCTCGTGTAAACACGAAAGTGGGGGACTGGGTCAAAGACCGCAGTCCAGCCACTTGGGACCCTGTGGAGAACTGACCCGGTTCACTTAAGGAGCACAAAGCTCCCGGACCGAGCAAGCCTGTACAGAATCGCCCCGCAGAGGAGCTCGACCAAAGGCCCAGGTCGCTCAGTCGTCACCCGCCCCGCGCGCGCGGCGGTACGCCCCGTTGGAACCAAACCGGCCCCCCCCCACCAGTAGCACAAGGCAGACTGGGGTGACGAGACGAAGGGGGCCCCGTGAGGGAAGGCCCCACCCCGAATGGCGCTATGGCCCGGTGGTATAGGGCCAACCCGAGCACAGTGGGGCCCCGTGACAGACCCGGGGAGAGGCCAGGGAGCCCAAAGGCTGCCTTACCGCGCAAAAGCGCTCGGTATCGGGGGCGCACGCACGCACGCACTCACGCAAGGCAGGCAACTACCTGAAGCTACCAAATGCAAGGTCAGTCGGCGGGCACGCACGCACACACTCGCGCACGCACTCCACTCCGACCCTGCGCCCACTCCACACCGCACACGCTGCTAGCGGTGTTCGCGTACTCTTGGGGGGAACGGTGAAGGGTCCGGGGAAGAAGAAGGGCGTCGAAACCCGCTCGGCCACCGGCAAATCTTGACAGCTGCGGATGTCGACGAGATTTAATCCGCCGGTCCGTGGGCAATTCCGAGCGAGTCGCAGCAGGAATTGCACTGTAAGGATTTAGTTCTTTCACTCATTAGGTCGTCCTCCATCCGGTACGAGGCGCACTCCCGCCTGCTCCGCACCAGCGTACAGCAGAGCAACGTCGTTAGGTAGACCGGCCGCCAACGCGGTTGCGTGCGCCTTCGCGTACAGGGCGCCGCGAGGATTGACGACCATCGCCGCTCGCGCACTAGGGCCAGAGAGCGCCTCAACAGTGCGCGTCATGGACGCCGACCGCCCGACCGGAGAAGGGTCGACAATGTCCGTCACCAGCGCCGTCGCGCGGCGCTGCATCCTCTGCAGACGAGCGTCGCCCTCAGTTGATGCCGTCACCAGCGCCGCCGGCTCGCGAGCTTCCAAGTGCTCCGGCTGCACCTTCGCGCAGACCATGTACTGAACGGCGAAAGTACTGCCCTAACCCGTCTTCCGGATGGAAACTTGACCCTCCTGCGTGCGGCCCAGAACAAAAGCCTTCGTTGAAGACAGCGTCGAGGGTGTATGCCCTGTCTCAAGGCACAGCTTGCATCTGCAGTTTCCAAAATAGGCACAGACCGAGATTATGGTTAGACTGCTGTCCAGAAGGTCTGATGTGATCGCGAGTCATACAGTGCACGGGCCGTCACTAAAACTCTCGAGCTGGGGTCCATAACGTACTCTTCTCCCGAGGACCAGGAAACTCCTGAGGCGTCTGCGCAGGAGTGCACGACGTGCGGCTATCGTCGGAAGTGTGCTGGGGATGGGCACAACGCTGCGGGGTGCAGCGCCGTCACGCCCCAGTCCACATCTAGTGCCGCCGTGCCTCCGGCCTTTCGCCAAGCATCGGGCACGTGCTCGAACAAGACACGCGACGACAAGAAGTGTGTCGCCGGTGAAGCGTCCTCAGCAACCGCAGGGACCTCAGCAGGGGGGGCCTCACCAGGGGCAGGCTGTCCGCCACAAGCAGGAGCATCGCCACCAGCACCGCCCACGGGAGCAGGAGCGACGGCGGAGATTTTATCCGAGGATGACATGGTGCACAGGGAGCGGTGCTTGGGGGAATAGAAGGGGCTAGAGCCAGCACGTTACAGGCGTCAGGAGACAAGTGGGACGGGGGGAATAAAAGACGGACCGGTAGCGGATCGGTCGACGGCGACGATGATGGTCGAGAGGACGGTGGTGACACATTCGGATGATCGGGTATCAGGCACAAGTGCCGGAAGAACATTGTCGCTTCGAGATGTGTTGAACGAGTCGCAATGAGCCTGGGACATTCCAATTAGAAAATGTGGAAAGAAGTCCACTCCTCGGAATGAGGTCAGTCTGTGGCTGAGAATGGCCGTCAGCAAGATTGTCAACCATGGCACGAGCGTTTAATTGCTTGATGGCACAGAGACCAGGCTCTTTGGCCTCATCGAAGACACGAATCTGGAGAAAACACCTGTTTATTGAGGCGGAGTCATCTGTCGGCCCTTCGTAGAGTCTGGGCCCGTGATCCACACAGAGATTGCGTTGTCCGAGGACCGTGCAACGATCTGGGCCGGTCGCGGATGAGATCAGTCACATGGTATTGCCGGCCGTGCGGCCCACGCAAGGACGTGGCAGGGTTTGCGGCACATGCGCAACCCATGTCGGGCCGCTCCTGTAGTGTCCTGTGCTCAGTTTTCAAAAGATGAGTCACAGGTCACCTTGATTGCATTTTTTGGCCACGTGTGCCTTGTTTCGAAACTGTGGCTCTCGTTGCGGGCTCATGTCGGCGTCATATGAGTGCACATTTTTCGGAGAACGGCTGTTGTACTCGTTAGTTGCCCCCTTCGTTAGCCCCATCCCGCCGCAGGTGCCCCAACCGCGCCGGCCACGACGGCTGCGGACTGTCAGTTGCCATACATACCGCCTCCGCCAACATCGTGACCGTCCGGCAACGTACACCCCCTGCGAGGGCGTAGGGGTCCGAGGCGCTGGCAGGAGGCCCCCCGCCGCCCGCGCACGATTTCTACGCGTAGAGCGGCGTATCCCCCGAGTCGTCGCCGCCGCTGTGGCACGGCGCGCAGTGCGAGTACCACTCGGAGAGGCGGGTGCACGCGTAGCCGCCCGAGCAGCGGACGGGGGCGGTCCACGCGGGGGGCGCCGCCCACCCCCGCCCTCCACACTGGGCCCAAGGGGGGGCCTCCCCCGCTGCCACCGCCGCCGGCCGGCACTGGGCGTACCAGTCATTGACGGGGGCGCACACCAGGCCAGGCGCACAGGGGGGGGCGCCCGGGTGGGAGCGGCCCCCGCAAGGCTCGTAGGGGGCCCCGAGGCGCCCGCCGGCGGCCGCCGATGGCGACGGCGACAGCGTCGGCAGCGCGGTTGGAGACGCTGTCGGCGACGGCGACGCCGCCACCGGTGACGCCGTTGGTGACGGTGACGCCACCACCGGCGTCGGCGATGGCGACAGTGATGGTAATGGCGACTGGGATGGGGACGGCGACGGCAACGGAGTTGCCGGCGCGTTACCGGGGGAGTCCGCGTCAAAGACGGATGCCAGCCCCCCCTCAAACGTGATGCGCCACAGGTCATCCCGCGGCACGGTCGGCCCCGTCACCTCAAAGTCCCCCCCGATGAGGTAGCCCACCTGCAGGCCCCCACAGCCCGGCGCGCCTGTGACGAGCCTGCCTCCCGTCTGGGGGTCACGGCGCCCGCCGGGCACTGCCTGCGGGCCTGTCAGCTCCATCCGCTCGCCCAGCACGCCACGCCGCTCGGCGCCGCGCAGCGCCGGGCGGTCGGCATCCCATGCAATGAGGCGGTCCGTGTCGGAGAGGTCGGTCGGGCGGGAGCGCCAAGTCAAGCCCGCCACGGTGTCCAGGCCACGGCTCGAGCCGGGGCCGACGGAACTCTTTAGCCCGGGGAGGTAGGCCAGCCAGAACCGGCCGGCCGTCCATGTCGCGTGCCGCGTCGCGTCCACGTCCACCGCGCCGGTGCCGACCACCACCTCCCACCCGCCGCCGCCGCCACCGCCACCGTCACCGTCACCGCCACTGCCCTGCGTCGTGCCTCCCCCGTTGTACCGCCACAAGCTCACATCCGTCGCGTTGTCCCGCACCAGGTGAAGGCGGTTTCCCGCCGGGAAGGCAGTCATGGTGCCCCAAAAGTCGTGCACAGGCGGCGGCCCGCCCGGTGCGACCGACGAGTACTCAACAACCACCGCCCAGGTGCGGGCGGCGAGGTCGTACCGCCACACCCGCACGTCCCGCCCGTCTTCGGGTGCCCCCCACGGGTTCAAGCCGGGGGAGGTGGCCTCGACCACCCCCGCAACAAACAGCGCATCCTCCGCGGGGTCGTGGTAAAAGGCCAGGCCGGTGGGCGGATACTCGGGGCTAAACGTCATGGCGCACGGATCCCCGCCGCCCGTCGCCGTGCCGCCCGTCGCCCCGGGGGGTGAGTCGTAGCAGGTGTAGACGCCCGAGCCACGGAGCGGCCCCGTCCGTTCGGCGTCCGCAACGCCGCCCAGCCATGTCCACCGCCCGCTCCCTTCGTCATACTCGTAGAGAGCGGCGGTTGGGCGGGAGCTGTAGTCCTCCACCCCGCCAAACACCCACAGCCGGCCGCCCGCAGCGTCGACGGCCGCGGCAGCGTTCTTCACCGCGGGGGGTGCCACCCCGCCGTCGGCTGTAAATGTGGGCACCCGCGCCCAGTCACCACCGCTGCTGTCACAGACGCTCCCCCGGGGCGTCCACCGCCACCAGCGACTATTCGGGTGCAGCACGTACAGGCCACGGCGGGTGGCGATGGTGAGGGAGCTTTCGTCCACGATAGGGCGGGCGAGGGAGGAGGGAGCCCAGGAAAAGCGGTTGGAGGGGTTGCTGCTCTCCAGCCGTGTCCACGACCACCTGGGCGGGCCTTCGGGTGCTGCCGCCGACGCCGGGGGCGGGGCGGGGGGGGGGGAGGAGGTCGTCGCCGTGGCCTCAACGGTCGCAGCCGCCACCACCACCACCATCGCCGCCGCCGCCGTGGCCGCCGCCGCCACTGCCGCCACCATTCTGGAGCCCCCCATCAACCGACGGCTCCGTTTGAGTCCCACCGTCATGGTGCCTTGGAAGAGGACGTGGGGGGGGGGAGGTGCATAGTGCAAGGCGGGGAAGGGCACATAAAAAACACAGGAAAAAGTGGGACAAGGAGCCCTCAGAGTGGCCGCTCGCCCTCAGTCTCCAGGGTGACAGCCGCGGGAGGTGGCCTGGCGGTGTGCAGCTGCCTGTCGCACCCGCGCTTGTAAAGGCAGGCGGCGGGTGTGCCGGCGGCGGCCAGCACCCGTCGTACACGTCCCCGCCCTCCCCCCCCCCACGCGCTCAGTGTCTCGTCGCCCCCCCCCCCCCCCACGCGCTCAGTGTCTTGTCGCCCCCCCCCCCCCCCATGTCGTTGCCCAAGGCAGGCAGGACGAGCGAGACAAGGCCACCGGGACAGTGGGATGGGGGGAAGCGGCGGCAATCGTGGCACGGCCGATTCGCCTGGCAGCAGTGCCCCCTAGAGTCTCTCACCCCCCCCCCCCCCAGCTCCCCTCGGGGTAAAGTAGCCGATCCCCTCCACCCACCCTTGCCTCGAGCCGCGCACGGTGGCCTGACACTCGCGTGGCAGCGGCGGGCCGGCTCCCTCTGGCTCCTCCACTGCCAGCAGATCATTGTCGGATGGCGAGGGGCGGGGGAATCCGCGGGCGCCAGCGGGGAAGCGCGGCACCACCCCAGCGGCGTAGGGTTAGGGTTCTCAGCTCGACACGGCCGCTTGGCCCACCGTGCGCCAGTGTCCCGCCGTCGCCACGCGGGCGGCGCGATGCCCGCGTGGCCGAGGCGTGGCGCCTGCGGCTGTACCCATCCTAAATGAACAGTACTACCAAACGAGGAAAGGAGAGCCGTATCCGTGACAGTCTCGTGGGTGTAGCCGAGTCTCGTGAGTGGGAGCGGCCTCCTCTTTTTGCGCGGCCCGCCAGGCCGGACGGGCCGGCCGGTGGCCCGTTGCCGACGGGCCCTTCCCCCCCGCGCGGAGAGTGGCAACGCCAGCCCCCCTCATGCTATATATATTTTTTTGCCTCTCACGAGCCCTCCAGCTGTGCCTCAGCAGCGGCTGTGGGCGGGGAGAGGGAGGGGGAGGGGCGACGGCGGAGATTGTGGCGGGGCAACATTCTTGCGTTGGATGGAAGGGCCGGGTGGTGGTGGCGGGGGGCGGAACAACTGGCCGCCCCGGGGGGGAGGACGGGTGGTTTGGGCAGCGGCAGAAGAGGCGACAGCGGCGCCGCCACGGTGGCCGGGCAACACGGCCGGGTCGTGACGGTGGTAGCCTCGGTGAGGGGACCCGGCGGCGCCCCTCCCCATGCCCGCACCCAAGCCGTCGATGAGATATGTACTGTACAGGCCGGCCGGTCGGGACGCCCACCCCATGGCGCCACGCCAATGGCCTATGGGTGGAGGATGTCGGCGACGGCGGCGGCGGCGGGGGGGGGGGGGGGGGGGGGGGGGGGGGGGGGGGGGGGGGGCGCCCGCCACTGCCGGCGACTACCGCCGGTGGGACTTTGACCGCTACTTTGAGTGGCTGCTCGACGCGGTGAATGGGCGGCTCGGGCACCTGTAGGTAGAGGAGGAGGGTGCACGCGCCGCGGCTGGGGCCGCCCCTGGCCCGACGGCGTCGCCCCCTGTCGGGTCAGTGCCGAGCCGACGGAGGGGGGGGGGGGGGGGCTGGTGAATGACGTGGCGCCGCCGGTGGGGGAGGGCGCCGCGGATAGGTGGGGGGGGGGCCGGGGGGCGGGGGGGGGAGGAGGGGGGGAATTTCAGCGGCGCCGGCGTCACGGCACGGCAAGGGCCTTGCCCTTGGCCGTGCCGCAAGGCCCGTGCCGACCGGCCAGGACGCGGACGGCGGGCGGCGGGGAGGTGGCGGCGGCGAGCGCGGCGGCCGTGGCGGCGGCGGCGGCGGCCATGACCATGGGATGGTTGGTGGGAGTGGCGGCCATGGGGACAGCGCGCCTCGCGGCTCTCCTCCGCTTCCCCGAGCGGCACAGCTGCATGTACAGTTGGTACCCAAAATTACTTGCCCACCCTGGCGGGTCACTTTTTGCACCAGATCGATCATTGACAAGATCCGAAAAGGGGCCTCTGTGGTGCCGCACTGGTGCATTGAAGCCACTTAAGCACAGCGTCGCGCGTCACCGTACTATAAACAAACGTCCACAGCTTCTCTCCCCGGGCAGAAAAAAAGAAAACAGCACCATGGCGGGCAAGGGCAGGACCCTCCTGTGCCCCCAGGAGGTCGGCGCCATCAAGGCCATGGTCGCCTACAAGCTGTCAAACGGGGCCATCGTCACCGCGTTGGGCATCCCCATGACGGCGGTCAGCTACCACGCGGCCAACGCGCGGCGGGCCACCGCCGCTGCGCGCCAGGACAACAGGGGTCTTCCGAAGCTCCTCAGCCCTCGCGAGCTGCACAGGCTCCGCCGGGTGGTGGACGGCAACCCTTTCGCCTCAACGGCCGAAATCGTGGAAAAGGTCAACCAGGGGCGCACCAGCACCGCAGTCGGCCCCCCCCTCCGCACGAAGGACGAACTGTTCACTGCCCTACAGGAAGAGTGGGCGTCGATACCGAGCGCCTACTTCAAGAAGCTGTCGGAAAGCATGCGCCGCCGAGTGCGGGGGGTGGTGGCAGCGAACGGGTCCGGCACCAAGGACTAGAGCGTTTCTTGCAATGGAAACAGACGGTCGCCTCGAGTCAATGCAAATCTCAGGATCTGATGGTTGGGATGGGCAAGTAATATTGGGTATCGACTGTACATGTACAGTACGAACGCACGGTGTTCCAGAGTTCTCTTTTGGCGCTTGTCCTTCTGGAGGCCTGAAGCCGTGAGCCTGCCTCCTCTCTTGCCATAAAGTATATCATCTGAATGTCCGGCAGGAAGGATTAAGCATGCATGGACATGGTGGTGGGCGCGCTGGCCGCCTGTTTGCGACGCGGACAGGAACAGTCTGCTACCACCTGCTGCGCGTGTCGCGACGCGGAGGTGGTCAACGCGCTCTAGCAGGTCCTCTCCATCCTGTACACGCCGGGAACGCTGACAGGACCGCTGAGCGGGCGGATGCTGGCGGCGGGCCGGCTGGCGGCGGCGCTTCGGGCGGTCATCTTCCGCAATCAGCGCCGCTTTTTCTACCCCCCGCCCCGCCCGTCGGTGCCCCGCCAGCCCTCCGAGGCGTGTCGGCGGACGCCCATGGATGAGCATCAGAGGGCGCTCGATCACCCGCTGCTCATCGAATGCATGGTGGACGAGTGAAGACTCGGCCTCCACCCCCAGGTCAGCACCGCCGAGCGGGACAGGGAGATACCGTGTTGGAGATGACCCCACCAGTGGGGGCCACTCCACGTGGCCTGGCAGCACCCCCGGCGACGGGACTTATTGATCCTGGACGTTGGACTGGAGGGGGCAGCACGCGCCGCGGGCAACCGGCCCACGCTACGGGCCGGTGTCGCGGGGGGGGGGGGCTGTCTTGCGGAGGAGCCCGGGGAGGGCTGGGGGGGGGAAGCCGAGCGGCGCGGTCCAGGTGCACCGGGCAAGCCACCGGGGGGGGGGGGGGCGAAGCAGCTGGGCAGGGCCGCGCCGGCCACCGAGGCGAACGGCACCATCGGCGGCGGGGGGGACGTCCCAGCGGCGGCTGGGGCGGTTGCGGAACGCGCGGAGATGAGTGGCCCCGGGGGAGGGTGGCCGCGCGGAGCAGACACGGCCGGCTGCGACACCGACCCGTGACGGAGGCGGACCGGGGGGCGGCCTTACGGAGGGCGGGGACACCGGCGTCACCGCACCTCCGCTGGGTCATGGTGTGGCCCTGCGGAGGACGGAGACACCGGCGCCTCCACGCCTCTGCTGGACCAGGGAGGAGCTGCCGGCCAGGGGCGACAACTCTCCTCGTGGCCGGTCAACGGGCGAACCGGGGGGGGGGGGGCACGGCGGGCCCCACACCAAGGGAGGCCGCAGGTGACGGACCAGTGTACGGGGAGCAGGGCCGCCACGGGGCGGGGAGCAGGAGTGTCGTGCGGAGAGGGCGCGCCCGCACGGGGGGAGGCGGTTGAGACTTGCGTCATCTGGAGAAGCCGTGTGGGCCCCGGGTGGGGAGCGTGAGCGAGAGAGGGCTTTGCGTCGTCTGGAAGGGCCGTGTGGACCCCGGGTGTGGAGCGTGAGTGCAGGATCGACGGTGAGGACTGCGGCTGCCCGGGCGGTATATAACGCCGACCGGGGAGGGCGCAGGGGAGAGGCAGGTGCAACACAAAGACTTTACTCTCGCCCACTTGCCACGGCGGGGGACCGCGCGCGCCTGCACCTCGCTGGAGAAAGGCGCGCCGGGTGGACTGAAGCATACCGCACTACGAGCTGGGCCTCCACGCCCTGGCTGTTGAGGTCATCCAGCCGGTGCTGACCACCCGCTCCCCCTTGGTCGCCGACATGGTACGTTGGCTGGACACCCTCACCACCCGCGTCGACTGGAGGACCGTCTTTCGAAACCTGTCCACGCTGCTGCAGACGATGTCGTCGATTTCCGACAGGGGAGCCGCCCAGCTGCGTTCGTCGGTCTCCCTGTCGGCCTCCGATAATGCCGAGTGCCTCGTGTTTGCGCCCGACTGGTCCCCCGTCCGACCCATTTGGGGGGGTTGGCGACGCGGAAGCGGCGGGCCTGGTGCTGGCCCTCTACGCGGCCACGGCACGAGTGGGCCGTTGCGCTCCCCAGCGACGCGCCCGCCATGGCCATCCTCGTTGCCGACGCGAGCGTCGAGCCGGCCGGCACCTCCTTCATCGCCAGCCCGGCGGTTCTGGTTGCGCACGTGGCCCTCGACGCGGTGCAGTCGCCTCCCCCCCCCCCCCACGCCACCCTCCACCACCCCCACGCCCCGCGTGACAGGCGCGCCCCGCTGGCAGGAACGGTGAATCAAGGGCGGCGGCGGACAGCCGTGGACGCCCGCCGTCGGCCCGCGCTGGGATTCCCGGGCTCCGGTGCCTTGGTGGCTCTGACCACAGAAGCAGCACCAGCGTGACACGGGCTGACACGCCAGGCAGTAGATGCGGCCGGGGGGGGGGGGGGGGGGAGAGTTGTCCTCAACAAGACCCGTGGTCCATGGGAGCCCGGAGTGTGGCGCTTGGCAGCGAGAGCCCGTGGTTGGAGTCCGCCTCTACCCCGACGGCCGTCCCAGCGCACAACGAGGGGACTCGGGCGCTGGCCGGCCGCCACTGGCGCCGTCGCGGGCGTGGCGGACCAAAAGAGATACAGCCCGGGCGGCCCCCGCCCGACAGCCGCCTGCCATCCGCCACGCAGGTCCCACTTGGCGCCGAGGCCGCCACTACGACCGCCCTCGCCCCCTCCCGCGGCTCCCGCGCCGGTCCCGCGGGTCATGCATCGCCACTAGTGGACATCCATGCCGTCGACCTCCTGATGCGCCCGCCCGGTCGGCAGCGCCAAGCAGTGACACGGCTGTTGGGGAGGGGAAGTCAGCCCCCCGGTGGGAAGAAGGGAAATGTTACCCGACGGAGGGGGGGGACAGGACCGCCTGCGCCGGCGCTGGCGCCGCCACTGCCGCCGGAGCCGGCGCTGCCCCCGCTGCCTCTGCAGCGACCGCCAAAAATCGTCCGTTTGCGACTGTGTGGTGGTGACGGCGGCATAACCAGCGGGTAGGCCGAGGAGTGCGCCAATAAACGTGACAGTTTTAATCCCTCAAGCAGGCTAGACCAACTCCCCGCCAGAGCAGTTGGTTGACCGGCTGCGCCGGCCCTGCGGGATACATAAAACGCAAGAGCAGAGTGCAGCGGCCTTGGGCGTGACCGTGGTGACGCGGTCTTGACGGTGCGTGCGGTGGACGACCCCCCCTTCCCCGAGGTGCCGTTCCCGTCCACGTCGGTGCCCAGGCCGTGACAGAAGACATTGGCGCATACCACCTCGGCGTTGTTATGCAGCAAGGTGATGGGCGCAGCGGCCGAAATCAAACGAGCGCCGCGCCCCACGCAGGTACAAAGGCCGAGCGCCACCAGGAGTGTGAGCGCGGCGGCAATGGGCATGCAGGTACAGGTACAGTAGGGAGGCCCGCCCGCCAACGCGCACACGCGGGGTGATGGGACTACCAGGGAGGTGGGCGGGTCGGCGGCGAGCGCGGGCCGCGAGAAGACGAGGACGCTACCGGCCAGTCGGCCGGTGGCTGGCCGTCGTCGCGCGGCGACATGTAGTCGGCTGGCGCCCGGTGGGCGCCGCCGGCGGGGCAGGCCGCACCCGCCGTCCAGGCCGTGGTGAGGCCGGGTCCCGCTGGGGTGCCCCAGGCGTGCCCCCTGGCCGGGGCCGGGGGCGGAGTGGAAGGTGGTGGCGGGCGGCCCGTTGGCCGTCGGGCTGGCGCCCGCGTGGCAGGGGCGCGCCCGTGCGTGCGCGCGCACCGCCGCGGCGGGGGCGGCGGCCGCCACGTCCGACGGGGTACAGCGGCCCGACAGGACGCCACGTCCGTCCTCACTCGTGCCACGCACAGCGGTGACTTGGGGCCACGCACCGCCTCCCCGTCCGCGGCTCCACGCGGGCGGTCGGTCCCCCTCCGTCGCCGCGCGTCCCCCCCGTCAGCCGCCTGCCGGCGAGCGGCCGCCCGCGTCAGCCGGCAGCCAAATATTCAGCAAAGCCGGTTACACGAAAAACCACCGATCAAAACAACATCAGCGGCCACGGCCGCGGCAGTGGCGTTGACGGTAAAGAGGCGAGCGCAACGACTCCTCCAGATATTTCGTTTCAGACGTTGCGCACAGTCTTCAAAGGAAACTGCGTTTGCAACACCACGACCACCCAGAGCAGCGGACCTAAAACAGTGTACTGGTATAGTATTTTCCGTGCATCTGGGCACACCACCAACAGGACAAACGGCCCATACTTCCTCAGATTCGAGCCACGAGTGTGACACGTGGCGACCATGACTAAACGTGGCACCCTTCGCTGTCTCCATCAACGTCAGGAGGACCTAAACGGTCCGAAACGGTCGTACGTGGCGAGTGTAGTTCGGCCTCCTTACAGCAAATCATCCATGCCAAGTGGGCTTTCGGATGGTCCTCCGATAGTCCGATGACTATCCGAGTGTCCAAGCAAGGCCCGTTTGGTTACTCGGATAGTCATCGGATGAACCAATTTAGCTCGTATCGAACCCCACACGTGGCATATTTGCGCGCATTTCATTTCGTTCCCAGAGCGAAACGGAGCGCCCGTTCACGACAATTTTGGATGTGTATGGTAGTAGCATCTATACGTTCACAATTTGTAAATGAAAACGAGATGCTAAAAGCCGTGGCACATGGCGACAGCCGCCGCAGGAAGTTGCATCCTCCGAGCAAGCAGCAAGGGCAACGGAGCACCCGCCCTGCCGCTGCACGCCGCGCAAGGCCCTGCAGCCATGCGCAGTGTATGCCTGCGGGGTGGGGGTAACACACGTACTGCCAGCAGGGCCCGTCGACGTGCAGAGGCGGGGCGGCGTGCACCTGGGTGCGCTCGCACGCCCGCTCTCGGGGGGGCGGGCGCCCCCATTCGGGAAGGATTGGTGGAGGCGGTGCCGTCCCTCAGGCGGCACCGGTCGCCCCTCCCCCCATCATCGCCTCTCCCCCCGACATCGCTCGTGTCCCCGTCATCGTCCCTCGCCCTGTCGCCGTCGCTTCCCCCGTCGTACCACCTCCCATCGTCGTCGCCCCTCCCACAGTTGTCGCTCCTCGCACCGTCGTCGTTCCTCCCGCCGTCGTCGCCTCTCCCACCGTCCGCGCTTCTACTACCTGTCGTTCCCACCACTCATGTCGCTCCCAGCCCATTCGTCGCGCCCACCACTCTTGTCGCGCGCACTGTTCTTTCCATGATGTTCCCCGCTCTGTTGCCCTCTGTCACGTGGTGGCTTATCACGGACGCCCTGCCCGCTCACGCTGCGATGCCCCGTTTTTTTTTTGGTGCTTGTGTGTGTTGCTTGTTCGGGAGAGTGGACGCGGGACCATCAAGGAATGTATAGACGCGTCAGCTTTGTGACGCGACCGAGACCTGTTCTCTCGCTTGGCATGCTCTGCTCGATTCCTTTTTTTTCTATATCTGTGCGTACTCCTTTGCATACGATCATACGTGCCGAGTGCGTGAGCAGGGGTGGTGGAGATGTTGGTGGTGGGGACGACGTCGGGGATGGTAGGAGAAAGGGGAGATTATCAGTTTTGTCTGCTCCGTTGGCGGTCGTCCGAGGGAGGGGCGCGACGTTGTAGGCGGTGGTGGTGGTTGTGTGGACGCGTTTTTGTGATACCTGCGGCGATGGGAGGCGTTGGGCGGTGGGTGTCAGCAGCGGGCCTGATGTGAAGGCGGGCAGGGTGTGGTCCATGACAGTATGCGCGAAATCGAGAGGCACACCGGGGGGGAGACCGCCGCTGCGCCGGCGGGGAAGTGAAGAGGTGAGGAAGGTTGGAGGCGGTTATGGATGTGGCTTTGGTGAGGAATTTAATTCGCTGTGACGTTCGTAGTGGATGGAAGGCAGCAGTGGCCAGTCGTCAGGGACGGAGCAAAACGAGAGTGGCGCGAGCAATCACTTCCTCATTTAAGCATGAGCATTAGTTCCACGCCGCTGCTTGAGTAGCGGCCGTTGCGGATTGGACCAGTAACATGTGGACCCGTACGCGGAGTGGGAGGTGATGCGTTAGACTGTGATGCGCTGGCTGCTCAATGGAGTTTGTGAATAATCAAGTTGGCGGACTGGGGGCGACCGCCCCGCCGGCACCTGCACGGCGCCACGCAAGCACGACCGACGACCCTCGGCTGATGAACGAGACCAAGGAGAGGAACGGGCGTGACCACGTGGGCGCCGCGACGGACAGGGCGACGAGCGGGGAGCGTGGCCAAGCACAACCCGGCGGGTTGCGCCGGACGAGGGGACGCGACCAAGCACGGCTGTGCGGGTACGCGTGCGGGCACGCGACGCAGGAACAAGTGCCCACCCGGCAGAGAGTGCCGGGGCGGACGAGGG
Source organism: Pyropia yezoensis (assembly GCA_009829735.1). Taxonomy (NCBI): domain Eukaryota; phylum Rhodophyta; class Bangiophyceae; order Bangiales; family Bangiaceae; genus Pyropia; species Pyropia yezoensis. Next base: position 5,274,247 of record CM020620.1, read on the forward strand.
ACGAGGGGAGAGAAGAGGAACAAGAACGAAAGAGAGGGAGACCTGGTGGGTGCAAGGTCAGTCGGCGGGCACGCACGCACACACGCACGCACGCACTCCACTCCGACCCTGCGCCCACTCTACACCGCACACGCTGCTAGCGGTGGTCGCGTACTCTTGGGGGGGGGACGGTGGAGGGTCCGGGGAAGAAGAAGGGCGTCGGGGGTGTGGGGGTGTGCAGTGGTGTGAGCTTGACGTCCGTGGAAAGGTGGTCGAAGGTTAAGTGGTCTTTGCTAGGGGGGTCTCGGGTTCGATGGTCGATGGTTCCCCGCCCTCCTCCCTCTGCCCTCCCCCTCGGTCACTCCGTACATATACCCTCGGGGGGGTCTCTCAGAAGGCTCTCCGCGTAGTACCTCAAAAGGTCGGGCACTAGGTGCCCGGAAATCGCTGGGGGGTGGTCGCCCCCCTCTCACTGGGCACGTCCAGAGGTTGTCCACGGCCAGCTGAGGACCCGGCGTCGGCGCGAGTGCTGGGCGTGGCCGTGGAACCCTCTGGAACCACGGATGGCGGTCTCTGGTTCGTCGGGATGGCGGGCCCGGATGGCACCGGATGGCGAGCCCGGGTGGATTCGATCCCGGGATCTTCAGGATCGGAAGATGGCGTCGAAACCCGCTCGGCCACCGGAAAATCTTGATAACTGTGGTTGTCGACGAGATTTAATCCGCCGGTCCGTGAGCAATTCCGAGCGAGTCGCAGCAGGAGTTGCAATGTAAGGATTTAGTCCTTACAGTGAGACAGGGACGCGAGGCAACAAGTGAACGAGTCTTTTCTCGCAAGAGTTCGTACCTGAGAGCTTGCGTTGGTGGAAATAGAGGAAGGGCGACCGCAGTGGAAGCCGCGTGGGTGATGTCCGCCGGCCGGCGAGCATACAGTACGAGAAAGAGACGGGAAACGTCTCATTGCCACGGCTGGTCCGTACCAGGCATGGCGCCTCTTCTTTTTATTTTATGTACCCCGGGACACTCGTCGACTGGTTTCCAGAAGATGCTTCCGCCACGCTGACATAAGCGCAGACAAAACAAAAAAAGCTCCAGCCGTTCATTGGCTGGTCATACGGAATAGATTACGCGCTATCAGTTTTCATTGGATGTTCGTGATCAATACAGTCTGTATCCGGTTACATGCGCCCCAATTATATGACAGGGGGTCATATCAGTGGGAGGATCGCTATCTTGCGCAACTCGTACTCGACCGAAAGGCATTCCGATCGTCCATGCCATACAGTTCGATCGTAAGGAATGGAATTTCTTGTGACACGGCGGCACAAAAAAGTGCACCCATCAGGGTGCACCCGTGGTCGTGGACCCTACCGACGTGGATCCTACCGTCGTCCACCACGCTGCCGTCGGCCCTACCTCGACCAGCCTAACACCCGCCGTCCCATTCCTGACGCGCCCGCGACGACCAAAGTTCTGGTGGCCTTTTGTGGAGGACTACGTAGCGTATGGGCTTTTGTGGTGCATGGCGCGCGTCTCCAGCTGCTCCCTTTGAATCTTCTCATTGTTATGTGCTATTGGGTAGCGCGGTGTTGTTCACCTGCAGTCTTTCTCCCGCGCTCTGTGTGCTTTTTTCATTTTTTTTGCACTTCCATGGATCTGGCAATGCTGGTTTTTTTGTTTGAGCTCTTGGTTTTGCTTGCATGCACCACTTCGTGTGCGCACACCGTCCTCATCCCCGACACTCTTCCAACCACCCTAAAAAACCCAAGATGCCGCCGTTTGAGCGATGTGGCCGCCGCAGCTGCTGCGGCGGCGGCGGAGGTGAACTGTAGCGTTCTGGCCCTATCGGACCCCACAACCACACACACACAGAAAGCCTGCGACAGGCCAGGAAGGAAGATGTAAGAGCCAAAAGGGGGTCTGCACGCCCACAACCCGGGAAATTCTTCCAGTCGGCTAGGCCAATCAGGGCTCCGGGTCTGTCGCCACAACACCGGGCCACATGGCCAAGGATCCCCAGCCAGCGCAAGGTTCCACGTAACACTGCCCACCGGGTCCCAAATCACCTCACCGAGGGCCCGCTTGTCTCCGAAAGCCAGAACGCCACATGGCCCCCTCACTAGGGCCGAGCGTCCCGCCGGCCATTTGGGTACAACGCGTCAGCGGGCCGAGGAGAGGGACCAGCGAGGGACCAGGGGAGATACTACGGGCCCCCCCGACGCGACCAGTAGGGACCAGATGGACGGTTCCAGGACGGCGAGAGGCACGGTCTCGCGGTCCGCAGGGGCCGAAAGGAGGCCGACCGGGTCGCCGCGCGCGGAGGGTGGAGAAGAGTGAGAGGGGGTCGTGTGTGGTATGCAGGGGTGGTAAAGGGGGTAATGTGCGCACGGTTTGCTGTGCGCGATGTAGGGGAGTGGTGTGCGCGTGCGCGTGTGTGTGCGCGTGCGCCGGCGCGGCCCCCACACGGTGTCTGCCTGTCTGCCCCCCTCTAGGATGCAGCGCGCCGGGGGAGGGCTAAAGAGGCAGCAGGCGGGGGCGGCGCCAGAGAGAGAGGGGGGACAGACCGGGCCAGGACGGGGTGTGGCCACTACATGACCGGACCCCCCTGGACCAGCATGGACGTCTCTTCCCCTGGCCAACTCACCTGTCTCCTCATCTCCAGGCGCGGGCCAGTTTCATGTCGACGTGGTCGGTATGGTCCCGGAGAAATTCACGCCAGGGGCCCGCGAAGCTAGGGGTCGGGAGCCGGCCCGTGGCTGTGTCACGTCGACTCCGGCGCATGGTACCATCCGGGCCATTGACAGGCCCATGGCGGGCAACTCTTTTCGAGCGGGGCTGGGGGGGCGAGGGCGGGGGGACCAGCGGGTGGTAAGCCTCGCGCTCTCAAGTCCCCGGCTGTCGCTGTACCGCCGGTGGTTGTCGAGCGCCCGGCACAGCGCCGCGCTCTGCCAGTCCCGGCTGCTTCTGCGGGTGGTGCGGGGGCTGCCGCGGCCGCGTCGACGACGGCACGCACTCCTGTGCGCGCTTTCAAAGCGCGGGTGCCTGCTGTAGTGCGTGGGATGAAGAAGGGGGGGGCTCTGGTCCGAGGACCACAAGGTGCAGTGGTTGGCAAGCGCCGCGCGCCTGCCGCAGCAGCGCTCTTACCTGCAAGCCCAGTTTCTGGGCCCCCCGTCGCCGACCCCGCCGACGGCGACGCGGACAGGGCCACCCCCCCCGTGCACAAGAAGCCTCGCCATTCAAAGAAGGGCAAGGGGCCGGCACGGCACCCGGACGAAAAAGAAGGGATCGAACTTGCCGTCGCAGTTCGGGCGGAGGTCAGCGCCCGCGTCAACAACGGGATGGCGGCGCCCGAGGACGCTGACGACGTCTTCCTCTGTGCTGAAGATGCTGACGCCATGTACCTGGCGTCCATTATGGCGGCGGCCCCCGCCAGTCGGGAGCGGGCAAATGAGTTGCGCCACACTGTGGCCGATACGGTGCCCCGGAAGCACAAGGGGAAGCCGAAGGAAGGTGGGTCGGGGAGCAAGAGGCGGGTGAATGACCTCCTCGGGCTCTGCGGGATGGCGCGGTCGGCCACCTACGGCGCGCTCACGCGCTGGATCATCCATCGGTGGCAGTACCATGCCAAGTTTTACGACTCAGCCGGGTTTACGCCACCGGACGAAGAGGACGAAGGAGAGGACGGGGTGCGGGGCGAGGGAGAGGAAGCCCGTGCTGAGGCGCGTGCCCAGGACACCCGGGCGAAGGCGGCGCGGTGGTGGCTGCGTGGCAGGCGGTACCTGAAGACAAAGAAGGGTCGCCTGGCGCTGTATCAGATTGCAGCTGAGTTCATCCGCAACCTCGACGTTGACAACGCGAAGACAACGGCGATCCATAAGGGACGCGTAGTGTTGCGGCTGCGGCTGTGTCAACTGGCCATCATTCTCGCCAAGGTAAGTTGTTGCGTTCGTCTGCGCTGTTATATAGGTTAGCGCATCTCCTTGCATCGCACTACACTGCGCTGTGCCGGGTACTGTATCTTTTGTACCGCACTCCATCGTACTGTATCTCTCTGCGATTCGTTGTGAGTCGCTGTCACGCAGTGCCAGTTCCTACCTCCGATCTGGGCCTGACACATGGTGCTGTGTGGTTGGCTCGAGCTCTGTTGCTTCTTCCGTGTCCTTTATGTGCAGGTGCGCGCCCAGCTACTGCTGTGGTCGCTGGGTAGGGACGGGAAGCAGAAGGTGTTTGGCGGCCTGACCCCATCCCACCGTGCCATTTTCTGCGAGGAGCTGGCGGCTCTCTACGAGTCTGCGCGCTCGCCGGACTGTGTGTGGGTACGGCTTTTTAAGACGGACGTGGACGAGGACGACTGCGCTTCGCTGAAGGACCCGGAAGTGACCTTGGGGGCCCGAACGTTTGCCGCTCGGCGGGGTGGCAAGCGGAAGTTCAACGGCGACGAGGACAAGCAGAAGGAGACCCTGCGGCACCTGTGCGACTCCACAATTGAGGAGGAGTCGGACTTCACGTCAGACGACGAGGTCGTGCTCGTGACGCCGCCGTCTGTTACGGTCGCGCCGAAGTCGCGGGACGAGCTGCGCATGCAGCGGCTGATGTCGACTGAGCCGATGCGCGACAGTGTTCCTGGAGTAAAAGTCAAGATGGAGCGGGAAAGTGATGAGGACGTGCAGATCGTGGAGGAGGAAGAGGGTGAAGGAAGTGACGCGTCCTGGGAGATGGAGGAGGGTGATGACGGGGGGTTCCCCAGTGAAGAGGTTGTAAAGGGGGAGGGTAGTTTAGGTGAGGAGGAGGAGAAGGAGGAGGAGGAGGAGGGCGAGGAGGAGGAGGGCGAGGAGGAGGAGGGCGAGGAGGAGGAGGGCGAGGAGGAGGAGGGCGAGGAGGAGGAGGGAGAGGAGGAGGAGGGGGGGGAGGAGGAGGAGGAGGCCGAGGAAGACCGCTATGGAGGGAGTGAAGAATGTAGTGGCTCGGGTGAGAGTGGGGATGGTCGGGAGAGTGGGGATGAGAACGTGAGTGGCAGTGCGTGACGGTGTTCAATGATCATTTTCACCTTGCCACTTCCTCTGTTTGCTTGTTCTCCATTGTATGTCCCTGTATGTCCCTGTATATCCGACCTGCCGTCTCTGTGGTGGTGGTGGACAGCAAGTGCGCGGCGGCTGTTGCGGCGGTCCTGGTGTGCGGGCAGCCGCAGGCAGCGGCTGCCAGGGTGCTTTTGTTGGTCTACTGGACGGGTGGCAGCTGCTGTTGTGGCGCGGGCTTCACCGGCGACGGCTTCCGGGGCGGTGCTGTTGATGTTTGGGCGGATGGCGGCTGCCGCGGCGGTGCGGGTGGGCGACGGCCGCCTCGGTAGTGATGGTGGGTGGCTGGACGAGTAGTGGCGCGTTGGTGTTGGTCGGGGGTCTGGCAGGTGGCGGCTGCCAATGTGCCGCTAGGGGGCAGCTGGACGTGTGGCAGCCGCTGCGGCGGCGCTATCTGAACGGGCGCCGCTTTCACAGTGGCGTCGGTGCGCGGTGGGCGGGTAGTGGCTGCCGCGGAAGTGCGTTCGAGATGCACGGGCGCCACTGCCACGGTGGTGAAGACAGTCTGCTGGGCGGGTGGCCAGGTCGGATGGCGAATGCCGCGGCGGTGCGAGCTGTACGGGCGACGGCTGCAGCCGTAGTTTTGGTGGGCGGCTGGGCGGGTGGTGCTGGGCGCGTGGTGGCTGCCGCGGCGGTGCAGATTGCACAGGCGACGCTGCCACGGTGGTGGAGGGGGGCAGCTGAGCGGGTGGCCTGGGCGAGTGGCAGCTGCAGCGGCGGTGCAAGCCGCACGGGCAAAACGGGCAACGGCTGCCTCGGGCGTTTTCGTCGGCGGCTGGGCGGGTGGTGGCTGCCGCGGGCGGCGGAGCGGGATGCACGGGCGCCGCTGCAAAGGATGTGTAGGAGGGCAACTGGGCGGGTGGCCTGGGCCGGTGGCAGCTGTCGTGGCGTTGCAATCTGCACGGGTAGCAGCTTTTGCAGCGGCGTGAGTCGCGCGTGCAGCGCTGCCTTGGTGGTGCTTGCGGGCTGTTGGGCGCAAGGTCGCGATCGCGGCTGTGCTGGCTGCACGGGCGCCGCTGACACGGGCGTTGTTGGTGGGCGGCTCTGCACGGGGCGGTTACCGCAGCAGAGCTGCGGCGGTGTGGCGGCTGTCACTGGTGGCTGGTGCGGTAGTGGCGGTGGAGTGGACAGGTAAGATGGTGACAGCCTCTGTGGTGGTGTTGGAGTAGACAGGTAAGAGGGTGACAGCCTCTGTGGTGGTGTAGGTTGGCGTGTGTGTGGGCGGCGGATGCGGTTGCGGTGCACGTGGGGGGGGATGGCAGGTGGACCCCACGACCGTGTGTGTCTATGGTGGTGTCTGACGGTGTGCGTCTGGCGCGGCCCAGGCACTGTGGCGAGGCACTGACGTCGATGCGGCGAGTGGTTGTGACTGTGTCTGTCTGTCGTGTCTGTCTGTGTCTGTGTCTATTCACCTGATCAGGCAGCTCCAGGTGGCCCGCCTCTGTAATACGTTTCCAGTGGCTTTGAGAATGTGTGGAGTAACTATTAAAGTGAACAAAAATGTATGAGTAATTCCACAGGGAGCGGAAGAAAACAGGCCGTCATCCGGCGTAATCCGGCCTGCGCCGGATACGCACTGTAGTGGCCTATTCAATTCTTTGTGTTTCACACTGCGATCTAGCTTGCAGTACGGTGTATTACCGCATGCAGTGCACATGGTGCACGGTGCATCGCACCCTTCTTGCTGCCCTTTTTCGGTGTCTGAGTTGCAAGCATCTGCCTGTATTTACTGCATTTCAAACAGGCGTTGAAATACAGGAAAACATGCAATGAAATACAGTGGTTCCGGTCGCCGACGAAGGTCCGGGCATACTGCGCCCGGAATGATATAGACCCTAACAGCCCCCCCTCAACGTGAGGGAAGGCCGAGTAACAGTGTCAAGAGAGTGCTTCAAGTCGAAGTGGTACGCAGAGTGGCTTTTAACTACAGCCCTAACCCTCACACTCTCACAACGAAGGCTTCTGCCAACTAGGCATGCATGCTAGACTCTCCAACCCCACGGCCCTCGCTCTCACGTGGAGGCGAGCGGCGAGACCCACGCCGATAACGTTCCCCACCAGTCGGCGGGGCCGGCGGCTCCAAGTCGGGACCGTCGCGCCCCTCACGGTCGCGCAAGTGGCGACGACCGCGGCTACCCTTCTGCTTGGTCTTGCGCGCAAGTTGGCGACGCAGACGCCGGACCGACTCCGACTCTGACGGAGTAGAGGAATCCGAGACGGAATAAGACAACTCGTCTTCCGGTACTGAGGGAGAGCGCCGCGAGTGTCGGCGACGACGGCGAGGAGGCGAGTATGCCCGGCTCGCCCGACTTTTGCCACGCCCAAGTGGGGCTGGCTGGGGCACAATAGCCCCGATGCGAGCCAACTCGGCCGTCATAAACTCCGCTACCGTCTCGCAACTCGCGGTCGCCACCGCAGTACGAACGCGCTCCTCAAGTTGAGGAGTCTCGGAAACTTGAAGGGTTGCGGTCGACGCGGCCAACCAGGAAATGGTGCGCACCAACGTGGTGATCATCATCTCTGAGGTCAGAGGCGTGGCCGTTAACACCAACTTGGGATAAGCCGTTAGAAGAGTGGCCCCCAAGTTGGGGGACACTGGGGTGGACGACTCAATGGCCACGCTTATCGGGATGTCCTCGTGCGGCTGGTAGGGGACAGGAGGAAGTGGAGGGGCACGCCGAGGTGGCGGTGCCCGAGTGTAACTGCGACCCCTACTCGGGGCCCCCGCAGTGGTGTAGCAATATGGTTGTCCGTATTGTGACCCTAATATCAGGGGGGCTACTTCTAACCCTTAACTTTCAATTTGATAGTTCGTACTGGTCACGGTATCTATAAGTTACGTATGACCAGAGGGACTTGCATCTTGGGGTGGAGGGTAGTTAGTAGTGTCTCCGAGGGTTTATAACGAGGGGGCCGGTGGCGAATCCACCGCCGGCCAAGGTAGAACAACAAACCCCTCCCATTTGGGCTCCCATCTTGGTCCCGTGGCTTGCGCTCCAAGGACAGCAACCTTGGCCTCCCGGTGACGTTGGTGCCGATCCCCCTTGGTGAGTGTTCCCTGAGAGTGGACGTGCGACGGATACCTATTGTGCTACATTGGTGGAGCAGCAGGGGACGGGTTTCCGTCACCCTTGTGGTGACGCCGTCTTCGGCCCTGGCACACGGATAGGGATCCGGTCCTTTTCTTGTACTCGTGGTGTTGCGACCTGATCGATTGTGTTGAGCTTTTACCTGTGACTGTGACCTACTGTTACTCTCCCCAATCTACCCCCTCGCTCTCTTATTCGTGGTGGTCGTTGCGTCGGTTGACTGATTGTGACTATGTCTACCCAAGAGACGGGGAACGTTCAAGATGACGGATCGGCGTCGACGCCGACTCCGGAGGTGACTACGGGAACCGGGATCGGGAACCCGATCGATAACATTGAGACGCCAATGCTTTCCGGTGCCGGATCGACGTTTGGCACGGCTCGGACGGCAGGAGGCGGGGGCCCGCCTCAACTGTCGTCGACCGACCTCACTCCGCCGCCTCCTTCACCAGGGGATTCCCTGATGGCATCATTGGCCCGCATCGAGGCCCGGTTTTCCGGGCTCGACGCCCGTCAAGATCGGACGGAGGACGCAATGGCAGTGTTGATGTCAACACGGCACACGACTGGACCCCGTCGTGTTCCTCCCACACCGGTACGGTTCGAACCGGCCGGACTACTTTCGGAGTCCACCAGGGTCAATCCCGGGGTTGCTACTCCTGGACAACCCCCGGACACAATGGGGTATGGGTCCGACTCGTCGGCAGAGTTGGAACGGAGTCACACGGAGCGATACGCTCGGAGCACCCGAAGCGGACTCCGCGGACACGACCCGGCAGATACGTACGCCGGGGGAGAGTCGGTTATTGGGGGAGGGGGTACCCTCTCGCAGTACCCCCACGACGAAGGAGGCCCGGCAACTCGGGTTCCCGAGGTGCCGACGCCTGAAGTACCATCTTCAGTGGTGGAAGCTATGACCGCGCAGGTAACTGCGAGCCTACTGAAGCGGATGGAGTCCGATGAGTTCGCTCATCAACTGGCTAAGCGACTGGATATCCAGGACGCTGACACGGAGATCGTCAACGAGGTCTTCCGGTCGGTTCTTACTCCGGAACGTTATCGTTTGGAGGACCGCTCTACCACCGTATCGGAATCGATGCGTAATACGTCGCATCGGGCGATCCGCTCTATGCAGACCCTTATGAAGGGAGTCCCTATGTTCGGGGGGCCGAACGGACGCCCGTTGGCAGTCATCGGCTTCTTGACCAGCTTCAAGGCAGCCGCAGACAAGGCGCTCGTTAACGAGGGGCTGGCCCTGGAGATCCTCCCGTTCTTTGTTGATGAACGGGTGCGAGGCATTCTTCGCCAGGCATCCCCGATGCCGGGAATGAGGGTCGCGGCCACCCCCATGGATTACCGTGGGATATTGAAGGAGCTGCTGAGCAGCTACCTCAGTGAGGACAAGTGCGAGGACCACTATCGGGCCCTTCGCACTGCCACCGCCCAGTCCTGGGAGGATGAGGAGATGTTTGGACGCCGGATCCAAGAGCTCGACTACGAGCTGGGGAAGCTCCTCGGAGAAGGGGAGCTACGGGCCATCCTGTTCGCAGGAGTACCCAACTACGTGCGGATATCCGCACGGGGCGCCAACACGGCACGGACGAACTTCAGTCGACTGATGCATATGTGCAAGTCCCTAGGGGACGCCTACCGGGTTCTACACCCGGAGTGTGCCTTGGCCCCGAAGCCCAAGGGTGAGGGAGGCAAGCCCAGTCTTACCCCGGTACCGAGGCAAGAGAAGGTGGAACGTAAGGCCGCACCAGTACTGGTGGCGACCGAACATACCCCTATTGGTGAGGGTGACCCTCTAGTCGACCAACAGGGCCACCTGTTGCTACCGGCGACGCCGGTGATTGATGAACATGGTACGGTAGCGTACATCGCCCCGGCTGGAACCCAGTTCCAGGTCAACGAAGGAACGGGACGGCGCGTCCCGTATGTGCGGACTACGGGGTACTCCCCGGTGACGGGTAACCCTCACCAACCCTTGCCAACATGGGCGGTGCGCACGGAGGCACCCCCGCAGATTGCGGGCCGACCCAACCGGTTGGGGGAGTCCATGTTCCGGTTGACCCAAGGACCCAAGGCCTACCAGGGAGCAGGCACTCGGGCGCCCGAGGGAGGCAACCGTAGCTACGGGGCTACCCCGATGCGACCTCAAGGGGGGACCGGCACGTCCGGATGTATGTTGTGTGGGGATCCCCAGCACTGGGTGTCTTCCTGTCCACTCGTCCCCGAGGAGTCTCGGCGGGCAGCGGCGCAACGCAAGGCATCCACCGGGGGGTATCCCCCCCGAGCACCCGGACCCGCACCGGGTAGGCAGCCAGCTCCAGGTGGAGTACTGGCCGTCGAGGGGGCACCTCCTCAGCCGGATGTCCCGGCGGACAGCACCCTACCAAGGGCGGGAAACGAGTAAGAGGAAGGATGACCGGGGGGCGCTGGGGTCACCCAAGCAAGCCACCCCGGAGTACCGCGGGGAAAGCCCCACGGAGAGCGCGGTTGAGCCGACGCCGCATCAACCCCCGGGTACACCTTCCGGCCCCGACGACACGGCGTCAGGGGATTGATGACCAACCTCCGAGGTTGGGAGGAGAGGACGGGAAGCCCCTTCACGTTGAACCAGACAAGGGCCCTGTTCAGGATGCCCGAGCTACACCGGATATCGGTGTAGGACATGTGTTGTTTACCTTGGAGAACTTCAAGGTATCAGCCACACTGGGGGTTGACCCCCAGTCGACACGATCGTACTACCCTGTACTGGACACAGGGGCTGGACCCAACCTTATCCGGAAGGATACCCTCCCGGACAAGTGGCTTCCACGAGTCAGAGTGACTCGGGGACCCACCATCAAGGACGCGAATGGTCGACTCATTCGTACGACCGCAGCGATGTCGCTGCAGGTTACCATCGGGGATCTCACCACGGAAGTTGACTTCCTGGTATGTGAAACGCTATCGGTGCCCTGCATACTGGGGTGCACCTTCATCAACGTTCACGTTGATGCAATCCGGCCAGGCCGGAGGACCGTCGAGCTTCAAGAAGCCGACGGGACGAAGCGAGGACACACGGCTATCGTCAGGGACCTGACGCTACAAGGAAGCCACGTTAACGTGGCTGAGGTGTACGCAAGCGTCGAGCCGAAGACACTTCGGTTGGCCAAGCGAACTCGCTTTGAGCCGTTGTCAGAGACAGTCCTCCCGGTTAACTGCGACCTCGCAGGCATCTGCAGAGTCCAGTCCAACCTGCGGACGTACAAGCGCCATGGGTTGACCATGGCCAACGGTCTCATAGACCTCCCAGCAGGAGGGTCGTCCCTCCTAGTGATGGCGAACTACCGCCGTAAGGCAGTCACCCTCCCGAAGGGAACTATCCTCGGGATTGCCGAACTCTACGAAGGAGATATCCTTACCCCTGATAAGGAAGGTCAAGTGGAACCACTTGAAGTACTGGCGGTCGCCGAGACCACCGAGCGACAGCAACCCGATGACGGGAAGCCTAACCCATCGGCGGCTCCGGCGGACCTGCCGCCAAAGGACCAGGAGGCCTTGAAGGCACTGGCCGAGGCTGACCTCGACCACCTTCCCCCTTCGGTAGCCGAAGGGGTACGACGGATGCTAAGAAAGCATGACGTTATGTGGACAGGCGGGGCCTTGGGGACCATTGGGGCAACCCAACATCGTATAGACCTGGTACCAGGCGCACGACCCGCCCGCTCACAACCGCACCGAGCGGGACCTATGCAACGAGAGATCGTTGATGGAGAAGTGAAGAGGATGAGTGAAGCTAAGGTGATCCGACCTTCGATGTCGGAATGGGGTGCCCCAGTCGTTATTGTGCCGAAGAAGGATCAAACCCCTCGGTTTTGCATCGATTATCGACGCCTCAACTTGGTTACCAAGAAGGACTCATACCCTTTACCAAGGATGGATGAATGCATCGACTCCCTGGGGGAGGCTACGGTGTTTACCACCATCGACTGCAATGCCGGATACTGGCAGATCCCGGTGGCGGACGAGGATATCCCCAAGACGGCATTCGTCTGTCACAGTGGAGTGTACGAGTTCCTAAGGATGCCCTTCGGATTGTCCAACGCCCCCGCTACATTCCAGCGGGCTATCGACATCATACTGTCTGGGGTGAAGTGGCGTAACTGCCTAGTGTACCTCGATGACGTCATCGTCTTCTCGCGTAACATGGATGACCATGTACAACATGTTGACGAGGTACTCACCCTCTTGAGGAACGCCGGGGTAACCCTGCGTCTGAAGAAGTGCGCCTTCTTCCAACAGACGGTCGAATATCTGGGCCACCAGATAACCCCTGGTAAACTAGGGGTACTCGAAGCCAATACCCGGGCACTCCGGGATGCCCGGTTCCCTAACACCCAGACGCAGCTCAAGAGCTTCCTGGGAATGTGCAATGTATACCGACGGTTCGTCAAGGACTTCGCTCGGATAGCTAAACCGTTAACGGTTCTTACGAGCAGTACCTTACCCAAGGTACTCCAACCCCCTTCGCCTAGCGAAGAGGAGGCATTCGAGTCGCTGAAGCGAGCCTTACTAGCCCCACCCGTCCTTGCGTTACCGCATAGACGGGGTACCTTCGTCATCGATGTCGATGCATGTGATACACAAGTGGGATGCACCCTGTTACAGGGAGAGACGTTGATCGGTACCGATAACGTTATCCCGGACCTACGTCCGGTAGGGTACTTCAGCCGGACACTCAACCCGGCTGAGCGGAACTATAGTGCCACCGAGCGTGAATGCCTCGGAGTTATATGGGCAGTGCAACTGCTCCGTCCATACCTGGAGGGCTCCAGGTTCATCGTGAGGTCCGACCACGAACCCCTACGATGGCTCCTCAACCTTGGTGACAAGGATTCCGATAGCCATGGGAGGCTAGCCCGATGGAGGCTGAAGATGGCCGAGCACGACTACCGCACGGTGTATAAGGCTGGGTCAACCCACCACCTCGGAGACGCGTTGTCTCGACTCGACACCCCGAGCGGGGATACCCGCCCGGTGGACGAGGACATCCCGGTAGTACCGGTGTGCATGGTGGGTAATGCTACCCAGGGTATGGCTGACCATACCATGGCACACCTTGCGTGCCCATTGACCCTCGCGGACTTCCGCGAGGCACAGGCCAACGACGATGACTGTAGACGTCATCGTGCTAACCTCCTGGCCGGTACGGCCGGCATCTTCTCCGAGAACGAAGACGGACTCATATACCGGCGGGCACCCGCCGATGGACGACATCAAGTCGTGGTTCCCGTGTCCTTACGGCAAGCCGTCATGAAACGAGAACATGAGAACCCTACAGCCGGACACCCGGGGGGTTCACGTATGTTCGCAGCAATGCGAAGGTTCTTCTACTGGCCAGCAATGGCCGTCGACGTGGTCGACCACGTACGGGGATGCCACCCCTGTGCACGTAACCGCATGAGTCTACATAGGCGGGCGTCTGCCATGAAGCTATTCCCACCTGATGGGCCCAACGGGCAAGTCGCTATCGACATACTCGGGCCACTTCCGATAACGGAAGAAGGGAACAGGTACATCCTGGTCATGTCTGACCGCTTCACTAAGCTGTCAAGAGCGGCAGCCATCCCGAAGGATACGGCATACACGATCATGAACGCAGAGGTTGACCACTGGATCAGTGCATACGGAGTCATGAAGCAACTCCTCTCCGATAACGGAGCAAACCTTACGTCGGCATTCTGCACTAAGGTCCTGGGCATGTTCGGTATCGAACCACGTCGGGCATCCGACTACCACCCGCAGTCCAACGGGCAGGTGGAGCGGTTCAACCGCACCATCGTAAAGATGCTACAGTGCTACGTGGCCGAGCACACGAACACTTGGGACAGGCTTCTGTCCGTACTCACCCTGGCATACAATGCCAGGCCACATCGGAGCACAAACATTGCTCCGCTGGAGTGGGTCATGCCACTAGGCGTCGGTAACCTGACGCTGCCACCCGGCAGGTGCACTCGGTATGATACACCGAAGGGCCGACCCGCCGAACGCATCCACCTAGCTTGGTTGGCCAAGCTATCGTGGATGATTCCTAAGCTCAAGGGTGCCCTGGACAGAACACAACTTCGGTATAAGAAGAACTTCGACGCCCGACTACGGGTGCGCAACGCAACCCTGGTAACAGGTGACTGGGTCTATATCAGACACCAGAAGTTCCGAGGGAACAAGCTTATGCAACCGGTCAAGGGACCGTACCAGATCCTCCACAGAGATGACCACTCTGTTATCTTACACTCCGATACGGAGATCCAACGCATCAGTATGAATGATGTCACACCTGCTCCGAAGCCGGAACAGCCTCAGCCGGTACCGGCTGGGTTGCTACATGAAGCTCTTACAACCCACCGGTCGGATGACCCGGTGGGACCGGATGGGATTCCATACCAAGTAGAGAGCGTGGTCGGACACACCGACCCGGACATACCAGGACCCTGGTACGTCAAGGTTATGTGGGTCGGATACGACTCACCCACCTGGGAACAGGCGGCGAATATACCCCGCCAACTCCTCATGCCGTACATGAGGCGACGACGCCTACTGTAACAACCCAACCGACACCGACTTCGGCTGTTGGGGGGTGAGGCTTATACCTACTAAGTAGGGTGTGACATGGTTACGGCAGACTTAGGTTTCTAAGTCAAATCAGACTTAGGTTTCTAAGTCGAAACCAAGCTTAGGTAACTAAGTAGAGCTAAGCTTAGGTAACTAAGTAAAAACCTGAACCTTAATAAGTTAACTTAAAGGTAAAGGCTAACTCCGATAATATCGAAGTAACTAGGGAGCTTACACGGGAGGATGACCTCCCCAAGCCAAGACACAAAGTGAGGGAGGATAACCTCCCCAAGCATGAACCAACCGGAAGAAGTTGGGCGGGAGGCAAGGCACCACTGAGCCAGAAGGGGTACTCCCCAGGGCAGCAAACAGAGGCAAGCAATGCCCCCAGCGGGGATGAGTTTATACTCACTACTACCCGGCTACCCTAAGGGTTGCCGGGGCCCTCTCCCTCACAAACAAATAGCACTCCTCAGTGGGTAGACCCACTGCCCGAGGGAGGCCACTCACGCGTAAGCGCGTATACCTCCGTGCTCCACCGGTCGGCAATGTCACGACGGTCGACCACCCGAGTTACCTCGGTGCATAGCTGGACGAGGGTGCTGCGGCCAGCCTCCACGTCCTCCAGAGCTTTCTGGAGGCGGTCCAGCACGCCACCAAAGCAACGCGCTGACCCAAGCAGCGCAGCACCTGGGGGGATATCCCCCAGCTAACAGAGAGACCCCCACGCATTGCGCGGGTAACAAGGGCGTCAACGCCTTCATACCAGAGACGGGGACCCCCGTCATGTAGGACAGGGGCGGGAGGTGACACTGGCGCAGCCAGAGGAGCCACAGGAGCCGACACGGCTACCACCGGAGCCGGTGGCACCTGATACGAGGCCCGGTAGGACCCTACCGAAGGGGCTCCACCGTAACCACGGCGGTACTCCGCCCGACGACGGGACACCTCACGCTCCCCACCCACAGAGCCCCACTCTCGGGGACGACGGCCAACCGCCGCCGGCATCGGGTTACCGAACCACGGAGCAAGGACCTGAAGAGGGTCATGGATAACCATGGGAATACCCAGGTCAGGAACGGCCCTCGGTGGACGCCCACCCATGGCAACTAGGCTCACCCGGCTGAGTACGCCGGACACGCAACGAATGACGAGGCAAGGGGGAAGCCCCAGCCTGCGGGTCCCGGTACGGGGGAAGGGCCAACACCCCAGCCCCAGTTCACGGCATCGTGAACAGCCAGCAGGGCTTCGAACTCCCGGGCCAACCCGGTCTTGGCAGCTATCAGATCCACGCCCAACTGCGCGATGTGCCGACGGACACCGTCGGAAGATGAAACAGACGACCCTGCGGCGGACGGACAGCAAGAAGGATGAAGCCTGCCCGAGGGTAACCTCAAGGGTGAAGGTACCCTGCAACGGGTGGACCGGTCGCGAGGCCAACACACTCCCGAAGTAGCGAAGACAGGAGCCGGTGTCAAACCGGAAAGCAGGGGCGGGTTCCCACCCCTCCTGCCATAGCGGCGGGCGCACGGGAGTGTATACCGGAGCACGACCGTTGCCGGTCTGCAACGCACCACGTTATATCCGTGCGGAACGCATCCGCCATGACACCATGGTTACGTCGCCAACTCGACGCCGACTTCAACCCCGCCATGGGCGGGTAGGGAGCCGTCAACGACAGATACGGGGGTACCCCCGGTAGTAGTCAAAGTCGGGATACCGACCGGTACGGCTCACCGTCTCCCCAAACGCAACCGGCTCCGCCGCCGCCGCAATCCCCCGAGCACTAGCCGGGTAGTCAATCTCCGCGGCAACGCGGGGCAATCAAGTCGCAGACCCCGAAGTTGGGGTCGAGGGTAGACCCTCACCCCGTCCCACCCGGGTGCGCCAGAGCTGCGCATGCCGGTCGTCCGGCTGACTCAGGATCCAATGGTGTTCCACCCGGACCGCGTTCGGCTGGTTGACCAGCCGCAACAACTTCCCGCTCCCAGCACGGGTCCACCTTGGACGCGCCGGGAGGATTCTCCACGGGGATGCACCAGGTGGAAGTCCACCCGCATACGCCCATCGGACTCCCATCGACTCTTGCACCGTGAGGCCTCGAACCGAGCCACCAAGTCGGACACCGACATGGCGGGTTGACCCGCCGCCACGGCGACGCCGCCACCCAACGGGGCAACCCGGGCAGGACCAGGAAGAATCGGGGCGCCGGGGACGCACCACCGGCAGAGGGGCCGACGTCGGAGATGGACGAGGCCGAGGAGGAAGAAGGGGCGGGCGCCCGCCCGGAGTAACTCCCGGTGTCAACCGCCATGGAGAAGGAGCGTCTTGACCGCTCGACGCCCGCGGCACCGCAGGTACGGCACCGGCGCCGGCACCAACCCGTCGGCGTAGCCCCCGCCTCGGAAGGGGAAGGCACTTGGACAGCCTCCGGAGCCGGACCCGGCCGTGCGGACACCCGCACCGTCTTGACCCCGCCGCACCGGGTGTCGCACCGCACCCGCCACCACCCACCGCGTCAACGTCGGGACCGCCTCGAGGAGTCACCGCCCGGACACCCGGACCACCTTGACCAGCCGGAGTCGGCTGCGGGTCGCGCCTTCCGCCGCAGGGCGACCATCTTGAGGTACCTGCGGTGAGCCGGCACCGGCACCAGGCCCTCCGGCAGCCGGCAGAGAGGGGGTAGAAGCCGCCACGCGCGGTGACCGCCGGTTGACCTCCGGCCGACGGCACCGTCGTGCCGCTGCACACGGACGACAGTCCTCCGGCCGACAGACGGACGGACACCGCAGGCCCGTCGTCGTCAGACGAGCTCACCCCGTAACGCGCGCGTCGGGACCGACAGGCGCGTCCGTCCTCCATCTCCTCCCCGATCAGGAGGTCTTCCTCCTCTT
>CM020620.1:5292382-5547566 GCA_009829735.1 Pyropia yezoensis
TGCCGAACTCTACGAAGGAGATATCCTTACCCCTGATAAGGAAGGTCAAGTGGAACCACTTGAAGTACTGGCGGTCGCCGAGACCACCGAGCGACAGCAACCCGATGACGGGAAGCCTAACCCATCGGCGGCTCCGGCGGACCTGCCGCCAAAGGACCAAGAGGCCTTGAAGGCACTGGCCGAGGCTGACCTCGACCACCTTCCCCTTCGGTAGCCGAAGGGGTACGACGGATGCTAAGAAAGCATGACGTTATGTGGACAGGCGGGGCCTTGGGGACCATTGGGGCAACCCAACATCGTATAGACCTGGTACCAGGCGCACGACCCGCCCGCTCACAACCGCACCGAGCGGGACCTATGCAACGAGAGATCGTTGATGGAGAAGTGAAGAGGATGAGTGAAGCTAAGGTGATCCGACCTTCGATGTCGGAATGGGGTGCCCCAGTCGTTATTGTGCCGAAGAAGGATCAAACCCCTCGGTTTTGCATCGATTATCGACGCCTCAACTTGGTTACCAAGAAGGACTCATACCCTTTACCAAGGATGGATGAATGCATCGACTCCCTGGGGGAGGCTACGGTGTTTACCACCATCGACTGCAATGCCGGATACTGGCAGATCCCGGTGGCGGACGAGGATATCCCCAAGACGGCATTCGTCTGTCACAGTGGAGTGTACGAGTTCCTAAGGATGCCCTTCGGATTGTCCAACGCCCCCGCTACATTCCAGCGGGCTATCGACATCATACTGTCTGGGGTGAAGTGGCGTAACTGCCTAGTGTACCTCGATGACGTCATCGTCTTCTCGCGTAACATGGATGACCATGTACAACATGTTGACGAGGTACTCACCCTCTTGAGGAACGCCGGGGTAACCCTGCGTCTGAAGAAGTGCGCCTTCTTCCAACAGACGGTCGAATATCTGGGCCACCAGATAACCCCTGGTAAACTAGGGTACTCGAAGCCAATACCCGGGCACTCCGGGATGCCCGGTTCCCTAACACCCAGACGCAGCTCAAGAGCTTCCTGGGAATGTGCAATGTATACCGACGGTTCGTCAAGGACTTCGCTCGGATAGCTAAACCGTTAACGGTTCTTACGAGCAGTACCTTACCCAAGGTACTCCAACCCCCTTCGCCTAGCGAAGAGGAGGCATTCGAGTCGCTGAAGCGAGCCTACTAGCCCCACCCGTCCTTGCGTTACCGCATAGACGGGGTACCTTCGTCATCGATGTCGATGCATGTGATACACAAGTGGGATGCACCCTGTTACAGGGAGAGACGTTGATCGGTACCGATAACGTTATCCCGGACCTACGTCCGGTAGGGTACTTCAGCCGGACACTCAACCCGGCTGAGCGGAACTATAGTGCCACCGAGCGTGAATGCCTCGGAGTTATATGGGCAGTGCAACTGCTCCGTCCATACCTGGAGGGCTCCAGGTTCATCGTGAGGTCCGACCACGAACCCCTACGATGGCTCCTCAACCTTGGTGACAAGGATTCCGATAGCCATGGGAGGCTAGCCCGATGGAGGCTGAAGATGGCCGAGCACGACTACCGCACGGTGTATAAGGCTGGGTCAACCCACCACCTCGGAGACGCGTTGTCTCGACTCGACACCCCGAGCGGGGATACCCGCCCGGTGGACGAGGACATCCCGGTAGTACCGGTGTGCATGGTGGGTAATGCTACCCAGGGTATGGCTGACCATACCATGGCACACCTTGCGTGCCCATTGACCCTCGCGGACTTCCGCGAGGCACAGGCCAACGACGATGACTGTAGACGTCATCGTGCTAACCTCCTGGCCGGTACGGCCGGCATCTTCTCCGAGAACGAAGACGGACTCATATACCGGCGGGCACCCGCCGATGGACGACATCAAGTCGTGGTTCCCGTGTCCTTACGGCAAGCCGTCATGAAACGAGAACATGAGAACCCTACAGCCGGACACCCGGGGGGTTCACGTATGTTCGCAGCAATGCGAAGGTTCTTCTACTGGCCAGCAATGGCCGTCGACGTGGTCGACCACGTACGGGGATGCCACCCCTGTGCACGTAACCGCATGAGTCTACATAGGCGGGCGTCTGCCATGAAGCTATTCCCACCTGATGGGCCCAACGGGCAAGTCGCTATCGACATACTCGGGCCACTTCCGATAACGGAAGAAGGGAACAGGTACATCCTGGTCATGTCTGACCGCTTCACTAAGCTGTCAAGAGCGGCAGCCATCCCGAATGATACGGCATACACGATCATGAACGCAGTGGTTGACCACTGGATCAGTGCATACGGAGTCATGAAGCAACTCCTCTCCGATAACGGAGCAAACCTTACGTCGGCATTCTGCACTAAGGTCCTGGGCATGTTCGGTATCGAACCACGTCGGGCATCCGACTACCACCCGCAGTCCAACGGGCAGGTGGAGCGGTTCAACCGCACCATCGTAAAGATGCTACAGTGCTACGTGGCCGAGCACACGAACACTTGGGACAGGCTTCTGTCCGTACTCACCCTGGCATACAATGCCAGGCCACATCGGAGCACAAACATTGCTCCGCTGGAGTGGGTCATGCCACTAGGCGTCGGTAACCTGACGCTGCCACCCGGCAGGTGCACTCGGTATGATACACCGAAGGGCCGACCCGCCGAACGCATCCACCTAGCTTGGTTGGCCAAGCTATCGTGGATGATTCCTAAGCTCAAGGGTGCCCTGGACAGAACACAACTTCGGTATAAGAAGAACTTCGACGCCCGACTACGGGTGCGCAACGCAACCCTGGTAACAGGTGACTGGGTCTATATCAGACACCAGAAGTTCCGAGGGAACAAGCTTATGCAACCGGTCAAGGGACCGTACCAGATCCTCCACAGAGATGACCACTCTGTTATCTTACACTCCGATACGGAGATCCAACGCATCAGTATGAATGATGTCACACCTGCTCCGAAGCCGGAACAGCCTCAGCCGGTACCGGCTGGGTTGCTACATGAAGCTCTTACAACCCACCGGTCGGATGACCCGGTGGGACCGGATGGGATTCCATACCAAGTAGAGAGCGTGGTCGGACACACCGACCCGGACATACCAGGACCCTGGTACGTCAAGGTTATGTGGGTCGGATACGACTCACCCACCTGGGAACAGGCGGCGAATATACCCCGCCAACTCCTCATGCCGTACATGAGGCGACGACGCCTACTGTAACAACCCAACCGACACCGACTTCGGCTGTTGGGGGGTGAGGCTTATACCTACTAAGTAGGGTGTGACATGGTTACGGCAGACTTAGGTTTCTAAGTCAAATCAGACTTAGGTTTCTAAGTCGAACCAAGCTTAGGTAACTAAGTAGAGCTAAGCTTAGGTAACTAAGTAAAAACCTGAACCTTAATAAGTTAACTTAAAGGTAAAGGCTAACTCCGATAATATCGAAGTAACTAGGGAGCTTACACGGGAGGATGACCTCCCCAAGCCAAGACACAAAGTGAGGGAGGATAACCTCCCCAAGCATGAACCAACCGGAAGAAGTTGGGCGGGAGGCAAGGCACCACTGAGCCAGAAGGGGTACTCCCCAGGGCAGCAAACAGAGGCAAGCAATGCCCCCAGCGGGGGATGAGTTTATACTCACTACTACCCGGCTACCCTAAGGGTTG
Organism: Pyropia yezoensis; assembly: GCA_009829735.1. Taxonomy (NCBI): domain Eukaryota; phylum Rhodophyta; class Bangiophyceae; order Bangiales; family Bangiaceae; genus Pyropia; species Pyropia yezoensis. The sequence goes on from CM020620.1 coordinate 5,296,037, forward strand.
CCGGGGCCCTCTCCCTCACAAACAAATAGCACTCCTCAGTGGGTAGACCCACTGCCCGAGGGAGGCCACTCACGCGTAAGCGCGTATACCTCCGTGCTCCACCGGTCGGCAATGTCACGACGGTCGACCACCCGAGTTACCTCGGTGCATAGCTGGACGAGGGTGCTGCGGCCAGCCTCCACGTCCTCCAGAGCTTTCTGGAGGCGGTCCAGCACGCCACCAAAGCAACGCGCTGACCCAAGCAGCGCAGCACCTGGGGGGATATCCCCCCAGCTAACAGAGAGACCCCCACGCATTGCGCGGGTAACAAGGGCGTCAACGCCTTCATACCAGAGACGGGGACCCCCGTCATGTAGGACAGGGGCGGGAGGTGACACTGGCGCAGCCAGAGGAGCCACAGGAGCCGACACGGCTACCACCGGAGCCGGTGGCACCTGATACGAGGCCCGGTAGGACCCTACCGAAGGGGCTCCACCGTAACCACGGCGGTACTCCGCCCGACGACGGGACACCTCACGCTCCCCACCCACAGAGCCCCACTCTCGGGGACGACGGCCAACCGCCGCCGGCATCGGGTTACCGAACCACGGAGCAAGGACCTGAAGAGGGTCATGGATAACCATGGGAATACCCAGGTCAGGAACGGCCTCGGTGGACGCCCACCCATGGCAACTAGGCTCACCCGGCTGAGTACGCCGGACACGCAACGAATGACGAGGCAAGGGGGAAGCCCCAGCCTGCGGGTCCCGGTACGGGGGAAGGGCCAACACCCCAGCCCAGTTCACGGCATCGTGAACAGCCAGCAGGGCTTCGAACTCCCGGGCCAACCCGGTCTTGGCAGCTATCAGATCCACGCCCAACTGCGCGATGTGCCGACGGACACCCGTCGGAAGATGAAACAGACGACCCTGCCGGCGGACGGACAGCAAGAAGGATGAAGCCTGCCCGAGGGTAACCTCAAGGGTGAAGGTACCCTGCAACGGGTGGACCGGTCGCGAGGCCAACACACTCCCGAAGTAGCGAAGACAGGAGCCGGTGTCAAACCGGAAAGCAGGGGCGGGTTCCCACCCATCCTGCCATAGCGGCGGGCGCACGGGAGTGTATACCGGAGCACGACCGTTGCCGGTCTGCAACGCACACGTTATATCCGTGCGGAACGCATCCGCCATGACACCATGGTTACGTCGCCAACTCGACGCCGACTTCAACCCCGCCATGGGCGGGTAGGGAGCCGTCAACGACAGATACGGGGGTACCCCCGGGTAGTAGTCAAAGTCGGGATACCGACCGGTACGGCTCACCGTCTCCCCAAACGCAACCGGCTCCGCCGCCGCCGCAATCCCCCGAGCACTAGCCGGGTAGTCAATCTCCCGCGGCAACGCGGGGGCAATCAAGTCGCAGACCCCGAAGTTGGGGTCGAGGTAGACCTCACCCCGTCCCACCCGGGTGCGCCAGAGCTGCGCATGCCGGTCGTCCGGCTGACTCAGGATCCAATGGTGTTCCACCCGGACCGCGTTCGGCTGGTTGACCAGCCGCACCAACTCCCGCTCCCAGCACGGGTCCACCTTGACGCGCCGGGAGGATTCTCCACGGGGATGCACCAGGTGGAAGTCCACCCGCATACGCCCATCGGACTCCATCGACTCTTGCACCGTGAGGCCTCGAACCCGAGCCACCAAGTCGGACACCGACATGGCGGGTTGACCCGCCGCCACGGCGACGCCGCCACCCAACGGGGCAACCCGGGCAGGACCAGGAAGAATCGGGGGCGCCGGGGGACGCACCACCGGCAGAGGGGCCGACGTCGGAGATGGACGAGGCCGAGGAGGAAAAAGAAGGGCGGGCGCCCGCCCGGAGTAACTCCCGGTGTCAACCGCCATGGGAGAAGGAGCGTCTTGACCGCTCGACGCCCGCGGCACCGCAGGTACGGCACCGGCGCCGGCACCACCCGTCGGCGTAGCCCCCGCCTCGGAAGGGGAAGGCACTTGGACAGCCTCCGGAGCCGGAGCCCCGGCCGTGCGGACACCCGCACCGTCTTGACCCGCCGCACCGGGTGTCGCACCGCCACCACCACCCGCGTCAACGTCGGGACCGCCTCGAGGAGTCACCGCCCGGACACCCGGACCACCTTGACCAGCCGGAGTCGGCTGCGGGTCGCGACCTCCGCCGCAGGGCGGACCATCTTGAGGTACCTGCGGTGAGCCGGCACCGGCACCAGGCCCCATCCGGGCAGCCGGCAGAGAGGGGGTAGAAGCCGCCACGCGCGGTTGACCGCCTGGTTGACCTCCGGCCGACGGCACCGTCGTGCCGCTGCACACGTACGACAGTCCTCCGGCCGACAGACGGACGGACACCGCAGGCCCGTCGTCGTCAGACGAGCTCACCCCGTAACGCGCGGCGTCGGGACCGACAGGCGCGTCGTCCTCCATCTCCTCCCCGATCAGGAGGTCTTCCTCCTCTTCAAGCACCTGGGGATAGGACATGATAACGGGTGCGGAGTCCCCCGCGCCCACAAGCCGTCGACGGCTACAACCCGGTACGGTGGGATAACCGGGACGAGCCAGGGAAGCGCGGACACCCGCGCTTATGACCACAAACGGCCACGAGAAGCGCCGCAGGCACGCGGGTCGACCCGCGCCCCACGGGGCTACGACCGCGCTCCACCCAGGCACCTGGGCGGGACGGGGCCACACCCACACACGGGGTAAGTAAGGGGGGTCACCCCCAACCGCCCCCACGCAACGCGGGCAGCCCCCGCCCCCCACTCAATCGTCCACACGAGAGGGGCCCCCCTACCACCAGGCACCTGGTGGCGGATCCGCTTGCACCACCCCTCGGAAAGGGGGGGCGTGAACAGCAACCCGCATCGGGAGTTTAACGGTCCGGAAAACGGATCGTGTGTGTGTACCACGCAAAGGGGGGCACCCCCCTGAGACAACCTCGAAAAGGGGTGTCTGTCGCGACGGGGCGCAAAGCCCCACCCGACGGGTAAACGGTCACGCGACCCACTTACATTCGGTACCCCGAATGCAACTCGACCCGAGGACGGGCCGAATCTAAGGGGGGGATATGTAGCAATATGGTTGTCCGTATTGTGACCCTAATATCAGGGGGGGCTACTTCTAACCCTTAACTTTCAATTTGATAGTTCGTACTGGTCACGGTATCTATAAGTTACGTATGACCAGAGGGACTTGCATCTTGGGGTGGAGGGTAGTTAGTAGTGTCTCCGAGGGTTTATAACGAGGGGGCCGGTGGCGAATCCACCGCCGGCCAAGGTAGAACAACAAACCCCTCCCATTTGGGCTCCCATCTTGGTCCCGTGGCTTGCGCTCCAAGGACAGCAACCTTGGCCTCCCGGTGACGTTGGTGCCGATCCCCCTTGGTGAGTGTTCCCTGAGAGTGGACGTGCGACGGATACCTATTGTGCTACAAGTGGGCTGAGTCATGTGGTCGTCATAAGAGGGCACGGCCATCACAATTGGCTTGTCCGGGGGAGGCGCAGTGTGGCGATCCACCCCCGGGGCATACTGTAAGGATTTGCCCCTTAAATCCCCACCCGGAACCCAGGGGATATGGACTGGGACCTCTCCTTACATGTCCGGCCCCGATAACTCCCCCCAAGACACATCAATTCCCCACTACCCTGGGCGACACCACGCTGTATCCCTGACATTTTGCGGACGTCGGCCGACCGCACGAAAGCCGCCGTCAACGCACTGTCGGAACCCTGTCATGGACGTCGAAACTCGACAGCGAGGAGCGAGTGACATCGTCCACCAACCACGGGCGGACATCCCCGTCTGTGCTGCCTGAATTTTATTCTCTGCGCTGCTTGAAAGCTGGCATCAAGGACCAGTCACATGATTCACCGACACTGAGGACACCGCACATCCTCGCTGGCGGCTGAGTGCGATATGACTGGCTCGCCGGCTTTTGGATTGATTGAATTTGGCCTTGCTGGCCCTTACAGCCAGTCGGACCTTCTGGCCGACGGGCGTGTGGAGCCGGCTGGTGGGGCGCGCTGGGCGCCATCCACGGGACCTCCTTCGTTTCGGGCAAACTGGGGCTGCACTCCTTTAGTGCGCACGCCCGCCCATGCTTTGTTCTGAGAGACATGCTTTGTTTTTGGACCGTTCTGTGCCTACCGGCGGTGCGATGGGGAAACGCATGCTTTGGGGCACCTCGGGTGCCCCGACGCGAGTATATAGTGCGTGGATGTCGGCGCCACCGGGGGAGACGAGAGGGGCAACCACAGACACAGACCAAAGACACTGTTTACCTTTTTTACCCTCGATCCCCACCGACGTCGCGCCCATCTTCTTCCCCAGACCCACCCCCGTCGAGACCACCGTCCTCTTCCCCGTGCCCCGCCGCCCCATTGGCTCGCAAGGCCCGCTGACACCCCCACGAGTACGTTGAGGGCTCCCCGGTTTTAGGTGGGTCCTCACACATACGGGTAGTCCCCGATGCCCAACCCCTCTCGGAGTACCACACGGCCGTCGTGAAGTTCACGACCGACCCATACGAACTGGCGAAGTGTGCCATCGTCCTTAGGCCCTCGGGTGGGGCGACGCAAATTGTGCTCGATGCTCTCCCACTCGGTGAACTTGTGGAGGCGGAGCATCTCCTCAAGTAGAGTGAGTTGTCCTGATGAGCACCCCACAGCAACTTGCTGGGGGGTGAGCTGTTCCAAACCTTGGATATGCCGAAGGGGAAGAGCCAGAGCATCCCCCGCCGCTGAACACAAGACACCCAGGTCGACATGACCTCGAGGAGCCACTGGGTGGCCAACATGGCCCACACCAGGTGATCTGGGCTAGCCGTCAACATGACGGAGCCGAAGTGGTCGAGCAACCGTGGTAGCAACGCAGGGAACCCGTAGGGGACCTCAACTTGAGGCCACCACTCAGGCTTCTTCGGGTAGTACTGCTCCTTACTGGCGGCGGACTGCTGCGGAAACTCAAGTTGAGCCGAGGTCTCCAAGTAGGGACCTCGCCGGAAGTTCTTCTCCATCCGCACATCAAAGTGATGAGTGTGCGGATCGGCCTCGTGAAGGTACGGGGGGCGAGTTGCCACCGCGTCCCAAGTAAAGGTCGGCAAGTCGCCGGGACCCGGGATAGTTCCCCCGCGGTCCAACATGGCCTTGGCCCGCTGTACGTCTTCGACTTCCTCATCGTCCAGGAAGGCAAACTGGTCCGTCCTGAAACCGGCAGGGAACCCGTCCCTACGGGGATACTTCTCCCGTAGGCGGTCCCATACCCGACTCATCGCTGTGCCAAGTCGGCCACAGCGAAGAACAGTCAACCCCTCCTCATATAGAGGCTAAGCGGGGTAAAACCAACGCCCCAAGGCCTCACGTGGGATGACGCGGCCGGCCTCCGAGGAAGATCCCGCCGCCAACGCAAAGCCGGGTGACGCGGGAGTCCCATCCCCCGGAGCAACCGCGGAGCCCCCGCCGGAAGTCCCGGCGGGCGCTGCACCGTAGGAGGTGTCCTCCATACGTTCATCAAGAGAGTCGGTCTCCACCCCCGGGGTCGACATGGCTCTCTTCAAGTTTGTGATAGACGCCCTGGTTGCAGCGGCACGAGACCCGCCTCGAGTTGAGGGGGGCTCGGATCGTGGGTAGATGGGTGGCCTCCCCAGCGTGGGGCGGCCAAGGGGAAGGTGAAGGGGATGTGTTGGTGATGGTGAAGTGAGAACCGGGGAGAGCAAGCTGCCGAGTGGGCAAGCTTGAGGAGAGGGGCGGTCAACGTGACCGCCTCCACGTCCACGTTACGTACTTAAGGGGGGACAGCAAGTCGCGCCCCCAACGCCGAGACGTGCGTTTACGCGCCCCCTCACAGGGCCGACCGGGTCGGTCGGAACTGAGGAGAGGGGAGTGTGGCAGTATTAACCCCCAGGTAGGGGGGCAACACGTGCCATGCAAGGGGCGGCAGGCCACTAGCCTGACCCGTTCCTCCCCCTGCATTTGGGTCCCTATTCCCTAAGTTTGGAATAGTTAGCTTAGTAGTAAATCCAACTTGGATTTGAGGGTTTTCTGCATTTATCGTCTTGAATTTTCGTGTGGCCCGGTGGGCAGGTGCTGGGGTGGGAGATTCTGAGTGGCGAGATTCTGAGGGGACCCTGGGGGGATAAGGGGAGGGACAGCGGGGCTTGGCCTTGCTTCCCCGTCCCGACCAAGAAACTGTTGGACCACACACCATCTTCTTGTTTATCAGTGGGGGGATTGCCCCACAACAGGGATAGAGTGTGTGCGACTTGTCCTGTACGACGCGACGCGGTGCTCCTGGTGGGGAACGGGTGGCAGCGGCCGGCAGTGCCATGGACGGGGTACGTCGGGCGGAGACGGGGGCGACAGACGCGCCCCGTGGTCTGGTGGACACTGCAAGACGCTAAGACAGCGCACATCTTGCCCGTGACCCTCACCTACCACGGGGTGCGTCACCCGCCACCTTTTTCGCCGACGAGCCAATTATGGGTAATTGTCGGCCGTTCACTAGCAGGTTAGACGCCGGCTTTCCCGGGGACCTTTCCCAGGTTGAGTCGGATGTTTCCCGGAGGGGTTTAACCGATAGTTCCCGCTACTTTAGCTGAGTCCAACTTGAGAAAAAGCGCATCTGGCCACACCTTGTTTCCACGGCCAAAAAAAAAAGGACACACCCCATAGACCCAGAGTAAATTAAGGCGCTGAAAGCGGATAGCACTGGGTTCGTGCATTTTGCATGCCACTTCAGTTCTGATTCCAAAAATTCTCGCGTCGGGGTGCACCGACTGGCGCAGTTGGGCTGGTACCTGTGTACATACTGAAAGCGCGTTCGCAAAAACACCCTGGCCTTTTCATCATCTGGGCCTCACTGGGAGGCTACGTCAGGCGCCTGCTCTATCGGGTTCGATGGGTGCGCTACAGCTGACTTACCGGTGGTGTCGGCGGGCCGCCAGCGTCGCACAAAGAGCGTCAAGGTCGCAGCCGCCGCCGCCGCCTCCGCCGACACGCCCACGTCCATTGTCAACCTTCCAGCCGCCATCGGCGGTGGCCGCGGCGGCAGTGGCGCGACGGCGGTGGCGGCCGGCGCTGCTGGGCGCGTGCGCGACGAGGGTACCCCAGCCGCCACCCCCGCCGGGAGTGGTCGACGAGTGGGCGACGCCAGCCTCCCCTTTACGGACGCGGAGTCAGGCCGCCCACACGCACATATGCCACCACCATCACCGCGACCCCCGCCACCGCCGCCGGCGTGGGACGGCGCCGGCTTGGCACCGCATCCCGCGCCAACGGCCGCCGCAGTCCGCCGTGGGCTGCGCATAAGCGCAGTGCGGCTAGGCGCCGGCCCATACACCGGGGCGCGGGGGGCTCAGCCAGCCGCCGAGCCGCCGCGGTCGCTGCCGTCGCTGCCGTCGCCGTCGACCAGTACGGATGGCCCCACAGCGCCGCGGTGAGGGTCGTCACCGTCAACGGGCGTGGCGCCACTGACGCTGCCGCCCCCGTGGAGGGCGCCTGAGAGCCAGGTTCCTTCCCCGGTGGCAGTAACGGCAGCGGTGGCGGTGGCTTGGCCGGCGTGACAGACACGCTCATGCCCACCATGGGCATCCACCCTCGCCCACCCCCCCCACCACCCCCTTCAAGCTCCAGACTATCCCGCCGCTCAACCGACAGGACCGCGACCGACACGCAGCGGCCCAACGCGGACGCGCAGCGGCTGCCAGACACCGTCAGTGTGCCGCAGCTCGCACCTACCGCCGCCGCGGAGGGTGTCGGTGGTGGCCTGACGGCCGCCGGCGCTGCCGCCCGCAGCCGCCCGCCGCCCCCGCACCGCCGCCGCCGCCGACGAAGACGACGTCGCTGCGCTGGCCGACCGCGGCTTCCACAGACGGGCGGCCGAGCGCGCCACGGCCGGTGGGGAGGATGCGCGACGAAGCCGCGGCCGCCGCGGCCCGCGCCGGCGACCGCGGGGGCGCCGCCGCGGCTGATGATGGGGCCGCCGCCGCGGGGGCGCCGACGCCAACGAGCCCCAAAACAGCCGGCGGGCGACGGTGCCGCCGCGGCCGCATACAGCGCCGCTTCCACAGCGCCGGTGGCGTGTCGGCGGGGAGGGCGGCGGAGGCGTGCCGAATAAGCTTGGAGGTCGGGGCGGTCGTAGCCAGCGGCCGCCGCCGGTGCCTCGCCGCCGAAGCTGCGGTCCGGTGGTCCGAACGCGTTCTCTGCCACCGCCGACGGCACGCCGTGGGCACCGGTGGTCGTCGCAGCAACCGCCTCGACGGTGCTGCGGTCCGTCAAGCTGCGTCAAGGGGGATGCGGGGGGGTGTGACCAATAGTAGCGGGGAGGTGGGCTACCAGAAGAAGGTTCCCAGCGCCTATGCGCATACGCCCCCGCCGCTGTCGCCCCCCGCCACCACCACCCACCAGCGGCGGCCGTCCGCTACATTCCGCCCGTTCACCGCTGCCACAGCGCTGCGTCAAACACCCTGCGGCACACAGGTGGTTGCCCGCCGCCTTTGCCGCCGCCCCGCCCCTGCAGACGCCATCTGCAATGCCGGCTTCGTTGTGCAAGGTGGGGGAGTCGGCTGTGGAGGGGGGACAGGCGGCTAGGAGTCGCTCTGTCACTCGGTCAGAGCCCTTTCGTCGTCGCCGTCAGTGCCCCCCACTTCACCCCCGTCAGAGTCTCCCCGTCCGCGGCCGCCAGCCCGTCCGCAATGGGCTCGACGCCTGCCCGCCCCTGGCAACGGCACGAACCAACCCCCCCGAGGTTCCCTTCCAATGGCCACCCCCCTCTCCCGTCACTCCGTCAAACGCGGACCCAGCTCTTTGCATCTTTACCGACCGGCTTACAGTGCACTCTGAGGGAGGTTCACAGGACTGCATCCCATTCGTTCCACATGTACAGTACACGTGGGACTTCGAACAATCCGGCCCGACGCATGCGGGATCGATGCATGCATTTTGCCAACCATGACGGAGAGGCCCTCTTTTCGGGCCAGCGGGTGACACGTCCGGCGGGGAAATACAAATCGCGAGCTTTTCCACGTGAGGCAAGCGAGATGATTGGAATTCCCAGGTGTTCATGAACAGACACCGCAAACGCCGCACGTTCTTGTCCCGGCGTTTTATAGAAAATCACGATAGTAAGCCGCCACATTTTCTGTCGCTCTCCTTCCCCGCTGCTGCTGTCCCCGCCCCAGTCGTTCCGCCGTATGTAGCGCCGCAGCGAGCTGCCGCTGCCACGGGCGTTCGTTGGCCGACCCCCCCCCGCCTGGTGGCTGCCTAACCCCCCCTCCTCGGCCGCTGTGGGCTGCTGTGCCCGCTCCTTCCCCGCCTCTTCTCGCTCGGTACGCCGCAGCGTGCCTGTGGTGGCACTCTCCCGCGGGGCGTGTTTGTGGCAGGTCTTTTGCGATACGCACCACAGCCTCGAGTGCTTTCCGGCGTCATTTCTGTGAGATATTGTGGTTACGCTTGTGCTCCACTTCGTCACCTTCGTTGAACGCGATCTGCCTCGGGGTCGTCCATGGCGGCTTTTGGTGGTGTACCTGCGGCATGGGGCAGAGTCTCAGATGTGGCCGCGAGTCATCCTTCACGTGCTTGCACCAACCGTCCTGCTAAGATGATTGATAGCGACCATGGTAACTGGCGTCGCCTCCTGTGGGGTTCGGGTCTAGCCCCGGGGAGCCGCAAGCCGCAGCGGTCGGCTTTTGGTGGGGCACGCAACTCTTCTTCCTTTATCGGCGTACTTCAACATGCACTTTCTTCGGCTTGCGGCCCCGCTGGTGCTCATAGCCAGACGTATGGTTGGTACGATGGCAACATCCCGACGGAGATTGGGAGCCAGTCCAGGGTCATTGCGCCGAGGGCTTCCCAGGACGGTGCTGGTGATGGTGCTGATGCACTGGAGGAGGAGTTAAAGGACGCGAAGTTGACTAAGAAGTTGCTCACCCGGCGGTTTGCCGAGGCTAGAGGCGCTGACCCGGCATTTGACGCGAAGCTACTACAAATGATAGAGGATGCTCGGAAGCTCGTGATAGAGCTGTCGCAGGCGCTCGATGCTGCTCGGTCAGTGGGCCCTGTGCGGCGGGTGTTGGCTCGGATGAAGGCGCTCCGCTATCCGTTCGAGGAGCGAGGTCGTAGCCCCCCGGACTTTGATCGTGTCTTTCAGCCTTTTCCGTACCGACCAGAGGTGAGGCTTCCATCTGTGCCCGGCTTTTGGGAGGACCTGGTGGGTGTCGTGGGGGAGGCTTGCAGCGCCGTTCCCAAGGACGCACAGCATCCCTGGATTTCTCCTGGACGTCTACCTTTGCTTTACATGGTGTCGTCGTTTGGGAGGGGCAAGACACTTGCGCTTCGTGAGGCAGCCCGCTACCTGTACAAGTTTACCGATGGTGGGCCCCCGGTGCCCGTGACGAAGCAGGTGGGCGGCGCAACGGACGCTGACGACCCTGAGGCGGTGGTTCTGGCCCAGCCCAGTCGCATAGTTTCTGGCCGAGGAGTGGTTGTTCTGGCGGCGAACTTTAACGGCTCGTACCGTGTGAACCTACTGGAGCGGATTGGGCTGAGTAGCCGACAGGATGAGGCGGAGTTCAACTACTACCTGCTGCTGTACGTGCGCATCCTTTTCAACGAGCTGGTCGACCTGTCTGACCTTCGCACGTCGCCGTCAGACCTTTTCACGGACTTCCTCAAGAACTTCTATCGAGACTATAGGGAGAAACAGTTCAACTTAGAGGATGTCTGTGAGGAGGTGAAGGCGCTGGTGGAGTCACGGGCTGGTCGCGGAAGTGACAATGACGTCGTTGCTCTCCTAGTTGACGAGATTGGTAAGCTGCGGACTGGCATTGGTGGCCAGATCTGTGCGGACCTGGTCTTGGACCTGCGGTTTCCCATTCGCTCTGAGGCTTGCTCAATCGTAGAGGCCGGGTCGGGGCTAGGCGTGGCGTACTTTGTAGCCATGGAGTCCTCGCTGATGCTTTCCGAGCGCTCGGCATCAGGGCGGGCAGCCGAACCACTCATGGCACTCCCGCCAGGTGACCTGCTCGCACAGAAGATTCGTCTTCTCGACGCCATGTGCGCGGGTGCCGGAGAAGCAACCGGAGTGTCTCCAGCTGTGAACACGGCCATGTGGCGGCTGCAAGTGGACACTGGGACCAAGATCTCCATCGAGCGCTTCCACGTGGCCGAGGTGTACGCGCTTTTGGGTGGCATGCTCTGGCGCTCCGTGGAGCTCTTTGTCGAGAAGCTACTGGTTGCTCCCAAAGCCAACCTGGTCAAGGTGCTGATGGCGGTGGACAGCCGGCTGGTGACAGACTCCATGGGTGACGACCTCTCGTACTCGTCATTCTGGGAGCACCGCAACTCTGCTTTTCGCGACAACGTGCTTGCTGCTGCGCTGCTACCGGTCGAAGTGCTTGAGGAAGACCTCGTCATACGTCCAGACGGCATCGGGGTGCGACCGGATGTAGCGTCTAATGCCGTCACGGACTCCTCAGACTTCTCGAAGTTGTCCCGCGAGGAGATTTTGGAGTTGCGAACGGAGCTGGCGCGGGAGGCCTATTTGCGCTTCAAGAAGCGCACGCTTGCGCAACTCACGTGGGGCAATGCGCTCTCTCTCGGCTTCTTCATGGCAGATCGTGGCAGCTCGTTTCGGCCGTCGGTGATCCCTGCCTCGTTGTTGCGTGCGCTGGTCCAGTACAACGCCTCGTCATCTTCCGCCTTGTGGACGGCTTTGCGCGCTATCGTGCAAGTGGTTGTCACGACGAAGAACGGTCAGTACGACCGTAACGGCAAGCAGCTGGAGGAAACCAAGTTCGCTTGGTGTGGCTGCGAGCTGTTTATGCTTCATTGGGAGGTCCTGGTGTCTGCTGCTCGTGCGCTGCGCACGGACCACTGGACTTCCGTCACGTACTCGGACCTGTACGGGCGGAAAGCGGCTTTCAAGGGGTCGGGCCAGCTGCTGTCCGACGTCCGCGTAGACGCTACCGTGGAGCGTACCGGTGTGATCTACTTGGCAGGAGCAGGCGCATCTACAGGTGGGTGGACGATTAACGACCTGCTCGGCGGTAAGGTTCCCGAGAACATCATGTGCCAATCCATGTTTAAACTGCCCCATTCTGCTCCTGCTGTTGATGGCGTTGGCTTTCACCGTGCTCTGAACGACGTTCCAGGAGTCGTCTCCCGTGGCGAGCTTGTTGCGGAATGGTATCAGGAGAAACACTCCAAGCCTACGGCTGCGACCGTCTTGAGCGCGAGCGATGTGAAGAAGTCGCTGGACAACATGGGGTGGTTGGGCAAGGACGCAGCTGCAACGCAGTTCTACGGCGGTCAGCAGGGCTATGGCGACTGGGGTCGACGGTCCATTTTTGTGTATGCGGGCTTGCGCAAGGTGTCTGTGAGAGCTGTGAACCATCCTTTAGCGGCCAACGCGTTTGTGCTCGATGAGAGCGATCTGTACGTGTTGCTTGGACACACAATGTACTGCTTGGCACGTGCTCTCTACCTCCTGCTTCCAACGGATGGGACTTCCGCGACGGCCGCGTCGCCACGAGCGGTGATGCCATCAACGAGCGACCCGTCAACGATGGCCGCATCTGCGTCGCCGTCAACTCGTGGTCGCACAAGACGCAAGCGCTCGAAGCGTAAGCGCCAGGCTCGTCGTGCGGGAAAGCTTGGATGAACGGGTCGCAGGCCGCCCCATGCCACGCGACTCTGCCATCATAGGTGCCTATTAGATGTGTGGGCGTCACATCCCCCCTTCTTCTCGCGCTCACCTACCCCTGGCTGTGACATAGTGGTCGCTGGCGACAGTGGTGCCCCTGGCTCGCCGCACGGCGGTGATGCGCGCGGTTGCAGTCGCGGGCGGGACGTCAGTGGCAGCTTGCGTGGCGAAGAGGGGCGAGTCAGCCGTCTATGCGGCCAAGTACCTCGTCCTTTACGGACTGGCGGGAGGTGTTCTTGCTGGTTTTCCGGTTCTTGTGTGGGGGAGGCTGCATGGCATGCCTACACGGCTGTGATTGGTGTGGGCATCGGCCAGGATAGCGCCATAGCTGGGACAAACCACCACACGTGCCAAATTGGCTCTGCGGCACACGCGCCAGGAGCGCCGTCGCGTGCGCAGACCGCGGCGGACATCGCTGCCACTGGCCACGCACCTGCCGCTCGTTAAATGGGGGATAAGCGGGGCTCCTTTAACGATGCCAGATGCAGCTCTCTCACCCGGACAAGAGGTGGAAACATTTACCAGTGGGGCCGCAGGGCTGGCCGCGTACACAACCCACAACAGACCACATCCGCTGTGCAAGTGCGGCTGCGCATAGCGCCGCTCAGCCCGCGCACTCAAGACGTCGAGGCGAGAGCCCCCAGGCTGAACACCTCGTCCACGATCCCAATCGCCGCTTACATGCCAGGCCCTGCTCCGCCACAAGGCCCGCCACACTTCTTCTGTGCCCGGCGGCGACGGCGGCTGCTGTGGCGGCCGCGACGACGGTTTCGGGGGGGACGGGAAGGATGGCGGCGGCGACGGCGGCGGCTGCTGCAACCTTTTTCCGGAGAGAGGGGGGTAGGATGGCGGCGACGGCGGCGGCGGTGTCGGCGACGGCGGCGGTGGAGGCGGCGACGGTGACGGCGGTGGCGGCGGCGACGAAGGTTTCGGGGGGGGGTGGGTGGGATGTCGGCGGCGACGGCGGCGGCTGCCGCGACTCCTTCGGGGAAGGGGGGAGAAAAATGGCGGCGAAGGCGGCGGCGGCGTCGGCAGCGGCGGTGGCCGTGGCGGGAGGCCGATGACCAGGCGGCAGCGGCAGCGGTGGCAGCGGCGGAATGGGGGGAAGGGTAGCCTGCCGCCGGCGGCGTATGCGGCGGCCAGCCGGCGGCGGCGAGGGCGGCGGCCAGCCGGTAGTGGCGGGGGTGGCCGCCAGCTGGTGGTGGCCGCGGGGGCAGCGACCAGCCGGCGGTAGCGGCGGCGGGGGCGGCCAGACGGCGGCGTAGGCGGCAGCGGCAGCTGAGGGAGAGAAGCGGACAGCGGGCGGCGGAGGGGCCACCAGAGAGCCGGCGGCCGCGGTGGCCGCGGCGGGAGGGCGATGAGCAGCCGGCGGCGGCGGCGGCAGCCGCGGCGGGGGGGCAGCGGCCGGCCGGCGGCGGCGGGTGCGGCGGCCAGCGGGCGGCGGCGGCGGCGGCGGCGGAAGCGCCGGGGGGGCAGCGGCCGGCTGGCGGCGGCGAGGGTGGCGGCCAGCCGACGGCGGCGTTGGCGGTGGCGGGAGGGCGATAGCCAGCCGGCGGCGGCGATAGCGGCCGCGGTGGGTCCCCACCGCTCCCACCCACCCGGAGCCGTGAAAATAGCAGCCTTGACTGAGGGGGAACATCCAGTCAAGGGGGCTTTTCTGGGCAGCAGGGGGTTCATAGGGGGGGGTTGGGGGGATTTGGGCACATTAACATTTATTACGAATACAGTGTGCATCTGTTTGTATTTGGTCCATGCCATGGAGTTCGGTCGTTAGAATCCGGTGTATACTCTGGATTTCAACGTCCAAATATGATATATATGGTTTTAAGCGTGGTTCTGTCGGGGGATCGGTTGGGATCCTCGCGACCTTGCTGGTAACGGTCGGTCCGTGTGCAGCAATGACGTCGGAGGAGCCCCCAGAGAATCGCTCCCTGTTCCTGATCAGCTTTCGTGCGGGACCAGCAAGAGGGCAAAGTGACTCGAGTACAAGGCGCTTGCTACAAATCACGGGTCAATGACGTGCTCAGGGGACGGTACAACACCCTCTCAATCTCACGCCAAACACCCCGCCACCCCCAACCGCCGATCCACTCGCTCACCGCCCTCGCAACCCCGCTACGGCAGTCAACTCACCTACCGTGGTGCCACCAGTGGGCTGTAGCGGCACTCACACGTCACCATCCAGCAAGTCATAGAAAAGATCACAGGACACAGGTCAATAACGCACACAGGCGACAGTACCACACCCACTCAATCTGACGCCAAACACCCCGCCACCCCCAACCGCCGATCCACTCGCTCACCGCCCTCGCAACCCCGCTACGGCAGTCAACTCACCTACCGTGGTGCCACCAGTGGGCTGTAGCGGCACTCACACGTCACCATCCAGCAAGTCATAGAAGAGATCACAGGACACAGGTCAATAACGCACACAGCCGACAGCACCACACCCACTCAATCTCACGCCAAACACCCCGCCACCTCCAACCGCCGATCCACTCGCTCACCGCCCTCGCAACCCCGCTACGGCAGTCAATTCACCTAACGTGGTGCCACCAGTGGGCTGTAGCGGCACTCACACGTCACCATCCAGCAAGTCATAGAAAAGATCACAGGACACAGGTCAATAACGCACACAGGCGACAGTACCACACCCACTCAATCTGACGCCAAACACCCCGCGTCCCCCGACCGCCGACCCACTCGCTCACCACCCACACAAGCTTACTACTGCGTTGGTGAAAGGACTGCCGGCACAAGATCACGGCCGCGGATCAGGAGCGAGTCGAGAGGTGGAGCGGCGGCGCCGTGTGGTCACACGCAACGGGTGGCCGGTCGGTTGGTCGGTCTGACGGGGGGACGCAAGCTGGGTTGCAGCCGACTGGTACAAGTAGACGCCGCGCGCGCCTTGACGCACCGACCCGGAACAGCCGGAAGGCTGCACACGTGTACACTCAGCTATGCACCAATGCAAGCAAGTTCCGAGCAGGGCAAGAACACTTGTATCAACTATTACAAATACAAAAAAAATCAGTTATGGGGACTGAGTCTGAAATTGAACTAGACTTAGTTTGCGGATGGAGGCGTGGCTCTCCGTTCCCGGCGCTCTGACCTCGGTCGCATGGCGGTTGACATGCACCTACCTGTTGCTGCCTGCCTGTTGCTGCCTGTTGAGCTTGCGCCGTGCCGTGCAAGGCAACCTGCCCACACCGACGCCCGTCCCTATACTGGTTTCCAGGATGTCTGCCCGAGGTTCGTTTGAGAGCGTGGAGCACTCGATGTCATGTGATGTACGCAGCGTACTGGAGCGCAGTCGGTTCGACGCGCAGGCATTGACTCTGACTGGAACCGCCACCGTCGCAAGCTTTTCCGTATGCTTTGGCCTCTGGATGACAACGCCAATGGAGTGCCTGCAGATGTAGGAGACCGTGGTGGTCCGGCTTTGCCGGCTGGTCCGCTGCCCCTCTCGGCGCCGGGCTCGCCTCCCGACCGGTCGTCAGCACACCCCGCAACGCCGGCTATGCCCTCTCCTCCGGGCTCGCCAGCTGGTTGTCCGCCTCTGGCGACACCCGCTGCTGCTCCTCGGGCGTCGTCGACTGATTCTCCGCTTCCGGGGACCCCGTCTGCTGCTCCGCCTTTGGAATGCCCGCTGCTGCCCTTCGGGCGGCCCCGTCGGCCGCTCCGCCTCTGGTGATCCTCGCTGCTGCTCCCGTGGCTTTGCCGGCCGCTCCTGCCCCTTTGGGGACGTCGGCTGGTCCTCTTTTGGCGACGCCACGTGGTCCTGTTCCTGCTTCGTCTTCTGCACTTCCTGCTTCTGCGGCTCGTCCACAGAGGCGGTCTGTTCGGTTAGCGGACTTCGACCGTCTGTGCAAGCAGGTGGACTCTCTCTCCGTGCAGGGCGCACAGCATTCAATCGACCTGCAGGTGTGCTTACACCGAACTGGTGCCATAGAGGACGGTCTTCGTGCAACAAGTCACCTGACACGCGGTCTGGAGGTGCTGCGCGCAGTGGCTCGCCAGCAAGAGTTCTCCCTGGGACGGGCACTGAAAAGAGTGCTCGCCATGCGCTTGCTCGAGCGCATCAAGGCGTGTCCGGCGAGACCCCCGGCCGGCAACCGGATGCTTGGAGGGCGGGCTCGTCAGGAGCAGACTGCTGTCGTGCTGGACGTCTCTTTTCCGAGGAGCGGTGTGGACGAGCTCGTGTCTATGCTGTCTCTCAAGTACAACAGCCGGACAGGGAGGCGAACTGCTCGTCCCACACGTACGGTGCAATTTGATGGCGCCGCCCAGGTGCTCTCTGCTCTGGGTATACCTGCGGTTGAAGACAACCTGTGCCGTACGTTTTTGCGGAAGGACGGGTCCGCACCTGCGCGACCTCTCGTTGAGCGGCTTGCTGACGACGGCGGCAGCTTGTTTTACGTTACGGGACGTGACCCAGATACGGGTGACCTCTTCGTCAGTGTACGTGAATCCGAGACGTACAATGTGCGTCGCCGTTGCTTCATTCACGCTTTGAAGGAGAAGCGTGTTGCGCGCGACGCTCTTCCTGAGGTTCCTGCGCAGGGCCCGGCGTTCATCTCGTGGAGAGAGTCCGCTGTGAGTGCTTCTTTGGATGCGTGGGAGGGGGCCGACGCGTGCGGCACCGTGACCCTCAGTGTGCCGTGTTGCGCGATGGAGGTGTTGCCTTCTGACGTAGCCGAATTGGTGAAGCAGATGACATCGTAACCCCGCTCTGCCGACCTCATCACCGGGTGCGGGAAGCTGCGGCGGCTTCCCTCTCTTGGCTTCGTGAACTTTTTGGGCTGGGACCCACAGGTGCCGACGGCGATGGCAACGCTCGCCGACCAGGCGGCTGACGGCGGCGAGCGTGGGTAACGTCTCCAGCCCCTCTGCTTTATTCGACCTGACGGGGAGGCGAGAGGTCGGCGTAGGCGGGGCAGGAAGGAAGGCCCTTGGGAAGACGAGAATGGAGGTTGGGGACGGTAGGCTATTGCAGGCGACTCGCCCAGAGGTCTGTACCGACTCTGCTGCTGTGAGTTGGTCTTATTGAGGCTCCGGACTGCTGCTGCGAAGGGACTAAAAGCTGTGGAGATGCTCCTGGAGACTCTTTCGTCTTTGTACGGGGCCGAGGCGTCCCTGACATGAAGATCCGTCTTGCAGACGCCTGGCACTCACATCCGAGCCAGCGTGAAGAACATGAACATGCATCTTACTGCAGCACGGCCACACCTGCGCAAAAACCATTACCCACTCCGTGCTGGGTAGCCAGACTCCCGTCCAAAGACAGCCCATATGTTGGTAGGTTCGTGATTGACGACGCCTGAGCGCTGTCTGCACATGCACTGACAATCATAAAGAGTCAATGCCCGACGCACGTGTGTCAATGGGAGAAACAGGTAGCGCTCGGTATCAACGCACCAGTGTCCGGAGTCCGCGTCCGCTGCAACTGGAGACAAAGGTTGGACGACTGCAGAAGCTGTACCGGATGCCGTCGTGAAAAAACCGACCGCCCGAAAGAAAGCTGGCTTTGCGTCTTGCGGGTACGCGTCGCGCTTTTAGGGACCCTATGGGCCCTCCACGTGGGGGGACCTCGTAGAGATCGCGTGGTACCCCTGCGTCCACCTTCCTAATGAGGAGGACGGGGCCGACTTGGCCCCCCGGGATTTTACTGGCTTCCGATTGGTCCCCTCCTATGGAGGCGGGACCGGGTCGCCATTGATTCTGGGGCCCATTTTGGGATTCCCAGTGTATGGGAATTTCACCTGACCGGAATTGGCCATTGGTCAATATTCCGGGGTGGGATGCATTTGGGGTTTGGATTTTGATTGTGTATTTTACGTGATTGTGAGATTGGGGAGATCTTGAGTGTTGGCACTGATGTCCGGCGGGGCTCCTCTTCCCCGTATCTTGGGGATTCCTGCCCCGCTGGCAGGGATGATCCGTGGGGGAGGGGGCCCTCCGGACATGTTGGAGGGTTTTGATTGGCCCGCACGTGGCCCGGTGTGGAGGGTTGCTGGGTGCGGGTGAGAGAGGGTAAGAGCGTGCGTGGGGGTGCGCGTTGCTTCCCCCTTCGAAAAATACAGACTTGCGTGTGCTTGAACACTGTCGTCCTGGTCGCGGATCCCCGCGTGAACCAGCCAGGCGGTCGGCGGTTCTGTATCTCTCCGGTCTCTCCGCGTTCTTGGTGGGTCGTTTCTCTGTGTGTTCTGGGTGCTAGGCGCCTAAGGTACGTAAAACCACTACATTTGGTGGATCAGCGGGGGAGGGGACTAGGTTCCTTCTGGCCAAAGGGGTCTACCCCTTCTTCGTACTTTTTCTGTGGTTGTGCTCTGTCTTCCCTAAGGGAACGCGGTTGTCGTGATGTCAGATAACAAGCAGAATCCCCCTCGGGGGGAGACGGGAGTCCTTGAGGGCGGTTCGTCCGTGACGAGGGAGAGCGCGACGGGAGCTGCTCTTCCGACTCACGCCCTCGGGGCTGGACTGGACGACCTGGCCACCCGTAGGGTGACCACTCGTCTACCCTCGCTGGAAATCGGTTCGGAGGGCCCATTGGGCGAACCTTTCTTCCCGCCGCGGACGGGACGCGAGGGGGGGAATTCAATCGGCCTCGGCGACCTCCCTGGGGTCCATCCCGTGGCGGGGATGGGTTCTGAGGGAGCGCCCACCCCTCCTGTTCCCGCTGTGGGGGCATCGTCTCCTAAGGAGACCCCCCGAGCGTTTGTGGCTCCTGGATCGGATACTCCTACGGAGGAATGGAAGAAAGCGATGGTGGAAGCTGTTAGCGGCCTCCTGACCCCGCTCAACCAACGGTTGAGTTTTGTGGAACGAAGCGTGACGAAGCGAGAGCGCCAGCGTGGCCGGCGTTCCAGCTCGTCATCTGAGTCGACTCCGGATTATTCCGGAGGGGAGGCTTCGCCTCCCGAGCGCCGTCGGCGCTCGCGACCTGTCGTCCGAGCGGTTTCCGCTCAGGCAGGGCCGGGGAGAGTCCCCCTACGGGAGATTCCCCCGAAGATTATTCCGGCTGATGACCGCTATGCGAGTCTTCTGGATTGTGAGACCTATGCTCTCAAGAACAAGGACAACCGAGTATCGGGAACCGAGGCCAAAGGCCTGGGTAAGAAGCGTAAGGACCTGTCCAGCATATTTGGTCGCGATTGTGAATTGGGGGGAGACCCTCCTCTGGGAGTCTTCGAATTCCACAACCGCTTCGTGAAGGCGGCGAATGATAACGGCCTCTCAGAGGGGCGAGCTTTGCTCCTCCTCCCCGAATTTACTAAGGATCCCTTGAAGAGGGACCTTTATCGAATCCGCCCGTCCGTCGATCACGGCCGGCGTACTGGGGAAGTAACTTCCTATTTGGAACTTGTGAACTGGCTTTTGCGCACGTACGCAGATGAGCATCTCCTGAATGAACAGGAGGCCATTTTTAATGGCGCCTCCCAAGAGAAGGACGAGACAGAGACGGGGTTGCACCGCCGTCTCATGGAACTCCACGCTAAGTGTGGATACATACAAACTTCGGGCCAGGTCCGAGCCCGTTTTATGCAAGGCACATGGTGGGAGATTCGGCACGAGGTGCGGAACTACGTAGCTGACCACCCTCATGCTCCTATTGAGCTGGTGGTGCAATATGCCCAACGGGCAGGGGATTTTCAACGGCGGATTCAGGCCGCCGCCGCAGAGCTTAAGGTTAAGGAAGACGCAGAGCGCCACGCCCGTCGTATGGCGCGTCGCGCTCTGGCAGCCGTTACGTCGTCCCACCTGGAGGTGGGGGAGGCGTCTGTTTCTTCCTACAGGGAATCACGACCCTCTGGGGGGTCACGGGGGACGGACGGGAAACGAGAGTCCTTCCCCTGCCATATCTGCAATAGTACTTCACACTGGATGGCAGATTGCCCTCACCTCCCTGAGGAGACTCGGAACCGGATGACCAAGGCACGCGCCGAGCGCAGAGCGGCTCGAGCCGCTGCTGGTGCGAGTGGGGCGGTTGCTGCTGTCGTGCCCTCCCCGACGGGGAAGGAAGAGCGAGCGAGTTCTCTTAAGGGGAGCTCATCTGAGTTATCAACTTCGGGAAACGCCTGAAGGGCGGTTCCCCTACGGTTTCCCCCAATGCGTCCAATGATGATGGGAGACCGATGAGGGTATTGCGCCGCCCTCGGACGAATAAGCCTGCATTACTGGCACTCCCTAAGGGGGTGAAACGGGAAAATGTTATTTGCGCGTTTATGCCATCATCGAGCTAACAGCTGGCTGTACACTTGTTTGCTACTGAAGGGGTAGAGCATGCTCTACACGCTGTCCTGGATACCGGCAGTGGGCCCTCCCTGATTCGAAGCTCATTGCTCCCTAAGGGATTGAGGCTCCAGCCCCTAGGGGAGCTGGAGAACATATTATACTTTGACCTGAATGGGGGGTGGCTCCCCATTCGAGGAACTGTTCGCTTAGGCGTACAAGTGGGAGACCAAGTTTCCTACGTCTGCTTTGGAGTGATCGATAATCTGGCGGTACCCGTCATATTAGGTAACTCCTTCGGAGATACCGAAGTGAAAACCATCTCCTGTGAGGACCAAACGGTCACCCTCAAGACAGGGATGGTCGTCCCCATCCTTCGGGATATGGAGGACGTGGAATCCGGCCCCACTAGGTGGAGCTCTGTGTGCGCTTGTCCTAAGGCCAAGACTGCTAAGCTCAGGTTGTGTCACAAGCTGAAGCTGAAGCCTGGGGTTATCTCCCACGTGAAGGTGAGAGGGCAGTTCCAGGGCCACGGGATTATTTCCGGGCAGCCCCGGATCGCCTCCAGGTATGGGGTTCACGTGGCCAACGGCCCTGCGGAGCTCAACCGGGACGCCCCGTACGCCGTGCAAATGATGAATCCTACGCCAAGGATTGTCCGCCTCCCCGTTGGGGCGGTGGTGGCGTCAATCTCCTCCTATCAAGGACCTATACTGAGTGTCTCTCAAGAAGAGATGCAAAAGCTGAGTGAAGGTCCCGCGGCGAAGCGGGAGGGCGCCCATTCCGAGGTGGACCTAGGAGAGGTCCCCGAAGCCCTACGTGGCCAGCTCTTGGAGCTGGTGGAGAAATACAAATCCCTATGGGATGGTACTCTTGGGCTCATCAAGAATACCGCACATCGTATCCGCTTAAAACCCGGGGCAACCCCGGTAAGGCAACATCCCTACAAGGCAGGGCACAAGCACCGCCAGCTGGAAGGGGAACAAGTGGAACAAATGCGAAAACTGGAAGTTATTGAACCCGCCAAAGGCGAGTGGGCTAGTCCCGTGGTGATCGTCCCGAAGCAGGACGGCACGCCCCGGTTTTGTATTGACTACCGGCGGCTCAACCTCGTCACGGTGAAGGACGCGTATCCCATCCCAAGGATGGATGAATGTTTGGACTCCCTAGGGGAGGCCAGGGTGTTTCGCACCCTTGATTGCAACGCCGGATATTGGCAAATCCCAATTGCCCCAGAGGATAGGCACCTTACGGCCTTCACGTGCCATAAGGGCACGTGGCAATGTACGCGGTTGCCCTTTGGGCTCTGCAATGCTCCAGCGACTTTTCAACGAGCCATGGATGTTATCCTGCCCGGCGTGAAGTGGCAGACGTGCCTAGCATATCTAGACGATGTTATCGTCTTCTCTCGCTCGGACGAGGAGCATCTGCACCACCTGGAGCACGTATTGAGCCTTCTCAAGAAGAACGGCGTATCGCTGAAGGCGTCCAAGTGTCACCTCTTCCAGAGGGAGGTCGAATATCTGGGACATGTCATCCGCCCAGGGCGGGTGGCCGTGAATGAGGAGAACACCAAGGCCCTGAAGGGGCTACATTATCCGCGTACGCAGACACAGCCGAAGAGTTCTTTGGGCATGTGCGGGGTATACTGAAGGTTTGTCCCCAATTTTGCCCGTATCGCTCGGCCGCTGAACATGCTGACTAGTACGCATCTGGCCAAGGAACTACCGCCTCCTACGGAAGAGACTCAAGCGGCGTTCGAGGAGCTCCGCGAATGTCTTCTGAAGCCTCCTATTTTGGCAATCCCTCGGGAGGGAGCCCATTATATTGTGGAGGTGGATGCCAGCTATGAACAACTGGGCTGTGCCTTTCTGCAGCAGCAAGAGGACGGGG
Source organism: Pyropia yezoensis (assembly GCA_009829735.1). Taxonomy (NCBI): domain Eukaryota; phylum Rhodophyta; class Bangiophyceae; order Bangiales; family Bangiaceae; genus Pyropia; species Pyropia yezoensis. Next base: position 5,318,860 of record CM020620.1, read on the forward strand.
AGTATCTCCCCGTTGGGTATTTTAGTCGGGGTTTATCCCCGGCGGAACGGAACTATTGTGCCACAGAAATTGAGGCCCTAGGGGTCGTATGGTCTGTGACCTACCTGCGTTCCTTCTTGGAAGGGACCGAATTCCTTGTACGTTGTGACCACTCCGCCCTCACTTCGGTGATGACGAGTAGTAGTCCCAATCGACGCCTTACGGGCTGGAGACTCCGCTTGGCGGAATATTCGTACCAGATTAAGCGCAAGCCGGGTAAGGACCACAAGGTGGCTGATGCCCTATCGCGCCGTCCTACGGATGGCTTGGATAAGACGCCTCTGAATGATCAAATCCCCGTTCTAGCAGTGACGAGGTCAGCAAAGGCCCTTACGGACCGGAGCCCTAAGGGCCTCGGCAAGATTACGCTCCAAGAGCTCATTGAGGCCCAGGCTTCGGATGAGTTTTGCAAGCAGCGTCGCTTGGAGGGGCCTATGGTCTCACCGAAGGATGCCCGTTGGCAACGCAATGCCTTCTTCTTCGAAGATGACGATGGTGTACTGTGTCGCCATTCCCTCCTCAGGGGGAACAACCAATGGGTCGTTCCAGAGTCGCTTCAAAAGCGTGTTCTGGAAATGTACCATGACGCACCCACGGCGGGTCACCCGGGGTCTCGGAAGATGTATCGTACGATGCGGCAGTATTTTTACTGGCCCGCCCTAGTGGCGGACGTATACGGGTATGTTTATAACTGCCCAGGATGCACTCGTAATCGCATAACGGACAAGAGGCACACGTCTCCTATGAAGCTGTTCCCCGCGCGGGAGCCATTCCAAGCCGTGGCGATGGACTTGTTGGGCCCGCTCCCGAAGACGGAGAATGGTCACACCATGCTCCTGGTAATGTGTGATCGCTTCACCAAATTGGTGAGGGCCGTCCCACTGTCGGACACCACTGCCCTTGGGGTAGCTTCGGCATTCATTGACTATTGGGTAGCTGCCTACGGCATCCCGGATTCTACGCTCACGGACAACGGACCTCAGTTCGCTGCCGTGTACTTCCAAGGAGTCATGGGGCTCCTGGGGATCGCCACCAACTTCACGACCCCATATCACCCCCAGACCAATGGTCAGGTGGAACGAAATAACAAGACGATTACGCGACAGCTACGGACGTACTCGTCCGAGCACCCACGGGAATGGGATCGCTATGTGTCCCCACTGACGACTGCATATAATATGCGGGTACATTCGAGTACTGGGGTTGCCCCACTGACCTTCGTAAGCCCTCGGCGATTGGAGGCCTCGAATATTGAACGTTTACTTAAGGTACGCTCAGTGGACACGGAGGAACCCGACGCCGATTCGGCGGCGGTTCAATACGTGAAAGAGTTGCGCAACCTAATCCCAAGGATTAGGACGAATTTGGATAAGGCCCAACTGGCCTATAAGCGTGTCTATGACGCGGGTATTCGAGAAGACAATGAGGCCATGTCTCAAGGGGATTGGGTTTATGTGAAATCTTATACTAAGGGGCGGACCAAGATGTCGTCTAAGGCGAAGGGGCCATATAAGGTGCTACGCACTGACGGTCAACGGCTTCTCATTGAAACCCCTACGGGAGAACAGACCCAGAGTAGTGACAATGTCACACGCGCTCCCCCGCCTAAGGCAGGGGATCCAGTGTGGAAGCGGGCGCGGGAAGCCCGTGACGCATTCAATGAGTGCCCCGAGGAAACCTCGGGGAAGGATGTGTTCGAGCAGATCGTCGGCCACCAATGGGTGGAAGACGACAACGGGAAACCCGACTTGGACTTCCGGGTCCGTTGGTTTGGCCACGTGCCCGAAAAGGATACTTGGCACCCGAGGAAGGGGGTGCCACGAGCAGCTCTCCTGAAGTATGCCCGGAAGCACAAGCTCCCCATCAAGGGACGGGACCAAGTGTCCCGACTATTCCCCCAAGGGGGGATCGAAGAAGAAGGATAACAAACTATCTCCCTCAGGGAAATCGGTAAAAGAAACAGACTACTACGTGAGACGCCTCTACGAGGCGCCCTACAATGCATCAGTAACCCCGGTGCCCATAGGGCTGGGACCCATCATGGTATCGAGGGCCATGTCCTCCACCTCCGTATGCGGCTTCGGCTGCGCCCCGGAGGGACAAACTCGGGATCTGCAACATGGTATCCATGTTAGCTCTCCCGAGTTCTCGGTCCAGGCGCTCGGAGAGCGCCGACTGAGATAGTAGTGGCAACGCCACCGGCGGAATATCCCGCCAGTCCCGACGTGTGGTGACAATCGCCGCCATGTCGTTAGCCAGGCTCGTGTAGGCCCGACATAGCCCCATGACGAGGGAGTCTTCGACGGCATCCCCAAGGGATGGGGTGGGTGGATCAGAGACCCGCCCCAATGCCGCTACGGTAGTACCCGGGATAGGTCGAGGCATCGCCAAAGGCGCACCGCCCCAACGGAAGGAAGCCACTGGCTCAGGGACCGTTGCCCGCCGTCCGCTGGGCGACCGAACCCCCTCACCGGGGGGATAGTTCCCCCGAGGGGGCGCTCCAAAGGAACGCCCAGAAGATGACGCGCCCTGAGCACGACTCCCCCTCGGGGATATGCCGCATAGACGGGCCATACCGCTCCTGGCCAAACCCTGGGAGACAAGGTGTAAGGAACCACCCACACTTGGGCAGCCCTCAACGTACTCGTGATGGTGTCAGCGACTCCTGCCAGCCAATAGGGCGACAGGGTGCGGGGAAGAGGATGGAGGTGGTGACGGTGGTGGGTCTGGGGAAGAGGACGGCGCGACGTCGGTGGTGATCGAGAGGGTTCAAAGGGTGAAGGTCGTCTTTGGTCTGTGTCTGTGGTTGCCCTTCCGGTCTCCCCCGGTGGCGCCGACACTCACGCACTATATACTCGCGTCGGGGCACCCGAGGTGCCCCAAAGCATGCGTTTCCCCGTCGCTCCACCGGTAGGCACAAAACGGCCCAAAAACAAAGCATGGCTCTCAGAACAAAGCATGGGCGGGCGTGCGCACTAAAGGAGTGCAGCCCCAGTTTGCCCCAAACGAAGGGGTCCGGCGTGCGGCGCCTAGGGCGCCGCCCCAGCCGGCTCCAGACGCCAGTCGGCCCGAAGGTCCGAGAGGCGTGTAAGCACGATTCGATCGAGTCGGCCGAATCGGCCAGCCGGCTAGCCAGTCACATCGCTGCAATGCTGCAGCTAGGACATTTTAACGGACTCGCCAGCTGTGGCAGATGTGGCTCGTCATGGGTGCTGACGGTGGCGCCTTTCGACAGGCCATGATGGGCTGTCGATGGCTGCTGTCGTGCGGCCGGCAGACACCGTGAGACAGCGGCTGACTCATCTTGCGTCTGGAAGGTACACCGCGTCATGCCCCACAATACAAGGAGTTGATCCATGTTGCCAGGAGTTGATTCGGCAGGATCTGTAAGGAGAGGTCCCAGATATTATCCCTTAAGTATTAGGCATGGGATTAGGGGGGAAATCCTTACACCTCCCCCCCTTAGGACGTGCGTCGAAGGAAGGCGTCGAGAACCTCAGGTGCGTTGTCGAGGTCTTGCGTGGTTAGCCAGGTGTTCTCACTGACATCGCAGCCTTTCCACTTGACCAGGTACTGCAGTCGTCCACGGCGTTTTCGTGACCGAATAATGGAGTCCACTTCGTACTCAACCGATCCGTCCGGAAATGCTACCGGAGCTGGAGCGGGAGGAAGTCGACCATACGGATCAGCGTTGTACGGCTTGAGTAGACTGGCGTGAAAGGCGTTGTGCACCTTTCGATCAAGGACTGCTTGAGGCAGATCCAGACGGAACGTAACATCATTGATGTTTTTAGTGACTCGGTATGGTCCCGAAAACTTGGGCATCAACTTGCGAGCGCCCTGGAAGGCGTCCGGCATAAGGTTCTTGGTGCTCAGGAGCACGAGGTCGTCGACAGCGATCGTACATGGTTGGCGTCGACGGTTAGCGTACGCCGAGCGCGTCTCATTGGCCTTCTTGATAGCGGTAATGGCAGTCTCCTGAGCTTTTTGCAGACTGCTTAGCCAATCTGAGACTGCTGGTAGCTTCGATTCCTTGCTCTCGACGATGTCGACAGGTACTGTCCTTGGTTCAAAGCCGTAGTTCAGGAAGAATGGGGAGTACGTCGTGACCGCATTGGGTGACCGGTTGTAAGCTACTTCTGCAGCAACAAGGAAGAGGTCCCAATCACCCTGATGATGGTTCACGAAGTTTCGCAGGATTTCTTCAATCTTCTTGTTCATGATCTCGGTTTGTCCGTCCGTCTGGGGATGATAGGCTGAAGATGCCTTGATCTTGACCTTGAGAATTTCGGTGAGCGACTGCCAGAAGTTGGAGAAGAAGATACGGTCTCGGTCGCAGACGACGTCGGATGGTAGACCGTGATGACGGTAGACGTGATCATGGTAGAGTTGCGCTACGACTGGTGCAGTACAGTCGGGCTTCATTGGTGCTAGTCGAATCATCTTCGACAGTCTGTCCACAATGACGTAAATGCCATTGTGGCCCCTTTGGGTCAGTGGAAGAGGGGTGATAAAGTCCATGGACACACTTGCCCATCGTTGGTTCGGTGGATCTAGTGGTTTGAGGTGACCCAGAGGTGAATGGGTGCCAGCTTTGTTCCGCTGGCACAAATCACATGATCGTACGTATCTTTGGATGTCCTTCCGCGTTGTCTTCCAGTAGTATTTGGAAGCAATAGCGTTGGTGGTTTTCTTAACTCCCATATGTCCTTGGCTTGGGATGTCGTGGTAGTCATGGAGTAGTCTTTGGCGTAGAGTACCAACGGGGATGCACGTACGGTCACCTCGTTTCAACAACCTCATGTGAAGCCGGTAGGGAGATACCGGGTCTTTGACTAGGTCGGCAAACTCGGGATCCGCGTTGTACTCTTGGTCTAGGGTGGCAAGGTCTTGATCACTTTGGCTTATGGTCATGAGGTTGTTGATTTCAGTTTTCTTGGGTAGGCTTTCGATGGTCTTGGTTAGCACGCGACTAAGGAGATCTTGATTGGGAGCGTGCTTATAGGGGGCGTCTTGTGGTTGCCTTGAAAGAGCATCAGCTACGGGGTTGGAAGTACCCTTGACGGGGATGATCTTGAAATCGAATTGCTCCAACAGCTCTAGCCACTTGACTTGGCGGTCGTTGAGCTTCTCTTGGGTTTTCAAGTACCTTAGGGACTCATGGTCGGTGTGCACCTCGAACGACCTTCCATGGAGGTAGCAGCGCCAGTGTCGAATGGCTTGTACAACTGCGAGCAGTTCGCGCTCACGGATACTGTAGCGCTGTTCGTGGATGTTCAGCGTCAATGAGAAGTAGGCCACTGGGCGTCGTCCTTTTCCGTCATCTTGTTCAAGGACAGCGCCAACAGCATACCCACTGGCATCTGTGGAGACGAAGATTGGGTACCTCTTGTCGAATGGCCTCAGTACTGGTGCACTTGTCGTCAGGGTTTGTAGTTGCTCAAAAGCCTTCTGGGCGTCAGAGTTCCATTCGAAGTCGACGTTTCCAGTAAGCCTTGTGAGGGGTGCAGCCACGGATGCCATTCCCTTAATAAATCGACGATAGAAGTTGACCATGCCGAGGAAGGATTGCACATCTTATTTGCTCTGTGGCGTTGCCCATGATCGAATGGCTTGGACCTTGTAGTCCTCCATCGAGAAGCCTTCGTTGGAAATGACATGGCCGAGGTAGTCCACAGTTGTTCGCGCAAATTGGCATTTGCTGAGTTTGGCGTAGAGCTTATGCTCTCGCAGCTTGTCCAGGGCTTGCCTTAGGTGCTTTAGATGATCTTCGTAAGCTTCACTGTAGACCAGGATGTCGTCGAGGTAGACGCAGATAAACTCGTAGAGATAGGGTCGGAAGACGTCATTCATTAGGTTCATGAAGACCGCGGGGGCATTTGTTAGCCCAAAGGGTAGCACGGTAAATTCGTAGAACCCGTATTTTGTTCGGAACGCCGTCAGTGGGATAGTATCAGGGTCAAGCCGGATCTGGTGGTAACCTGATCGGAGGTCGATCTTCGTGAAGTACTTGGCCTTTCGCAGTTGGTCGAAGATGTCGTCAATTCTTGGTAAGGGATATGCGTTCTTGATAGTGGCTTTGTTCAATGCTCGATAATCGATGCACATTCGCCAGCCACCGTCCTTCTTTGCGGCAAAGAGTACAGAAGAGCCCCACGGTGAGGCACTTGGTTGGATGAACCCCTTTCGTATGAGGGTTGCAAGTTGTGTCTTGAGTTCATCGAGTTCCCATTCAGATAGGCGATAAATGCCACTGCGACGTGGTTGAGCGTCCTCCGTAAGCTTGACGCTAAACTTGTGACTGCGTTCAGGAGAAAGTCCATCGGGAAGCTCTTCCGGGAAGACGTCGGCGTACTCGTTGAGAATCTCTTGGACGTCATTCTTGTCTTCAGCTTCTCCCATTTTGATCGCATTGATGTCAAAGGTGCTGGAAGGATCTTCGGATTGCAGGTAAATGGCGAAGACAGGAACTTTTTGAATAAGGTCCTTGGCGAGGCGTTGCCTACAAATCAGGCCATGGGGTTTCTTGAGGGAGGCAGTGATGGAGATGTTCTTTTGGTTAAACTTGAAGGAGATCTTGTTCTTCTTGTTGTTGATTTTGGCGTCCTTGTCGTCACGCCATTTCTTTCCGAGGATGATGTCGTACGCACTTAGGCCGCATACAGCAAACCGAAGACGTTCTTGGTATGGGCCGATGTGAATCTCTAAGGGTTCAATGGTCTCTGCGAGGACGTGGGAGCGACCATCGGGCATGTTAGCCGCGAAGTCCGTTTCTTTCGTGGTCACATTCAGGGTATTCACGAGGCGCCTTGATACGACGTTAATGGGAGATCCGTCGTCAAACAGCACCTTAACAAGATGTCCATTGACAGAGGCAGTAGAAAGCAGAAGCCCGAGACGCGGGCCTTCAAATGGTGACGACATGTTTTCAGGAACCGAAGAAGCGTCTGGCACCGGTTTTGATGACGGTTGCTGCTTCAGTTCCGCTGGCCTTTTGGGCAGTCCTTGGCCATATGTCCTTTCTCACGGCAGCGGAGGCAGAGGCCTTCACGCATGCAGCGCTGACGCTCTTCAGGCGTGAGTTTCTCGACTTTGATGCTGGAGATTTCCATGGGAATGACACCCGTCGTGGATGGCCTCGCAGATGTGCCGCCGAGGTGCGTCGAGGCACCAGCCTTGGCAGCCTCCACGCGCAGAGCGTCAGTCATGACAGATTCAAGATCCGAGTAGGTCTTGAGACAAAGAGCCTGCCAGATGTCCCGCTTCAAGCCTCGGGTGTAGCGGTCAATCTTCTCGGCTTCCGTGATGTCAGGGATGTCCAAGAGGACGCTCAGAAACGTCCTGTTGAACGTTCCGACGTCTTTGATTTGGCGCCACGAGTGCAGCTTGTCTCGTGCCGCTTGTGTCTTGTTCAGTGGACTGAAGCGGCGAATTAGAGCAGAACGGAAGGATTCCCAGTTCGGGACAGCTGTAGTCTGACTGTAGACCTTCCACCAGTCGAACGCTTGGCCGTCGAGGAAGGTGCAAGCAATACTGCACGCATCGTCGGGGTCACTCAGTCGCACATAGAAATCCATATGCGAGCACCACGCTTCAACCGTCCCAGGTTTACCGGAGAAAGCCACGGGTTTGTTCGGCCTCGCGGATTTCATGCCACTAGTAGTGGCCTTGGCCTTGGCTTCGGACAGTTGCTGCTTAGCGTCGGCTAGTTCCATCTTATGAGCCTCGAGTTGTTCGCTCATTTGCGCGACAAACGCTGTAAGCTGGGTCCAGGCTTCCATGGTCGGTGCGTTCGAGCCCGAGCCCGGATTGGCCGGGTTGACACCCCCGGGGATTGGTGCATCCATGGTGTCTTGGGTTCAAGTCCGAGGCAAACAAACTTACAACCCAGATTTCACAAGACTTGCTTGGGGAGGACCCCAAGGAAGATCTCGGAGATGTGGGATAGGAGTTTGTCTGCAGCAGTAGTGGTGTACACGATTGGGATAAGTGCTGCGCTAGTTGCTGCAACGTTCCAAATGATGTACAGCACTACTTCGAGAAGCACAAGAAATTCGGTTGAAATCACACAAACGGATTATTCAGAAGCGTCCGTGCACAGGCCCGAGTCGGGTCGTGTCGGATTTCCAAGCGGGGGGATCAATGGGGGAAAATCGGGCTCCTAGGCCAGATCCAGGGGCGTGTCAACAGGTGTCAATCGGTGCGGCGCGCCAGCGTGCGGTGATGATCCTTGCCACGTGTGTGCCGCTCGAAATGTTCCACCGACTCAAATTCGCGACCGCAGGGTTCGCAACGGGGAAGGGTGTCCGGCGGTTAATTACGTATCGGTGGCGACGGGATCCGCGGTGATCACGCAGCACAGTGAGGCTGTTGCACCGCACACCGCACGGATTGCAAAGGAATTTCCGTTGCGCCCCACGGTGGCTCTTGGCAATTCGGCGTTGCTCACGCTGCTCAACCGCGCGCGCGGTGGTTGGCTTGATGTGACCAATCACCGGTGGCGGCGGGGCGGTGTAACGGCGCCCCGATTCTTGGGGGGGCAGTAACAGGCGACGGTTGACGCGGGCTGCCGTGTCCTTGGTGGCAGGGCCCTTGCCCTTGCCCGAGAGGGGGGGCTTGGGTGCGGCCCGGCCCGCCGAGGCGAGGCGGACTGGGACCGCCGGGGTAGGAATCGAGTGGGCGCCCGCCGGGGGGTTGTGTGCCCTCGGGCGGGCGTGTGCCTGCGGGGAGCCGCGTGCCGACGGGGGGCCGCGTGCCGACGGGGGGCCGCGTGCCGACGGACCGTGGGCCGTGAAGGCGCCACGGGTCGTCGGGGGTGCGCGGACCGTGGGGGGTGCGCGGATCGTCGGGGGTGCGCGGATCGTCGAGGGTGTGCGTACCGGGGGGGTGCCACGGGACGTGGACCCGGTATCGCGCGCCGAGGCCGCCGAGGATGTCGGGCCGGCCGCCAGTGCTGAGGAAGAGTATTCCGAATCTGATGTGGATCTCACTGGGATTCAACAATCGGTTGACCAAAAGAAAAATTCCGTGAAAAAAAAACCACAAGGGTTGTGTCAGGAAATTGTTCGTTCGGTGTGATTCGTGGAACCCGCTACGTTTGTATTACAATGCCCGTGGCAAGCCGAACGTAGGGGGCAACACGACTGCACAATCGTAGGGAGAGCCAAATCAAAAACGGAATCGCAAGTCACCGCCAGGTAGAAAAGCCAAACTATCTGAAGCTACCACATGTGAGGAACCACCCACACTTGGGCAGCCCTCAACGTACTCGTGATGGTGTCAGCGACCCGTGCCAGCCAATAGGGCGACAGGGTGCGGGGAAGAGGATGGAGGTGGTGACGGTGGTGGGTCTGGGGAAGAGGACGGCGCGACGTCGGTGGTGATCGAGAGGGTTCAAAGGGTGAAGGTCGTCTTTGGTCTGTGTCTGTGGTTGCCCTTCCGGTCTCCCCCGGTGGCGCCGACACTCACGCACTATATACTCGCGTCGGGGCACCCGAGGTGCCCCAAAGCATGCGTTTCCCCGTCGCTCCACCGGTAGGCACAAAACGGCCCAAAAACAAAGCATGGCTCTCAGAACAAAGCATGGGCGGGCGTGCGCACTAAAGGAGTGCAGCCCCAGTTTGCCCCAAACGAAGGGGTCCGGCGTGCGGCGCCTAGGGCGCCGCCCCAGCCGGCTCCAGACGCCAGTCGGCCCGAAGGTCCGAGAGGCGTGTAAGCACGATTCGATCGAGTCGGCCGAATCGGCCAGCCGGCTAGCCAGTCACATCGCTGCAATGCTGCAGCTAGGACATTTTAACGGACTCGCCAGCTGTGGCAGATGTGGCTCGTCATGGGTGCTGACGGTGGCGCCTTTCGACAGGCCATGATGGGCTGTCGATGGCTGCTGTCGTGCGGCCGGCAGACACCGTGAGACAGCGGCTGACTCATCTTGCGTCTGGAAGGTACACCGCGTCATGCCCCACAATACAAGGAGTTGATCCATGTTGCCAGGAGTTGATTCGGCAGGATCTGTAAGGAGAGGTCCCCGATATTATCCCTTAAGTATTAGGCATGGGATTAGGGGGGAAATCCTTACACAAGGCCCCTCCTCCTCCACGCGGGGTTCCGGGTTGAGCACCCGCGTGGCGGCCACCAACCCCGGAGGGTAGGGTAGCTCCTCGTGACCCAACCCCTCTTCCAAGAAGAGAACACCGTCCGCGGACAAAGACTTCGCGCATCGTACCAATGCACGAGCTCGAAGAGGAAGACCCAGGAAGGAAGGCAAGGCCTTTTGATGGACCTTCTCGATGAGATGGAGAAGTGCACGCAGGTACGCCGCGGAGTCAGGGTCACCCTGACACAACACGTCAATGGGGCTCTCTTGGAGAGCCCGCAGAAGGGGGATCGGAACAAGCCAAGCATGTCCGTAGTACAACCCCGAAGACAGCAAGACGTCGGCTACCTCCACCAGCCAGCAGGCGCTCAGAGCTGCTCTGGCCGCCGAGTCCGGGCCGTCGGCCATCAGCCGACTCCCCCGCACGGCAACTAAGTTGCCAATACGCGCGGCCATGCCGCGTGGAACCTCGTAGTCGCTCCACCAAGAGGGGATGACCGGGTACAACTTGAGGCGCTCTCCATGGGAGAAGCACTCTACCTCCCGCTGCTCTTCGCAGGCGAAGATGCCATGGCGCCGACGGTGCCGATGCTCCGTTAACGCTTGGCGTAGGAAGTAACCGCGAGGGCGTCGCCCAATGACCGGTAACGGACCCGGGTAATACGCCAGGTCGAAGACCGGCATTGTCCCCGGTGGTAACGGGGGGCGCGAGCACGCATCATCCAGCTGCTGAGCGAGCTTCCAATCCTCCGCAAAGCGGAGCACGGGGTAGTCCGTCGGTGTCCCAATCGGGACCTCGTAGAGGTCCGGGTAGAGATGGCGGAATGTTGTCCACACCCCCGTCATGCGGCGTGGATCCACCTGAACCCACCGGTCGGTGACCGCGCCGGGATGCGGGTGAGGGTAGGGCCACTCCTTGTGAAAGGGGATGAATTCCCCGAAGGGGCCCGGCCCCCGTGAGTCCGCCGACGGCGGAACAGGTACCTCGGCCGGCGAAGCCGGACCGGCATCACCCCGGCCACTCCCGGCGTCGTCCATCGGGACGTCGTCGGGAGAGGCGGGTGGCAACCCCGTGTCCGAAGGGCCACGGGGGGAGGAAGGAGCCGGAGGGGAAGCGGACCCGCCACCCTCACCCATGGTAGCGGGGTTGCCCACCTGCCCCGACGGGGTAGCCATGACTGACCGCTCTCCAATGGGGACGGGGGGGGGGAAGAGTGTGGATGCCACCCCCACCCTTAGGGTGAGGGCGAGGGAGACGCACGCAGACCAGTGGCAGCGAGGAGGAGTAGCGGGAGCGGTGGGGACGGAGGCCGTCCTCGCGGCGAGCACCCGTTGGCGCCCCCCCCTTGCTACGATCCACCCCTCTCGGGTGGCCAGGCGGCCCTCTTCTACCCCTCAACCCCCTGACAAGGGGCCGAGGGGGGGGGTACACAAGAGGCCCCTAAACCCCTCGCTCCCGGCTACGCCAGGAGAGCCAGTCCCCTCACGGCCCCACCCTGTGCGGGCAGGGCCGTGGGAGGCGACAGGCCCTATCCTTGCTGCGTCCCCCACCCCTCAGGTGGTGGTTTCGAGGGGGGTGTCTCCACACATCCCTCCCCCTGTCGTTCAACGGGGTCGGACACGATTGTCTCCCCAGGGGAGAAAACCATGGGACCGAGCTGACCCAGTGTCATCCACTCCTCCCGTGGGGATGGGTACACTCGGCGGTGGGGACGGCATGCTGCCAAGTGGCATTGCCTCCACCGCCCGTTTGGCGCTGGGGGGGAGATTCCCTCAGTGTCTGGGTCGCGGGTCACAACCCCCTGGAGGTGTGGGAAGTGTAGGGACCCGATGGGCCCTCCACGTGGGGGGACCTCGTAGAGATCGCGTGGTACCCCTGCGTCCACCTTCCTAATGAGGAGGACGGGGCCGACTTGGCCCCCCGGGATTTTACTGGCTTCCGATTGGTCCCCTCCTATGGAGGCGGGACCGGGTCGCCATTGATTCTGGGGCCCATTTTGGGATTCCCAGTGTATGGGAATTTCACCTGACCGGAATTGGCCATTGGTCAATATTCCGGGGTGGGATGCATTTGGGGTTTGGATTTTGATTGTGTATTTTATGTGATTGTGAGAGTGGGGAGATCTTGAGTGTCGGCACTGATTTCCGGCGGGGCTCCTCTTCCCCATATCTTGGAGATTCCTGCCCCGCTGGCAGGAATGATCCGTGGGGGAGGGGGCCCTCCGGACATGTTGGAGGGTTTTGATTGGCCCGCACGTGGCCCGGTGTGGAGGGTTGCTGGGTGCGGTCGAGAGAGGGTAAGAGTGTGCGTGGGGGTGCGCGTTGCTTCCCCCTTCGAAAAATACAGACTTGCGTGTGCTTGAACACAGTCGTCCTGGTCGCGGATCCCCGCGTGAACCAGCCAGGCGGTCGGCGGTTCTGTATCTCTCCGGTCTCTCCGAGTTCTTGATGGGTGTTTCTCTGTGTGTTCTGGGTGCTAGGCGCCTAAGGTACGTAAAACCACTACAGCGCTCATGACATACGCGCACTACTTCCACTCCGCTAGAGATAGAGACAAGAACAGACACGGCATCGCCAACTTGAAGGCCAGCCCCCCCACCTCGAGTCGCGCGCACACGCCACCGCATGACAGTGCGCGCTGCACGTCGCGCAGTTGCCAGTCGATTCGCATTGTCCGGGAGGCGGGCATCGTCGAGCACTCCTCCGCAACAACGCCACTGGCCAGGGTCTTCGCTCCACAACCGCCGAGCCTTGGAAAGGCAAGCACGCGCACCAGCATGGGAAGCCCACGCATCCGGTACTGAGAACACAGCTGGATCCAGCAGCAGCCGGGCCGACAGCTCAGCTTGACGGTACCGCGTCAGCGCCTTCATGGAGTCGTCGTAACCATTGCCGGTGACAACACTGCGCTTCAATGGTTGGTGGGCATTTTCGAACAACAGCTCTTGCGCATGACGAACGTGCAAAAGGGCCGGAATAACGTGGTCCACGAGCTCCCGCAGGCGGTGGAGGTTGGGAACGTCAAGCCGCATACCGAACGCCTTGAGGTCGGCGCGCAAGCAGGCTTCCTGTAACAGCTCGAAAAACACCTCGGCCCGGCCCTGTATATCCCTTGGTGTAGCGCGCGCTTGGCACGCAGATATCCCATCGAGCTCCACCCTTGGAAAGTAGTACGCAGCACACACAAGCGCGGCGTAGGCGTCCACAATCTTGAGAGCCCGATGAAGTGGCCTCATGACAGCGCCTGAACTGCCACTGAGATTAGCGCTGCGCAGTGTCCGACGCATGACGAGACCGAGAATGGGAAGAGTTGCAGCCCACTCCGAGATGCCAACGGACACGATGCGGTTGCGCCTCTCGTTGTAGATGGTAGTAGTCGGAAAGTGACTGCGCGCCAACGCTTCCCGGAGTGACAGGCCCAACCGTTTCCGCTGTGAGACGGTCAGCAGCTGAAAGGTGCCGGTCACCAGCCGCTTCGTGGGGCCATGGAATAGCAGATGGTCTGGGGCAACCATTGCGCTCCTGTGCCCATCGAACATTCCACCTGGGAGCTGCCGGGCCCAGAGGTGTAGTACACTTCTGGCAGAGCCTCGACGAAGCCCCAACTGCCGGAGTCGCTCTTCCAGATGCTCCTTGACAGGCCGCACCCCTGTCTCGAAAGCCATAATTCGTCGAGGCGCAGTTGCTCCTTCACGCCGCGACCCTGCCAGCAAGCCACCGCCGTCACTCCAGCAGAGAGGCCACCGCCGTCGCAACCGCTCACACCGTCTTCGACAGCCACCGCGCTGTTGCCGAGCGCGGTACGGAGCTGTACTGAAAGAAAGAGGCGGAGTCGCCGCTCTCCGGAGGCGTCCGCTGTTGTCCGAGCTCCCCCTCGTCTTGAAACGCGGCAATTGGTGCCCGTTGGACAACCACCGCTCCACGACGAAAGCCGCCACGGTCAACCACCCGGCCGTCCTCCCCAGCACGACGGCAACGGCTTCGGCACCGGGGGGTGCCTGTGCAGCCGGCCGCCCACGTCGCAGCTATCAGCCACCGCGCTCTCGTCCCCAGCACGACGCTTGAACCACCTTTGCTGCCCGGACAGCACGACGGCAGTGGCGGCAGCACCAGAAAACGCCTTGAGAGCTCGCCGCGGCCAACCACAGCGCCCTTCCGCCAAGCACGACAGAAACCCACGGCTCGCTCCTCCCCGCACGGTGGCCGCGGCACCAGCACCACGCGTGGCGGTGGGGACGACGGCTGCTACCGCTGCCGGTTGTGCTGCTCCTGCTGCCGGGCGCGGCTATCACTGCCCGTTGGACCACCACCGCTGCACGGCAAAAGCCGCCACGGCCAACCACCAGAAGCTTGTTACGGCCAACCACAGCGCCCTGCCGCCAAGCACGACAGCAAACCACGGCTCCCGCGCCCCCGCACGGTGGCCGCGGCACCAGCACCAGAGGGCGGACCGTCGAGCGGCCGCGGCCACGACCTACAGTCCCGTCATCTCACTGTCCACGATGGCGACGGCTCCAGCAGACAGCGGCGACATTAGTAGAGGCGGCGTGGCGGTCTTGAGAGTGGTGCTGTCGACGAGCATGGGTGAGGGCGGAGGGGACGTTGGGGGGTCACACAGTGCTGTTTTCCGGAGCGGTCTTCTCGCTCAGAGGCCACGATGGTCAGGTCATACGGAGTTACTCGAAGCATACCTCGCAGGAAAGTTCGTCACCGCAATGGACAGAAGCGCTGCTCCAGTCACTACGTTGTCTCTTGGACTTATGATCGCACGGTTTGGAGTTATATATGGTCTTATTGGAATGCTCCGGAAGGCTGCGCGGCGTATTGTGCGCTGATGCGGCACAGCAACGTGTCACGGCCTGGCCGGCTCTGACCCCTGGCTGCCCCCTTCTGCGACCCTTTGGCCCGATGCATCACCTCACCCTTCAACTCTGCTCCTGCCCGCCCCTCCCCCCGCGGCCGGCGAGGCAGCGCCGCGAGCTCCCCCGGCGGGGCGCCCCCCGTCAGCGTCGCCCCCGCCGCCGGACGGGGGCGGGGGAAACCGGCGGGACGGGGGCCTCCGCCTGAGATGGCTCCCGAACCGAGTTTGTATCGGGGCGACCGCACACCTCCCAGACGCTCAGCGACCCCACCAGCGCCGTATTTACTGCTGATTAAACCCAGCACAACTAAGGGTCACACTCCGGCCTCGGGGACGGAGGGGGATCAGGTAGAAGTGTAAGTCGGTGCGAGGGACGGGGGGTCTTAGCCGGGTGGAGGGGGACTGGCACCGTGACAGGTTGAAGACAAAGGGGTCGCAGGTGCGACTCTTTCACGTTCATGGCCGCAACAGTTTTCCAGCCTTTTCCAATCTCACAGGCTTTAGACAGACCGCGACGAGCGGGTGCGGGCGACAAAGAGTGCGTCTTCGACGATTGACTGATTCTTCGGGCGCAGAAAAAGGAAAGAAGCAGACAGCACGTCATCGAGCCAATGCGGTGCAAAAATTACATCACCGCATGCTTGAATTGGTGATGCTGAGCCAATGAGGATGGGACGTGGCCCGCGAAACCCAGAACGCACCAGAAGGGCCGAATTAACAAGGGGTGGCAGCTGCGCCTCGCCTCCCACACCGGACAGGAAGTTGCGGCCGCGTGTGGCCAGTCTTGTGCCAGCGCTGTCAACCAGATATCTGCCACGATGGGAGCTGTCCACGGGGTTCAGGGCATGGGGGTGGCGAGCGCGGCAATGCTGGCTCAGCACTGTTAGTCCACATAATCCCGGTGGGAGGGTCAAAAATGACAGGTGTAAATCGAAAATAGGCCCACACGTGGCGATAATTATGATGGGCCCCGCTGCTGGCGACGACATGACGTTTGTGTCGGCCTTGGCGCCCAGCGCAACCCGTGCGCCCGCGTTGACCATGTACGCCTTCGCCCGGGCGTCGGCGTCGTACCAGACGCCCAGCTCCAGAAAGTCCCGCGCCTGGTGCTCCAGCGGCAACAGCGCCGCAAATGGAGGCAGTACCTCTCCCCGCGGCGCCGGCGGTGGCGCCACGCGCGCGTCCTCCTGCTCCTCCTCGTCAGCAGCAGCAGCACCAGAAGCAGCCACCGCCAAGCGCGGCGGTGGTAGAGGGCAACCAAGAGCCGCCCGCCTCGCAGTAGCGTCGAGTGCTCGGGGGGCCGCCACTGGCGGCACCGTATCGGTGTACGGCCGCGTAGAAGGGTCTACCCCACCGCCGCACGAGGGAGCACGCCCTGCTTCTTCGGGGCTTCCACCCACTTGGTTCTTGACCGCGCCACGCGTGGTCTTGCTGGATCCGCGCGGCATGCGCTTGGACTCCCCGTCGCTCTTGTCGGCCGCGTTGGCGGTCGCCTTGGTCTGAGGGCGGCGCGCACGGTTGGAGCGCGCTTTCTTCTTGGTCAGTGGTCTGGACCCGCCACCGCCGCCGTGTGCCGCCCCCGCCACGGACGCTTGTCGCGTCGCCCGATTGGCGGCGCTGCGGGCGTGGCGCCCCCAAAATGGGGTGGCCGACGTCGAGCCATCCGCCGGCCCACCACTACCACCCGCAGCAGCGACAGCAAAAGGGGCAGCAACAGGGGCAGCGGCAGCGGCAGCGGCAGCGGCAGCGGCAGCGGCAGCGGCGGCGGCAGCGGCAGCGGCACGAGCACCTGCACGGGGACCGGCACCGGCAGCCTCAGCCGCAGCCGCAGCAGCCGCAAAAGCGCTCGCTGCTGTATCAGTGACTTCTGCGACGGCTGCTGCCGGCGCTGTCGGCGCTGCTGGTGCGGGTGCTGCTGGTGCGGGTGCTGCTGGTGCGGGTGCTGCTGGTGCAGGCGCTGCCGGTGCTGGTGCTGGTGCTGCTGGTGTTGGTGCTGCAGGTGCTGGTTCGGGTGCTGCAGGTGCTGGTTCGGGTGCTGCTGCTGCTGCTGTTGCTGCTGCTGCTGCTGCTGCTGCTGTACGCACACCTGCATCAGAACCAGCACCCTCACTCGCCGGAACAGAACGGGCACGTGCACCGGCACTGGCACCGGAATCGGCAGCAGCAGCCGTAGCGGCAGCTGCAGTACCCACCAAGGCGCTCGCAGCTGTTCCTCTGGCTTCTGCCTCGGCTGCACGCGATGACGCTGTTGCTGTTGTTGCCTCCGGTACGGTTGCCGGTTCTGCTGCCGGTGCTGCTGCCGGTGCTGCTGCCGGTGCTGCTGCTGGTGCTGCGGGCGCATCCTCGGGATTTGCAGGTGCCTCCGGCGGTTTGGCCGACAGAGCCCGTTTCGGCGACTGGGCCGGCGGCGGTGAGGACGGTGATGACCGCGACTGGTCGTCTACCTGCGTCAAAAGGGCGGGAACGAGCGGCCGCCGCACCGTCTCCACGGGCGTCTCAAAACAGTCCGACCGCGAGGCCGCGGCGACGCTGGAGCGGTGGCTCTTGTCGTGTCCACCACCGCCACAGTCCGCCTCGTCACGATCTCTGGCGTCGCTGTCGTACCGCTGGGTGTCATTAGCGGCCCTCTTGTTGCCGCCGACGTCAGCATTCACAGCGGGAATGACAGTGACCTGGGGCTGCTGCTGCTGTACCGGCCGCACCTTGCCTTCAGTTGCTGTGGCAGCGGCCGCTGCGGCAGCGGTCGCCACAATGTCCTCTGCAATCGTGCTCGTCGGCGGCGGCGGTGGTGGTGGCGGCGGCTCTGTCTTGACAAACGCGTCAAAGTCCTTGGCCCAAGCAGCAAAGTTGACAGTCATAAACGGCCGATGACGAACTTGGGCACCATCCCTCCCGCCTCCGTGTTGTATGACAGTCTTGCGCTGGCCAGTGACCTTGTTTACTCTCTCCACCGTGGCCATCATTTCTTCGCACGTGTAGTGGCGTACGAAAACGCCGATCAACTCGTGGCGAAGCGTCCGCGAGCGGCCCGGCCGGCGCTGCTGCAGCACTTGCAACGCCGACGCCGCCTTGTCGTCGAGGGCGAGTTGTGCGTGGCGTGCAGGAAACGACTTTGCCTCCGCCGTCGTCGAGGTCGTCGGCACCTTAGCGACCGTCGCAGGCTGCACGCGCCCATATCCCCCCTCTTCCTCCCCCGTGGTGTGTGGCTCGTGCTGCTTATGCTGCTCCAATCCACCACGGGTGATCCGATACAAGCGCTCAGCGGTGACCGTGTTGATGACGTGCATGATGAAAATCAATACGCACCAGTAAAACGGGCTGTCCGCGCCCCGAGTCAGACGGTTCATGTGGCCGTCTGCTGTGAACCCCGCGGACAACGCCCTAGACGTATCGACCATCAGCACACGTGCAGAGTTCCTCTCAGCTGGCGGCACTCCGGGAAGATGGAGGAACGGGATGGACCCAAGTGGCCCAAACGCGAGCGTCCTGTTCGTGCGCTGGCGCAGTAGCTTGCCTCGGCCGTCACGGGCAGGTCCCTTGCCACAGTCACGTGAACCGCCATCGACGCCGTCCTCGCCATCGTGATCGTCGGAATCGTAACAGTCGTCGTCGTCTTCATCGTCGTCGTTGTCGTCCCCGCCACTGACAAGGCCGCCGGCGACACGCGCGGCACGACGTCGCACACCGCGGGGCTCACGAGAGCGAACCGCAACAGCACCTCCGGCGGCTCCGTTCCTGTACTTGGCGGCGGCTTCCTCCTGCAGCTTGGTGACAATGTGCTCGATGGACCCGCGCTCTGTCACGGCAGCGGCACCCAAGCTGAGCAGCTTACGCAGGGACTCGTCTCCCAACTCCTTTTGTGTTGTGGTGCTACGGGGCACCGCCCCATGCGAGCGTGCTTCCTTGATGAGCAAGACAACAGCCTTCGCCAGGTCTGCTGGCGGCATTCCCGGTGTGATGCAGTGGTACGCGCTCGCCAGTGTGGCGTCGTTGGGCGCCGTCACCCACCCATTGGCCCAGGTGAGCTGGTCACGCGCACTCATCGGCTCTGTGCGCACCGTGACAAAGTTGGCGGCGCCGCCCAGGACGATAATATCCGTCCTGGACAGTGGCCGCCCGTCACGACGGGATACGACAGCAAAGAGCTCCGACTGACGCGAGAGTGGGTGACGCTCGTTCAGGTGACGCATCAAGGCAGTAAACCGGTGGTAACCATCAATGAGCCAGTACCGTTTTCGGCGTTGACCGCCGTCGTCGCCGCCGCCGCCGCCGCCGCCGCCGCCGCCGCCGCCGCCGTGCGGGTCCTTATCAAAGTCATCCCCGCCTTGTTCGCACACGCGTAGGGAACCTGTTACCCAGCAGGAGCCCGTCTGCTTGAACTGTTCGTAGTACGAGCCGATGACGTAGGCCCGTGACGCGCGCACACCCTCGCCAAGCATGTCAATGTCTCGAAGGGACACCGACTCTTGACCCGTGCGAAACGGGGATATAGGGCCGTCGGCGGGCGCGGCGTCGGGCCCGTCCGTGATCCGCCACGGTGGCGGACGATCATCCGGGGGAGTCTCCGGACGTTCGTCACCTTGGACGGTAGCGGCTCCGTCGTCGCCGCCCAAACAGGAGCTGCTGATCCCGTCCGGCTCCGGATCGTCCCCCCCGCCGGGCTGCGGCTGCGTCAACGGCGGTACCGGTACCGAAGTCGAGTCGTCACGACCGTCGAGGTAGCCAAAGTCCAGCAGAGCGTCGTCGTAGCTCAGCAACGGTGTGGCCTCCCGGCCGTTGTCCTCGACGTCCATGTCGTCCGCGAGGGGCGGACTGGCCGCCCCAACGGAAGGCGGAGGGGATGGCGGGGGGTCGGAACACTTCATACCTGACCCCGGCTCAGAGCCCAGCGTCTAACAAGGGCACTCGATCGTCCGTGCCGCGCGGGGGGTGACTGAGGCCGGCGTCGTTGGCGGGGGGGGGGGGGGGGGGGGGGAGGTTGTTTGTCCTCGGGGGCGGGGGCAAAGAAGGTTGAAAAAGAAAGGTTACCCAGGAGGCGGCGTCGGGGGGTCGACAGATGGGTGCGGGGGGGGTGGGGAGGGCGGTGCGCGAAAGGGAGAGGGGGCGGGGAGGGTGTGTGAATAGGGGAGATTGGGCCGGTGGCAGTGAAATGGGTCGCGTCTCGATCCTGCTACACGACCGCGGCCCAGACACGTGAATTAGAGCAGGGGGGGGGGGGCGGGACGTCACGCCGATGGTGGCAGGAAGCACCCCCCGAAAGAGAGGAGCGGGGCGAGGACGAGGAGCCACGTGCCTCGGCGCACACGCACAGGAAGGGGGGGGGTGGGGGGAGGGGGGCGGGCGGGGTCGTGCCACGTCAGAAGCCCTCGGGTTCGTGCGTTTGTTGCTGCCGGCGCCGGTGACAGCAAGCGGGGCACGTGCGCTGCCAGTGTGTGTGTGTGGAGCCCGCAGGCACGCGCCAGTTGGATATACAAAATGGAAAGAATGGTTCCCCGCCAGGACGGTGCGGCCCGTCCAACGCGTGCACCGTCGGTTCAATTTAATGCACTTTTCGAGCAACGCCTTTGTCCTGACGGTCCGCGTGAATGATTTGACAAGCGGAATATGTACCAGTTTCGCCGACGGGCCATTTTGTGTTGACAGTTGTACGTGCAACTGGCCGCGCAAGCGCGTTGCCAGTCACTGTGTCCTGTGTGCCGGCTGCGGCGCCCGGATGCAGCTGCGATGCCCGGCGCCTGGTCGCCTGCCTAGCGCTGCCGCCCTTCCCGCCCACGCCTCAGCTGCCGCCGCCCTCTCCCCCAATGCCACAGCTGCCCCACCCTGCCGCCTATGCCGTCGCTGTCAACGTCCACAACGCTGGCGGCGGCTGCAGCAGCGGCGGCAGCCGCCACAGCTGCGTCACGTAGTGCTAGTCCCGCTGCGGCGGCGGCGGCACGGGCTGCGCTTGCCGCGTGGCGCGCCGACCCTCGGATGGGGATCGCGGCGGCGATTGAAGCTATGCGGGGAGAGCTCCCTTCGGGGTCGCCGGCGGGCTCTCCCAGTGGCTTCCCTGCCGGACTCGCCCCTGGACTCCCGGCTGGGTTTCCTGTCGGCTTCCCGGGGGGGTTCTGGACCGCCTCCCCAGGGGGCTTCCCGTGAGGCTTCTTGGCGGGTCCCTTCTCAGGCCTGGCAAGCCTACCTGGCATGGCCGGCGGCGGCGGCGGCAGCGATGTCGGCGGCGGTGGCAGAGGTGGTGGGCTCCGCGCCGGCTTGGGCATTGGCGCGGGCGACCATGGCAGCGGTAGCGGGGACCTAGCGGACACCATCGTGGTCGCTGACTATGTGCATCCTTCTGTGGCAGCCGATAGCGGGCTGGTGGCTTTCGTGCGCGGTGGGGGCGTGTGGGTGGCGGCGGCTGCTGAGGAGCGGCGGTTGTCTTTTTCAGATGGCTGTGCCGGCTGTGGCGGCCGCTCGTGCGGGCTGCCCAGGGGGGGCGGGGGGGGGGGGGGGCTGCGGCCGGCGATTGCCTGGGCTTCCGCTTGGGGGGGGGGGGGGGGGGGGAGCGCGTCACTGCCGGGGGGGGTCTCTGAATACGTCATGGCAAGGGAGTTTGAGCTGAAAGTGGGCTTTTGGGTGTCCCCCCCCGTCGGGAGGGGTGGAGAAACAGGAAGGTGGATGGCCGCGAGGGGTGGGCTCGGGGGATGGCGCAGCCACCGGCGACGCCCGTGCCGCCGACGGAAAACTATACTGGCGGGGATGGCCCTACCCACCCCTTTTCTCCATAGAAGGCCGCCGCGCCCGTACTCCGCCCGCCCAACCGCCGACCGTCCCCCCCGTCTGCACCGCGACGCTGCACACCTCCACGCCAAATGCAAGCACCCCCCCACTGACATGCACGCAACCCAGCAGCCGTCACAACCCACACCACCTGGGAAATAGGGAGGGGGGGGGGGGGGGAGGGGGGGGGGGGGGGGGGGGGAAGGCGGGGCGGGGGATCTGCGGTCGCGAGGGGTGGGCGCGGCTCGGGGGGGGGGGGGGGGGGGGGGCGACGCGTCAACAGCGGCACCAGCACGCCTGGAAAAACCGCACCGGCGGTGCGGGCGGGCGCCTCCCTTCCCAGAGGGAGGAGGCGGCGCGCACGGTGGGATGGGCGTATTGCCACACCGCGCGGAATCGCCGCTCGCGGCCGCATGCGGGGAGCCGTCCACGGCAGAGTCTTTCACGGGCGTGGCTGGCCGGATCCCCACCCGGCCGGGTCGCCGCATATGCATTATGCGTGCACCGGCCACCCGGGACGTGGCAGTCAGCGACGGGCGTGGCAGTCGGTGGAGGCGTCGGTAGTTGTATCAATTACCATTACAGCAGTCCTGATTGTCAAGTCTCGCTAGGCGGCCTGGCGGGCCGCGGCGGCGGCGGCGGCCGCCGCCGCCCGGGCTGTGGCGGCAGGGGTGGGCGGTGGCGGTGGCGGCGGCGGCGGGCGGGGGGGGGTGGGGGGGGAGGGGGGGATGGAGGGGCAGGGAAGGGGAGGGGGGCGTGCAGGGAGGGCGATCCCAGGGATGAGGGAGGTGAGGGAGGGTGGGCGGGGGAGGTACCCTAGCGTCTCTCGCAAGCGCACCACCCCACCGCCGCACACACACGTTTCTCTGTCTGCCACCCAAGGGGCGACGAGGATTGGGTGGGAAGGGGGGCGTTGCGGGTTGTGGTGAAGGGCACGTGCCCCTGACCTCCCCGGGGAGTGGGACGTTGCGCGGCTGTCTCGGGCTGGCGGGGTGCCCTTGGGTGGCGCAAGCAAAAACAGCCCGCAAGAGCGATGGGGGGGGGGGGCGGGGGGGGCGCGGAGGAGGCAGGCAGGGCGGGGCGGGTGCACGAGCGGGTAGTACGGTGGGCTCCTCAGCGGGGCCGCCGCCGCCCCCCGCCTAGGAGGAGGGCGGTGCCCCCGCCGCCGCCGCCGCCCCCGCCGCGGGCCTCGAGCTCGCGGCCATTGCCCGCACGCTGGGCGCCGCCGCCGCCCGCCGTGGGCACGCCCCCGCGGCCGCCGCCGTGCGGCGACGGTGGCGGGCGACGTGGCCGGCGGTGCGGCCGTCGCCGCCCGGTCTGCGGGTGGTTGGTGGGGCACTGCCGGCGGCGGCGGGGGGCGGGGGCAGGGAGCGGACGGCGGCGGCGGCCGCCGCCCCGCACATCCAGGCGGCGCTCGCCGCGGACGCGACGGGGGCGACGGCCGCGGCAGCCGACGCGGGGGTGGCGGCGGCGCTGGTGGGGGTGGTCGAGGCGGTGCTCGCCGTGGCGGGGGGAGGGGGTTGGGGGGGGCGGGGGGGGGGGGCGACGCGCGGGGGGTGCTGGCGGCGTTGCCCGCCGACCGCAAGGAGCTGTTCAAGGGGCTGGTTGCCGCGTGGGACGCGGGTGGGAATTACGGTGGTAAGGTGTGAGCGAGGCTGGAGAGGGCACGCCGGGGGGGGGGGGGGCGGCGCCCCCCCCCCCCCCCCGGCACCCGTCGGCACGCCACCGGTGCTGGCGCCACCCCCCCCCCGCTTCCCCCTCCGCCGCCGCCGCCGCCGCTCCGCTCACCGTCGGGCGCGGCGGCGACAGCGTCGGCTGCGGCAGCGGCGGCGGCGTCGGCGGCCGCCTCCGGTGCGGCCAGCCGCCCATCCCACCCCCGCAGGCGCGCACGGTGGGATGGGCATATTGCCACACCGCGCGGAATCCCCGCTCGCGGCCGCATGCGGGATGCCGTCCACGACAAAGTCTTTCACGGACCCGGCTGGCCGGATCGCCACCCGGCTGGGTCGCCGCATATGCATTATGCGTGCACCGGCCACCCGGGACGTGGCAGTCAGCGACGAACGTGGCAGTCGGTGGAGGCGACGGTAGTTGTATCAATTAACATTACAGCAGTCAATTTTTCAATAATTGTTAAGCCACGTTACTGTAGAACGGTTCGTGAGGGGTGGGGGGTGGGGGGGTTGGTGGGGGGGTATTCCCGTGGCGGCCACGGTGGCGGCGCCACCCGCCACGCCGGGGGGGGGGGGGCCGACGCCCACCCCCCCCCGCTCACCGTCAGGCGCGGCGGCGACAGCGTCGGCCGCGGCAGCGGCGGCGGCGTCGGCGGCCGCCTCCCGTGCGGCCAGCCGCTCATCCCACCCCCGCAGGCGCGCACGGTGGGATGGGCGTATCGCCACACCGCGCGGAATCCCCGCTCGCGGGCGCATGCGGGGAGCCGTCCACGGCAAAGTCTTTCACGGACCCGACTGGCCGGATCCCCACCCGGCCGGGTCGCCGCATATCCATTATGCGTGCACCAGCCACCCGGGACGTGGCAGTCAGTGGTGGCGACGGACGTGGCAGTCGGTGGTGGCGACGGTAGTTGTATCAATTAACATTACAGCAGTCCTTTCTTCAATGATTGTCAAGTCTCGTTACTGCAGCACGGATCTTGAGGGGTGGGGGGAGGGGGGGGTGGGCGGGGGGGTATTCCCGTCATTATGGACGGGGTGAGTGTAGCGTAATGGGACCCAGACTCCCGGACCCAGAAACCACAACCACACACACAGAGACCACAGTCCGAAGCCCAGGAAGGAACAGGTAAGAGCCCTTCCTGATCCCCTCGCCCGCCACGATACGAGGCAAAGGTAAACAGGACAAAAGCCCGAGGGAGAAGGAGCCCAAAGTACTGTTGGTTTTACAAGATGGCCCCGGGGAAAACCCCGGAGCACCCCTCAAGAACCTCCCCCCCTGGCCCCTCCAGGGGCCCAGAGCGAGGCCCCCAGAGGGCGCCCCCAGCGGGCCAAGTGCCAGCAAGGCACCGGCCGCTCACCGGGCCAACACACAAAAAGCAAGCGAAATCCCCCGACACACAAATGTCAATCCCCGAAAAAACCCAGTGGGAAAAAGGGGAAAGACACGAAATCACGCAAGGAAAACAAATGCGAAAAATCAAACAAATAACCCGACGGTCAGTATGCCCCAACCCGGCAAGTCCACCGCTCCGGGTGACCAATCAGGGCACCGGGCGTGTCGCCACTGCCCCGGGCCACCGATGCAGGGATCCTTGGCGAGCGCGTGGTTCCACGTAACGCTGCCAGCCGGGTCCCAAGTCAGTCTCCCGGGTTCCAACGGTCCCAGGGTCTCAGAACGCCACATGGCCCCCTCACTAGGGCCGAGCGTCCCGCCGGCCAACAAGGAAACCGAGGAAAGGGACTGGGGAACGTCTGACAGGGTTACAACAGGGCCACAACGAACGGATTGTGGGGCCAGTGTCTGTCAACAGGGGCCCCGTGACAAGTGTCTCGTGCCAGGGGAACCCGTTCAGCCTGGCCAGGGGCGGGTACAGGAGAGGTGTAAGCCAAGCGTAGGAGAAGCCGAAGGGGGTGTGGCGCAGCCCGCGCCGGCCGCCCACCTTCATTCCTCCTCCCCGTCGCCCTCCTTATGTGGCGCCGTACGCCAGGGGGGGGTGACGCGGTGTAGGGGCACAGGCGGGGGCCAGCGGAACGTGGGCGCAGCCCTGGTACCATTTGGAACGCAGGGGGCCAGTGGATAAGAGCACCCTCACGGGTTCCCTCGTCCCCAGCACCCGGGTCCCATTGTACCATCGTCCCCGCGGCGCTTCCCGTGGTCACCTCGTTCTCCCCCGTGTCCTCGTTCCCCTTCTCCGTCTCCGTGCCCACGTACGCCATCACCCGTACCACAACGTTCCCCTTCACCCTGGCCCCTATGGTTACCGGCAGCGCCGCGGCGGGTTCGCCTGCTGGCGCGGGCCCTGGGGCCCCTGAACGTCAAGGTGACCGAGCTGGGCAAGGTGTACCCGCTCCTGGGTCCGGGGTACCAGCTGGGCAAGGCGTACGCGATGCTCAAGGTGGCCCCGCAACTGGGCCAGTCGTTCTCCCAATGGATCAAGAGGAAACCGGGGCGGGCCAGTCGTACGCGGCCATAGTTGGCGTGGTTCCTGAGGACTTCGGATCCGAGACGGTTACGGTGTGGCGTCGGGGGGAGGCGCGAGGTTGGGTTACTGGTACCCGGGCCCATGGGATCCTTCGAGCCGTGGACGGGAGCTGTCCGGGTAACTCGTTTCGTAAGCAGATGGCGGTGATGCCGGAAGCTCGGATCCCTGTCCTTGCGGACCGTTCCCTGTCGATCACGGTTGTACGGCACGCGGACGAGGTCGGGTACGTCGAACGGTTCAAGACGGTCCGCACGGAACTCCTCCAAGGACCCCTACCTGCCGCACCTTCACCCTGTTACCTGATCGGGTCTCCCCCGTACCTGAACCGTCCCGGGTACCAAGTGACCCTACCTAGCCTGGTGTTCAGTCGGCACCATCGTGACAAGAGTCGGTTCCTGGTCGGGTGGCATCAACAAGAGTTCCCCAGTTGTTCCGCGACTACCCATGGGCTCCATTACGTTCGGGTTCCGCACTGGTTCGAGAACGTGGAACTACCATACGGGGCCCTTGTGGAACTTCCTGCGGTCCAGTGTCACTTCACGGAACTTCTTCGTTCGTCGGACGCGTTCGCTTGGTACGTGTTTCGGACGGAATGGGCTACCAACTGTGCGGTGTACCTGCTTGAGTTCGCCCGTCGGGAAAGTTACCTGTGCCTCTTCTCTCGGCCCCTGCATACGTGGATCCAGCGCGTCGGTACCCGTACCATCTGTCAGGGTCCCGGTGGCGTGGATGAGGCCGCCGTGCGGGACCTGGACGCCCTTCTGACCCTTAGTGACCAAGTGATTTCCGTCGCGGGGCTCCGTGCGCGACTCCTCGCTTCCGGGAAACGTCGCAAGGATCGCGGTTCCTTCGTTCGGGTTCGGTTCGAGAGTCGGGACGGGGTATGGGCGGCCCTGGTAGACGAGGACCTGGCCCCACTGGACCTACCGTACTCATCGGACGTGCTGGAAGGGCGTGAGATCCTCGGGGCCCAGGACCAGAACGCTGATCAGTCGGACGAGGTGGTTCCCGCAGGTCTCTCTGGGTTTCCGGGCGCTCGGTCATCGGGGTCAGCTGGTCATCGTTCCAACCCTCCCGGGGGTCGTACCGTGTACGTGGCTAACCTTCTGGACCATGGGGACGTGCCCGACGCGGAAATTATGAACCTGGAGGGAAACCTGACTACCACGGCGGTTCTTGGGCTACGCAGCTTCTTGGGGGGTCCTGCGGACGTCCTTGCGAACGCTCTTGTCGGGCCCCTGTTGTCGCCTTCCCTTCACGCGACGGTTAACCTTGGGGCCCGTGTAGCCGAGTGGACCCGTGCTCAAGGGGGCTCCAGTAACCCAGACTACAGAGGGCTACTGAACCTGGTTGACCGTAACGGGATCCGTGGGGACCTTGGTACCGAGTTGGGTAACGCCGAGGCGGCCGCGCGACGTGCCTGGACGGGGACCCAGGAAGGTTCTCGTGTCCGTGGTCGAGACGACATGGACGAGGAAGAGTCTTCTCGGCCCGACAGTCGTTTCCGTAGGTACTAGGTTAGCAAGAATATGAGGGTTCTGTGTGCGTGTTCCATGTGTTGACCCTACGTCTTGTTGCTTGGAGAGTCATAAAGTTTCCACTGCTTCTTGTCATCCTCTTGGTAGTCCTGCTCCCTTCCAGGTAATCACCTTCTCTTGTAATCCCTGGATGGGAGGTGAGAGTAATGGGGAAAAGGGGGAAAGAGCCAACCCAAGGTTAGCCAGAAACAGATTTCCAAGTAGCCCTCCTATCAAAGGAAAACAATCTTTGCAGGAACTAAGTGTTGCCCTTGGTGTCCCGAGTCGAACCACCAACCTGCCCACCTACTCGGGTGTCTCAACCAGCACTTGTGCTTGGGGAACTGGCTGACCAGGTCAAGGGTGCGTGGCCCAGGGATAGCAACGGGGACACATGTCTGCACCCGGTTCAAGGTTCCAGGGCCACACAGCATAGATAGCCTTGAACGGTTCCAGTAGTACGATGGCCTCCTCCTCCCGCAGTGGAGGTTCGGTCCCAACGCGTTCACAGTACTGGATAACCTTGGCCCTGTCGAACTTGTGGTAAGGTTCCCAGGTATCCTCGGACTGGGCGTAACCCCACCAGCGTACCAAGAGCCATAGGTTCCCTTCCTGGTCCCTGTCGTGCCCCAAAAGCCGTTCCCAAACAAAAGGGGTGCCAGAGTCCTCGTGGTCCAGGGGTACAACCGGTTCTTGCGGACCATGTAACATAGACATGGAGTCCGTCTGGCCAGAGGGTGTGGGTGCACGGGCCCCATGGTCACTACTGACCCGTTCACGGATCCCTCCAACCAGTACCGTAAACGTGTGCCCATCTCGGTCCACGATCCGATAGGGACCCTTGACCGTCTGGTCCAGTTTCTTCCGACTGTCGTCGTTAATATCCACGTACACCCAGTCTCCCACGCGAAGGGTCTCGTTCACAGGCGTAACCCGCTTATCGCAACCCCTCTTGTACCGACGCTGGGCCAGGTCAAGGTTCTTGCGTACCGTGAAGGCTAGGTTCCTGAGGTGGGCCCGTCTCATCTCGCGTACCTGGCGTGCGTTGCCACTGAACTCCTTGGGATACGGGGACCCTGGGAGCCGGTCCAGTGCAAAGGTACGCACGCGTTCAGGGATAACGAACTCAAACGGGGCCACGCCGGTACTCTGTTGTGGCCTTGTGTTGTACGCCACGGTAAGCACGGAAACCAACTCGTCCCACTTGTCCTGATGGTCCTCAATGTACGTACGTAACTGGGCCACGATAGTACGGTTAAAGCGTTCCACTTGTCCCTGGGTCTGCGGATGGTACGTGGTAGACGTTACGTGTTTGATCCCAAGCATACTGCAGACGCCACGGAAGTGCGTGGACGCCAGCTGGGGCCCGTTGTGAGTCAGTAACGTTTCCGGGGGCCCGTAAGAAGCGACCCATGTATCCAAAAAGGCCGAGGCCACCACTTCCGCGTCCTGCCTGCTGATGGGTACCACTCTGGTCGGCTTGGTAAACCTGTCCACGATAACCAAAAGGTACTTGCTTCCGTTCACTGTCTCGGGCAAGGGTCCCAACAGGTCAAGGCATACGTCCTTAAAGGGATCCGTGGCGGGGAACAACTTCAACGGATTGGTACGTCGCCTTCCTTGAACCTTGCCCTTAGAACAAGCGGTACAGTTGGTAACAAAAGCGTGCACGTCGGCCACCATAGTTTCCCAGTAGAACGTTCGTCTCATAGAGGTATACATCTTATTGATCCCTGGGTGTCCCGCGTGGCCTGGTTCATGTTCCAAAGTCAGTACCTCCTGCTGTAGTTCCTTGGGTACCACAATCTGAACGGCTCGGTCCAGAGGAGCCAGTCGTACAAGTAACCCCTCAGGTGTTTCCCCGTACCGCGAGTTAGCGTTACGGTTCATCTCTTCCTGAAGTTCCTTGCAACGCTTATCATTCCCCTGAGCCTTGAGGATCCTGTCAACCGACAACGGTGGGTACCTCTTGTGTATCTTGAAGCTCGGGCGGACCCATCCGGTAACAAAGTTGGCCATGGTTAACAGGGAAGGTATCTCCTCAGGTATAGGTCCTCGGTCGTGTCCCGTAGCTTCTAGCCTTGACATAAAGTCTGCAGCATGGAAGTGTTGACCAGGACGGGACTCAACGGTATAATTGTACTCGGCTAACCGGAGTCGCCAGCGAGCCAAACGTCCATGGGCTCCGTCCATGTGTAACATCCACTTCAAAGCGGTGTGGTCAGTACGTACAACGAAGCGTGTCCCCTCTAGGTACGGTCGTAACAAAAAGAGAGCCCAGACAACAGCGAGGCACTCGCGTTCCGTGGTACTATAGTTCCGTTCCGCTTGTGTCAGGACCCTGCTCCAGTAACCCACGGGCTTGTACGCCCCGTCCTTTTGTTCCTGTAGCAAAACGCAACCAATCTGGGCAGCGCTCGCATCGGTATCCACAATAAACTGGCCCGAGCGTCGCGGAAGCGCCAGGATCGGTGTGTGGGTCAGACGGTACTTCAGTTCCTCAAACGAGTCCGTCTGAGCCGGAGTAAAAGGAGGCAGAGGGTCGGGTACCTTGGTACTTGTCATAACCAACAGAGGGCGCGCAACCTGAGCATAGTCCTTAACAAAGCGACGGTAAACGTTACACATTCCCAGGAAACTGCGTAGGTCCTTCTTGGTTCTCGGTGTCTTGGCTTCCCGTAGCCCGACCAGGTTCTTCTCGTTCACGCGGAGCTGGCCCTTGCCGACGATATGGCCAAGGTACTCAACCTCGTCATGGAACAAAAAGCACTTGCTGGCCTTCAGGGAAACACCGGCCTTAGCGAGTAGCCCAAAGATCTCTTTCAGGTGTTCCAGGTGTTCCGTAGGGTTCTTCGAGAAAACAATAATGTCGTCCAGGTACACGAGGTACGTCTTCCACTTAACCCAGGACAGGATCTTATCGATGGCCCGTTGAAACGTAGCCGGAGCGTTCGTAAGACCAAAGGGGAGCCTGATGTACCGGAAGGTTCCTTCGTGACACGTGAACGTCGTCTTATCCTGGTCCTCGGCAGCAACAGGGATCTGCCAGTAACCACAGTTCGCGTCCAACATCGAAAGTACGGTTGCCTCTCCCAGAAAGTCGATACAGTCGTCCATCCTCGGTAACGGGTACGTGTCCTTAACCGTCGCATCGTTCAGTCTGCGGTAGTCAACACAGAACCGCGGGGTACCATCGGGCTTGGGGATCAAGACGACCGGGAACGACCACTCAGCCTGAGACGGTTCAATGACCCCGAGCTTGGTCTGCTTTTCCTCTTGTTCCTTGATCAGGTCCCGATGATGGAGCCCGGTACGGTACGGTTGGGAACGAATAGGCTTGGCCCCGTCGTGCAAAATGATCCGGTGGGGTGTTATGTCAATACGTCTCAGTTGTCCGTTCCACAGACCCTTGTAGCGCTCCAAAAGTTCACGTACAGCCTGGTGAAGTTCAGGCGGGATCAGCTCGTATGCCACCTTGGGCATCTTGACCGGGGTTCCGTCTGACGTCTTGCCCTTTGTATCCGGCTCGGGTACCGTGGTTCCATCGGATCCCTCAGGGGTCTCGCCCTCCGGTGACGACGCTTGAGCCGACGTGTTCCCTTGCTCTGTTCCCAGCGTAACAGTAGGGTCGGCCCCCTCACTAGGGGCCGGCAAGTTACCAGTGGGGACCTCGAGCACGGGTCCGTCGTACGGGATAGCGAGGCCTACGGCGAAGTTCTTGGGCAAGTTGACCGCCCGGTTCGAGATGTTCATGATGTGGATCCGGAAGTCCCGCCGGGTGCGTACGTTAACCAGGGCGTTATGCAGACGGAGCCCTTTCTTAGACATCTTGTGCGGTCGTTCATATAGTAAACAACGTCCATTCGTTCCGCACTTGACGTAGACCGCTTGGAGGGATCGGGGTGCCAAATTTACACCCTTGGAGAGGTACAGGGCAGAAGGATCTTGGCGTACGGGGTTACCCTTCACAGGAAAAGCGTTCTAGGTCTTTCCGTCCCATGTTCTCTTGGCGTAGGTTAGGAAACCCAGGTTCCAATGCACAGACTCTGTTCCAGGGTATATCGCCTTTACGTGTTCCTTCTGAAAGTCCATCCCGAGGATCAATGGTACCGAGAGGGCCCTGACCACGAGGAACTCGAACTCCATCGGCTTCCCGTTCACGATCACCGATAGTTCCTTGATCCCACGGGCCCGTAACAACTGACCCGAGGCAACACACACATGCGTCGACTTGGGGGCCCTTGACGCCAGTCGTCGCCACCCTTCAGGGAGGACATCCTCACGTACCACGCTTGGCCCTGCACCAGTGTCCAGAATAGCCGTAGTGTCCTTCGGTTCCTCCTTGTCCAATCGAACCAAAGCATTCAAAGCAAAGTTTCTCTTACGCAGTACAAGCAAGGTACCCTTGAACCCATAGGGCTTCTTCATCCCCATCCGACGTCGGAGCCCAGACTCGGATCGTCGTGCCAGAGAGGGCAAACAGGAACAAGGGGTTTTCAAAGTAATAGGAGACTCAGAACGTACAGGTATAACGGGGCCCTGAAAGATCTTGGAGAACCCCAACGCAGTTGCAAACGAGCAGGTACTACCCCGACGATGGGGAGGGGACCGTTTCGATCCGCTTCCCGTTACTCTTTTCCCGAGGGTCCCGGCTCCTGGGAACCGTCGTTCACTTGGTACCCTTGGTCCGCCTCGTCATCCGAGAGGTTGATCCCCTCACAAAGGGCCTGAACCATAGCAACCCGGATCTGACGATGGAACTGGCGGTCCGCGTTCGGCTTTACATCGGTACTCTGACTCCGTCCACGAGTGGCCGCAAGGAACGAGTCCCGGGCCTGGAGAACCGCCTTCCGTTGGACCTCAGACAACATGGAACATTGATGGGCCATGTGACCCGGTTCCCAACAAAGGTAACAACGGTACGGGCGTCGGCTGTCCATGGTACGTACTCCCACGAACTGGGGCGTGGGTCCCTTGAACCCAAACACTTGACTCGACCCGTTCTTCTCAGTTTCCTTCTCGAAGGGGCCCTTAAGGATCGTAGAGGGGCCCATAGGATTAGCAGCCATCAACGGGGACGAGTCCAACGAACGACTGGGCCTCGATTCAATGGGTCTGCGGACGGTTCCAGAGGGGCCAGCCTTGGTCACAGAGGACCCTCGGGCCATCTTGATAACCTCGGTAGCCGCTTTGTTCTTGCCCGCAGTAAACGTTACCAGCTGCTGGTACGTACGGTCAGGGATATTGTAGACAAATGCGTCCGTACGTAGGTACTCAGGGAGCCCTTGAATCAGCTGCTGTTTCATGGTACCTTCGGTGTGGATGTTCCCACATAGCTCCGTCAGACCCCGTAAGCGTACCGCAAAGGCCTCGATCCCCTCATCTGGTTCCTTGGCGGCCCGACTGAACTTATCCTGCGCCAGTGCCAACGCATGGGGTTCAGCGTACGTTTCAAGGAACCAGTTAACATCCTCGGGGTAACTCGTGATCGAAGCGCCACCTGACGCGCTTCAGGAGTCCGGAAGGGCCCGAGTGTACCGCAGTTCCGCGTCCCCAGACAGAAAATGAGGGATCGCGTACAGGGCCATGCCCTCGGAAACCTCATTATCGTTACATGCCTTAACCAGTTTGCGGAGCCACGTGAACACCTTGAGGGCCTCTTTCCCAGAGAAATTATGGGACCCAGCAAAAGAGTGTTTCATGTTACGAGCAACCCGTCCCATCTTACGTGCTTCTCGCGTTCCATAGGTCGATTTCTTGTTCCGTAGGCGATACGTACGATAGTCCAGGACCCGAGCAAAACGATCGTCGGGACACTTGATTACCTCGGGCTCGGTTCGTGGGCTCCGAATGGGATCCAGGTCCTCCTCGTCGAAGACGGATGAAAATGTGGTACCAGAGGAAGAAGAGGAAGAGGAGCCACTCGAATGATGACGACGCCGGTGACGGCGGGAACGAGAACGATCGGAACGACTGGTATCACGGGACCCACCCTGGCCAGCAGGACTCTGGCTCAGGGCCTGGGAAACAGTAGCCATAATCTCATCTCGAAACGTTTCCAGTGTGGACACAGTATCCGGGGACCCAGCAACAGTAGCCGAAGGTGGAACTCGGGTCCCCGACTCGGAACCCGCGTTCCCACGTAAGTCCTGACCCATTGTAACCCGGATCCCACACGGGGGCGCTGTCCCCCGACGAGGAATCCCTGTCGACCCGCCTCCGCCACGGTTCGACGGACCCAAGGGACCGCCGCGGCCACGGCCAGCGGGAGTAACCATCGAAACGTCCGACGGCGCACCACGGCCCCGACCGCCCGAAGGGACAGGGTCCGTCATGTTGGCCGTGCGGCACTCGACCTGAACCAAACGATCTCGTTACCAGAAACGGGAACCAAGGAACCAAACGCCACAGAGAAAGAAGAGGGCTGTCCCGATACGGGAGAAGAGTAAAGCCCTCCCCTGCTGCTCCACCATAAATGTAGCGTAATGGGACCCAGATTCCCGGACCCAGAAACCACAACCACACACACAGAGACCACAGTCCGAAGCCCAGGAAGGAACAGGTAAGAGCCCTTGCTGATCCACTCGCCCGCCACGATACGAGGCAAGGGTAAACAGGACAAAAGCCCGAGGGAGAAGGAGCCCAAAGTACTGTTGACATTACAAGATGGCCCCGGGGAAAACCCCGGAGCACCCCTCAAGAACCTCCCCCCCTGGCCCCTCCAGGGGCCCAGAGCGAGGCCCCCAGAGGGCGCCCCCAGCGGGCCAAGTGCCAGCAAGGCACCGGCCGCTCACCGGGCCAACACACAAAAAGCAAGCGAAATCCCCCGACACACAAATGTCAATCCCCGAAAAAAACCCAGTGGGAAAAAGGGGAAAGACACGAAATCACGCAAGGAAAACAAATGCGAAAAATCAAACAAATAACCCGACGGTCAGTATGCCCCAACCCGGCAAGTCCACCGCTCCGGGTGACCAATCAGGGCACCAGGCGTGTCGCCACTGCCCCGGGCCACCGATGCAGGGATCCTTGGCGAGCGCGTGGTTCCACGTAACGCTGCCAGCCGGGTCCCAAGTCAGTCTCCCGGGTTCCAACGGTCACAGAAGCTCAGAACGCCACAGTGAGCGCTGGAAGGAAGTAACTGTTGATGGTAGTAAGGTTGGAACTCATGTGACGATGGCAATAAGGTTACCTGCTGTTTTCAGCCGTATGTGCCTTTACTCGATGGACCCCCCCCCCCCCTCGTACTGGTAGCCGCCGTCACGCCCCCCCAGTCGGCACCCCGTCCGCCCGCGGCTGCCCCTGCCCGCTGCCCCCTGCTTCCCCCCTGACCGCGGCTGCCCTCCTGCCGGCGGTCAGCCCCCTCCTGCTGGCGGTCAGCCCCCTCTTGCTGGCGGTCACCCCCCTACAGGCGGTTACACCCCCCCTGGCGGCGGACACCCACATGCCATAGGTCACCCCGCTCCTGGCGGCCACTCCCCTCCTGGCGGCCGCCACTATCCTGTCGGCGGTCACCCCCCTCCTGGTGGGTACCCACCTCCTGGCGGTCACCCCCCTCGTGGCGGCGGTGACCACCACCCTTGCGACGTTCCCCCCCCCCCTCGTGGCGGCGGTCACCCCCCTCCCGGCGGGCACCCCCCTGACGGCGACTTCCCCCATCGTCGCGGCGGTCACCGCGTTCCAAGCAGCCACTCCTCTTCTGGCCTTCATTCTCCTTCTGGCGGTCAAAAATAATTCGCATCGGAGACCAAGCCACCGCGTACTGGGCACTGGCGAACCACTGCCCGGGTGATGTGTGTCCTGTGGGCTGTTTGAGGGGCAGTGAGTGCAAGTCCCGTGGCGTGGTGGCAGGAGGGAGCGGGGGGGGGCAGTACGACCTTGTGCCCGGGGAAAAGGCCCACGCCGTGCTTGAGGCAGCGTCACGCAGCGCCTCAACAAGCGTGTTGCTCACAACGGCACGTGAAAGCCGTCACCTGTGCAGGGGCAGAGCAGTCGTCAGCCCTGTTCAGGCACTCTGACTGGGCCGAGGGGCTCATGGCTCGTCGGTTCGAGGGGGGCGCGTGGGGGTGCAGACGGCGAGGAAGGTTGGAACGGCGAGGGGGGCAGAGCCGACGACGTGGGTGGGGAGAAGGAGGCAGCTGCGAACGGAGGGGCTTTTGGGCATGATTGTCGAGATGCGGAAAACTCAGTGGCAAGGGATGTAGCGGGGCGGAGGAGGACAGCAGGGACAAGGCCGAGGATTCGGCGGCGGCGACGGTGGGGGCAGAGCGGAAGGGACGGCGGGGTTTTCTTCGGGCGGCGTCAGCGCCCGGGGTGACAGTCCTTTTCCCACGGCCGCGCCCTCCCCCTGCTCTGGTACCCGCTTTCCACCGCTGCGCAGAACGTCCCTTGCAGTGTCTCCCCCCCCCCCCCCCCCCCCCCCCCCCCTTCCTCCTCCTCCTTTTCCCCGCGCCCACTTCTGCGATGGCGACCAGGGCAGGCGGGGGCGAGCGGTCGAGTATCAGCGTCACGACCTCCCATGCCCACTCTTGGCAGGGGCATCGTGCGCCACCCCCCCAGCGGCCTCGGCGGCGCAGCGGTGGACGACGGCGAGGGCGGCAAACAAATACGCTACGGCGATACTCCTCTGGGCCGTCGTGTGGCGAGGCCCAATGGAGCGCTCCATTCGGATGGTGCCGGCCGGGGCGCCCAGGCTCCCCTCCCTAGCCAGTAGGCGCCAACAGCAGCGCCGTGCATGTGAAGCGACGGGAAGGGGGGCGCTCGCGCCGCCACCGCGTCCTCGCCGGTTGTTGTCGCGCCCTCTTCCGCATTCGCGTCGAAGTTGTCGGCCGCCGCCGCCTCAGCCGTCCCCACCCCGCAGTGGACCCCTTCAGCGTTGTGGCCAGGTTCCGCAACGCACGCACGCCACTGACGCGCACCTCAACCGTGGCGGTACGGACAGCGTTGGCCGGCACAGAGAGGGCGGCGGCGGCCACGGACGGCAGCTCCCCTGTGTCGCGGCCGCTGTTGACCAGGGTGGACAGCATCGCCCACAGCTGCGCCGTGCAAATGCGCGCGTTTTCGGTATCCATGTCCCGCCCCGCGGCTGCTGCCGCTTCCGCATGGGCGGCCAGCCGCCCGTAGCGGCCGCCAACGGTCGGCAAATAGCCCAGCCGTGACCACCACACGCCGTCGCACAGCATCGGAAGGACCCTCTTGTGGTGGACGAGTAGCCGCGACGAGTCCCGTCCGACGGGGACGACGTCGAGGAACACTGGCGAGGCACAGCCGCGCGCGAGCGCCGAACACACCCCCTCCACCAGCGGCCCCGTCGCGCAGTCCTTGCACGCCACCGGGCGCAGCTGTCTTAACTCTGCAAGTATGCATTCATACTGTTGTCAGCAAAGAGCTGTGGGACTGAGAATGGCCGTCGTAAAGACCTGTAGGCGAGTAGACCACCCTCACGGTACATCACCTGGGAAATGGTGGGGAGGCATCGGGCAAAGCAGGGCAGGGGATCTGCGGTCGCGAGGGGTGGGCGCGACTCAGGGGGGGGGGGGGGGGGGGGGGGGCGACGCGTCAACAGCGGCACCAGCACGCCTGGAAAAACCGCACCGGCGGTGCGGGCGGGCGCCCCCCTCCCCAAAGGGAGGAGGCCGCGCGCACGGTAGGATGGGCGCATTGCCACACCGCGCGGAATCCCCGCTCGCGGGCGCATGCGGGGAGCCGTCCACGGCAAAGTCTTTCACGGACCCGACTGGCCGGATCCCCACCCGGCCGGGTCGCCGCATATCCATTATGCGTGCACCGGCCACCCGGGACGTGGCAGTCAGTGGTGGCGACGGACGTGGCAGTCGGTGGTGGCGACGGTAGTTGTATCAATTAACATTACAGCAGTCCTTTCTTCAATGATTGTCAAGTCTCGTTACTGCAGGACGGATCGTGAGGGGAGGGCGTGGGGGGGTGGGCGTGGGGGTAGCTAGCTATTCCCGTCAACACGAACAACACGAGCAACACGAGCACCACGTGCGACACGTGCAGCGCCGGCGCGGGCCCCTCAAATTGGACTTGAAATCACTCCAAGTCCCGAGTCCATATTGGACCATATTAGACCAAGCCTGGCCGTCAGAGCACAGCCACCGGCCAGAGCCGCGTCACGCACGAGTGTCAGCGCCGTTTTTCTCGTACTCGCCCGGACCCGGCCCTCCCCCCGCCACCCTCCTCACGCACCCACCGACGCCCCGCCTTGCCCCCCGTCACCCTCCTCGCCGCCGACGACTTTTCCTGGCAACCGGACGGCAGCCCCACGTGCGACAAGCTGTCAAGAGCAGTAGCCCCCCGGAGAACGTTGCCGTCATGCCGGGGCATGCGGCGCACAGCCTTCATGGTGGGGCAGCTCACTGTGCTGTCGAGGTCTTTGTAGACTACTTGCGCTTTTTTGGCTTGCTCACGGGTGCCCCCGGCGCCGCCGCCTCCCGTATCAGCGAGGTCGCCGCGGCAATGTGTCACGGCGGAATGGCCCTAGCAGCAGTGGCCTTGGCTGTCCAGTGGGAAAACTCGTACTGTGTCGCTGCCCGTGCGAGTGTCGGGCACCCTCCGGCTCGGGAGCGGCCGGTGGCCTGCGAGCACGTTCCCACGGCCTTGCTCATTGCGTGTCGTGCTGTCTGTCTGCGGCTGCAGAGTTGTGGCCTGGCAGCGGACACGGCGGAAGCCGACCAAGAGCGGGTGCGGCTGATCTACTCTCTGATGGCGTTCAACGAGGCCGAAGGGCTGTCCGTCGCGCTGGCCGAGCTGGCCCTCCGCGCGGTGTGGCAGGACGCCCACCCCACCGTGCGCGCTGCCTCGCTCGCTTCCGTCGCAGATGCTGCGTACATGCGGCGCTGCGTGGACGCGACAATGGCTCCCACACGCACGGGCGCGGGTGCACGGCCGTCGGCTGTTTGTACTCCGGCTGACCTAGCCGTTGCCAGTAAGTATCCGGACATGCACCTCCTCTTTGGAGCTGGCACCACCGCGACAGCGGCCGCTGCCACGGGAGTGGCTACAGGGCAGCACGTCGAGGAGGCGGCGGTCCCGGAAGCCACCCCGCCGTCCCGTCGCCGGAGTCTGCGCCTGGCCATGCGCAACACACGGGGGCGATAGTAGAAGAGAGGGTCGAGAAGACCTCTGGGGGGGGATGGCGGGGGGGGGCGATTTCCCATGTCCTACCACTCAGAGCTGCTTTTTCGAGTGTGGAACGCCTCTGTGCCAACACGTGACAACGTTTTCTGTACATGGTGAAGGATGTGGGCGGGTAGGAGGCGTGTCTTGTCTTGGGTCTTGGGTAGATCATTTCCATGCTACTAGACGCCGTTTTCTCTTGGTCAGTTCCTAGGCCGACCGCGCGTCGGCGTTGTGCAGCGTGCCCCCGGCCCACCACCCGGCCCACGACCTTTATAAAAGACCGTATCGGCCGCGCCCCCTACTCACCAATGCGCGGGGAGGGCCGGAAGACACGTACTTTTCACCTTCTTGTCCTCGCGCAGCTACGCGAGCTGCCGCGCCGCACAGGGCGACGCCGTAGACACGTCGGCCTACGCGCACGTGCCCGTGGTGACCCGATTGGCCGTCACTGCCCTCGTGCGCTTTGGCGTGGGAGCTCTTCACGGGCCGAGGGCGTCTGGGGTGCACCGTGTGCGCACCACCCATGGACTACAGACGAGAGGCCGGGGACCCCGACGAGGCCATGGCGTACAGCAGCCGACACGCGATGAAAAACGATTTGTACAAGAACCACCCACAGAATCCCCGCGGCCATCCGGCACTCGTCGTGCGGACAAACCACCCACACAACGCCGGCTCCGTGGACCACCTACGGAGAGAGGTTCGAAAAATAATCCCCCTCGGGATACCCACTCGCACTGAACAAGCCTGTGGGGGGGTCCAGTGCCGACGCGGGCGGGTCCCCACTGTCTCCCATAGGGGCCTTGGCAGCGTCCACACAGTGTCGCATTGCAGAGACGTCCGCTGCAAACGCTGGTGCCACATGTGCCACCGGCGGGTGCGCGTCTTGCCACACCGCCCGGAGGGAGAGCTCTGCAACCGCAACGGCGAGTCCGTCGGCCTCGTTGAGTGCCACCACAGAAGAGATCAGCCGCAGGGGCTCTTCGTCGGCGGCCGCCCTTCGGGGTGTCAGGCCCGATCCCTTCAGGCAGCCACAAGCGGCCCTACAGGTAATGAGCATGGCAGTCGGTACAAACTGGGCGGCCACAGGCTCTGGCCGCGCCGCCTGCCGGGGGTTGTTGAGACGGCCAGGAACGGAGTACGTGTTGTCCCATTCAAGCGCAATAAAGATCGCCGCCGCAGCCATTCCGCTGCGGCTCCTCCCTGCCGTGAGGTCGTTGACGCGGGAGGACGCGGCGCCGGGGGCGCCCGTCAGCAGTTCAAAAGCCCGCAGGACGAGCACGAAAGACTCCACGGCCCCGTGCAAAGCGCCGCCATTGGCGGTTTGCATGGACCGACGCGGCATGGTCACGACCAGAACCGCCCGCCCGCCGCGCAGGGACAGTGCACGCAGGGAAGGGTACGAGGGACAGGGGACAAGGCTACAATGCCAAGAGGGATAGTCCAGCAGGATGATCGCGTCCGTCGTCTCGCCTTGCACCCTGTTGGCACTCCAGTCGCCGGTCGACTCTTTCGCCAAGAATTCATCCATTCAGAGCCACGTCAGAGTTTGTATTCCCACTGACTGAATAGAGCACCGGACTGGCAGTCGCCCCACCAATCCCAGCCGCAGTCTCCTTGGCCCAATTTTCCACAGAGGGTGCTTGTAGCCTGACCGCGGACGACTACTTGCTGCACCATTCTACATGGCCGTCCCGCGCTCGCCCTGTTGCCGGCTATGTATACGCTGTACAGTCAATATCCACTTGTATGGCACCCTTGCGCACTTTGTTGTCCCCCCTCCCATGCAAGACATTTGGAGGCTGCGTCCTGCCATTGACGACTGGGCCGCGGCCGCCTTGGCCGCCGCCTCCGTTCCATACACCCCCCTTTCTCTCCCTCCATCCCCAGCACCCTTTTATTTTTTTTTTTTGTGCTGCGTAGGCGGGGGGGGGGGGGGGGGGGGGAGTTGCGCTGGGGGTGCGCCCGCACCCGCCCCACTTCGAACGCCCCCCCCACTCCCGCCCCCCCCTCCTCCAGTGTGGCGCCCCCTGCTGCTGTCCAGTCTCGACCGCGCGCTGTTGCTCCGTCATACCCCGCTCCGTCCCCGTGCAGGTGCCACGGCAGGGGACGCCGTGGCCGACTCTTCGCGCGCGCCAGCCTCCTCTCGCCCCGCATTGCGTCGCGACTACCATCAGCAGCCGCCCGTGTGCTCTGCCAGTTATGCCCGAGCGCCGTGCTGAGGGCAGCGGGTTCCGTGGCGGTGGGTGGCTACCCGCCGCCCCACGAGGCACCCTATGCAGTACACACCCCGCCAGATGGCTACTCAGCGTGATTGGCTACTCAATGGTGGTGGCGGTGGAGGCGAAGGCCGTGGAGGCCGCGGCGACGCTGGTGCCGTCGCGGGCGTCACCTTTGCGACACCGAGCGGGGCCGGCGCGTTGGGGAAGAGCACGCTCGACTCCTTTGAATTCTGAGTAGGAAGAAGGGAGAGGGGACGGCGCGGGGGGGGGGGGGGGGGGGGGGGGGGGGGGGGGGTGGGACGTGGCCCCACTGCTCCCCCGCGGGTCAGCGCTTGGCATGGTGGCCACGGCCTTCCAGCCCCTATCCACCAGGTACGGTCGCGGACCTGCTACGTTAACCACGCGCCCCGAAAAAGCCAGTGGCGGCAGCCGCCCAGTCTTTCTCGTTTCTTGGCGATGTACTGGCGCGTGGCCGGGCACATAGCGCCTCCGTACCGCTGCACGATCACAGCTGTGGCGGGGGCTGGCGGGTGCCCCTGCCGGCGGCGCTGTCCCTGGCGTGGCTCCTCTCTCCCGTAGCAATGCCGGTGACGGGGTATGCCACCTCCGTCCCCGCGCGGCAGTGTGCGGCGATGGATCGGGGTGGCAGAGGCGTCCACCCGCCCTGTGTGCCAGGTGTCCACTTTGGCGCCTTTGCTCTTTAGAGAGAGGGGCGGTTCTCCCGACACCTTCCCTACCGCGTCGCCCTTTTTCCCTCGCGCATGGCGCCTGTGCCTGTCCTGCCACCCCTTGCCCGCATTGCGGCCGCGCGGCCGCTTGCGGAGTCGCCCACGGCAAAGTCTTTCGCGGGCGGGGCTGGCCGGATCCCGCCCGTGCCGGATCGCCGCATATGCATTATGCGTGCACCGGCCGCCCGGGACGTGGCAGTCAGTGGTGGCGACAAAACTTATATCAATTAGATTTTCGGCAATCCTTCTTTCAATAATAGTTCCACTGATAGTTTAGTCGCGCGACCGTAAGACGGTTCGGCCCCCGGGGTGGGGGGGCCGGCGGGGGGGGGCAACCCCGTCAACACAAACAGCACGAGCAACTCGAGCAGCGCGAGCAACACGTGCAGCGCCAGGGAGGGCCTCTGGAATTGGTCCAATCTGGACTTTAAAGTACCGTGCACTGCACGGCGTTTAAGTGTTGTTGTCACTACACAGGCACAGGCCTGAGCCGCGTCACGCGTGACTGTCAGTGTGACGGTCGGCGCGCTGTTTTTTCCGCACTCGCCCAGACCCCCCCGGACCCCCCGCGCCACGCTCCACACCCACCACCACCCACCCACCGACACTCCGCCTGGCCCCCCTTCCCCCACCCCCCTCCTCGCCCGACCGGGCGTTGTTGACGCCCACCCCCCGCTCAGGCCACCCGACCCGATCATCGTTTGCCGCCCATTCCAGTTATGCTGCCGCGGACGTCCGTCATGGACAGATCGGTTCGCGCTTTTCCCCGCCCCGCCAGCGTGGCCGATCCGTGCCCCTCCGACTTGACAGACGACGACCATGACGTGCGGGCGAGCGCCGTCCACGTTGGCGATATGATCGTGGACGACAGCGGAGCGTCGCTCGCGGAACGCGGGCGCACTGACGCGCAGGGTGCTGAAGCGGTGGTGGTGGAGAACGGGGTCAAAGCGACACCGTCGGCGGGTGCCGACGGGGCCGCCACCACACGGGTACCCCATCACCTGGCGCGCTCGTCGCTGGTGCTCCAAGACGTTACGCTGCGGACGTTGCCGATCACCACTCACGTGGATGCCGCCGCCAGGCAGCCCGCCGACCCAGCCTACCACGACCAGTTTCACCAGCCGGGCTACTGTTGGCATCCGCGCTCCGTGCGCGTGGTGCTTGACATGGACGCCGCCACCACATGCAGCAGCGTCGTGTGGGGGCCGTACGGTATCGCCCCTTGTCGTCGTGGGCCTCTGCCTGCCACGGCAAGTGCACGTGTACTTTCGGAGGTGGCTCCCCGCCGTCGGCATGTGGGGCGTGGACACCCCATCGACGCAGCACGCGACGGCGACGGAGACAGCCGCCGCGAGCAGCCCTGGATGGTGGTCAATGGGTACCGCCGCTTCTTTGCACTCCTGTTAGTGCTCTGATACACAGGCGTGCTGCATTTGCCGCCAACGAGTGCGAAGAATGACGGATTTCTCGTTGTAGCGTTTGTCAATCGCGGGTTTAGTTTGCGTGTGTATTCGAGAGATACGGGGTTGAGGAGGGCCACCGAGCCGTGCCGTCCTCTCAATCGCGGGTTTTGTTTGCGTGTGTGTACGAAAGATACGGGGTTGAGGAGGGCCACCGAGCCGTGCGGTCCTCGACGGCGATCCTTTTGCCTCCCCACTCACGTGCCTTGCCCCGTCTCACCGGCGCATACCCGTGCAGGAGCCCGGCCCACGCGACGACTTTCATACCCCGCGCCAGTCCTCGCACCCAAAACCGCCCCATGCCTCCCCCCCGTCCCCGACCCCCCCCCCCGCGCCTCCACCGCCGCCTCCCGCAGAAGCTCGGTAAAGTTTCCGGTCGTGCAGGCGCAGGCCCCCAGGGACAGCCCTGACGCGGAGGAGTGGAAAAAGGACACCACCTTCCGAGACAGCGTGGCGCCCACCGCCCTGGGCAGACGCTCTACCCGGCGGCGAACGTTGTCCAGCATGGCCGCCCGGTTGAAGGCGGTACCTAACAAACAGCCAGTCAGCCAGTCCCCCCGCCCCCTCTCTCCGCGACACACGCACGCTCGCACGCTCGCTTGCTCGCTTGCTCGGTCGCTCCCCCGCACGCCCGCACACACGCCCGCAAGCACGCGCACGCGGCGGCGAGCCGTGACGGTCCCGGGCTTGCTGCCACCATCGCCGCCAGCACCAGCACCACCAACCCCCCCTCCCTCTGGCCTGTAGCTGCTCCCCAGCCATGCACAGGCCCTCGCAAGCCGCGCGGAAGGAGGCGCGGGGCGGGGGGGAGGCTGGCGGCGAGTCGGAGGGAACCAGGTGCGGCGTTGGCCGCCCCGCCACCCCCCCTCTCCCCTTCCCCCCACGGGCGACACGGTCCAGCAGGATGAGGCCGCCGCCCTGCGCGGGCTCGTCTGCGACAGCAGAGGCTCGCCCGCCAGCCCGGCGGGACACAGCGCGGCTGGCCGCCTCGGTGGCTGCCGGGTTGGACGCCGCGCCCTCCCCCCCACCGCAGGTGCCCGAGATGATTGTGGCCAGCTCCTTGCCCACCACCACCCTCGCAGCTCTGCCGAGATCCTCCTGCTGCCGTCGCTCCTGCCGCTGCCGCTGCCGCCACGGCGCCAAAGCCAATGCCGTGCGCACGGCGGCGGGGTATTGCGGCGGGGCGCCGCGCCCTCGTGGTCACCCGCGCGGCATGATGAGCCCCCCCGCGGCGGACAACGCGGCCAAGGCGGCCGGTGGCAGGGGCGTTGGGGGCGGCGGCGGCTCGTTGGCGTCTGCGTCGGCCGCGGCATCCGTCTCCCTTGGTGGCGGCAGAGGCAGAGGCGGGGGCGGTGGCGGCGGCGGGGGCGGTGGTGGCGGGAACCCCCCGCCCTCAATTATGTCCACTGCGCCGCGACGGCGACGCCGCTGTGGTACACTGGCACGGATGAGCCGCGCTCCCTGTGCAACGCGTGTGAGGTGCGGCTGCACAAGGGGACGCTCGCGCTCAGGCGGGTGCCGCCGCCCGGGTGGGGCTCCCGCTACACGACCGTCCGCGGGCCGGGCGCGAGACTCTCGCCGCCGCCGCCTCTGCCGCGGCGGCCGCCGCGTCGTCATCGGGGGAGGGGAGGTCGGGGAATGGAGGGGACGAGGGGGGGGGGGACGGCGTGGAGGCGGCCCGTCGTCATCATC
Source organism: Pyropia yezoensis (assembly GCA_009829735.1). Classification (NCBI taxonomy): domain Eukaryota; phylum Rhodophyta; class Bangiophyceae; order Bangiales; family Bangiaceae; genus Pyropia; species Pyropia yezoensis. Next base: position 5,363,529 of record CM020620.1, read on the forward strand.
GTCCAGGGGGTGCGGGGGCGGCGGCGGCGGCACGGTCGCTGCGGCTGGCGCGGCGAGCCGCGGCGAGCCGCGGCGAGCAGCTGCTATGCAAAGAGCACCAGGCCGGCACCGAGGCCTTCCGCCGCCGCAGTCAGGTGCCGGAGATGCCCGGGCTTACCAACGAGCACGCGTCCATCCACCTCACTGTGGACGTGCCGTCGGGCGACGCCCGCCTTAAGACCGCCCGGTTTAGGGCTGCTCTCCGCAAGGAAGCCGAGGGGTTGCAGGACCGTGGCGTGGCGCCTTCCGCAAGACTAAGCGGTGTGACCTGCCGCCAGGTGCCAACGTCATCAAGGGCCGCTTCGTCTTCACCCTCAAGGAGTTCAACACCCCCGAGGAGCAGCCCAAGGCACGTTACGTGGCGCAGGGCCAGTCGGACAAGGCCAAGGCCTTCGTAGTGCACAGCTCCTCGACGCTGCGACGACGCTTCACCCGTATCATCCTGTCGACCTCAATCAACAACGACTTCCGCATTTTCTTCCACGATACCACTCAGCCAGGCCTACCTTCAGAGTCAGGAGGGGTTCACGCGGGAAATTTACCTTGACCCGCGCCCAGCCGACCGGGAGCTGTTCGGCCTGGCCGACGACGAGGCACTGCTCCTCATCCTTCCCTTGTACAGCATTTGTGACGCGGGGGACTACTGGGGTGACACAATGTCGACCCACCTCCGTGGCGACTTGGGGATGGTTCCCCTCATCTCCGACCCCGCTATGTTTGCCAAGCGGGCCACCACTGTAATGCTCCAGGGCATGACCGGCGCCTTCGTGGACGACCTGTTCTACGGCGGCGACGAGAGCTTCCAGGAGCTGACCAAGATGACCCTGGCCCGATTCCAGGCCAAGGAGCGCAAATGGGACAACGGTGCCTTTGTCGGCGTCTGGCTGGCGACAGCGGGCAAGCCGACCACGCACTTTACGGCCGGCCAGTCCTGTCCTACAAGCCCCTTGACATGAAGACACTGCGCATCCGCGCGTACGCTGACGCATCCTTCGCCACCAATGCCGACTACTCCTCGCAAATTGGCTGCATCATCTTGCTGTGCGACGCGTTGGGCAACTCCCATGTGCTTGCTTTTATAAAAACTATTGATACCTCCCGTTCAGAAAATGCAATGAGTAGTCATCCTGAGGTTTTTCTGAGGCCTACGAAACTTCTTGATATAGCCAAGGCAAGGACAACATGGCAAACGGCCTTACAAAGGCCCAGTGTCAAGATGCCCTCGAACGCTTCCTGGACACTGGCGTCGACAACACGCCAGTGAAGCAGTGGATCATCCGTGCCCCGCTGGCCTCCACGCCCCGTCCGACCACGGGGCCAGGGGGAGTGTGAGACCGCCCGCACGTGCCTCTGGCCGTCACATCTGTTGGTGTGACGGCCAAGGCGATTTCCTGGCGGGACGAGCCGCAGGATATCTAATTCTTGCCCGCGTAGTCGAACGGGTAGTGGTTCTGGTGGCGCCAGCCTGCCTAGGTTGGTGCCAGTGCACGGTACCGCAGTGCCGTGCTGACATTGGCCCGTCACCGTGCACTGCCCTGTGCGGGGCTGCTGGGAGGGGGACTCCCACGAGTGCGCACGAGAGAGGGGTGGCGGATCCTGTGTGCTTTATGAGTGACTCGACAGACCGCCGCGGGCAGTCGGCCGGCCTTTGGACAGGCCTTATCTCAGAAGTACGCATACATATAGTAGGCTGTTTCACAAATTAGTCGACAGTGCTCGAGCAGTGCTCTCGGTTGCACTGCCGGTCCACAGCCACGTGTACGATGCTACGTGGCGGCGAGCGCTGTGATGATTCGGGGCCCCACGCTGGCCGCGTCATCATCTGGAAACCTCAACCTATGCAATGGCGTGCTATGAGTGGTCCAATTGGGCGAAGTGATTTACGTAACACGGCCAGCGGTTGTTGCGCCGCCCGCCAGCAGCGGCCGGTGATGCGACCGCATGGCCCGCCTGCGTGGCCCCGGGGCGGCCGCACCCTCATGCCCTCAGGGGTGCACACAACGCTGCTCGCTGGGTCTCCGACGCTGTCGGTAGGGCTCCACATGGCCGTGGGATCCGTCGCCCTGGCTACAAGAGCAGCCCCCGCTGACCAGCTCGGATTCGGTCCCGTCTGCACCGCCGACAGCGAGCACGTCTCCGAGATTCTGTACAGCGCATCGTTGCGGCGCTTCCCCGGCAGCCGCGTCTCCTGCACGCGAACCTGTCCCCCTCAATCTCCCACGCGTCGCTGTCCATCCAGACCCTCAGGTTAGCTATCCACTCTCTTTTTTGCGCCGAGCTGCACGGCGAGGGGCTCCTGGTGGTGACCGTCTGCCTGTCGTGAGCTATCCACCCCCTTTTTCGCGCAGTGCTGCACGGCGAGCGGCTGCTGGAGGTGACCGTCTGCGTGCTGTCGTAGCATATATTCATGGTGGGTGTCTGACTTTTTGAGGATATCTTGCCCTTTTTTCTCGCCGTGTGTGTGCATCTATTTGTTCCTTGGATGTGTGTGCGAGTGTGCGTGCGCTTTCATTCTGTGCACCTACGTCTAGTCAGCAACAAATGGAGCAAGACGCATCCGGCCGGAAGGCGGCATCCACTCAGACAAGCCTGCCGCATGGTGGCCATCCTTCAGGGTCAGCCACGGTGTATCGGGCGGATGCAGAGGAGTTCGCTCCGTCCGGGTCGGGCGCAGGTCCCCCTCCATCCCCCCCTGCTCTCCCGGCACCCAACACGACTTGCCGCTTGCCACCGTCAGCCGCTCCAGCCGAGCCGTCTGCGCGAGGTGCATCCCGCCGGCGTCCGGGTAGCACCGCCACCACCAGCTTGACACGTGGCGTGCATCGTGGCAGCGGGGCCAAGCGCTGCCGAAGTGGACGGCCCAAGGACCCCAAGCTCCCCGGCGGGGTTTTTAAGCCCGAGGTTAGGATGACCATCATGGAGTTATGGGTGTCCTTCGTCAATTGCAAGACGATCAAGTCGGGCTCGAGCTTGCAGCTCTCGTTGGCAAACGCCGCCTCCTGGATTAGCGCGCACTCGCAGCTGCAGGAGGAGTGGGGGCGCATCAACCAGCTGGTGGTCAAGCGCATCTTGGAGTCTATTAAGGCGCACATGGACAACAGGGCGATAACGCCGACGGGCATGGGCGCGGCCGAGCTTGCGGTGGAACGCGAGAACAAGGACGAGGCCCAGGCCGCGACTTGGAGAATGCCCTATGAGCAGATGGTGTCGTTGGTGCGCATGGCGACGGCTGTCGTCGGCCACACGGGCAAGACCCTGCGGGCGCCCGTAGTCACGGTCGGGTCGGTGCTTGACAACTCCCCTTCTGAGGCGGCCACGCCCCCGCCGACTACGGCTCACCAGGACCGTGGCGGACCTGTGGACACCACCGCGTCCCCTGCAACGCCACCGCGCGCGGCACCGTCGCTTCCATCTCCGCGGCCGTCTGCTTCTGGTGCCAGCGGCGTGGGCAGTGATGGGGGCGAACCGAGTGGCGCCGAGTCTGGTGCGTCCTGCTCCACCGAGGCGGAGTTATCTGTCGAAAGTGGCCCCCCTAGACAAGCTCCGAAGACGTCCGCCCCCAAGCCGCGCGCAGGGGTGCTACCTCCGGTATTGCAGCCGCGCCCGCTCGTGTCGTCTGCGCCTGCCGGCAGCGGGGCTCCGGTGGCTACTCCGGCAGGCCCATCCCCCAACTCCTTGCGTACGTCATCCAAGCCCGGGGGCGCCAGCGGCCGGACTCGACGGCCGTCGGCGGCGGACCAGGCTGGCGTGGTTGCCCTGGACGGCACAAAAGAGGTGGTCGACTTTATGCGGGGCAACGTTGAGGCAACCAACGCTGCTAAGCGAGAAGAAGCCAGGATTGCCCTGGAGACGGCGCGCATGCAGACCGAGATGGCAGAGCGCCAGGCGGAGAGGCAGTTCAGACTGGACGAGAGGCGCGACCAGCGGGAGGGAGAGATTGCTATGCGTCGCTTGCGGTCGGAGGAGCAACGTGCGGCGGCAGAGACGCAGCAGGCCAACAACGCGGTGACGATCAAGATGTTGGAGGTATTGCAGGCCCTGTACCAGCGCGCGCCATCGCAGGACATCCTGGATCGCATCTGTGCGTTGGGGGGGCAGGGGAGTGGGGGGTCTCTGTGGGCGGGTCGAGGGAGCACCTCCGGTCAGGAGGGAGCTGTGGCTGTGGGGGGTCTGGATGGTGGGATGGGAACGGGTGGAGTTGGTCTGTGACGAGGGTGGGACGCGGTTGGGAGAGGGGGAAGCGGTACAATGTGCTGTTTCCGCGGTGTTTCTTGCTTTCGTACGTCAGGCGCCGCTCGTGTCTTTTTTTGTGCTCGACAGCGCGAGGATGAACAGAAGCTGGGCTGTGTACACGCCCCCTCAACGCACCATACACCAGTGGACAATTAGTGGCGACAAGACAAACCGAGCAGTACTACTCCTTCTCACTCTCGCCTATCAACCTTTGAACTCCCCAGTGGCTCTCATGAAGGCGAGCACATCTTGCTTCACTCGCTTGCGGGTCTCCTCAGCCGTCTGCGACGCAGGGGACACGTCCTCGGTCGAGTCACTCGTGCCGTCGACGACCTCGGCATCGTCGTCACCCACCGAATTACAGATATTGTGTAGGACACAGCACGCAATTATCCAGTCCATCGCCGCCTTGAAGTCCTTCTCCGTCGTGATCTGGCAGCGGAGTCCAAGCAGACTCATCCAACGCCCCTTTAAGATGCCAATGACATGCTCGGCTATGACCCGCAGGCGAGCGAGTTGGAAATTGAAATTCACATTTTCCGTCGTCAGCGCCGCGTTGCCCTTACACGGGCAGACAACCCGCGCCGTTCGATGCATGCCCTTGTCACCGAGGAGATACTCGAGAGGCGCAAAGTGCCGCCCAGGTTGCCGCTGCCACTCCGCATGGCGCTGCACCAACGGGTCCCCAGCCGCGCCCGTAAAACCCAAAGTCACAGACAGAATCGTACGGTCGTGATCGCAGGCCAGCAGCAAGTGCATGCTATAGCGGTCATGCCTGTCCCAAAACGTCCATGGCTGGTAGCTTGGGGCGTATGCCAGAGGGACGGTGGTACCGTCGACTGACCCAATGCAGCCCCGGAAGCCAAAGGTTGACCATGCATAATCCGCGAGCTCCTTGCGGCGCTCAGCGTCAGGCCAGACAATCTGCTTGTCCGCGAGGCGCCTTACGCGGCGTACAAACCTATTAGTGCAGCTCACATCCGCTCCGCAGCTCAGGCCAAACATGTTGGACGCGTACACGACCCCTGTGCACAGAAAAAAAAAAAAAAAAAAAAACCATGGCGTGTCCGACAGAAAAATGGTAAGAGCCTTGCGGCAAAAAACGGAGAGCACAATGGTCACGGGTGTTGCTCATCCAGAAACATGGATAAAAAAACACGTACCTGCAGAGTTGCCATAGTGCCCGAGCCTAAACAGTGCCACTTTGTATTGCACGTCCAGCGGGATCGACGGACGTCGCCGGCGAGGAGGTGTCCCATCGGCGGCCTGGTCCGACAGCAACTGCTTCAGATGCGCGTAGGCTGCGCGGCTCATTCGCATGAATACTCGCCAATGGTGGTCTGGGAGGTCATCGAGCACGCGCCAGCCCCAATCCCTGCTCTTGGGAAGAGGCACCCGACCCATGCGCAGATAGCGATTCTGCAATAGATCGCGGAGTGCCTGTCGAGCACATAAAAACAGCAGGGATGTCGCCGACACACCCGGCACACCGCCCACACCCATGCTGCTCTGCGGCAAAAAGCCACCCACCTCAAGACAGACAAGCGCAGAGAAGAAGCGCACGCGCCGCACAGCGCGCCGAAGGGCAATCTGCCGCAAAGACACTCTGCCCATGGTGCCGTGGTGCACCGGGAGGTGTAGTGGTCAGTGGCAGAAGGGGGTGGTAGGGGGGCGTGTCGTTCATCGGGGGTGGGGTGCGTGCCGGTGGAGAATCGGGGAGTGTGCCCTGCAGAGCACTTGAATCGGCAGGCACCTGCAGACGCCTGAAGAGGACCGCAGAAGCACGCCAGCAATGCGCAGGATCGGGACAAAGTCCGACATCAACCTGGCAAGTCTGTCTGTATTTAAAAAACTGGTCCAAACAGTCCCCCCCTCTTTGGACCGGCAGTGTCACCGTCCGAGCAGTGCTCGAGCAGTGCTCTGACGGCGTTGAATTTATGAAACCCCCTAGTATTGTTTGCCTCTGGGATACGGGCTGTCACGCCTTCTTGACGCTTCACCTGTAGCGACCAGACTTCCCACGGGTGTGCGGCACTTCCCGGAATTCGTTCCTGAGAAACACTGCGCGGAGCGAGGCGTGGAGAGATTCCGTGCGGGTGGCCCAATCCACTGGGCCGCGTCGACGGTTGCTTGCTGCACACGCCCAGTTAAGAGTACCTGTTTGCGGACGTCTGGCTTGCTACCCCGTGAAGCAGCGTGAAGCACAGCAGCTCAGGACACAAAAAAACGCGCATAAAACCGGATAACTCATAGCGCTTTTCATGGTATAGGGGTCCTCTGTTTCTCTTGCGCCAGTCTGTCTCCAGGTACCCGTTGGTGCCTGTCTAGCGCGTCTCTCTGCGCTTTTTCTCGGTGTTGTGGAGAGTTTTCAACCAATGAGATACATCCGTTCTGACCCAGATGTCCGCCCTTAACTGGGCGTGTGCAGTGGCAGACCTGCCGCTGTGTCACAGCCGTCGGAGCCTAGGGGTTGATGCGTCAGGCGTCCCTCTCGGCCAACTCGTCCCGCCACGGACGCTCTTCTCCGGCTGCAGTCTCCCATCCGCGAGCCAAGCTCTGCTCGCGGAACGCACGTGACTCGGCCCAGTGACTGGAGATTGAGAGCGTCGCGTGTCAGTGACGACCTGTGTGCGGCGAGCGTGGAGAAGATGGAGGAGGATCGGAAGAAGTGGACAAAGGACCTCCATGAAGAGGCCAAGAAGGTGGTGGATGCCTATCGTCGCCGAGTGGGGGCATGCGGTTGTCCCCCGGAGCGAAGCGGTACGTCTGCAACAGCCCCGGTGTGTCGGTGCCGCCAGCCGGCCGGCCGCGGCGGGCGGCCACGTACGTGGGCGCGGCGGTGGTGAGGATAGCCGCGTCTTCGGGCGCCCAACCGGCCGGCCGCGGCTGACGGCCACGTACGTGGGCGCGGCGGTGATGAGGGTAGCCGCGTCTTCGGGCGCCCAACCGGGCGGCGCGGCGGCAGCGCCAACGCTCATGCGCCACGCGGGGGGGGCGGGCGCCGTCGGCACGGCCGCCGCCGGGTGCACCGCGGTGGCGGCGGCGGCGGCCGCAACGGCGGCGGCACATGCCGCCATCGGTGGCGCCCGCGGCCGCGGCGCGCCCGTCTGGGCGCCCCCCGCCCCCGCCTTCTCGCGGGCCTTCCCCCCGCCCGCCGCCGCCGCCGCCGCCGCCACCACTGGTGGGGGGGGGGGGCGGCCGCCCGCCGCGGCCATGGAGCCGGGGGAGGCCGGCGCGGGCCGCGGTGCCGTGGCGACACGCCCCGCCGACGCTACCGCTGCCACAGCCGTCCGCAACGTGTGGGGGGGGCGGCCGACGCCGTGGCGGCGGCGGCAGCGGCGGTTGAGGCCCTGTTCCGGCGCCTCTGCCGAGTGCGGCGGCGGCGGCGGCGGCGGCGCGCCGTCGGCAGTGGTCGGTGAGGTCGGTGGTGGGGTTGGTGGTGGTGGTGGTGGAGGTGGGGGTGGTGCTGCTGCTGATGGGCGGGGGCGGAGGCCAGCCGACTCCGTTGCCGCCTACACAGCCGCCACGCCGCCACGCCGCCACGCCGCCACGCCGCCACGCCGCCACGCCGCCACGCCGACACGCCGCCACGCCGCCACGCCGCCACGCCGCCACGCGGTGCCAGCTGGTGCGCGACTTTTCAGCCTGAGCTGGCGATCGCGGTCGGCACCGCGTCGGCGGCGTCGGCCGCGGACCGTTTCCTGTGGACAATAACCCGGTTTTTATGCTGGTTATTTGGCCCAGGAAATACACATTGCAGGCCAGGAAACGCCCAGGAAACCCTCTCAATGAGACAACGAATCGATAACGGAACGCCGTTGAGAGTACACCAGAGCAGAGAACATGACGTATGCTGTCCTCGGGAGCATCTCTGATCTGAGAACGCGGCAGTGACGCCACTGTCCAGCACTGACGATTCGGTTGCACAGAACGTCTCGGATGCGCTCCCGAGAAACGCCCCGACTCGACGCCGGGCTGTCCGAACGCGGCGGGACGCGCATATGTCGAGCAGACACCCGGGCGTTCCGGGCTCGGGATTTCGTCAGGTTCAGATCCGGCGAGATGCTGCAGGCGAAGCGGCAGGAGCATCCAGCATGCGTCTGGTTGAGAGTAAATAGTTCAATGGACAGGATGACTTGTAGGCACCTCTCTTCGTCATGAACTTCACTTAGATAAGACTACCTTTCCTGTCCAGTATATCCACGAATAGGACGATTCTAATTCCTATGGACTTGGGCGGGAGCTGACTTAAACGCCATGCTTAGGGAAAGACTTGTGCCTAATACATGCATAGAATGATATAGTGTTTCCCGGGGGCTCAACTATCCTTTCCCCACCAGGATAACTGCAGGACCAAGGACGAGGGACAGGGATCAGATCGTGGGGGAAAAGGGGGTGGGCGCGTCGTCGGCGCCAGCAGCAGAGGCCATCCAGTTGGAAGCGACACCCGCCGTTCGGGGGCGACCTCGTCCAACAGCAACTCAAGCGGGGAGGATCCCTCGCCATGGTGGGCCTTGTGGTCGCGATCGCCCATACGCTCGGCTGCGGTGGCACGGGCTCCTCTGGACAGCCCAGTGGCGCCCACGCCTGGCCACGGCAGCTTCCTCATGGTGCCCCCGGCCGCGACAGTCGAGGCCGCGCTGTCCACCATGGCCACAAAGGAAGCAGGGAGGGCCACCGCTACCGAGAGGCACTGCCTTGCCGGCGTCGATCGCGAAAACCGCTCGCCATACGACCTCCAAGAGTGCCCACTCCACCCCTGCCAGCCGCCGCCGTATCAGGCATCGGACACACGCCAATCGGCCGCCACCCGCCTGTGTCAGCGCCGGCAGAGATGAGCGCATTGCCACGAGCACCGGCGGGTCCGCGGGGGGTAAGGCCGCCACAGATACCGCCGCACCCAGTGCGTGGACCCCCCAGCGTCGGGGACGGACAACCTCCGCGCTCAGTTCCGCAGCCGCCCCGCCCGCCCGCCCGCTACGGCACAGTCGAGAGCACCCCACCCGCACCGGGGGCCGGTTCCCCCCCCCCCCCCCCCCCCCCCCCCGGCCGCCTCGGGCGCCCACGCCGCCCGCATGTAGTCGGCGCTCCTCATCTCAAGCAGCCGCGACACGGTCCGGTCCGCCGCAAACACCTCCTCCGTGACGCACGCCCCCGTGGCCGTGGAGGGCCCCCCAAAGACGCCCGCCACATCCGCCGCGGCGCCCGACACAAACAGCTTGACGCGGCACTCGTAGAGGGCGTCGACGAGGTGAATCCACCGGCGCGCCTCGTTGCGGTTCCGCACCGGGTCCAGCACCGGCAGGCCCGTCACGCAGACCACCCGAAAGTGGGCGGCCAACGCGCGGTAGTCGGCCGTGCCGAGCGGGCGCCCACACAGCTGGTCAAAGGTAAAGAGGGCCGTCCGGCGGGCGACCACCGCCCGGGGGATGGTGAGCAACCGGCCGCCAACGGAGAGGCGGGCGGGGGCAGCCACGGCAGGCGCGCCGGCAGTGGGCGCGGGGGGGGGCGAGGCGGCAGCGTCAATGGCAGTGGCGGCGGCGGCGTACGAGGTGGTGGCGGCGTCGGCCGGCAGCGGCGGCGCAATGCCAGACAGCTGCTCAAACAGGCGCTCCACGGCCGCATCATCCTTGACCTTGTACGCCGCCGCCGCGGCGGCCGCGCGCGCCAGCCGGTAGTCCACCGGGCTGGTCAGCCGGTGCACGACGGTGCGTTCGTACAGCAGCGGGATGAGGGGCACAAACAGCTCCCGCGCGAGGCCATTGACATACAGCTCCGACGGTTCCCGGTTGGAGGTGGCCACCAGCACCACCCCCCGACGGAAGAGGGCGCCAAACAGCCGCCGCAGCACCACCGCGTCGGCCACATCGGTGACCTGGAACTCGTCTACACACAGCAGGCCCGCCTCTGCTGCCAGCTGCGACGCGACCACCTCCACAACGTCCGCGTCGCGGTCACCGCCGCCGCCGCCGCGCCCGTCGGCCGCCGCCCCCTTCGCGGCGGACCGCAGCGCGTGGACGCGGGCGTGAAAGTCGAGCATAAACCCCGCCAGGTGCACCCGCCGCACCGCCGGCGACGGCACCCCCTCCACCATCAGGTCGGCGAGGAAGGTCTTGCCAACGCCGACGCCCCCCCACAGGTACGCCCCCCGCGGGGCGGTGGCCGCGACGGCCGCCAGCTCCGCTTCCGCCGCCGCCGCCGCGTACGCCGCGCCCCACCGCCAGGGGAAGCGCCAGCCGCCGCCACCACCCCCCGCCCCAGACCGCCCGTCCCCACCGCCGCCGCCGCCGCCGCCGCCGCCGCCGCCGCCGCCGCCTGCCGCCAAAACCGCCACCGCCGCCGCGTGCTGGCGGGGGAGGTAGGCCGGCAGCGCCAAGGCGACGGCGTCGAGGACCGCCACCGCCGCCGCTTGGGCGGGGTCTGCCCGCAGAGCGGGCGGCGACCCGTCGGCGCCGGCGGACGTCAGCGCCCGGTAGCGGGCGGTCAGGGGGGACAGGGGGGACCCACCCCCGCCGGCCACCGGCGCGCCGCCCGCATCGACCGCCGCGGCGCCCGCTACCAATGCCCTTGTGTCGGTCGCCTGCGCCGTGACCACGGCCACCCCGCCGCCGCCGCCGTCGCCGTCGCCGCCACCGTCGCCGCCACCGTCGCCGCCACTGGCGTCGTCGGGGGACGGAGCCACCGCCCCTATGGCAGGCCGGGGGGCCCCCGACGAGTGCTGCCACCGCCCGCCCGGCCCGCCCCAACCGCACGGCGGCCGAGAAGCGGCCAGGCCGTCGTGCAGTGGCGCAAGGCGGTCAGCGGCAGCGGCTGCTGCCGCCAAGGCGGCCGGGCCGGGGCGGGCGGTGGGGGGGCGCCCCGTGGCCGCGACGGGGCGCCCCCCCGCCGCCCCGCCGCCGCCACCGCCACTGCCACCGCCTTTGCCGGCGCGCCCACCACGCGACGCCGCCAGGCGGCGAACGAACAGCATGGGAGGAACAAAACGCCGCCGCACGCGGCGGCGGCGGCGGCGGCGGCGGCGGCGGCGGCGGCGGCACTTCCCGGCGCCTCCCCCGCCACAATGGCGTTGATGAAGGGAGGAGGGGGGGGGGAAGTGGGGGGGGGGGGGGGGGGGGGGTGCCCGAGCACACAGGGGGAAAAGACGCACCGCCAGAGCCGGCAGGGGCGCCCACTGCTGCCGCCTCGCGGTGGGGTGTCACCCCGCGGGGGGGGGGGTCTCGCCGCGGCGGCCTGGCGAGACGCCCGTCGAGGATTTTGGTGGGCGCGGCCGATGGGACAAAACCGACAGCGCCACAAGTGGCTCGGCGAATTTCCGGTGTGCCGCGCTGGGCCTCGCCCACCCGCCCCGGCGCCACACTCCCACACTCGTGGCCGCCAGGCCCGCGCGTCGACACGTCACTGGCAGAGTGGCCGCTACACCGGGGGCTGGTGCACAGCAGCAGCTGCGCTGCCGCGCTGCAGCGCTGCAGCCCCGCTGCAGCGCGGCGCCCGCACGCAGCGAGGCAGCCGGTCGAGGGCCACCACCCCCCCGCCCCCCTTGCTGCTGCTGTGGCCCAGAGAGCCCCCCGACCAACCGCTACGGCCTTTGCCATAGCTGCGCGACTGCCACCCAACCACCCCCACCTCCTACCCCCGTTCCCCCCCCCCCCCCCCTTCCTTGGGCTGCGTCGCCCCCGTACCTCCACCCCGTCGTGTTCCACGCACGCCGGCCACGTTGAGCTCCCTCTGTGCCCACCCCCCCCCCCCCCCCCACGCACCGCGCGCACGCCGCGGCGCCTGCCGAGGTCGTGCTGGCCTCTACCTACCCTCCTTCCCCCCCCCCAGCCCCCCCGCCGCCCCTCTTGTCGCCCGGCGCGTCCACCCGTGCCGTGCGGGGCCGCGCCAGCGGTACCGGCGGCCGCCCGCCATGCGCGTGCGTGTGGGGGACCCGCCCCCGCCGGCGGCCGCGTCGGGCGGGCGGGACGAGCCGCCCGCGTCAGACGGCGCGCCGCCGCCGCCGGCGCCGCCGCCAGCGACGACGGCGGCGGCAGCGGCAGCGGCGACGACCGCGACGGCGACCGCGACAGCGACCGCGACAGCGGCAACGGCGGCGGCGGCGGCGGCGGCGACAGGGTCAGCGGCGGGCGGGGCGGCCGAGGCGGCGGCTGGGGATGGCCCCCTGCAGGTGGGGACGGCGCCGGCGGTTGCGCCGCCCGCGGCGGTGCCATCCGACGGGGGGCCCCCAGAGCGGCCGCCGTCGACGGCGGTGGCGGTGGGGCCACCGTCAGGCGCCGCCGGGAGCTCCCGCCCGGCGTCCCCCCCCCCTGAGGCGGTGCGGCATCCAGACCGGGGGCCCGCTGCGCCCGTTGAGGCGCAGCAGCCACCGCTGCTGCTTCTGCCACCCTCGGCGGTGGATGGGGAAGGGGGTGGCGCCGCCGCCGCCGCGGCCGCCGCCGCCGCCGCGCCTGCCGCTGTCGCTGCCGCACCCGCTGCCGGGGCCGCGTCGACGCCCACCACCGCGCCATCGTCTCCGCCGCTGCGGCCGGCGTCCCCCGCCGGGGGTGCGCCTGGTGACATCCGCCCGCGTTTGGGGGCGGCCGCCGCTTTGGCGGGGTCAACCCCCCTGCTGTCCTCCCCGACGCCCCCCGACGGAGGCGGTAGTGGTGGCAGTGGGGCTGGGGGTGGGAGTGTGGGTGGCGGCGATGGGGACTCGGAGAGCGGGAGCTCCCTCGGCAGCGGCGGCGCCGAGCGGCTGGTCCCGTCCATGACCGAGCCGGAATTTGAGGCGCTCCTCCGCCGTGCCCGCGGCTGGCGCATCCGCCCCGTCCGCGGGGACCACAACTGCCTCTTCCGTGCGATTGCCGACCAGGTGTACGGCACGGAGGAGGCGCACCGGGCTGTGCGGGCGGCGGTGATGGACTATATCGACCTGCAGCGCGACTTTTTTTCCGCCTTTGTATCCGAGCCTTTTGAGGAGTACGTCGCGCGCAAGCGGCAGGACCGGTGCCACGGGAACCACGTGGAGATCCAGGCCGCCGCCGAGCTCTACGCCCGCCCGGTGGAGGTCTACGTGTACAGCCTGACGCCGCTAACCATCTACCACCACCCGCAGCCAGAGGGGCAGGGTGGGGCGCCCGTTCCCGTTACCGAAGCCGGCGGGGGGGGCGGCAGGCCCGGCGGTGACGCGGGAGCGTCGTCGTCCTCATCGCAACCACGTCCAGCCGCAGCGGGGTCTGCTGCTGGGGCCACCACCCCTGGGGAGGCGTCCCCCTCCACATCCCACCCCCTGCTGCCTCCGTCGCGAGCGACGGCGGCGGCCGCTGCTGAGGCGGCGGCTGCCGCGCCCTCCCCCTCTGGCGTCGTGCGCCCCCCCCTGCGGTTGACCTACCACGGCGGGCAGCACTACAACTCACTGGTGGACCCGTCGGCCAGCACCGGCAAGCTCCCCCCCCCGCCCCCCGCGTCGCTGCTGCTGTCTGCCAGCCGGCGGTCTGGGAGCGGCGGCGGCGGCGGCGGCGGTGGCGACGACGCCGCTGGCGACGACGTCACCGCCACCGCCGACGCGGTGACGGCGGCGGTGCTCCACGCGAGCGACGCGGTCGAGACGGAGGAGGCGCTGACCGAGGCGGCCATCGCGCTGTCCATTGCCGAGTTTGCCGAACACAGCGGCGGGGGGAGCAGCCGCACGCGGCCGCCCAGCGTGGAGGCGGCGGCGGCGCTCAAGGCACGCCACGGGCGGCTGGCCAAGGGCAAGGGCAGCCACACCGCCATGTGACGCTGGGCGGTGGGGGGGGGAGGGGGGGGAGGGGGAGGGGCAAAGGCGGGCGCGTGGGTCTTTTGGGGGGACGGCGGGTGGGGGCGTGAACGTGTGGGCGTCTGTACACCCGTGTCTTTTGCATGGTCGGATTTATTGCTGCCTTTCTTTTTTTTTTTTCCTCTTCTGTACAGTCCTTTTCTGCGCCGCTGGCCATGCTCTTCCTTCTCTGCTCTCTCTGCGCTGCTGGTTCGTGCTTCACCGTTTTTGTGGGTGGTTACTTTTGCTCTCGCGGGGGGTGTGTTGTCTCGGCGCCCAACCCGTGTTGCCCCCCTGCGTCCATCTGGCCCACCTTGCCACGCCGCGCTCGCGCCTGTCTCAGCGGGGAAGGCTCCGAGGCGGGGAGCGCTCCCCCTCGCCTTTTTTTTTTTTTTTTCTCTTCCTCGTCACGCTCTCGTGACGCCATCCCCGTTGGGTGCGCAGCGAGCTCTCGCATGGTCGGGGCCCTGCGGAGGGGAGAGGAGTGGGAAGCTCCCCCCCCCCCCCGCTCCTCCACGGCTCTGGCCCGCTCGATGTGCCGTCGCGAGAATCTTTGTGATAGATTTGACGACCCGCTTCAGCTTGCAATCCGCGACGGCGGGAGGAGGGCAAAAAAGAAAAAAGAGAAGAAAAAAAGCGGCCTAATCGATGCCGCTGGGGGTGCCACCCCCAGTTAAGGCGTGCCCAGAGCGGACACTAGAGTTCAGAGCGATTCCGGATCAGCCATTGGCCCAGAGCGTTGTGTCAGGAGCAAATATGGCATATGCTGAAAATTGTCACACTATTCCAGGGTTCAAGCGACGTGTCTAATGAGAAATGGAGCACAGCTGCCTGGGGCTGCTCTGGAGGGCCTCTTGCGTGGAAAATCGACATGGAATCAGCACATTTCTTCTCAATGAAAAAGCGCACAGTGCCTCACGGGCATCGCCACAGCAACGACGAAGTCACACAAGACAGCCCAAGGGGGAGCAGGTCCTCTAAGGCGGAAGGGGATCGTTGCACGGGAACAAGAGCAGCTCAGTTATTTCCCCGCATCCCAGAAGGTCTCTTTCTTGGGTTGGTCGTCGTATCTTCCTCCTCGGCATGCGCGCAAGTCGCACACGGGGCACCCAGGGGAACCTGAGCGAAGACATAGGAGCCTGGAAGATGTACAAAGGAATGTCCAGAGTACACAGGTCATGTGAAAGAACAGCCAGTGTGTCTTTAATCGTCAAGCAAAATGGTAAGGCACGTTTCCTCTGCAGCAGCGAGCAAGGCATCGTCGGCCTCTGCTTCGGCCTCCTCCGCTGCTGCTTCCTTGTCCTTTCGCTCTCATGTCCGGATCTGACTGTGGGCTCTGGCAGGAGCGGGTGGGGCCGTTCGATTTGCGCTGTGGATCAGACGGATTCCCGGGAGAATGGTAAAACTTATATACAAGTGCGAGAGTCCCTGAAAGTTGCATTCGCGCGCGGACTAATTGCCGAACCACTTTGAACCATTGACTTTTTATGCATGGAAAAAATGGCTCTTTTTACGGGGCATTTTTCTGTGCTACGGAAGATATACGGCTGTACCTCTTTTTTCTCTTGTTACTTCTTTTGTGTTCTTGCTTCTTTTTTTCTTGCTGCGTATGGTCGTATATCTTTTCTCTCGTCCAACCAGGAAGCCGTATCGAGAGAGAAGTCGCCCGAACGTGGCACGTGTTGGATGTAATGCAATATTCCCTCTGAACTCTAATGTCCGCCCTTAACTGGGGGCACCGGTGCGGGCCGGCCACGCCGCCGCCACGCCCGGCCACGGTCGATCCGCAGGTCGACTGGCAGCGCGCCCCGCCGCAGCGCGACCCGCCAGTGCCCCTTCCCCGCCCCCACCCCTCCCCCCCAACCGACACATCTGCCCGCCGCCGCGCAGCCGTCCTGCCCCTCGCCCGCGGCCGCCTTGTCGCTGGCAGATGCCAGCCCCATCCCCTTCCCCACCACACCCGTCCCCCCCCGCTACCTGGCCCCTGCCCGCTTCGCTGTCGCGGTCCCGGCTCGAGGCGTCCCCCGTCTTGACGGCAAGCGTCCCGCTCCACCGCCTGGCACAAGGCCCGCCCACGCTGGCCGCGGCGGCCGTCCCGCCTCGCCATCGGCGGCCGGCTGTGGCGGCGGCGCGGCTGGGCAGTGCCGCTGCTCCCTTCCTCTTCCCCGCACCCTCCGCCGGCTACGGCCGCTGGCCATGCCGCGGCGGCCGTGAGTCTGGCCGCGCCGCCGCCTCGTCTCCCACCCCCCACCCCCCACCCCCCGTCCTCCTCCTCTCCCCCCTTCCCCTCCCCCCCTCTGCGCCCGCGCGCGCCGCCTGCCCGGCCGGCGCCCCTCCAACGCCGACCAAATGCAGTCCCCCCCGACGACCAGCCGCCCCGCCGCCGCCCCCCCACCCCCCGCCCCCCTCTCCACCGGTCGCGGGGGTGGACACCACCACCCGCCGCCGCCGCCCCCCCCCCCCCCCCCCCCGCCGCCTGTCCCCACCCCCCCCACCGTCTCGGCGGCGCTGCCCCCGCTGCCCGTCCCCCCGCCACGCCACGCAGGCGCCGGCGCGGGGCGCCGGCCACGGCGGAGCGTGTCGAGCGCGGCGCTGGATGGGGTGGGCGCCCCCGGAGGGGGGGGGGGGGACTGGGCACGCCCCCGCCAGCGGTCACCCGCGCCGGGGGGGGGTGGGGGCGCCGCCCTCACGGCGGCCGCGCCCATGTGGGCCACGCCGGCGGGGGGGGGCGGCAACGGGTGGCAGTGGGGGTGCCGGCGGGGGTGGGAGCGGCGGCGGCGGCGACGGCGTTGGGGGCAGTGGGGGCGGTGGCGGGCGGGCGCCGCTGGCGCACCGCCTGTGGCGGGCGGCGGCGGGCCGCGGCGGCCGCCCCGTGCGGCGGCCGTGGGTGGCGGCCGCCGCCGTTGCGGCGGCGCTGCTCGCCGCGGCGGCGCTGCTGGACCCGCGGCTGGTGGTTGTTGCCGCCGACGGCGGCGGCGGCCGCCGCGCGGCGCTGACGCTCTCCCTCTCCCCGCGCCTGCCGGGGGGTGGGGGGGGGGGGGGGGCGCCCACCCCGCTGCCCTCCACCGCGGCGGCGGTCGGTACGGTGGCGGCGACCCCGTCGCTGGGGCGGTGGTCGGGGCGGCCAACCCGCCGCCGCCGCCGCTGCTGGCGCTGCCGCCCGGCGCGGGCGCGGCGGGCCCGTGGGTGTTTGCGCTCGTCGCCGACATGGACCGCCAGTCGCGGCGGTACGACCGGCCCGCCACGGCGGGGTCCCCGTCGTCCAAGCGGTGGGTGAGCTTCCTCAAGCGGGGGCTCCTGACCCGCCTGCCCGACGCGCCCCTGCTGTCGTCAGAGGGGGGGGGGGAGCATGGGGGGGCTACGCTCGCCGCCGACGCGGCTGTGAGAATCCCCGGGGGGGGGGGGGGGGGGGGCGCCGGCTGGCAGCCCAGGGCGGGCGGGCCAGCCCGTCGGCCGCCGCGGCAGGCGGCGCAGACGCGGGTGCTGCTGCCTCCAGTCGCGTGGCTTCAGAGGCGGGCCCCACGGGGGCACCCGTCAGAGTGGCGGGAGCGTCCGTCTCTGCCAGACGGGGCAACGACACGGGCGGGCCTGGCGGGGTGGTTGGGGTGTCCCCCCCCCCCGCCCGCCCCCCCGCGTACGCCATCACCTGGTTTGATACGGGCCCGGGCTTTCTGCTGTGGTCGCGCGTCAATGAGGACGGGCGGGGCATGGAGCTGTCCGAGCTGGCCCTGTACCGCGGCCGCCTCTACGCGCCCGACGACCGCACGGGGGTGCTGTTTGAGGTGCTGTCCCCCCGCGGGGGGCTCCCCCACCCCCACGGGGGGCCCACCCCCGGCCGCGCCCCGTCGGTGACCCGCCGGACGGTGCTGGCCGACGGGGACGGCGAGTCCGCCACCGCCTTCAAGGCCGAGTGGATGGGCGTCAAGCGCGGGGAGCTGATCATTGGCGGCCATGGCCGGGAGGTCACCGCCCCGTCAGACGGCACGGCGGTGCGGAGTAGGGGGCCGCTGTGGGTCAAAGTGCTGTCCAAGGATATGACCGTCTCGCACGTGGACTGGACGGACCCGTACAATGCGATGCGCGAGGCGGCGGGCGCGCCCTTCCCGGGCTACCTCCTCCACGAGGCGGGCCGCTGGAGTGACGTGCGTGGCCGCTGGCTCTTCCTCCCCCGGCGCCACTCGGTGGCCCCCTTTGACCCGGTGTCGGTCGAGCGGCTGGGGTGGAATGGCGCCGTCACTGCCGACGAGGGGTTTGGCCACGTCGCCATCACCCGCCTGGGCGGGGTGCCCCACGCGGCCGACGGGGACGACGAGCGGGGGTTTTCGTCGTTTGCGTTTGTGCCCGGCTCGGGCGACCGCCACGTCCTTGCCATCCGCACGGTGGAGCGGGAGGGGGGCGGGGAGGCTGGGGGGGCCGCAGGGGCGGGGGACGTTGAGAGCTACATCAGCGTCCTCGACACGGCAGAGGGAGCGGCCGGCCCGGCGCTGCTGCCAGAGACCCGCATCGGGCCGGTCAAGTACGAGGGGGTGGAGTTCTTGTGAGGGGCGACCACTGCTCGGGTTGGGGGAGCGGGGGGGGGAGGGGGGCGTCGGGCGTCAGCCGCCGTGCGTGGGACCTGCAACGAGCTGCTGGCTGGCCCTGGCCGAGGGCGGTGGCGGCTTGGCGACCGCGGTCGACGGCGGTGTCTGTGGCGCCCAGCTGGGCTTCGCGCGGACCTAGGCGGCCGGGCAGGAGGCACGCAACGTATGCCACGCGATGTGGTCCCTCACTCACCACAGTCACCACCGTCATCACAGTCCCCCCCGTCCCCTCCGGACGCGGCAGCGGCTATGCCCTTGACGATGAGCTTGCCGGCCGCCTTGGCCACCCCCTTCTTCTTGTCCCCGTGGCCGCCCGCCCTGCCGTTGGCGCCCTTGCCATTGCCGCCCTTGCCGTTGCTGCCCTTGCCGTTGCCGCTTTTGCCGTTGCCGCCCTTGCCTCCCTTGCTAGCCCCGCCCTTGCCGCCCCCGCCAATTACCTTCGTAGGCGTTGTCGCCGCACTGGCGGGCTTGACGCCGCCCGCCCAGCCACCGCCGCCCGTCCCACCCGGCGGGCCGGCTCCGGGTACCCACCCCCCGTTAGTGGCAGGGCCACTGCTGCTGCTCCCGCCGCTGCCATTCCCACCCGGCTGGTATGTCGACGACGATGCCTTTGCCTTGGCCTTGGCCGCTGCCGCAGCTGCCGCTGCGGCCGCCGCGCTCAACGTGGCGGCCTTGCGGCCGCTTCCGCCGGCGCCCGCGTCGGGGCCACTGCCGCCACCTCCCGCCGCCAGAGCTGGGCTCCCTCCCGCCGCCGTGCCGGCCGCCGTCGCCAGACCTGCTGCCGCCGGCGCCCCCGTCGACGAGCGGTACGCGTCGAGGCGCGCGGCCGCCACGTCGGCGGCGGTCGTGCGGGCGGCGCGGAGCTTTTCGTGGACGCCCATGGCGTCGGGGGCGCCCTGGGGAGGTGGGGTGGGGTGGAGGGGCGGTTGTGGGGGGGTGGGGAGGGACGGATTGTGGGGAGAGTTGAGAGCTCGTGGTGGGGGACTGGTGGGGGTGGGGAGTGGGCGGACGACCCACGGCCAGCAGTGACAGTGAGGAGGTGACCGGGGGGTTTTGGTGGCGGCGGCCGTGGCGCTCATAGGATAGTGGCGAGCACAGCCGCAGTGGGCGGGGCCCTCGGGCGTGTAGCGGCAGCGCTCTGGGAGGTGGCACGAGAGGGAGAGAGGACGACAGCGGCTGGCAGGCCCCCACCCAACGGACCCGTCGAAAGTGAATGGGCCAATGAATGGCTGGACATCGGAGCGATCCCCGTTTGCCGCGGGCTTGGTGCTCGCCCGGCCCGCGGACCGCCCCGACGTCACGACGGGCGCCGCGGTCGCCCTGCCGCTCGCGCGATGGCCGAGCGGAACGGTGCGTACGACAGGCAGTGGCGGAACGTCTCGTTTATGGGCTCACGAGCTTCTCAACCACGCATCCGCCCGCGAGCCGGCGCCATGGCCGGGCTCATCGGCGCTGCTGAGTCAGGGCGCCTCGTGCTCCTTGGCCGACAGCTGCGTGCGGGGTAGAGCCCCACGGGGCTCTCAGTGAGCACCGACTGGACTGGGGAGGCCCGCGCACATTCCCTTTTCTGCGCAGTGGAGCGGCGAAGAGGAGGCCAGAGCCGACGCAAGGGCCGTCACGGGGGATGGGGTGGCGAGGTGGGTAAGCTGCACGCGTCAGGTGGGTAAGCTGCACGCGTCAGGTGGGTAAGCTGCACGCGTCCGCCACGTTAAAGGGAGACCCCTCCGGGGTACCCTTATTTACGATCAAGTCTCCCCGACGGGAGGGCAGGCCCGCAGGGCCCACTCACCCACCGCCGCTGCTCCCACGGGCGGTGGGCGCCCTCCCCCGACGAGGCCGGGAGGCGGACCTGGGAGTGCGCCCCCCCTCCTCAGACTCTAGCGGGTTTCCGCGCGTCGCGCGCACCCCCGCCCGCCACGGGGGCGTGGCGGTCGCGCGGCCGACGCAACGAAAGCGACCGCGGCCCGGGGCGAGCATGGATCGACGCACCAGCAAGGAACGAGCTGAGGCTTTCCGCAGCCGTGGTGCAAAGGCGGGACCTTCCCAGCGCCACGCCTGTGGTGGGACTGCGCGTGCTCCACGGGGGGCGCGTCCCCCCGGTGCGGCCGGCGGGGGGTTGCACGGGTGCACGACGCCGCCGCCGCCGCCACCACCGCCGCCGCCGACACCGCCGCCATCGCCGCCACCGCCGCCGTCACCGTCAACGCCCCCGCTGTCAGGCGGCGCCTGTCACACCCGCCCGCTACAAGCTCCCGGGAGAAGATGCACCGCGTGCGGCGGGCGGCCGCCGGGCGCACGCCTCTCCACGGCACCCCACGCGCACGCATCCCCCACCGGAGGGGGCAAGCAGACCCATAAAAGTTAAACACTGCGGGGGACCACGCGCCCCCCCCCCCTGCCGCGCTGCGGGTGCCCCAGAGCGGAGCCGCCAGCTCGCCTACTTGTACTGTACATACACACACCCCCGCCGCGAAGAGCCCGCGGTCGCCCCACGGGCCGTTCCCCCCATTCCCTCCACGCGCAAGACGCACCCTCTATCCGTCTACCCCCTCCCCCCCTCAGGCCGCCAGCCGCTCTGCGGCAACGAGGACCCCGCCCGGCCCCGCACCCCCCCGCTCCCTCCCCCTATCCCCCTCCCCCAGGGGCACCACCCACCGCACCAGCTGCACCACCGCGCCCGACGGCAAGGTGACCGCCGACACGACCGACGCGGTGCCACCGCCGGCGGCGGGGGCGACCGCCCGGCTTGGCGACGACGAGAAGAGCGGATAGGGGGGGGGCAGCGGCTTGTCCGCCGGCAGCCGCGGCCACCCCACCTGCAGCACCCACCGCGCAACGGTGCCGGGCAGGGGGACACCCGCGCCCGCAGCCGCCACCGCCGCGCGGGGAGTGGCTGCCATGGCCACCCCGGCGGGGAGCCAGTCGCCCGCGTCCGTATCGCTGGCCGCGGCGGGCGGGGCCGCCTCGCCCAGCCCCGCGGCAGCGTCGTCGGCCGCCCAGAGCGTCACCCGCGCGACGGGCAGCGCCGCGTCCACGCCGCCCGCCCCCCTCACCCAGACCAAGTCGACCGTGTCTGCCCCCCCCCCCCCCCCCCCCCCCCCATCATGGCTCGTGACGAGGTACCATTCCGCCCGCCCCCCCCCCCCTCTCCCCTGTCTCCGTACCGTTGCGCCCGTGGCCGCCGTGGCCACCGTGCCCGTGGCGCGGGTGCGGCAGCAGCCACCACCAGCCGCCGCCGTGCCACCCGCCGCCGCCACGACCGCCGCCGTGCCAGCGGCTGTGGAGGGACACCGCGTGGCCTGCGCGCGCCGCCCCCCCCTGCCGCACTCCCCCCCCGCCAACAGGGACTCCCGTCCCCTCCCCCCCGCCGCCCTTGCGCACGCACTGCATAAACAGCAGCTGCTGCATGCACGTGTCGGCAGCCTCACAGCACGGCACGCCCAGCGCACATACGCCCCCGGGGACGCCACACCGCGGGGTGGGCGCCGGCGCCGCGGCCGCCGTCACGCGGCCGCCACCACCCCCCCCGCCACCGGCGACAGCCGCCGCGTAGGGCAGCGGCAATGGCGGCAGCGGCGACCGGGGGACATCAGGCGGCGGCGGTGGCGGCGGCGGCGGCAACGGCGACGACGACGCTGGCGACACGGGCGCCGCCTGCGCCGCGACAGAGATTCCCGCCACGGCGGCGGCGAGGCCGGCGGCGACCCCCCCCCGGGCGCCGCCGCCGCGGGAGACCACCGCCGCGACGGCCAGGAGCGCCGCCAAGGTGGCCACCGCAATGGCCGCCGCGCGGGGGAGGGCGCGCGCGGCGGCGGCAGCGGCGGCGCCGCGGCGGCGGCCACCCTGAGGGGGGGGGGGGGCGCGGGCGCCGGCAGCAGCGGCGTCGCCGCCGTGGCCATGGCGCACGGGCGGCGGGGGAAGGGGGCAAAAAAAAAAAAAAAAAAGGCAGAGGAGACGGGTTGGTCGCCGGCCAAAAGGAGAGGAGGGAGGGGTTGGGTGGGGAGGGGGGAAGGGGAAAGAAGTGTTGGCTCAGCAGCGGCGTTGCCGACGAGGTGCCCCCTTCCCCCAACGGCACGGCCGCGACGGCGGTGGGCGCGGGCGGCGGCGCGCCGGCGGGCGGCGGCGCGACAACGGCGCGCGCCGCGCCTGCCTCCAGCTGCAGCCGCGTCGCGTGCCACGCACGAGGCCCTCCCGCAACCAGTGTCCCGTTTTTTGGGGGGGTGGACGCGCGCCCAAGATCCGGTCGCATCGAATCGTCGCCCGCCTTTGCTGCTGTCTGCCGGCGGTCGTGTCTCGCGGTTGCACCGCGTTGACGGTCGATCCGAGCACGAGCTGGCGGGGTGCGCCGCCGGGAGGCCTTGCCGCGTGTGGTGGCGGCAACCTGCCGCCCGCAGGCTCGTCTGCTTGCACTGACGCGTCCGTGGCGGGGTGGGGGGGGGTGGGGGGGGTGGGGGGGAGTGGCAATGGGGGGGGATGGGTTGTTGCCACCAGGCGGGATAGGGAAGGTGCCTCTGCGGATGCCGCGGAAGTAGGCAGTGACGCACGCTGTGGCAACCTGCTGGTAATGGACTGTGTGCGGGGGCGAGGGGGAAGAGCAAGGTGGTGATTGCAGCCAGTCCAGACAATGCATACAAGACCAACAGGCCATCACAGAGCAAAGAAGAATGGGAGACAGTCTGCAGGCGGCGCAGCAGCAGTGTGGCTGCGGCTGCGAGTTGAGTCCTGCTGATGTCGGAGACGTGGGCGGCGCTGGCGGAGTCGACGACGTCGCGCTGCGTGGTCTTTTCCGCGGCCATGATGGCGCCCGCGCTCACCCCTTCTTGTAGGTGACCAACAGCTGAGACTCCAACGTGGTGCGGATGTGTCCCATGCTTCAAGCCTGCGTCATAATCCTGCAGCTGGCCTATCCCCCTACCCATCCCACCTATTCGTTTGTGTCGAGAGCGTACTGTGCTGCTTTGATCGCAGCCGTGGGGTTTGCTCTCGGCGTCAACGGTGAGCAGGCTGGAGGGGTGCTCACCGTCTGGCTCGTTCGCCTCCCTTTTCATGTCATCCCCTTCAACCGATGGAAGGTCATGACCATTTAGAGAGACCTAAGAAGGCGCGTCGTTCTTGTCAATTTCAAGGCTCACGTTTTCTGAGCCGTGTGCCTCTTCCCTTGGACTACAAGAGGCGGCGGCTTTTGCAGGCAGGAAGCGGAAGGGGCGCACGACACCAATGAAACATGGCGCCGCTGGACGCAATTCAGTATGTATAGCAAATCCGTGACAGCAGTCTGACAGCGGGGAGTGTACAAAGACCCGTATGAAACACAGTCATTATTCGGTTATATGCGGCTCGATTATATGACAGGGTCACATAATCAAGCTTCCTCGCCCGAGGGCGATTCCTGTTTTCCAGAGAGTTGCTCCATAATTTTATACGTTGCGCAGGACTGACCGTGGGCGCGCCTCACCGATTCGGCTCATCCCTCTCGCTGACGCCGCCGCCGACCAACACCATCCGGAGGGACGCCGCCAAGATTATCGCTGAGGAGTGGGAGAAGGTCACTGCGGTGCAGCTGGCTAACTGCTGGCTCACTGCAGAGGTCTTGCCGGACGAGGCAGCCGCTGAAGTGCGCCGGCAGCTGCACGGGGTCGTACCTGTGGCGGATAACGTCCACACTGACGTTTCTGAGGTGGTAGCTTTGATGGCTAACAGCCGCTTGTGGGACGATTTTGAGGGTGTGTCTGACAATGAGCGCTCCGTTGCTGTTGAGCAGTGGTTTGCTGCGGAGGATGATGTGGAGGCGTTGGATGAGACGGTCGACATGGCGCTAGGGGAGGGGGAGGACGAGTGCGAGGAGTAGATGCCTTCGTGCTATTGTGGTTGTGACTGGTCGTGCGTAGGAAGCAACTTGTGCGCCTGACTGGTGCGCCCTGCTCGCCTCACCCGATGACGCGGATTTCTTGCGAGCGTGTAACTTGATCGGTCGACACTGCTGCGACGCCCGGCGGTGTTTGTCAGTCCACGCACTCGTTGCGAATCCGCTGTAAATGACATTCCGATTTAACCCATAGCCCCCCTTCATATAGTCGAATAATGACTGTATGAAAGCAAAGCACTTGCAGCGAACGAGCCATCATACTTCAGTATCTCGACGAGCCACGGGTCAGCCAACTGTCACCCGCCGCGGATTGGGCGCTATGGTTGCCCGCGCCGCGTGTTTTCGTCCTGCGCCCTTTTGGTCCCTTCGCTCTGCGCGCCGATCAAGGTGCGCGCCGATCAAGGTGGTGTTGTGGGTCTCCGCGGCGGTGCGTCGGTCATTCGTCAGCTACCCGGCAACCACCGCCCCTGCTGGTCGTCCATTTTGCGCCGCTCCCCCCAGCACGGCTTCCCATGAGCCATCTGTCATCCCACCGCCCCGGCCTTTGGCTGGCGCCGCTGCGCACCAACCCGGCGCTAAGGAGCCCCGGCGCGGAGCCGACCCGTTGAGTCATGCTCGCGCCAACCCGGTGCCGGAACCCGCTCCTGCCACCGACTTGGCCAGGAGCCGCGGCTGCTGACCCCTTCTCTCCCTTCTCCTTTCTTCTGCCTGCCCTGCCCGTCGGGTGTCCACGACGCTCGTACGGCTCCCCAGATCGGCGCCGTCCATATCGGCCGGGGCAGCAGACTTTGTTGCCACGCGTGGTTTTCTCGATGGCCTTTTGGCTGGCGGTGTCGCAACAAATCCCCGTCGGTGGCTATGGCACCCGTCTGGGACGCGGCTGACCGCCAGACTTGACGGATGATGTGCCGTCAAGGCAGGGGGGTGAGGCAGAGGGGGTGCTGCAGTAGGGGCACGATCGTGTGCGGAGCGGTAGAGGCTGGCGCGGTGGGGGGTATTGTAGTCAACTGAGTGCCCGTTCTACCTGTATGTTTCCTGTCGGCCTGCACACGCACCCCTCCTCCGCCATATCGTGGTGTGCTGGTCGGTGCATGTGGCTTCGTGGGGCGCGGAGGTGCTGTCGCGGCATGTGGAGGCGGGGCTCCCCAAGGGGGCCTCCAGCGTGGGCAGAGGAGGGACGTCACTAGCGACTTACCTTTGGGGCGGCTCCGACGTGGCTTGCCCGAGGTGGCCTGCGTTTCAGTCGCGCCGCTTGCGCCGAGGCGCTGTTGTTTTCGACAGGCCGGCCATGCACTGAGAACGCAGCTGACCCCTTGCGGCGGAGTTGCTTCTGTGGGGGGGCAGGGCCTGCGCAGGCCGCCCTGTGCCAGCCTGTGGACCGCCTGTCCCGTGCCGGCCTGGGGGAGGGGGAACGCACAGGGTGGCTGACCGTCGCCGCGGCCCGGCCGGCGAGCCATCGTTTATGTGGGCGTCGTGAGCGCAGGATGGGCGGGGAGGGGCGGAGTCGGTGACAGACGTCGACCCGTGCTCCACTGAGGGAGGTCGTCCGCGCCCTCCCCTTTTGCGAGGACGCTGTTGTCTTGGTGCGCTCTGCGTGGTGCCGCTCTCTTGGGCCAAGAGGCCGCCGGCCGTTGTACTGGCTCGTAGGACGTGGACCTGCCTGTGATTGACATGGCGTCGCCCGGCTCAGCGGTTGCTAGCGCGGAGGTGTTCTCAGCGGTTGCTGAAGTCGTTGATATGCCCCCCCTCGGGCCTCTTCCTGCCGATAAGCCTGGCAGTGGTTGCGGCGGCAGCGGCGGCGGCAGCGGTGATGGTAGTGGAGGTGGCGATGAGGGTGTCGATGGCGGTGGTGGCGGCGGTGGTGACAGCGGCAATGGCGGCAGCGATAGCAGCACGCGCAGCAGTGACTCCACGGCTGGCTGTGGGTCAAACGGCTCCTCCGCAAGCGAGACCATCAAGGCACCAACGCTCGTGGACGCCCCTCTCCCTCCAGTGGGTGCGCTTGCGCTGTTTCGCTTTGCCACTCCCACTGAGGGGATTTTCATGGCTCTCGGTGGAGTTGCTGCGCTCATCCACGGCACCCTCGCGCCCATTGGCATTGTTGTGCTCGGCAACGCCTTCAATTCGGGCATGGCGACCGCTGGTGGGGACCTGGACTCGGACACCCGCGCTGAGCTGAACAAACTGGCTGTTCGGCTGGTGTACCTGTCTGCCGCCGCCTTTGTCGCTTCCTTTGCGCAGGTGGCGTGCTTCACGCATACGGCTACCGCCCAGGGCGCGCGCATCAGGAAGCTCTACCTGGCCTCCCTTTTGCGCCAGGAAATGGCTTGGATGGACACAAACGACCCCGGGGAACTCACCGCCCGGGTTGCGTCGGATGTGGACGTGATGGTGTTGGGGATGGGGGCCAAGGTGGCGTACGCCGTCCAGCACATGTCCACCTTCCTCTCTGGCCTGACCGTGTCGTTTATGGTTGGATGGCAGCTGGCTCTCGGTGTCCTCGCTACCGTGCCTGTCCTCTTTGGCTCCGCTGCCTTTGTGGCCCGCTCTGTTGCCCGCTCCTCGGCGACCACCCAGGCTTCGTACACGGCTGCAGGCAGCGTTGCTGCCGAAGCGTTTCGCCTTTTCCGCACTGTCGCCGTGTTTGGGAGGGAGGAGGCCGAGGCCGCCCGGTACGTGGCTATTCTCCGCGGCGCCGTTACGGACGCCGAACGCCAGTGCCATGTGACGGGCATGGGCAACGGCTTGACGCTCATCCTGACCAAGGCCAGCTATGCTTTCTCGTTTTGGTTGGGCGGCCGCCTGGTGCGGTCTGGCGCCATTGACGCTGGAGCCGTGTACACCGTGTTTTTTGCTACCGTTACGGGGTCGATGGGCCTTGGCCACGCGCTGCCGGCTTTGGAAGCGGTGGCCGCTGCCCGTGGCGCGGCGCCGCGCGTCTTTGCTGTCATTGACCGGACGAGCGCGATGGACCCGCTGGACGCAGATAGAGGGCAGGTGGTGGAGAAGGGTGCGGCGGGTGACATCGCGCTCGAGGGCGTGCGCTTTGCGTATCCGCGGGGAGGGGGGGCGCCCGCTCTGGATGGATTCAGCGCGTCTGTTAGGCGTGGGCAGACGTTGGCGCTGGTGGGTCCTAGCGGGTGTGGCAAAGTACGTGGCGCGTTCGTGGCTTTTGTCGAGCTGTGGGGCCATGGCGACGAAGGGCAGTGGGGGGTGGGCTGTGATGCAGTGGCGCATGCCCGTCTGAGGCTTTGGAAGCCTTGGCCTGTGAGTCCGTTGATATGGATGGGGTAGCGGTGCTGGTGCGAGCAGGTTTGGTGGTATTCGGTACGTGTGCCCACTGTGAGTATGCCTGCTAACCTTTTCTTTTGCATGACTGCTTGCTCCCTGCCTGCGCTTGTATCTTTTCCTATCCTGTTGGTTCCTTCTGTGTATGATGCACGGACAGACGACGGTCGCCCAGCTGCTTGCGCGGCTGTATGACCCTCAAGAGGGCACTGTTCGTCTCGATGGTGTCGACATACGAGAGTACAACGTGCCATGGCTGCGTGCCCAGCTGGGGTTTGTGTCGCAGATGCCCATCTTGTTCTCCTTGTCGATTGCTGACAATATTGCTCTGGGCGCTGGCGTCGTGGTTTCTTCCAATGCCGACGGCGGACGGTCGCTCAAGCCCGCGACTGTCACCCACGCGGACATTGTCGCCGCTGCCACTGCCGCCCACGCTCACCAGTTCATTGCTGCTCTCCCCGACGGCTACAACACGATTATGGGTCCACGGGGGGCGTCGCTGAGTGGCGGCCAGCGGCAGCGCATTGCGCTCGCGCGCGCCCTTGTACGCCGCCCCGCCGTGCTGGTGCTGGACGAGGCCACTGCGGCGCTCGACGCGTCTTGCGAGCAAGCCGTGGCGATGGCGCTGCGTTCGGTGGCGCGGGACGGGACGACAATTGTGATCATTGCCCACCGGCTGGCGACGGTTCACGACGCGGATGCCATCCTGGTCATGGATGGGGGGCGTGTCGTGGAGGGGGGAACGCACGCGACGTTGGTGAGCCGCCCGGGCGGGGTGTACCGCCGGCTGGTCGAGGCGCAGGCGCTCCGGGCCGTGGGGCACTCGGCTAGCCTTACCGTTGGGGGGGAGGATGACCCCGCAGTGGACGCAGGACCTGAATTGGAGGAGACCAACGTTGTCGGCGCGGTAGCAGGCTCGCCGACAGCCAAGGGTGCTCCCGCCGCGGGTGCGCTAGACGGTCTGGCCGCGCCGGCCGCTGGGCCAAGCGAATCTGGTGACGATGCCGTCGTCTGCTCCAGCGACAGCAACGCCCCTTGTCCCTCGTCGATGCGCATTGTGGTGCGCGCGATGGGCCTCCACTCGCTTCGCCGGTGGGCGCTGGTGGTCTTGGGGGTGGCGGGCTCTTTCCTCGTGGGCGTCACCTTCCCGTTGCTTGGCCTGCTGGTCGCCGAAATGGTCCTCCTTCTGGGCGATCCCACGGGGCGCGCTGCCGTGCGTGTGAACACCTTCACCCTCTATGTACTGGCGCTAGGCGCTGTGTCCTGTGTCGCTACATACGCGCAGGTGGTGTCGTTGGGGGTGGCGGGCGAGCGCCTGACCTTTCGCCTTCGTGCGGCCACCTTTCGGTCGCTGCTGCGCCAAGAGGCCGCCTTTTTTGACGACCACAAGGTGGGTACCCTGGTCTCGCTGTTGGAGAAGGATTGTGGCCTTGTCAAGGGCTTGACGGGCGACGTGCTCGCCACTGTCTTCTCCGTGATGGGTGCTGTGGTGGTGGGGTTGGGTGTTAGCTTTGGCTTTTGTTGGCGCTCCTCTGCGGTGGTGCTGGCCATATTTCCGGGTGTGGCGCTCGGCCACTACCTGGAGAACCGGGTGCTCATTGGCAACAACATGGCCTCCCGCGCATGGTTCACCCGCGCTGCTGCGGTGGCCTCCGAGGCGGTCGCGGATGTGCGGACGGTGGCAACCCTCGGCGCCCAGCACCACTTTGTCGATGCGTTTTCGGCAGAGCTGGAGGCCCCGGTCCGCCGCGGCCGCCGCACCGCCGTGACGGTGGGGGCGGGGTTTGGCTTTTCCGAGTCGTGCCTCTTTGGTGTGTCGGCCATCTGGGTGTGGTATGCGGCACGGCTGGGGGCCGCCTCGCAATGTGACTTTGGCGACGGCATGCGGGGGTTCATGGCGGTCCTGTTCACCATGGCGATGGTACGTTGG
Organism: Pyropia yezoensis; assembly: GCA_009829735.1. Lineage (NCBI taxonomy): Eukaryota > Rhodophyta > Bangiophyceae > Bangiales > Bangiaceae > Pyropia > Pyropia yezoensis. Next base: position 5,393,237 of record CM020620.1, read on the forward strand.
TGGGGAGTTGCGAGCCGCGGACGTATGGCCCTCTCTTGCAGTGTGTCTGGCTTGACTCTGGGCCTGGCCTCTTTTCAATCCTACTCTGCAAGCTGTTCTGTGCCAAGCAGATAGGAAGGACAGGCTGGCCGATGCTGACCCCCTGCGAGCCGTCACTTGTGCGTCCCCCTCGTTTGGATGGTGTCGTGACCACGTGGCTGTGTCCTCTATCCCCCTTCTTCACTCTTCTTATCACAGATTGGTATTGCCGGGGCCAAGGCACCGGATATGGCTGCCGCCTTGAGCGCGGCCTCGGTGGTGTTCCGGGTCCTGGACCGCACATCGGCGATTGACGCGGCCAACCCCGCGGGTGCCTCCCCGCCCACCGTTGCCGGCGACGTTGCGCTTGACGACGTGCACTTTACCTACCCCACCCGCCCTGATGCGCAAGTTCTGCGTGGGCTGTCCACAGCCATGCCCGCGGGCGGTACGTTGGCGCTCGTCGGTCCGAGCGGCAGCGGCAAGTCCACCGTCCTGGCGCTGCTGGAGCGGCTGTACGACCCCTCCCATGGGACGGTCACGCTCGACGGCACCCCCGTGGGCGACTATGCGGTGTCGTCCCTGAGGTCCCACCAGGCGCTGGTGTCCCAGGAGCCCGACCTATTTTCCATGTCGATCCGCGACAACATTGCCTATGGCTTCCCCGCCGACGCGGTCGTGACAGACGGGCAGATTGAGGCGGCCGCACGGATGGCGGCCGCCCACGACTTTATCGCTGCCCTCCCCGCCGGCTACGCCACCCGCCTCGGCGACGGGGGCAGCGGCCTCAGCGGCGGGCAGCGGCAGCGCCTGTGCATTGCACGGGCGGTGGTGCGGTCGCCGGCGGTGCTGCTGCTGGACGAGGCCACCTCGGCGCTGGACGTGGCCGCCGAGCGGGAGGTGCAGGCCGCGCTGGCCGCCGCGTCGACCGGGCGGACGACGGTGGTGGTGGCCCACCGGCTGTCGACCGTCACTCGCGCCGACTGCATTGCGGTGGTGCTGCGGGGCGCCGTTGTGGAGGCGGGCACGCACGCGACGCTGCTGGCGGCGGGGGGGGTGTACGCGCGGCTCGTGGAGGACCAGGAGGTGCTGAGCGCAGAGCCGGACGGGGGGACGCGCCGTGCGTGACCCCCGTGGACCGCAAGGTGCGGTGCGCGCGGGGTGCACCGGGTGGCACGCCGCGCTGGTTTGGGGGGTTTCCGCCTGCTGGTGCGCCGCCGCGCCACTGCGGGCCGACGGTCGTCGCCGCTGGGGTAGCGGCCGTCATCCGCTCTCCCCCTTGCCGCGGCGCACGCGTGGCGAGCTGCCCCCCACGCCCTTCCCCGTGGCCTTGCCTTTCCCACCGCTTGACCCACCTTCTCACCCACACGCCGGCCACAGACTGCACGTGCTGCGTTCCTTTGGGTGGGAAGGGTTATGTATTGAATTCGTCTTTTTGCCTAGATAAACTGTTCCCTTCGTCGTGGCCCAACCCCCCCCCCCCCGTCCGACGCCAGCCACGCCTGCCACGCCTGCTCCATGCCACGTCATCCATGTCGGGCAGCCACACGATGGCGGTAAGGGGGCGGTCCTTGAACGTCCCCGCCCGGCCGAGCACCCCACTCCCGCAGTGACCAACACCCTCCGCCACCTGCGCGCGCCGCGCGCCACGGGGGCAGTGGTGGTGGCGTTGATCACCGGCAGGGCCGCCGACGTTACGATGCCATTTGTATACAATGGCCGACGAGGGAGAAGGAGGGGCGCCCCGTAACGCGCTGCATGGGGCCGCCCGCGGCAGCAGCCGACCATGCGGGCGATGCAAAGGGTGGTGTCCGCCGCGGCGAGCGTCACGGAGGAGGGGGCGGCGGCCAAGGGCCTCCGAGAGGAGCGCTGCCGCAAAGGAAGCGGCGAGGAGGAGGCGAGCCACCGACGGTGGCGAGGAGGGGGAAGGCCACGCAGGTCCACCGCGCAAATGAAGACGCGAATGTGCGGCCGTATGCAGCCCGGGTAGCACCGTGCGGCTGGGACAGCCCCAACGGTGCCACTAGCCAACCCCCGGAACCCGACGCGGTTCACCCCCGCCGGCACGACCACCGCCGCCAGTGTCTCAGATGACGACTCACCCCTGTGGCGAGTCCCCGCTGCTGGGGTAGTCGCTCCACCCCACCACGTGGTGGTGTTCACGCCGCCGCCGCCGCCGCCCAAGGGGCGCCCGCCAACTGTCCGCCCACCCGCCCCACTCTGCTTCCCGCTTTCGTCCCTTGGTTACTCCCCCTGCCCCGCCCACCACCCGCCCCCCACCCACCATTATTCCACTCTTCCTTCCCTCACGGCTGCCGCGGGGTTCTTGTGTTCTTTGCGCTCGGCCGGTTCACCACCCTTCCCCTCTCCGAACCGCCTCTCGGCCTCTTGGGAAAGGGGGGGCGGGGAGAGGAGGACGCGCATCCACCAGAGGAGGGCTCTACCGCCGCCGCCGTCGACGCCGTCACGGCCGCCGCCCGGCCGCCCGGCCGGCGGGCGTGTGCGGCCCCCGCATGAAGACGCAGACGGCGTCGTCGGCGGCTGCCGCCGCCCCAGACGCGGCGCCGGCTGTGGCGGGCGCTGGCTGGCCTCTGACGGCGCTGCCGGGTGGCACCGACCACGCCGCCGCGGCCGCTGCCGCCACTCTGGCCGCCAGTCCCGGTGCCCACCGCTGCCGCCGACGACGATGACGACGGTGCCGCCGCCGCTGCTGCTGCCCCACCGGACCACCGCCATTGGGGGCGCCGAGGCGGCGGCCACGACCGCCGCCGACGGCGCCCCCATGTACGCTACCGCCGCGGCCACACCGACGCTGCCACAACGGCCCCAATTGACGCAAAAATCACCCCAAGCGTCTGCTCAAGAGACTGTGCGCACCCCTCCCCTCCACCCCCCCCCCCCCCCCAACGGCTCGCCACAGACGTCATCTCCCCTTGTTGTGGACCCCCGGGGCAATCCCCCCAATCCCCCCAATCCCCCCTGCAGCACACCTCGCTACCACCCACGCCATCGCCGGGGTGGCTGGGGGTTGGGGGCTTGACGGGGGCCACGGCGGTCGCGGCGGCCGGCGGCGAGCCGGCAGCGGCGGGCGACGTGGCGGCAGTGGGTGGGGCACGAGTGCCTCGGACCACAGTTGCCACGGAGGCGGTGGTGGCCGGCGACGGGGGTGGCGGCGGCGGCGGCGGCGGCGTCGCGACGGCGACGGGCGACCACGTGGCGGCGGTGGCGGATGCGCGCGTGCTGGCGTGTGGCGCGGCGGGAGCAGGTTGGCGGCCAACGGGTGCCCGCTCCGCCCCCTTTGATGCGTCAGACTTGTGTGGACACCCCCGCCGAGGCGGCGGGTTCCGCGGCCAGCGGCGGCGGCAGGCAGCGACCGTCGCGGGCGCCAACGTGCGGCGAGCATGGCGAAAAAGTGCTCCTCGGGCACCAGCGACGGCGCCAGAAGCGCCAGCAGCTGCCGCGACAGGTCCCCCGTGACGGCTTTGGTGACAAAGTCCCGGTGGAGGGTCATCCACGCCTCGGCGGCGGCGTAGCGGAGGCGCATCGTGTCCGGCGCGTCGAGCGGGTTGTCAAGCCCCGACTGGGCGAGCCGGTGGGGCTCCGCGCCCCCCGGCGCCACCGCCAGGGCGGTGTCAAAGGTGAGCTTGGCCAGCCGGTACCGGCGGAATGCGCGCCAAGTGGGCCTCGTGGAGGAAGCTGAGGAGGAAGCTGAGCCGCGACGCCTGCAAGTAGGTCCTGTCACAAATATCGAAGACATGCAAATGCAGTGAGACATTATGGTGGCCTCGGCTGCCCTCGCCACGAGGACACGCCGTCCATCACCTTGTCCGCGCGCGCGCTCCTCCTCACACCCAGTTAAGGGCGGACATAGCATATTCGACGGAGATGTAGCCCCCTCTTCCACCCCTCGCTAACGACGTCATCCGCGGCGCTGTAAATCGCCAAGTTTGGAGTGTTTCAGATTCTTCCAATGAGAAGCCTCAGTTCCATCGACCCTCTAACCATGTGGCGAGAACCCTATGTCCGCTCTCTGGGGGTCTTAACTATGTGTGTTCTGAACGCCAGTGTGTTTACAACGGCGTTGCCGCTCATAAATTGTTGGTTTCTAGAAAAGGCGGCTCCAATGTGTCCTTCGTTTGAGTTGCCATGTTCTCTCCGGCGTTTGTGTCTACGTATTTTATTGACTGCTTCATACGGGACACGCGGACAAAAGGCCGAGATTATGGCGTGATTGGGCTGGGCGTGATTGGGCGCGATCGCACTTCACGCCCCGGTTTTGGGGGCGTGTTACCAAAGCCTTCTACTGGGCCAGCCCCCCATCCACCCCGCCCCTCCCATTGGGACTGGCTTCATCATCATATTGACCCGCACGACTCCCCGTTGTCCCACACCCACTCGTACCCCACCACGCCCTCTACCCCAGCCGACACGCCGGTCGTTCACACCCCCCCCCCCCCCCCCCCCCCCCCTGCCCGGCACAGACCCCGGCACCGGCCCCGGTTCCGCTCCTAGCCGCTCGTATCCTCTTCACAATAGGACCAACGGGAACGAAAACGTAGGAGCCCCACACCGGCCATCTCTATCAAGATGGCCAGTGCGGCTCCTACGTTTTCCTCCGCACATGACCCCGACGTGCTGAACGTGTCGCCGGTAGCGGACGCCTCGACAGGTGATGCACACTCTACCAAAGGCGCCGCGCGTGGCCATACACCCGGTTCCTCACACCAACCCCCCGCGACTGCGGTGGGTCCGCCTTCGTTGGATGTTGTGGGCGCTGAGACGCGGGTATTTGTTCGAGCTGGTCGGCTGGACGACTGGTGGACCTGCGGGAGAGCGAAAGGCACGAGTGTGTATGCTGCGATTGGCGACGGCCAGGTGCTGATGGGGACCATACCCCGTCGCCTACGTGCAGCGGAGGATGTGGCGACAAACATCCGGCGGACGGACAGGACCTCGCAGATGATTTGGTACAAAAACCACCGACACTGCACCATGATTGTCCGTGGGATGAGTGACGATGTTGGTATTCCCGTGCACAAGGACCATACCCTGCTGGCGAGAAACAAGGGAGGCGGCGACTCCGTCATGCGTCGCCTCGCATCCGTCTATGGTAGACGGCTGCGAGTGGTGACGTCAACAAGCTCCCTGGTCGGCTGTCGCTGGAGAACTCTGGCGCTCCTGCCTCTGGGATTGGCGAAACAGGTGGTGGCGACCGACCCCGACGGGCTGTACACAGGCGGAAAGGAGAGGCCAGCGCCCTGCAACACATCGCCATCATCACCCTCATGACATAGGCGACTGTCATTCTGAGCACGTCACAAGCGATAGATATGAAAAAGGCACGTGAAGGTTCTGGGAGCCCACCCGCGTGGGAGCCCACCCGCGACGCGGTTTGTTGTACCTTGGCGGTGGTGGCTGCTGTGGATGAGCGGGGTGGCTGTGGCGGTAGTGTCCCGTCAGCCCTGTAGACGGCACGAGAAATACCAGAGACGAGCGCGACGCCACATGTAGCCATTGACAGTGTCTCTTTTCGTCTGGGTTGCGGTAAAGACAAACAGACAAAAAAAAACAAGAATGCACCCCACCCTCGTCATGCGCGGGTGGGGCCGCGTAGCCCCCAAAGGACAAGATGGGCGTCCGCGGGGGTAAAGACAAGCAGACAAAAAAAAACAAGAATGCACCCCACCCTCGTCATGCGCGGGTGGGGCCGCGTAGCCCCCAAAGGACGACAAGATGGGCGTCCGCGGCACGGGGCGCCCGCCCAAAATGATACCTCACTCATGGCTGGAAGAGTCCCCGGCGTCCGTCCGCCGCACCCACTCGGCGTCCGAGTCTGTATTCGCTTCTTCCCGAGTGTCGGCCGGAGGCGGGACCGGGGGCGGGGCGTCCGCGTCAGCATCCGCTTCTTCCGGCGCCGACGTGCCCTCCGAAAGCGGGGGCTCGTTACAAAGGCTCCGTGCATGCACGTTGTGGTGCCACAGCTCGTTGCAGAGCCGAAGTAACTCCTTGAATACGACGGGCAGCCCACCAGACACGGACGCGCCGCCGCCAACGCCACCAGTACCACCCGCAGTACCTGTAGACGGGGCTTGAAAAACCACGTCCGCGGGTCCGCCAGCACGGGCGGAGTCGTCCCCCGTCGACTGCTGGTCCAGAAGACGGTGCATGTCAGAGATCATCGTTGTCTGCCGCTCGACAAGCTCCTTGAGTTCTATCAGTTCATCGTCGAGACAACTGATTACGACCTTGCGTCTGTGGCGTTGGCGGTCTCGTCGACGGGTACCCCGATGCCTTGGACGGGCGCCCCTCCGCCGTCGACGACCATCTTTCTGCCCGTCCGAACCGGTGTCCGTCCCGCCGCCGGCTGCGCTCGCCGCTGCACCAGCCGCTGCGACAGTAACACTGTCGGTTGCGTCCGTCTCGCCGCCGCCTGCTCCAGCCGCTGCGCCCACCACTGCGCCTGCCGCTGCACAGGCCGCAGCGGCAGTGTCACCGCCGGCTGTGCCCGCCTCGCCGCCTGAGCGAGTGGCGGTGTCCGCCTCGCCGCCGGCTGCGCCCGCCGCTGCACCAGCCACAGCGACAGCTTCACCGCCGGCTGCGCCCGCCTCGCCGCCGGCTGCGCCCGCCGCTGCACCAGCCACAGCGACAGATTCACCGCCGGCTGCGCCCGCCTCGCCGCCTGAGCGAGTGGCAGTAAAAGGATCTGTGCCACTGGGACGAGGCCCGGTGTGTTGTACGGTACAGGCACGGCGCAGACTTTTGCAGATGGCGACGTCCAGAGCCCATCGAACATTTCCTGGAAGCAGATCAGGGCTTCCGGCGTCACCAGACGCGTCCATCGAAGGACTGTACTGCCGCAAGACCCGATCACACCACGCGTCAACCATGCGTTTGACAGCCTCGCGCACCACGGGAACACGGCACAGGGCCAGGTCGAAGCTGACGGTACCCGAGGAAGAATCTCGATGGCGCTTCATCGTAGCATCAACCAGTAGCAGGTACAGTAGCGATACCGCTCCTAGCGGCTGGTACAGCCCCTGGTTCACCGTCGCCTCCTACCCACGGCCGCCGCCGCCACCACCGCTCGGGTCTCCCAATTGGGCGACAGACACGGCACACCCCCAGAGCCGCCCCAAGTTGACGCCAACAGGGGCCAGAGAACGTTGCCGCAACGCCCTAGGGGGGTGGAAGAGGGGGGGGAAGAGAGGCCAAGCGCGGTGGGCGAGCGGGAAATGGGCAACGCTCGAGGGGGGTGGGAGAGAGGGGAGAAAGTGGGCAAGAGCGGTGGGCGGGCGGGAAGAGGCAGACGAGGGGCAACCGGGCTACGCACAGGGCGTCACCGGTTGAAGGCCACCTCTAGCCTGCCTCTACCCTTGTCTTGGCCAGGATCGGAGGGGGGGGGGGGGGGGGGGTGTGGGCGGGGGGCGGGGAAACGTAGACGAGCGTTCCTTGCGGGCCACGTACACGCGCACGGGGGGGAGGGCGTGCAGAGGAGAGGCGGAGGAGACGGATGGAAGAGGAGGAGGGGGGGGGGTGGGGGGGAGAGGGGGAGAGGGGGGGGGAAGTGTGCAAGAGCAGTGGGCAAGGGGGGTTGGGGTGGGGGCGGGGGGCGGGGAAACGTAGACGAGCGCGCGCGCGCGCCCGCTCGTGTGCGAGCGTTCCTTGCGGGCCGCGCACACGCGCACGGGGGGGAGGGCGTGGGTTCTACACCAATGAGATGTGTGCATTTTCACTCAGGAGTCCGCTCTTGCCTGGGTGTGCTGGCATCATCACTAAAGGTGAGGGGACGATTTGATGTCTAATGACCTATTGAGCTTCCAATGAGCAAATGCAGGGTCCTGTAACCGAGTCATTTTGGTGTCATTGAGAGGCGGGTTTAATGACCTTTCACAGGGGTGACCTGAATGATCAGTCTGAGAGGGAGCCTGCCAGAGAGCTCCGAGAGCGACACGCCCTCCCAAAATAGTTTTCATCGGAGACCAAGCCACCACCTGCTGAGCAGTGGCGCGCCACGGCCCTGGTGATGTGCGTCCTGTGGGCTGTTTGAGGGGCAGTGAGTGCAAGTCCCTTGGCGGCAGGAGGGTGCGGGGGGGCAGTGCGACCGTGTGCTGGGGGAAAAGGCCCACTCCGTGGTCGAGGCAGCGTCCCGCAGCGCCACAACAAGCGTGTTGCTGACAACGGCACGCCAAAGAGGGGACCGTCACCTGTGCGGGGGCAGCAGTCGCCAGCTGTCCCCAAGCACTCTGACTTGGCCGAGGGGCTCATGGCTCGTCGGTTCGAGGGGGGCGCGTGGGGATGCGGACGGCAAGGAAGGTGGGGACGGTGAGGGAGGCAGAGACGACGACGTGGGTGGGGACAAGGAGGGAGGTGGGACCACTGTTTGATGCAGCGGCCGAGCACAGGTGGCCACCCACATCGAGGCCATGTACATGGAGCCCCCCTTTTCTGTCGCTGTAGTGGCGGTCGCCGTGGCGGGGTGCAGCGGCGGCCGGAGAGGGGCCGCCGGGGGTGGGGACAAGGAGGGAGGTGGGGCACCGTGTGCGTTCCCCATCCTGACGTGACGTGACGTGCGCGGGGCGGCGGCACCGCTGCCACTGGCCAATGCAGACTTCCTGGGTCTGGTCGGCGCGTCCCCGGTCGGCGCGTCCCCGCCGGCGCAGCGCGACCAGCTGGCCGTGGCCGCTGCGGCTCGACCGACGGCTCCACCGACGGCGGTGGCCGCGGCGGTGGCGGTAGCGGTTGCGGTGGAGGTGACCGCGGCGCCAAAACTTCCCCTGATAAGCACGCTAGCAAGCACTGTTACCTTTTCCGGATAGCCGTCCTACCATCATTCTTAGACCCCGTGGCCAAGACCCCGTGGCCAAGAGTGGATGTGATAGGAATGGAAAAAGACTGCAACGTCACTCAAATACCCCGACCCCCGGCCCCCCAGCTACGCGACCCCGAAGGACTCCCCGGACTAGATGGTTCACGCACAGGCCCGTGGTCGTTGCCGTAGCGGGGAGAATCGGCGTTGCCGTAGCGGGGAGAATCGCCGTTGCCGTGGCGGGGAGCACCACCGTAGCCGTGGCGGGGAGCATCGCCGTGGAAGTAGCGGGGAGAATCGCCGTTGCCGTGGCGGGGAGTACCACCGTCGTCGTAGTGGGGAGCATCGCCGTGGAAGTAGCGCGGAGAATCGCCGTTGCCGTGGCGGGGACCGGCGCCGTGGAAGTAGCGCGGAGAATCGCCGTTGCCGTGGCGGGGACCTGCGCCGTGGAAGTAGCGCGGAGAATCGCCGTTGCCGTGGCGGGGATCGGCGCCGTAGCCGTGGCGGGGAGCACCACCATCGTCGTAGCGGGGAGCCACGCCGTGGCCGTGGCGGGGAGAAGTGCCGTGGAAGTAGCGCGGAGAATCGCCGTTGCCGTGGCGGGGAGAAGTGCCGTCGTCGTGGCGAGGAGAATCGCCGTGGCCGTGGCGGGGAGCATTGCCGCGCACAGCGCTCACTCGACGGTGAACTGGGCGGACGATACGTCCCTCCGATGGGCCAGCCATATGCCCAACACCCGACACCCTGTCCCGCGAAAGCAGCCTGCCCGGTATTGACAACGCAGACGACTCCTTAAACTCACTGCACGCGACCTCGTGCAACACGCAGTCCAGGCGCTTCCAAAACCGCATGCCACAACAGCCACACGCGTTCTTGACCGGGGGGTGTCCGCGCTTCCACGAATCGACCCTTTTCGCGAGGGTCTTGCTGAGGCTTGAGTCAGCTGTCTGCCCCTTCTTGTACTCATATGGTGGGGGGCTTCCCACCCACCTGGGGGTCTCGAGACACCGCGCACACGCCGTGGATGGCGGGCCACCAGGAGCAGGCACGCCGCCTACTTTCACCGTTGTAGCGGTCGGGCGGGGCACAGGAGGCTCCTGTCCACGCGCACTCCCATCCTCTTGGCGGTGCTGTTCGTCCGACCCACCACGAGACGGCACTGCTGGCCTTGACGCCATGCCAAACGACGCCAGCGGGGGAAGTGGCACCCGCGGCGGCACCTGCTGCGGAGGTGGCGTCGGCGGCATGCCCTGTCCTGCTCCATCTAGGCGAGTCCCCGACGCCAGGACATCCATCCCGGCAGCTATGATGTCCGCCAGCGCGCGTTGCGGTGGCGGCGGAGGCGAGCGCGCTTCCACGTCCTCTTGGCGACACCCCGAGGACAACATGCTGGTCCCGACCGCAGCCTCACCAATCCCGGCTGTAAGGCCGTCGATGCCGCGCACTTGAGCCGCCAGGACGTCCTCCCGCTTCACTTCTACATCGTCGCCTTCGCCAACGCCAGGCGTATCCGCCCCACCATCGGCAGCGCTTTCCCCAGCAGGGAACACCTGACGGTCGGGGGTGTGAGGCGTTGACGACGCCGATGAACATGATCCACCGTCACCACCGCCACCACCGATGCCATCCTCTACGGGAGAGCGGGTGGATGATGTACCAGCCTTCATGCGCGTTTGGCCGGCGACAGTAGGTGCGGCCAAGCTGGCCGCAGCGGCGCTACGACGCGCGCGTCGTCGGCGCTCCGCCAGAGAAAGACGGGCAGGTGGGTTCGCACCCTCACCCGTATCCCCGCCACCACCGCGCTGCCCATCATACCCACCATCGGCCATGGTGAGACGCCTGCGGTAGGAGAGAACAGCAGGCGCCGTGCGACTTGGCCGGGATTGGGGGGGGGGGGGGGGGGGGGGACGGCGTGGAGGGAGGAAAGACGGAGGAGCCGGGTGGGAGAGGGGGGGAAGGAGTAGGAAAGAGCGGTGGGCGGGCGGGAAGAGGCAGACGAGGGGCAACCGGGCTACGCAAAGGGCGTCACCGGTTGAAGGCCACCTCTAGCCTGCCTCTACCCTTGTCTTGGCCAGGATGGAAGAGGGGGAGGGGGGGAGGGGGGGAGAGCGGGGGAGCGGGAAGTGTGCAAGAGCGGGGGGCGGGGGGGGGCGGGGCGGGGGGGAAGTGTGCAAGAGCGGGGGGTGGGGGGGGGGGGGCGGGGCGGGGGGGGAAGTGTGCAAGAGCGGGGGGTGGGGGGGGCGGGGCGTGGGGGGAATGCAGACGAGCGCGCGCACTGGGAGAAGAGAGGCGGGGGGGGGGGCGGGGGGAGCGGGGGGGGCCGAGCGGGCAAGCGCGCGCACTATGAGAGGAGGGGTGAGCATCCGATGAGGGAGCGCGGCAAGCATCGAAAGCAGGCTCAGCAGAAGAGCACGCGCGCGCGTACGTAGAGTACAGTACATAAAGAATGCACATGGGAAGACGCCCAAATTTCGGGACGCATTTCACCTGGCCCCCCCTCTGACACCGTCCCTGGTGTCGTCCAGTGATCGTGGACGCCTAAATTCCGGGACGCATTTCACCTGGCCCCCCCTCTGACACCGTCCCTGGTGTCGTCCAGTGATCGTGGACGCCTAAATTTCGGGACGCATTTCACCTGGCCCCCTCCACGCCGTTCCCTCCCCCCTTTCCCAGGCCGGTGAAGCACGTTCGCCATCACCGTGAACTGGGCCTCGAGATGCACGCTACGAAGGGCGTCAATGAGGGGCCCACGCAGGTGCGCCTGCTGGGGCACATCGTCTACACCCACAGTGAGGGGGGCCGTGCCCAACCTCACCAGCGGGCAGTCCACGGCCAGCTGGCGGCCTTCCCTGTCCGATAGTGTTCACTTTCGCGCATCCCACGAGTGCCACAAGCCGTAGCGCCAAAGGCAAGCAAATCTTTATACTGGGAGCCCCTCAAACAACATTCACAGTAGCCGACGGGGACAGCGCCGCGGTCATCCACTCGCCCATGTGCTCCACACAACAGTCTTGAGAGGGTACGGCCACCTCCCCACCCCGACAGCCCGCCATCTGTCCACCCTGCTCGGGTGACTGCGGCACAATAATAATCCATCGAAGATCGAAGAGAGGGGAGGAGGGAGCGCAGGGGCACAGCCAGGGAATTGTCCATTATCGGCCCGCCCTGCACCACAAGTGTGTGGAGCCGGGAGGGGGTGGTCACCGTCGCTGCCGCCGCGGCGAGGCCGTGGATAAGCGCTGCCGCGGGTCCCGGGGGGACGCGAAACTCCACCGACAGATTTTTCACGTTGGGCACCACCCTGGGAACGAGAAGCCGCTCGGGCCCTGCCCCTACAGACAGGTGCAGAGAATACAGGTGGGGTAGGCGCCCGAGCACGTGCATGGCGTCCTGGTGAATGTCGTCTGGAAGGGCAATCGTCACATCGGCGACACTCCGTGCATGTGGAACATGGAACATAATGTCCAGGCAGTGGTACCCAAAAAGGGTGGGAGACCAGCCCACATAGTCGCCCGTAAAGTCGATTGTCACGGGTGGGGAGGCACAGCCGCTGATGGCGAGAGCGATGTCAAGTGGAACGCCCGCCTCGTGGTCCGCATCGGGGGGGGGCGGGTCCGGGTCCGGGGGCACCAGCGTCAAGTAATGTAGCGCGCGCGACCGGAGAAACCGCTGGACCTCGCCGGCCCTAAAGTCGCGCGGAACGTCGCTGCGGTAGACCAGAGAGACCGTACTCAGGCGGGAAAGGGAGGGGAGCGACCACGCCTCCATGGCACCAGATAAGAGGCCGCCCTCCACGTCCAGCGCCCGCAACCCCGGCGAAAGAGCTGCGATCCGCGCGGCAAGCCCGGCGCCGACACATCCGACGACAATGAGCGTGCTGAGGCACGGAAGGGGGGGAACGCCTTGAAAAACCGCGTCGAGCGCGGCTGCTCCAGTGTCCAGGGTATCGCCCCACTGTAAACGCACGGCCAAGTGTTCGAGGGAGGGTGCGTGCGCCGCAATAATTCGGCCGGCAACAGCAGGCGTGTCCTCGTCTGTGTGCACACAACACGGACGCAGGAAACGCAGCCGCGCCTGGGGCCGCGACCACACGAGGCTTGCAATCCGCAGGGCAGCGCCGTGGACAGCAAGCGCATGAAGTCGCGGGTGGCGACGCTCGCCCCGGGTGCCAGAGGCGTACTCCTCCTGTAGCAGGGGTACGAGGGTATTGAAAAAACGACCCACCCACTCCGCCATACAAGGGAGGTGGTCGACCACCCCATCGCTCGTCTCGCGGTCGTTGTAGAGGAAGGCCAAGGAAGTCAAAGACAGACAGTCTCGCATGCTGCTGTACACTGCCCTTGCGTCTGCAACACCGTCGCTGCCCCACAAGCAGTCGCCAGCCAAAGAGGGGGGAGACGAGGCGATGTGCAGACGACGAGGGAGGCGCACGTGGACCTCCGTGAGCGCTTCACGTGCGATGCGTGCCAGCTTCTTGCAGGTACGCACCAACACGGCATGGCCGCCGCGTGGAGCACAAACCGCTTGGCACACCAAGAACAGTGTGTCGTCGGGGAGGTCAAGCAAAGATGGCGAAGTATGGCGTACCGCCATTTCCCACAGAGGCGCCGCACTAGACAGGGAGAGACGTCGCTTGAGGGAAGGGGCCCCGCCGTTCCGGGGCCAGGAGGGGGGGGGGATGGTGGGGGGTTGGGGGGGGGAGAGGGGGCGTCACGTAACAACAAACCGGGAGGGAAGCAAGACCACGCAGGAGGGACGTGCACAGCGAGGAGGGGCTAGCCTCAAAAAAGGTCACAGCGGCGACAGCAGCGGCGGCCCCACCGGCGGGTGTGCCGGCTTCGGCTGATGGACCGGCGGTCGCTCGGGCGGCCGTAAAAGCGGCCCGGAAAGCGGGGGGTGTGCTCACAGTCGGGAAGCGGGAAAGTCACTGGACGGGGCTGCACAATCGCGCGAGCGGCACGGGTGCAGTCCGACTGACGGTGCAACGATGGCTTGTGCGATCTGACCAAGGGCACCAATGACGTCCGCGCGTGTAGCCTGTAAATTTTCCGGCGATTGCAATGTGAGACGGGCGGATTTGTGTGCGTTGCGTAGCACCTTTTCGCTTTGTGCCAGGCCGCCGACGTGCGCCTAGCTCCCCGTCGGTGGGCCGTAACCAGGGTAGCCGAGGGGGAAGAGGCGCCAGTAACGTGACTTTTATGGGTTTCCCTGAGAAGGCTACGCTGGCACCCCCCGTGCGGCTAGCTGACCGACCCGTCGAATGGGTCGGCCCTACAGGAAAGAGAAGCAGAGAAGCAGAGATACAGGCATCAATACGCATGCGAGTGGACCGTCAACCGCCGCGGTGGTGCCGCGCGTTGGGTAGACGGGGATAAGCGGGGCGTTGGCTGCCCCGTCACCCGTCGTCCACCCGCGGGGAGCCTGCGAGCACCGCCGCCGTGATAAAGCAGAAAGGTTGATCAATCTTGCGCGTCTTGTGCGAGGAAGTAGGGCGCTATGACCCCTCGGGCAGCTGCAACCTGGAGCAAACATGGGAGGGCGGGCGGGCAGCGCGAGGAGGAAGGACGCTGCCGGCCGGTCTGGCCGGCAGTGACCGCCTCCCCGCGCCGTTCTTGAACGGCGGCGGGTCGCGCCGCCACCCGCGCCGGTGCCCTCACGGGGTGCCGGGGGCCGCGCGCGAAAGCAGGAAGGCAGAGAGGGGGGCGCAGCTGCTGCGGCCGGCGAGTGGAAGCAGGCGGGCAAATTGCGGCGAGCGCGCGTCGCGCCGCTCGCCGCCAACGCCACAGGCAGCAGCACAAAGAGGGAGAGGCGAATGCAGCGGCCGTGACCGGGCGGCCGCTGCGGCAGGCAGGCGTGGCCGACCAGGGGCAGGAGGGGCGCCAGGCAGGCCCCCCCCCCCACCCCCGCCCCCAGCCACGACCAACGGTGCAGAAGTGAGTGGCCCACGCACGGGCGGGCGCCTGCCGCGGTGGAAGCGTCGGGGACGCCACCGCGCCGTGGCGGGAGCAAGACCAACGGCAGCAGGGAGCCCGCCCAGCGGCTGGACCGCGCACCGCCGGCGCGGCCAGCCGGGAAGAAATTACGAAGGTGCCGGTTACAGGAAGAATACAATTCGAGGCAGAATCGACACCCACCGCGCTTTCCCATTTTTTCCCCCCCTCTCCACGCCGTCCCCCCCGTTTCGGTAAAGCGCGCTCCCGATCGTCGTGCACGCGACCGCTCCTGTTGTCACGCCCCCCGTCCCGGCCAAGGTAAGAAGGCTGGGAGGGGGGGGGGGGGGGGGGGGGGGGGGGGGGGGGTTGAGGAGGTGGTGGGGGAGGGTGGGAAGGTGGGTATAGGGCGGTGCGTGCGTGCGTGGGGAGAGGCAGGCTAGAGGTGGCCCTCAACCGGTGACGCCCTGTGCGGGGACCGGTTGCCCCTCGCCTGCCTCTTCCTGCCCGCCCACCGCTCTTGGCCACTCCTTCCCCCCCTCTCCCACCCGGGTTCTCTACCTTTCCCCCCTCCACGCTGTCCCCCCCCCCGTTTCGCAAGCATGTGAAGCGCGCTCCCCATCGTCATGCACGCGCCCGCCCCTGTTGCCCCGTCCCGGCCAAGGTAAGAGGAGTGGGGGGGGGGGGTTGAGGAGGTGGTGGGGGAGGGTGGGAAGGTGGGTATAGGGCGGTGCGTGCGTGGGGAGAGGCAGGCTAGAGGTGGCCCTCAGCTGGCGACGCCCTGTGCGGGGACCGGTTGCCCCTCGCCTGCCTCTTCCTGCCCGCCCACCGCTCTTGACCACTCCTTCCCCCCCTCTCCCACCTGGATCCTCCGCCTCTCCTCCCTCCACGCTGTCCCCCCCCCCGTCTCGCAAGCATGTGAAGCGCGCTCCCCATCGTCATGCACGCGCCCGCCCCTGTTGCCCCGTCCCGGCCAAGGTAAGAGGAGTGGGGGGGGGGGTTGAGGAGGTGGTGGGGGAGGGTGGGAAGGTGGGTATAGGGCGGTGCGTGCGTGGGGAGAGGCAGGCTAGAGGTGACCCTCAGCTGGCGACGCCCTGTGCGGGGACCGGTTGCCCCTCGCCTGCCTCTTCCTGCCCGCCCACCGCTCTTGGCCACTCCTTCCCCCCCTCTCCCACCTGGATCCTCCGCCTCTCCTCCCTCCACGCTGTCCCCTCCCCCCGTTTCGCAAGCATGTGAAGCGCGCTCCCCATCGTCATGCACGCGCCCGCCCCTGTTGCCCCGTCCCGGCCGAGGCAGGAAGAGTGGGGGAGGGAGGTGGCGGCGGGGGGGGAGGGGGGAGTGGACAGAGTGGAGGGAGGAAAGGCAGAGAACCCGGGTGAGAGAGGGGAGGAAGAGTGGGCAAGAGCGGTGGGCGGGCGGGAAGAGGCAGGCGAGGGGCAGCCGGTCCCCGCACAGGGCGTCACCGGTTGAGGGCCACCTCTAGCCTGCCTCTCCCCACGCACGCACCGCCCTATACCCACCTTCCCACCCTCCCCCACCACCACCTCAACCCCCCCCCCCCGTTGGTCTTCCTCGGCGGGGAACCTCTACGCCAACCCGCCGTTTGTCAAGATCTCCTTGGTCTTGGACAAGATCGCTACCGAGCGCGCTACCGTCACCCTCATCCTGCCCGTGTGGCAGGACCAAGCCTGGTGGCCCACGGCGGTCGCCCTCCCGCACGAGGTCTTCCTCCTGCCACGGTCTGCTGGCCTGTTCGAGCCAGGGCGCAACCAGCTGCCTTCCCCCCGCCCGCAGCGGCGGGCAGCCGTCTTCCGCTTCCAACGCGGCGGCAGGCCGCTGCCGACGCGTGGCGTAACGACCAACGCTCCGTCCTTGTCGATGCCGCTGGCCAAGACGGCCCTGCCGCCGCTGCTCTCGCCGACCTACGCAACCTGCCCATGAGAGACGCCACTGCCGCCAGTTATGGTGCGGGCTGGCTGCGCTTTTGCGCTTTCTGCGCGCGCGGCCGCTACCGTGCACGCCCCGCGTCGCCCTGCACTGTCGGCCGTTACGTCGCCTACCTCTGGCTGCGGGGCACCGTCCAGCCCGTTAGCGCGCGGACGTACCTATCGCCCATCCGCAAGCGTCACCTGGCGGCCGGCTTCCCCAACCCTTGCGCGACAGACCTCGTAGCCGAAGCGTTGGACGGATTCACCAACGTGTGGCTCGACCGCCACGGCGCTAAGCCCAAGCGTGTCGCCTGCCTGCCCGCTTCCGTCGCGTGGCGGCTGGCCCAAGTGGCCTTCTCCTCACCTGACCGGCTCCTTCGCCTGCGCCTTGCTGCGGTGATTTCAATTGAACGATCGCCCTTTGTGTGGCGGGGGGATCGACAGGGGAGGACCACCCTTCCCCCTCCTGCCGCCATCCCCCGTCGCGGGCGCCTCCTCTTCACTTCCCCGCCGCCCCTGACCCGACGGGCGCGACTGGCGCGTCGTCGGCCACCGCCGCCGCCTACCCACCTTTTGCCGTCGCCGTCGCCAGCGCCGCCGCGGCGCCGCCCTGGCCGCCATGGCGGCCCATCGGGCGGCCGCACAGGCGGCCGAGGCGGTCGTAGCGCGTCCGGTGGGGGGGGGGGGGTCGCACCCCCCCGGCGGAGCGCTACCTCCCCGCCGCCGCCGCGCCAGCTTCCTCGGCCGCACCCGGCGGCCGCCAGCCCGGCCTTCGAGGCCGGCTGGCCGCTCATCACCGCCAGTCGCGGAGCCGCTGCGAGCCTAACCCCAACCCAAACTCGAACCCCGCTCCGCTGCCGTCGGGTCGGTGGGCGTGCCCACGAGAGGGGGTTCGTCCCCCCCCCGCCCAGAAAAAACACCCCTTTCGGGCTGTGGCCACAGCCCTCGCCCACACCTCCCGCAGCCGCAACGAGGGCGCGCACGGGCGGCGCGCCGCGGGCCGCCGCCACTGTCTTTCTGTGGACCCCCCGGCCTCACCCTACCGCCGCCACACCGTCCGTCGCAGCCGGTCAGTCGCCGGCCGCCGGCGCGCCCACGCCCGCTACGGCCGGAGCGCTACTGCCACTTGCCGTCGCCATGGCCGGCACCGCCGTCGTCATCTCCAGCCGCGCCTGCCAATCGCAGGCACCGCTTGTAGCCGGAGGAGCCCGGCCGGCCAGGTAGATCATCTCCCCGTGATGGGGATGCCAGTGTGCGGCCGTCGTAGGCGGCCAAGGAGAGAAGAGGCGCCACCAAGTGACAGGCAATCCAGAGAGCAACGCCGCACACGACGGGAGAGTGACAACCCAGCTCCCCCCCCCCCCCCCCCCCCCCCCCCCCCCCTCGGAGCGCAGCGCCACTCGCTGGCACCGCTTGTAGCCGCAGGAGCCCGGCCAGGTAGATCTTCTCCCCATGATGGGGATGCCGTTGCTTGCGTCCGCAGGTAGCCAGTGAGCGGCCGTCGTAGGCGGCCAAGGAGAGAAGAGGCACTACGAAGTGACAAGCAACTTTGAGAGTAGCTCATGTACAGTAGAGGGCAAGGTGAATCCGGGGACTTTCAGGGTTGGCTCGGCGCTTGCCTGCTTTGTGGCGTCACCCCAGACACCACAATACGCGTACTTCTCGCGATTGGTGCGCAAATCGCACGCCTGCCAAACAGACAGTCCGGTGAAATGATGTGATTCAGCACATCTGATTGGCTCGGCCCAAACTCGGAAACTTTCTGCGGACATGGAATCGCTCAGTTTGGTGCGCACAATGCTGGGTGGCAACTGCTTTCATGGCCGGTTCGCACGCAGGTGTCCTCGCGCCTGGCGACCTCGCACCCACCGTCGGCGTGACCGGGTCGGCGCCGCGCGGATGCACCGTGGGTGCTCATGCACCGTGGTCAGCGCCCCCGCCAAATGCTTTTTGGTATGCCTTTGCCGTCAGCCTGGTTGCTGTCGTCGTCGAAGGTCCTCCTGGACGCTACGTGTACCGTCCTTCGGCGTTTGCTGCCCTGACAACTACTTCCCTACCGGGGGCTTCATCCCCAGTCTTCATCCCCTGTCGCCATGCGTGAAGAACTGTTCCTGTCTGTCGCCCTCTCGGGTGACCACGACAAGCTACCTACGCATGGATGGCCGGCGACCACAAGCGGCACTGTCGCTTCCGTTGGCACATTTTGGGGCGGCTACAAGAAGCCGACTCACGCAAAGTGGGTCGACGACGCAAGCGGTGCTGGTGCTTCCGTGGGCCATTTTGGGCGGCCACGACACACCATCCCGGTGCAACGTCGACCGCATGCGGTGCTGCCTTGTGCGTGCCGCACGGTAGGGCGAAGGGTTCTGGCTGGGCGGGTTGGGGAGAGGACACGGCGTTGGGAGGGAGACAGGACACGTCCGTTGCAGCTGTCTGGCGAGTGGGGCGGGGTGGGGTGGGGCGGAGAAGGTGGTGATGCGCCAAGCGTCAGTGTGTAAGAGTTCATAAGCGACTGTGTTGATGTCACATGTTCCTTCCACTCACCCGCTCCCCTTCCATCATCCGTTATGTATCGACGGCCACCCTGCCCCCACAGACACCTTTTTTTCTTTGTTTACATCCTCCCCTTCCCTCGGTGAACCCTCCTTCCCATTCTTTCTTTCACCATGTCCGACTCCGGTGGCCGTGGTCCGGGCGCAGAGGACACGGATGGCCGCGGTGAGCCACTCTCGATGCCCGTGCAGCAGGGCGCCCCCGCTGTTCGAGGGCCTGTGCTAGGCCGGGGCCCGCCTCCAGTTCCTGGGTTTGCAGGGGAGGTAGCGCCGGCACCCGCGTGGAGCTGCCCTCCTCGGAGGGTGGCTAGCGCCTGGGAGCAGCCAAGAGACGACCAGCTCCATCGTTTCAACACCCACTACGTGCCGGGCCACACTCCGAGTGCGGAGTCGACCGGCAGCCTCAAGCGCGGCGCGTCTAGAGAGGCTGTCGCTGCAGCGGCTGCCGTTCCCCCTGCGCCCCCGCCCCCTCCGTCGCCGCCACGACGCTCTTTCTTCCCCCCAGCTCCGCGGCCGCCCGCGCTCCCTTTGCAGGGGAGTGCCTACGCGACGGGTGAGCCATCCGTGGGTTCGCCGTCCGGCTCGACGGGAGGTGGTCTTGCAGTCAGTGGCGGGACGTTGTCGTCGCCGAGTCCCTTGGAGGAAGCGGGTGCCTATGGGCAAGAGCAAGCTGTCGGTCCCGGATCGGCTTCTCTACCTCCCGGCTCACGCGGTCGCGGTCGCGGGATTCGTGGGGACCTTGGGGACCGTGGGGACCGTGGGGACGGTGGTGGGGGTCGTGGAGGTCGTGGTGGCGGCATGGGCTTTCCGCGGATCATCGCGCCCCCTCCATCGGACACCCCGACCCCGAATGTTTCTCCCTCTTCTCCCGCATCGGCTTCCGTGCGACGGGTATCGAGTGGCGGGGCGTCTCCGGCAGGGGCTCTTGTAGCTCCGTCTGGAAGGCGCCCACGGGCTTCCCGCTCCCCATCCCCGAAGCGGAGGGCTGGGGACGTGTCTGTTGCGGCAGCAATGACTGCTGCGGGCGCCACTGCCCTGGACGGCGCCTCACCAACCCCCAACGCAGAGGGGACCGACCTGACATCGCTCTTTCGTGCCATTACTGCGGCTGTCAAGGCTATGGATGGCAAGATTGTGAGGCTCCAGGGTGCCGTAGACCATCTGACCAGCCTGGTCACGACGAACGCGGGCCAGGCCGTCGGCCTGGCTGCTCGCATGCAGGCCACGGCAAGTGCGCAGGCAAGCACTGCGTCGACTCTGGTGGAGTTTCGGGAGCGGGTGTCTGAGGCGCTAGCGGTGGTCGCGTCGGGGGCTCCTACCGGGGCCGTGGGTACCAACTGCGGAGAGTCGCCTGACGGTGGCGGAGATGGGGCGGCGCAGGAAGTTAGGATGGCTGCCCCAGTTGGGGCGGTGCCGGCCGGTGGGATTGTGGCACCAGTTGGGGCGGTGCCGGCCGGTGGCATTGTGGCATCGCCGGTCAGAGGTGGGGTATTGACGTCTGGCGGGATGTCGGTGGCGGCTGGTGGGGCACGGGCCGCGGGCTTGATGTCTGTGGCGGCCGGTAGGGCGCCGGAAGCAGGTGCGGCACGGGCAGCGGGCCTGATGCCTGTGGCGGCCGGTGGGGCGCCGGCCATGGAGTGGGCTCTGTCGACTGACCGTGTGCTTGGTGCTGGGGAGAAGCCTGCGGCCAATGTGCCTCCGCAGCCTTCGCCGCTGCACTCTGACGGTCTGTGGGCGCCTGCGCCGGGTGGGATGCCGAGCGCCGGTGCGCCTACCCCTGGTGATGGGAGTGTCTGAATGGGTGGTGCTTGGGCTTTTGGTGTTTCGTAGATGTCGGGGATGATAAGAGGGGTGGTAGAGTGTGTAGCATGGGAGGTGGCGGGGGTGGTTGTGCTGTTGTTTAAGCAGTGATAGTTGTGTCCTGCGGACGCACCCTCGAGATAGCGCGGCGACGGGATGACCCCCTCCATGCCATGCAGCGGGTCGGCGCCGACGTGGCCAGGGGCTGGGCCTGGTGGCTCGCGGCCGCTGTCGCCACCCCCACCCAGCGCAACAAGGCTGTCGTCGGCGACGGGCGGGCGACGACGACGGCGACGCGCCGCAGCGAGGCGGTAACTGGTCGCGGCGGCGGTCTCGGCGTCGTGGGTGGTGGCGTGTGCGGTGGCGGGTGTGGGGCACCTGTTGGCAGCATGGGCGGCGGACGGGCGGCCTTCGGGGCGCGCTTCGTGGGGGGGGGTGTGGGGGTGTGCGTGCTAGGTGGGGGGGGATGCCCGCGCTGTCGTCGCCACTTGTTTGTGTGAGCGAAAGCAGAGTGGCGTCTTATTCTCCATGGAAGCCTTGTGGTGGGTGTGAGCGGGGGGGGGGGGGGGGGGGGGGGGGTGGGGGGTTGGTCGGGGGGGGGGACGGCCGCCCCTTCGTCGCCGCTTGCTGGTGTGAGTGGAAACAGACTGGCGTGTTCTTTTCCAAGGAAGTCTTGGCGCATGAGAGGCGCATGGAGCCATGCGTCCCCCGCCGCCGCACAAATGAGCGCCAGGACGAGGGGCGGCAGCCCCGGGTCCCGCGGGAGGGTGTCGCCCACAACGCGTCTACCTGAGTGCCGGGGAGCACGCGGAGGTTGCGGCGGCCAGGGCGGGGCTGTGGGCGGCGAGCCAGGGGACCCAGTCTCACGCCACGCCCCCGCTGGGGACGAGTCTACCTCACGGGGGTGACTAGCGCCCCCCCCCCGCCCCCGGCCCACGGCCGTGCGGGGTGGCCAAGTCGCTCGTCGGGGGGGGGGGTGCGGGTGCCACGCGCGGGTGAGCAGGCCCCCTCCCCCGCGGCCGGAGGGGGGAGGCCCGGGTCGTCCGCCGGCTCTGTAGGGGAGAGTGTAGGGGACGGTTCTCCCATGCGGTCGTGACTAGCCCCCCCCCCCCCCCCCCCCCCCCCCCCCCCCGGCCGCAGGGGGGTTGTGGTTCCCTCGCGTGGGACCCACCGCCTCAAAGGGCCCAGTGGCTGGTTCGTATCATCATCATCGCGCCTTGCTTGCGCTGCAGCCGCCTTCCACAGGGTCATTCGGGTGGTGACGGCGCCCGCGACCCGCCAGAGACGAGCGTGCCCAAATCGCCTTGCTGTCGCTTGGCTTGCCGAGTGTCTGACAGTCAGACCGACTCCCTCGCTGATGTCTGTTGACAGTCAATGGGCTGAACGGCGTAGCAAACGTTGCAACGCAATCTTTCCAGGGAAAGGAGGACATCTCTCGACGACTCGTCGCACCCTTTCCACTACCGACAATCGACCCTCGGCGCGCCTGTGCATTTCCACTACCGACAATCGGCCCTCGGCGCACCTGTGCCCTGCGCGCTTTTTACTTGCACTCATGCTGCTACCGCTGGGTATAGAGCGGTGCGTGCGTGGGGAGAGGCAGGCTAGAGGTGGCCCTCAACTGGCGACGCCCTGTGCGGGGACCGGTTGCCGCTCGTCTGCCTCTTCCCGCCCGCCCACCGCTCTTGCCCTCTCCTTCCCCCCCTCTCCCACTGCTCTTCTCCCTGTTCTGGTGAGCGTGTGTGCCCCCTGTGCACCTGGTCGTCGTCTTTGTTGCTGGTACGGCCGGGGGTGCGGGGCGGCCCGTGTGGCCCTGTGCGCCTGAAACCTGCACACCTGGATCTTTGATGGAGTTCCAGGACGACAACGAGGACGCGGGTTCCCGGGACGGTGTCCGGCGTACCACCTCCACCCCAACAACTGTGGGCGCTGGGGGCATGACGGGTGCCGATGCCCCACCCGTGCCAACCGCCCTCCGAGCCCCGTCCGCCTCCCACGGGAATGTTCCCGGTCGTATGGTGGCAACAGCACCTGTCGCTGTACATGTAGCAGAAGCAGCGGCAGCAACCGGCGAAGCTTCCCTCCCCGCACCTGTCGCTGTACCTGTAGCAGAAGCAGCGGAGGCAACCGGCGAAGCTTCCTTCCCCGCACCTGTCGCTGTACCTGTAGCAGAAGCAGCGGCAGCAACCGGCGAAGCTTCCCTCCCCGCTGCAAACAGTACCCGTGACGCCGACGCACAGCTGCTGGACTCGCTCGTTGCCGATACGTGTAAGACGTTTTTTTGGGGGGGGGCAAGCCCCCCCAGGGCGTCGCTGTTGGGGGCCGTTGAGCGGGCGACAGCGGTGGCTGTGCGCCTAATCGCACCGCACAAGGACCTCCCGGTCGACCCCGTCGTGGCGTCGGCAACGGTTCTCAAGCTGCGCGCACTCGTGTGGCCGGTTGCGGATCGGCCAGATGTGATGAGCATCTTTTCCCGTGCCCTGTGCACGGCCCTGCGCAGCGCTGGGGGTGTGCCCGTCCTGACCCTGCCGGCCAATGTTGTCGCCCCGCTGCTGTCCGCCATGGTCCTGCCTGTCACCCACCCAGACGCCTGGGTAACGGGGGCCCAACTGTCGGTGTTGGCTGTCTGTGCCACCACCACCACCACCACCACCACCACGAGCGGGCTACCGACTGGGGCCCGGGGGCGGCGCGTGGACCAGCGCGACGTCCCGCTGCTGCCCCGTGCGAGCGGTGCGGGTGACCAGGCGCGCCAGCCCCTACCGACCGCGCCCGGTTTTCTGGGCGAGTCTGTAGTGGAGGCTGTGTGTCTCCTCCTCTTGTCCGGCTTGAGAAATGGGACGCTTGTTGAGGACTTCGTAGGTGCGGGTGATATCCTCCGCTTTCTGTCGATGGCATGGTGCTCGGGCTGCCGGTCGTCGGCGGCGGCGACGAACGCTCTGGCTGCGCTTGTGACCGAAGACTCATCGAGAGTGGTCCACCTCGCTCTGGCGGGCGACTCCGTCGGCGAGTCTCATCACCCAAATTCTCGCGTCAAGTTGTGCACGGGCGTTTGGCGTGAGATGTCCCAGGCCATGTCGACATCCATGCACGGTGCAACGGAACAAGACGCCCATGGCCCGGCCGCCCGTGCACTTGCCATGGTTGTTCGTCCGTCCATGTGTGAGATGCTTTCCTTACCAGGGATCCTCGCGTTTGTGCCGGCTGCTACCCCTACGCAGATCCCCGGGTTTGGTTCGTGGAGCGCAGCTGTCGTTGCGTATGTTTCGCAGCTTCTCCGTGGTGTTACCGCCGTTTTGTGCAACCCCTCCCTCGAGGAGAACGACGAAGTCGTTACTCACTTGTCGGCCGCTGTGTATACCCTTGCCGGCACCGGGCTCGGTCTACTATTGTCATCGGAAAAGTCATTGCGGAAGGCCGCAAGGCTCGTGATGTGCCAGCTGACGAGTTGGTACGACCCAGATAATTCTTCGATTGACGTGGTACCGGAGGATTCGAAGAGGGCGGACGACGAGCGACGGTCGTGGTCCCCAGACGTTCTGCTTCGACTGTGCAAGAGCGTTGCCAGGATGACGGCCGTGGATGAGGCCACAGTACAAGGTGATCAGGAGCTCTACCCGACAACCGGCCCGCTCTTTATCTTTGCCTTGGCCCTGGACGCTGCCCTTCGCCTGGTGCACGTTGCAGCCGCACGTGACCTATCATCCGAGGAGTCAACGCCCCTACAATCGCTTGCAGTCTGTACGGCGTTTGTTCGGGCCTGTGACGCATTCGTGGCCGCCCTACCGATGGGTGACGCCACCATCTTGGCTTCCACTGGTGGCCGTGGCGCGCGAACCCGCTTGGTTGGAATCCTCGCACGTCTACTCGACGAAGGTCGTGGTAGAATACCTGCAAGGACCCCGGCGTCTGTCATCGGGAACCTGCGGCGCCTGCTACTGCGCTGCGTTTGCTTCTTGGCGTCCGAAGCGTGGGAACGCCCCGAGCACAGGGCGTTCAAGAGGGCTGTGGCGGACGCCTGGTTCGACTCCCTGCCGTGGGTGTGGTGCCTAGCCTTTGGTGGCCCCGGTACCGTGGCCCGGGAAGCCGCAACCGCCGCCGAGTTTTATTGGACCGCGGTCGGGCGACGCGGCCAGCGTGGCGTACCAGCCACATTGTCAGTGTCAAGAACTACGATGGCCAGCACTACCAGCCGCCTGCTACAGGCGCACGACCGTGGGCAGCTGCTGGTCGGTGGCGCGACGCTGTTGAATGTGCTGACCAACGTGCAGCGCACCCTGTTTGTCGGCAAGGTCGTCCGGGACTTGCGAGAACTGCGCTCCACCGTCCATGAGATTATAGGCAACCTCGAGGGGGGTCAAGGAGCTCGTCATCGCGGCGGTAGCGGCACCAATGCCGCGCGGCATGTGCATGCGCACACGCGCGAGCCTGGACGTGTGCGGACAAGCGGGTCAGGTACAATGGAAGACCCCATTGAGATTATTGATGACGACGAGGAAGCGGGGCTTGTGGCTCTACCTCCAGAGTCAGCGTCGGCGCAAGCCTTCAACGTACAGGGTGTTGACCTTACACATGGTTTGACGGCGCACCCAGTGCGCGGTGGTACCGTGCCAGTGACTGGTGTGCAGCCCGGGGCAGCAGACGGAGGACGGTCGAGCACACCACGCGAACTGACAGACGTCGGCGACCTCCCGGAACTGTCAGGACGCCTGGCACAACGCAAAGCAATGGGCGTCTTCGCCCTGTTGACCTCAACGTCGTCATGGAAAACGGTCTCTTCCAGTCTCCTGGATGATGGGGAGGACGCGGAGGACGCGACCGGATCGGCGGCCGAGTGGCGGCGCCGCGTGCTGCGGCTGGTGACCACCAAGGCCAGTTTGACAGTCTCCACAGTCGCCGATGAGATGTTCTGGAAGGACGGTGGTGATCGCGGTCCCCGCGGCCGCCCTGTCTCGGTCCAGGCACCCACGGCGCATCTGTACGCTCTCTATGGCCGCTCGCTCGCGTTGGCGGCTACCCACACCGAGGCCGAACAAGCAGGGACGGTGGACGTGCTCATCCTCGTACAAGAGCACCCCCTCCAGATACGCGCGGACGAGTCAACCGACGATGACGGCGATGACAATGACCGTCGCGTACGGCAACCAACGTACGCGGCGAATGCCTCCCCGGGGGATCTTTGCAATATCTGGGTCCCGGTCCCAGACGCCAGTGTCGACGGGAACAAGGGCGGGAAGGAGACCCGCGGTACCTACAGCACCTCCATTGATGCGGTGTGTGTGAGCCGCGAGGCAGTGACGAAGGGCACCGCCCTGCAGGGCCGTGGCTCTGGCAGCACAAAAGCGACGCCGCTCTGGTTTTCTGTACGGCGAACGGACGCCCACCTACTACCCTGTGCCACCAAAATGGCAGGGCTTGTGGTCGTGACCCTGTCGATGAGCATCGTCTCTGACTGGCGCGAGTACAGTGGCCTCGGTGAATGGATGCGATTGCCACGCACCATACGGGAAAGCCTTGAGCCACCGGTACCGACGGGAGCGTCGTCTGTTGTTGTCCCAGGCACGTCGTCGCCGGTCATACTGGAGCCGTGGCCGAACGCCCAACCTCCGCCGCCACCTCCGCCGCGACCTCCGCCGCCCCCCCCCCCTCTGGACATAGCGGTCGAGCTGGACGAGTCCCAGCTGGGAGTCGTGCGAACTGTCGCAGATGCTTTTGGCGGGCCCCGTGTCTCCTGTGTACTCGTGACGGGTCCACCAGGCACGGGCAAGACGCGGACCATTCTGGGGGTTGCCATGGAGCTGATTCGGCGCGGCTGTGGGTGTGGAGACCTGGGGCCGATCATGACAAGGCTGCTGCTTGTGTCGAGGACCAATGCCGCATGTGACCAGATTGTGTCGGCGCTGCTGTCCCTACACGCGCTACTGGAGCGTCATGACTGGGGTCGGCGTTACCTGAAAAGCCTGTCACAGGCGTTTGGTTCTGTGGCGGGGGCCCGGATGCCAGTACTGTTTCGAGTCGGGCTGGCACCACCAAAGGGCGATCCGATCGCCGCCACGCACATTGACGCTGTTGTCAAGGACCTACTACCTCGCGTCTACCCCGACGTGGTCAGGCGACAGGAGGCGGCAGCGGCAGCCCATGAGGCCTTGCTCCAGAGCTTGGGAGCTTCCGGCTCGAATGACCCAACCAGCGTCCGTGACGCACAAGCGGCAGGGGATGAACTCGTGGAGGCGAATGCGGCCGTCAAGAAGTCGGTGCGGCGACTGCATTCGCAAGTCGCTCAGGGTGCTCCTATTGTGGTGACTACTACCGCCACCTCGACGGGGAATGCCATCGGTGACCTTGGCTACCATGTCATCATCGTGGACGAGGCGGCTTCGACAAGCATCCCTGCGGCCGTGTCTGCTGTCGTCCGGGCTGCCGGGGAGGGTGGCGATGAGGCCGCGAGGATGACGCGCTGTGTGGTGTTTATGGGCGACCCCGCACAGTTGCCGCCGAGCAGTGGGATGCGGTACACCGGCGACCTCATCGCAATGGGCGATAGCGTGTTTGAGTGGCTCCAGCGGGACCACCCGCAGCTCACCCTCACTCACCAGCATCGACTGCGACCGATTTTTTGGACGATAGTGAGGGGCCTGTTTTACTCCTCAATCCCTGTTGGCGCTGGTATGATGGGGAACAAGGCGTCATGGGACAATGCAGTACCCCTACGGCCCGACTGGCTGGTACGCGCGTCTCGGAGGCCGCTTGAGATTACCAGCACCTCCCAGCTACCACCCCAAGATCGGCAAGAGGACTTCAATCCAGATACCAAGGGTGTTTCGAACCTGGTGGAGGTGCGCGTAGTGGAAGACGAGCTACGGAACATTCTGCGTGGCTGGGCGTCCCGTCCTATGGGTGACCTACGCGTACTCGTGCTGAGCCCGTACACGGCACAGCGGCGGTTGCTCGACGCGGCTGTGCGGCGAGTGCGTGCGACCATCCGTCGCCCACCGCAGACGCACTACAAGTACACTGTGGACGTGGCAACCGTGGACGGCTCCCAGGGAGCTTCCGTGGATTGTGTGTTCTTGTCACTTGCCCGCTCAATCCCCAGAGACGACCAACAGACACGGAGTCGCATGATGCGCTTTACCGGAGATAGGCGCCGCATGAACGTTATGCTGTCGCGCGCAGAGGCACATCTCCACGTTGTTCGGGACATGGACTATGTGGCACAGTCAAACACTCCGTGGGATGCGTGGTGGGCGGGAGTCTTGAGCGGTCGGTGGGGCGGAGCGAATCTCGTGCGTGTGAGCTATGTACCCACTGGGCGGGGGGGGCACCAGCAGGGGCGCCCGGCGCCAGGGTGCTTGTGACATGGAGGCCACTGTGGTCGCTGCATTGGGGGAAGGGGAGGCCGGGGGGGGTCCACGAGCTTGTTTTTTCTGCTGGTCCACGAGCTCGTTTTTTCTGCTTTGTTTCTTGCCTTCTTCGTCGGGTGCCTCCGATCGATTCGCCGAGGTGGACCGCCTGCACGGCGAGGTCACTGTGCACGAGCTTCACCACGCGTTGATCTCTACACACGCACGGCATTGCACCAGCACTTCCACATCTTGGTCACTCGCTACACCGTATGGACGCAGCAGCAGACCTACCCGACGCTGGCAGCCAACACACAGGACCTCTTACTGGCGCACGACGACCGCGACTCCATCTACCGCACCGCAACCTCTTTCTTTGAGGCGTCGGTGCTCGCCTACCATACGTTTGCCATCTCAAGAGAGGAGGGGCAGCTAGTCCAAGCTCGCCTATGCCCGCGCCGCTCGCCGCGCGTTCCGTCGACCCCCGCCGCCCCTCTTTCATCCAGCGCTCGTCGGCGCCAGAACGGGCAGCCTCGTGCTAACTCCGGTGCTCAAGAGGCTCGCGGTGGCCGAGACGACAACGGACCGGCGGCGGGTGCCCCCGATGGAGAAGGTGGTCGAGGCGGCGGAGGGGCTCAAGGCCGCGCCGGTGGCGGCTGCGCCGGCGGTGGCGGTGGCGGTGGTGGCGGCGGTGGCGGCGGTGGCGGCTGTGACGGTGGCGGCGGCGGCGGTTGCGGTGGCGGTGGCGGCGGCGGTGGCGGTGGCGGCGGCGGCGGCGGCGGCGGCGGTGGCAGCGGCAACGGAGATGCCGGGGGCAGGGGCGGCGACGACGGCGGCGGTGGCCGTCACGACAGATGGGGGCGGCGGAGCAGCCCGAGGCGGCTCAGGGGCCAAAGCCCCCGTGGTGCCCGCCGAATCCTCGCGCAGGGCGACCGAGCGTGCCCCCGTCTGAGCGACAGCTGCGGTCGGGCCCCCCACCTCGCCTGCCGGGTGGGAGGGCACCCAACGCGGCAGGCAACCGCCGTGGCCGACCGTCCCGGGCGAAGCGGCAAGCCGCGGGGGAGGTGTATGGCAGCGAAAGCTCCCAGACGCCCCCCGACTCCCTGTCCGCGCGCGTGTGCGCCTCGCTGGACCGAGGGGCTCAGATCGGCGCGTCGCCGTGGGTGCTGCCTGTGTTGCGGTTCGGCTACCGCAGCCCGTGTATTGGCGCGTCGGAATCTTCCGCTTCCGGAGTGGTGGGCTCCAGTGGCCTCGGGATGGCGGCGCGACCAGGCCGATTTCATTGCCGCTGCTGCCCACGACCACCGTCCAGCAGCATCCCTCAAGCTGAGCTGCGCGTTTTGTCGTTTAGAGCTGTACCCGCCGCCGGTTACGGCGCCGGCCGGCTACCGCAATAATGGTCGAAGAATGTGTGGCCTTCCAATGGCTGAAGGGTGCCGCGCAGCCCTCCAGCGTGCGGGCATACCTCTCACCAATCCACAAACGGCATCCGGCAGCAGGGTGTGCCAATCCATGCTCGTCAGGCATTGCTGCTGATGCACTGGCGGGGTTCGCCAACGCGTGGCTCGACGACGTCAAGGCCGATCACGCAGAAAGGATCTACCAGCTGACGACGGTGATCACCCGACCGGAGCGGAAGGTGGACGCCCTCAGCTCTGGCCGGCCCGCCCCCCCGCTGGTGGCGCCTGCCACGCCAGCAGCCCGTCTGCCCCTGGCTGCTGGCCGAGCAGCCGGCGCCCCCAGCGTGGGGGCAGTCGGCGAGTGCCAGTCCCCCGTGCCGGGCTTTGTGGGAAGTGTCCCTGAGGGCGGGTCCGGGCCTGTTCCAGGCGCCCCTCCCCGTGGTGATGGCGCCGCCACGGGCCGTGTGTCCGCCTCCCGGGAGCGCGACCGAGAGAGCGTCTGCGCGCTGCGCTTGCAGCAGCAGAGCTGAATGGCGTGCGCATCCTGGACGCCAATGGAGAGGGCGTCCCCCTCCTCAAAATGCATGTGGGGATCTCCTGGAAGCGGGCGTTTGACGAGTACGCCGAGAGGGTTGAAATGTAAACTGTGAATTTGGGGTGGCACGATCACTGGACGACACCAGGGGAGGCGTGAGAGGGGGTGGGTGTGAAATGGAAACTGTGAATTTGGTCGTCCACGACCACTGGACGACACCCGGGGGGGCGTCAGAGGGGGGTGGGGGTGAAATGGAAACTGTGAATTTGGGGTGGCACGATCACTGGACGACACCAGAGGAGGCGTGAGAAGGGGTGGGTGTGAAGTGTAAACTGTGAATTTGGTCGTCCACGACCACTGGACGACACCAGGGGGGGCGTCAGAGGGGGGTGGGAGTGAAATGGAAACTGTGAATTTGGGGTGGCACGACCACTGGACGACACCAGGGGGGCGTCAGAGGGGGGTGGGGGTGAAATGTAAACTGTGAATTTGGGGTGGCACGATCACTGGACGACACCAGGGGAGGCGTGAGAGGGGGTGGGTGTGAAGTGTAAACTGTGAATTTGGTCGTCCACGACCACTGGACGACACCAGGGGGGGCGTCAGAGGGGGGTGGGGGTGAAATGGAAACTGCGAATTTGGGGTGGCACGATCAATGGACGACACCAGGGGGGAGTGTGAGAGGGGTGGTATGTGAAATGGAAACTGCGAATTTGGGGTGGCACGATCACTGGACGACACCAGGGGGGGGCGTGAGAGGGGTGGTATGTGAAATGGAAACTGCGAATTTGGGGTGGCTCGATCACTGGACGACACCAGGGG
Source organism: Pyropia yezoensis (assembly GCA_009829735.1). Lineage (NCBI taxonomy): Eukaryota > Rhodophyta > Bangiophyceae > Bangiales > Bangiaceae > Pyropia > Pyropia yezoensis. Next base: position 5,424,371 of record CM020620.1, read on the forward strand.
AGGCGTGAGAGGGGGTGGGTGTGAAATGGAAACTGTGAATTCGGGGTGGTACGATCACTGGACGACCCCAGGGGGGGCGTGAGAGGGGGGGGGGGGGGGGGGCGGGGCCGTCTGAGAGGGGAAGAGGGGGGGGGGCGGGAAAGTGTTGTCTCCATCTGTTGTTGGGTCGTTCACACCGATAGACGCGGTTTATTCGTTCTCACACGCTGGTGACCTTGTTTCTTTCTTTTCCATGCTCCAGGTTGTAGCGGACCCATGCCGCCCTCCAGAGCGCAGAGTAGCTGACGGACACAGTCAGCGCCACGCGAATAGACGACAGGCTGGCGTCGAAGCGCAGATCGTTCTGCGTTACAACGATTGGCCGGCGGGTCTCGCCTGGGAGTGCACATCGCCAGCGCCACGACGCTGTTCTCAGCTCCGTGGGTGCCAGCTCGAGAAACCTCAAACTGGTTCCTAGCTTAGGTCGTAGCCACGTGAAAAACGCCCGGACCCCTCTCTGGCTGACTTGGCCCATGGACGACACCCGACCTGCCTGCAAGAAGCACTGCACCATAGGCGCAGAGACGTCGCGTATCGTAGTTTTGACTTCGGGCGCCAGGCCGGTGGTCGGCTGCAAACGGGGCTCTGTCAGGTCCCGCCCCGGGTCGTCGGCCTGAACATGCAACTGCCGGTGGGCAAGCGCTTGCAGGTGGGGCACCGGATCTTCGTCGAGATCGAAGAGAGTTGCGGAAGGGGTATCGGTAGCAACCACGCCAGCCGGTTCGTCTGGGTCGAGGCAAACAAGTGTACGCACGCGGTCGGTGGAGGGTGTATGTCCCGTGGGCCCCGGAATGCCTTCCATCTGTACAGGATGGCCGTGGTCCGGTTGACCGGGAACAGACGCGTGCAACACATCACCGAAGACTGTATCGGCGCCCCGAACATCCTGTTGGCGTACTGTAGCGCCGGTCTGCCCGGCTGCACCTGCACCTGCTGCGGTGGTCGTCCCGGGTGCTCTTGTGACAGGCGCCCTCCTCGCAGGTTCGGTTGCCGCCAATGTGGAAGATGTAGCCTGGTCGAAGCGGGGGCGAGGCTGTGCCAGCACAAAAACTGTCTCCTCTGTCGAATCTGTCTGGTCCGTCGAGTCGGGATGCACACATACAAAGAAGCGCTGTGCATTGTCGTGCCCGTGAATTGAGGGGTCCGCAACGGTGCCTAGTATCTGCGAAGCAGCATGTAGAAACTCACCAGGGCCACGGTGGTGCGCGGGCGGCACATACGATCGCACATCTGCCGAATCCCCGGTCGCAATGGAGACCACCTGGATCCGACGACGGTGACCAGGAATCTCTCCGTCCATAGCAGACAGAAAACAGTAGCCGTGGCAAGCCGTACAACCCGAATTAGTAGCCCCGACACAGCGGCAGCCCCCACGGGCACCCCCAGGGGCGAGGCGAACAATATCCGTTCCGACGGGGACGCAGAACCCGCTGGAAGAGCGACTCAGACACAGGTGGCCAGGTGTCGGTCAGGGGGCGGGAAGGGGGGTGGCGGAGGGGGGGACTGGGGAACGGAAGACGGGGGGGGGGGGGGGGGGGGGGGGGGGGTGCCGGAGAGACTAGAGAGCAGAGGCCGCCGGTGGTGGGGGGAGGAGGAACGGTCGTCCCCGCCACGATGGACAGGCCAGGTATTTAGCATGTATACCTCTCGTTCCGTTCTGTCGATAAACAGTCTGTTCTGAACTCTGTCATTTACATACCCGCGGCGCTAGACTAAAAATATCTCTAAATATGTACATATGTGGTCAAGTCTGGGCGACAGCTTCCACTGGAACATGACAAGCCATTCGCAGTACCTAGATGTTTATACTTCAAAGCGTTCAGATACTCTTCCATACATTCTAGATAGATGGTGTTTTGTCCCCAGTCCAAAGTATATACCCACCCGCACGCCAGTTGGTTCAACCCTCCAGTGTCGCCGGCCCCTCAGTGCCTTCCGTCACGCACCATACAGTACCTTCGCCACACCCTCGGCACTGTAGCATCCCTGGCCCCGACTTGGCGCCGACCCGGGACTGCAACCAGGGGGCACCAGGTGCCAGAACACGCCCGCCGTGTGGTGATGGTTGGCGGCCGTGGCCCGTGCCCGGCACTGGGATGCGGTGGACTACGCTATCCACACGTGAGAGAGGGATTTCGGATGGGTTTTTGCATAACGTCGAGCTGCATGGGCCCGGGGACGGGGGGCGCCCGTGGACGGGGCGGCGTGGCGGGGCGACGAACGCTGCGGGGCGCCCACCGTCGCGGCCTGCCCGAATGGCGCAGCGGCGGCGGCAGCAGCGGCGGCGGCGGCTGCGGCGGCGGCGGCTGCGGCGGCGGCGCGGCGACGGCGGCGATGACGGTGACGACGGGTCCGGCAACGTCCCGACCCCTTGACGCGGGCTGACCGACGGGATGGGGTGGTATGGGCGTCTGCTCCCCTACTGTCCTACACAACGGCCGGTGGCTGCGCATGGCGGCTCTGCTGGCGGCGCGCGGGTGCTTCGGCGGGCGGCGCGGCGGGGTTCCCCCTCTTCCCCCCCGCCGGGTGCGCCTTGCCGCCGCGGCGGTGGCGGCGGCCGCGGCGGCGGCAGGGGCGGGCGACCGCATCCTGATTACCCCTCCCCAGAGGTATTATTGCGCTGGGGTGGGGGGGGCATCCGTCGGCGGCGTGCACGGCCACCGACCCGGTGCCGGCCATGCTGCGTGGCCGGCTGGTGGGACCGCCCAAGCCGGGGGCGCCGTTCTGTCTACAAACCATTAAGCGGTCACCCGGTTGCCCTCGGGGGTGATTCGCATGGGGTATGGGAGAAGAGGGGGGAGAGCGACAGCAGGGCAGAGGGGCAGGCGGGATGAGGACGGCGTGCGACTGACTGGGGGGGGGGGGGCGTGCATCCCAACAGGACGCCGTCGCCTACCGAGCGGCACCCTCCCTATTGGCATTCCCCCGGGCGGTGCGTGGCTCGCCGCCGATAAAACAGGCACCCAACCAAGGCTGGTCCCCCCCGCCTCCTTCTGACAGCTTCGTCCACAGCCCGGGGGCTGCCGGCAAAAAAAAAAAAAAGAGTGCCGCCGCGATGCGCGTGGCCGCAGCGGCTGCGGACGACCGCGTGTGCCCCGCGGGGGCGAGACACTCCCGCCGCTGCACTGCCCCCCCTCGCCAGACTTGGTGGCAGCGACACCGGTCGCGTGGGAAAGCCAAACGCGGGCACGGCCGTGCCGGAAAGGGCGACCAGCCTTTGGTGGGAAACGACGCGTGGGGCAGGACGCGCGCCCGCCGTCGCGCGGCTGGCGGCGGCCTTCCGAGCACAAGACGACAGGCGGCGTGCGAGGGCTGGCGCCGGCGGCAGGGTCCGCGGTGCCCGCAAGACGGCTTGTGGTCGCTGGTTGACAAAGAGAGGACAAAAATTGCTCCTGATGCCCATGGCATGGTGCTCCACACGCACCTCCAGGCTACCCTCCTCGTGACGCTTCACTTTGTAAAATTGGAGTGCATCGTCGATTAAGAGCCCTGTCTGCCAAGTAAAACAGCCCACGTTTTCAATTGATCCCTCAAAACTGATCATACTTGGTCAAATCTACGACTTTGTGACCGTAAGTGCTTGCGGATCAACGCCACGGGGGCTGGGTCCATGCCAAGAGAGGGACACGCCAGCAACGATTGGGCGAGCCACTCAAACGTACTCCCTGAATGCCACCGTGTCGTACCGGTGCTTGCTTGCCACCCCCCGCCCGGGGCTCACTCCTGTCCACCCACCTAATCCTACCAAGCAATGGGGGGCCCGCAGGTGACTGGGCAGCCCGTGCAGAGGACGGCCCCGCCTTTTCCTGAGTGGCTCGCGACAGGGCCGCTGAGGGGACAGGCGTCACCGCGACGGCCGGGGAGAGTCGTGGCTGGCGCCGACGCGCACGTGTCACGATTTTGTGAGTGGGCCACCCACACAGCTGGGTCCGAGAGCCCCCCTCCCAGGCGACCTAGCCGCGACGGTCCACTGCCGGGGTTCGGTCGACCTGTCGAGCTGGCGTGCTGTCACTGACTCCAAACTGCTGATGCAGCGCCGCCGCTTGCGCAGGTCTGCGGCTCTCCTCCCTTGTTGGGCGTGCCTAATCGGGCGGCACCCAGCTGGGCAGCCTACGTACACGAAAACCATGCGCGGGTGGCACCGGATCGCTCAGGAGCCGTGCTACGTACCCGTCGTGCACGGGTTTGCGACAGCCAAATGGGGCGACGCGCGCCTTCGACTTTCAGCTGGGGTCACGGCGGCGAAAGGCGGCGCCTCGCGGGCCGGGGGGCGGGGGGGTGGGCGACACCGCCGTCGGCCGTCGTTGGACGGGGTGTGGGTGGGGGCGGCGGCAGCGGCTTCTCGCATGGGTCGTCGCCCGCGAGTCCTGCGCGCGGTTCGGCTCCTGCTGCCACGGTCGGCGGTCTCCCAAGCACACGGCCTGTGGGTGGTGGGTTTTCTTCGGGCGGTCGGGCCGCGGGCTCGTCTCGTGTAGGGATGTGCTTGCAGAGGCGCGACTCTCCCCCTGCTTTTTTCCTTCGCAGTCACACACGGAGGAAGAGAGGGGGGGGGGGGCCCACACCCTCCTCCTCGAACGGGGTGGAGGGGTGGTGTGTGGCTGTCGGAGAGCGTGCTCGCGAGAACGTGGGCAGCGGATAGTACTCGCCGATCTGGTGGGCGCCCGACCATATGCAGCATCACCGCCGCGCTGGCGCAACGTAGGCGCCGTCGTTGCTGGAGTTGACGACGGGCAGCTCCCGCCCGCCCGGGTGGTGTGGGTGTGTGGGGCTCCCTTGCCCCTCTTTTGCTCCTCTGGTGGCGGACCGCCGGCGCGTGTCGTCCGGGCCGCGGCCACGCCTCCCGCTAGCCAGTGAAACGGAGCGCGCGGTGCTGCCTCACAGGGAGGCCCCTCACGTGCGCGCGCGGGGTTGGGCGAGCAGCCGTTCGCCGGTAACGGCAAATGACATTAAGAGGTCGCGCAACGTAGAGCTCTCGCAGTTGAGCACCGTCGTTCGCCTCCAGTCGGCACTCACCGGGCTACCCGGTCGGCTTTTCGTGACGCCGGTATCACTCTGGCGCACCCTGCGGGAGCGCCCTGCTCCGTACCCCGTGCACCCGCGACCGCACGCCGCGGTCGCCCCGTTTATAGGCGGTGGCGTCGTCCGCCACCGTCGTTCCATCCCGTGTGCCCGTGCACCGATCGGTGCGGACGTTCCCATCGTCGGTGGGCTCACGGCTCACGTCTCTGTCCTGGTTCACTAGTCGAGTGCGTGGTCTGGACGCGGTTGTCACCATGAGCTTCTTTGCGACGGCATGGGACATTGTGAGCGAGGAGATGGGGAGCGCCGCCATCAAGACGGTGATGCGGCAGGAGGCGCCAACACCTGCTCCTGAAGGCGAAGGCACGCCGCCGGCGGAAGGCGCCGCACCGGCGGAAGGCGCGCCGCCGGAGGGGGGCGACCCGAATGAAGGCGGCGGCGAGCACAAAGATGAAGAAGAGCACGAGATGGAGCCTATCACCTACTTCGGGGATCTCTTGCCTCTCTTCCTCTTCCTGCTGGCCGTGTGGACGGCTGGGCGGCTGGTCAAGGCCACTGGTGGGCCCGCGCTTGTCGGTGAGATCATTGCTGGTTGCCTGCTGGGCCCGCAGCTGGCAGACTACGCTCCCGAGCATCGGGGTATTGCGCTGGTAGGTGACATGGCACTTGCGTTGCTGATGGTCGAAGCTGGGCTGGACATTGACGTGTCGCTTCTGTCCCAGGTGGGACCTCGAGGTTTAGCCGTGGCCATGACGGGTACGGCCTTACCCCTTGGCCTAGGTTTTGGCTTTGGCATGGCGTTTGGCTTTTCGTGGCGCGCGGCCCTCGCTGCTGGGTGCGTGCTGCAGCCTACGTCGCTGGCAATTGTGCTCGGTGTGCTGAAGAGTGGCGGGTGTCTTAACACGCCGTCGGGGCAGGTCATTGTCGCTGCCGCGGCTATTGACGATGTCATCGCAGTCGTGCTGCTCTCCGAGCTGCGGGCGCTCGAAGATCTTCGAATCTTGGACTTGATCATCCCGGTGGTATCGGCTGTGCTCCTTTTGGTCATCGTCGGGTTCTTCGCGATTGCCATCGTTCCGCCACTGCTGGGAAAGATCATTCTCCCGCGGCTGCCACCCCAGCACACGGAGAATGTGCTGCTGATGATCATTTTCCTGCTGGCCATTGGGCTCATGTCCATCGCTGACTCTGTGCGGTCATCCTATCTTCTTGGGGCCCTGATGGCGGGCCTTAGCTTCAGCACCGTCCACTCGGTTCATCACGTGTGGGAGGGCCAGGTCAAGCGCATTCTCAAGTGGCTGCTCAAGGTGTTCTTTGCATCGACCATTGGTTTCGAGATCCCCATCAAGGCGTTCTGGACACTCCCTATTCTTGGCAAGGCGGCGGTTTTCACTCTCTGCATCATTGCCAAGCTCCCTGTTGGTCTGTACGCAACCCCGTTGGTGCTTCCAAACTTCCTGATCGTTGGTATTGCCATGGTACGTTTCTTCTCTCTCTGCTTGTCTATTTCGTGCCCCCTCCACCAGGCCACGTGCCCCCTCCACCTGGCCACTTGTGTGGTTTTATTTCGTTCGTTGACTGCTACGCAGTGCGTCCATCGGGGTTGATCTTTTTGTTGACATTTTTCTTGTCTGCGTGTTGCACGCTCTGTGTCTCTCGCCTTCCATTGTTTTGTCTCCTGGACACAGTGTGCTCGTGGAGAATTTGCCTTCATTCTTGCGTTGGAGGCCAAGACTCTCGGTCTCTTGACCGAGCCGCAGTATGCTTCGTTGGTGCTTCCTGTCTTGCTTGCTGCCGTTGCTGCGCCATTTGGACTGTCGGCCTCGATCAACTTCGCAAACCGCCAGGGTTTGGCCAACATCGATGAAGCGGAGGATGCGACAAGTGCACTGAACAAGGCACACAACATCTATTACCAGATGCATTTGCGGTGCAAGAACAGCTGGGGTCTCGTACAGGGCATCCTGCACGAGGCGACTGCGCGAGACCTGGAGGTTATCGATGTCCGCATCACCACCGCAGGCAAGGATGCGGACGACGTGTTTTATGTATGTTTGGCTTACGGGTCTGTGCTGCCGCCATTGTGGTGGGCCGACGGGATTCTGAGGCACTGTCGGTGTGGCTTTGTGGTTGCTACTTTCGGATTGAGTGGTGATGAGCGCTTGTGGGCTGTGTGTCGCGACCTTCTGCTGCTCTTGGTGTCGTCCATTTCTTAAGCGGCGCGCTGACCACTCATGCTTATCTCTTGTCGTCGACCACTATGCATGTCTGTCATCTGCTTTTTGGTCATCCCTGTTGGATCCACAGTTCAAGGACGCCACACTCCGGGCACCTATTGAGGCCTCTGAGGATATGCCTGGTTCCGAGGAGGCTCTGCAGGCCGTGTCTGATCGCATTGACGAGCTGTACGAGGCCTTCTACGCTGTGGCCGCGTCGTCCTCTCGGGCTCAGACCGGTCGCCGCGCCACGATCTTTGAGCGCGCAACCGCGCGGATGAGCAACGCCGTAGCTCCTGGCGGCAACCCTGGCGATGCGGCGCAGGCAAAGCTTGCACACGAGTCGGTCAAGCGCAAGGGTGGTGACGGTGACGGCGATGACGAAGGTGATGGCGATGGGGGGGCGGCTGTTGAGGACGACGGTACCGGCATCTATCTTTCGTTCGTGCGCTGGCTGCCAGGTCTCGTTACCGAGGACGACTTGGGTGACCTGGACGCTGAGGCTCTGGACGAGCGCGCCTTCCAGCAGATCACGCAGCAGATGGGCGACCGCAAGGAGTCTGTGGCGGGCGCACGCCCCGGGGAACCTCTCGGCCGTCCGAGCTTTGCTGAGTATGCCATGCGCCGCGGATCGAACGCGGGCGGCCGGCGGGGTTCCACGGTCACGGATGGTTTCCGGTCGTCGGTGGAGATGGGCGTGCAGGATCGCCAGTCTTTGGCCGGCCGGCGCCAGAGCAACGCACAAGTGTCATCCATTGACCGCAGTCGCCGGTCGTCTGTGGCACAGCGGGTGGCCAACAGCTTTGGGGTGGACCCGCACCAGGCGCGTAACGAAGCGGACAAGAAGATCATGGAGGCGCTGGCGTACTCTGCGGCCGTCTCCGCGGCTGAGGCGGTGCTCAAGAATCCGCACCAAGGCTTCAGTCGCTTTGCGGTGGGCACGTATGAGCGGCGGGCGTCAGAGGTAGATGGCCGCAACGTGCGACAGGCTGCGCACCCCCGCGACTTCATGATGGGTATGGACATGTGATAGTGTAGCCTTGCACTTACGTGTCGCGCTTATCACTGCTGTCCAGGGGGGGAGGGAGTTTGCGTGGTTGCGTTTGCTCGTCGTAGTAATCCTACTTTCCGACTTCACGCGTCTTGCGCAACGTCAGTAGCCAATGTGTGAGAGGCCTTGCTTTGTTGCCAAACACGTTTCAGGTTTTTGCATAGTGGCATGGCGTACGAGTTACCTGCAGGAGCAAAGTGGGCGAGTGGGATGGCGGGCCAACGCCCCCTCTTGCAGGAACCTTGCTCACCGGCAATGTCCTCGAGGGGGAGGGATACCTATAGTGGAGGAGCGTATGCTTACCGCTACATGCTGATAGGGTGCGGTCCATCACGGCTGGTGACTGCCGCAGTGTGGACAGCGCTGACGAGAAGGGGAAAAGCAGAGGTGCCGAAGATGATGAAGGGACCTCGCGCACAAACTAAAGACAACAGCCCCCGACAGCGCCAGAGGCGTGAGCCACCAAGCCACCAAGCCCTGCGCTCTTACGCTCCCGCCACGAACGCCATCGTAGTGGCACAGCGGCCGGTGGGCCTCCCAGCGTCTCGGGGCGTGCAGCACACGCGGATGAGGTGGACAACTGCCGTCACGCCTCCGCCCCCGCCCCCCGCACGTCGGTAGCAGCTATCTGGGCGTGGTTGGGTGCCTGGAATGGCCCTCGCGCCCCCCCTAAAAGGACTGGCAATCCCGCCTCTCTTTCTTTAGCGGTCAAAGCACCGATAGGCGTGACGAGCCACGGCCTCCGCCGTCGACATCGCGGCGGCGGCCGCTGCCGCCGTCGACATTGCGGCGGCGGCCGCTGCCGCCGCCGCCGCGCCGCCGCCGTGGCGCCCACAGCGCGGTACATCTCTGGTTCCAGTCCCTCTGTTGGTAGGCGCGATGCGCCAACGCCGCCGCCTTCCCGCCTCTCTTTCTTTAGCGGTCAAAGCACCGATAGGCGTGACGAGCCACGGCCTCCGCCGTCGACATCGCGGCGGCGGCCGCTGCCGCCGTCGACATTGCGGCGGCGGCCGCTGCCGCCGCCGCCGCGCCGCCGCCGTCGCGCCCACAACGCGGTACATCTCTGGTTCCAGTCCCTCTGTTGGTAGGCGCGATGCGCCAACGCCGCCGCCTTCCCGCCTCTCTTTCTTTAGCGGTCAAAGCACCCATAGGCGTGACGAGCCACGGCCTCCGCCGTCGACATCGCGGCAGCGGCCGCTGCCGCCGTCGACATTGCGGCGGCGGCCGCTGCCGCCGCCGCCGCGCCGCCGCCGTCGCGCCCACAGCGCGGTACATCTCTGGTTCCAGTCCCTCTGTTGGTAGGCGCGATGCGCCAACGCCGCCGCCTTCGTCGCCGTCACCGCTGCTGCCGCGGCAGCGCACCAGATGAGGGAACAAACCACCCATGATGACACACACCCTGTCCCGTGATGAAGGGTGCGGCGACGCGCAGCGCAGCATTGCTTATCCCCTGTCAAGATGCAAGCCCGATTTTGGCCAGATCTCTTGCTTCATTGTGCAAATTCTTGCTCTGCTCGAGCACGAAAATGAACGGCTCGAGCAGAACTTTGCTTTTCTGATCGAGGGGATGGGCTGAGGCCAAAGAATCTCCCTCAGGATGACCAACACGACGGCCGATGTCGGTGTTCGGTCAACCAATGAGAACAGCGGTGGCGCTGCTGTTTGCTGCACGGAGCGTTCCATTGGTCAGAACTCACGTTGTAGATGTCGAGCAAGGCGGAGAGATTTTTCCGTGCAGACCCTCGAAAGCTGTCGACGCGCAGGTTTTTGCTTATCCAGTGCGAGAGATTGCGCGATTTTTAAACGCGTTCGTTTAAACATTGCTCCCAAGCGTAGCGATGGTCGGTCGCTTCTTTGCGCTTCACGAGAGTGCTCTCCTGCCCCGAGCGCTTCCGGTCATACCAAGGGAGGTGGCGACCACCAATTGCCCGAGCTGTTATGGGCAGAAAGCAAGAAACGGGGGTAAAAGCGGTGTCTATGATGCCTTGCGGGCAGGGTTGAGAGGCGATAATTATTGAGTCAAAATTATCGAGTAAATTATCAAAAAAGAATAACGTTCAGGAGAACCGGAACGATAATGATTATCAGACGTCCACGTGTTCCACCACGTGTCGGCTCGGAGGCCCATCAGACCAGACCGGACCGCCTGATCACGCGGCAGTGCCGCAGCCTGTCGTCGTCTTCGGAACTGTGTACGTAGCCGCGATACAGTACGGCAGCGTGCCCAGCCAAGATCCAGACCCACACCACGAGGACAATAGGAGCTACGTACGCCGACTGAAGTCGATTCCATATAGCTAGACTGATTGGCACCCCCCAACTTTGACCGCTCCTATCTTCCTTCTCGCTCACACCCAGACGACGTAGCTGGGCTCATTTTGTAGCTCATGTCATGGGCATTCGACTGCATTGTCGCACGAGCTCACTGTACGAACGTAGCAGACAAAAATGCTCCACGCCGTGAATGTAGCTGTGGTTTTTCCGGCACTTTTTCGTCGTGTTTTCTCTGCAGCAACCAGGTACCGCTTTCTGGCGCAGTGGCGTGGACTCCGATTGTGTCTTCACATGCATGCGATGCCATCCTCCGTTTTGTAGCGTTCGTCAGGAGTGTGGTAGCTCGTACAGGGCGGTACGACCTTGGGCATGTTGCGCTTCTCCGCATAAATTGCTTCTAGTGTCAACAGCTTGAAAGCAAGGTAGACCCCCGTTCTTGCGCCAGATGCTCCCTCTGATATGGGGCTCCGCTGGAAGAGGTAGCAGAGGAGGCCAGATCGAGAGTCTCCCCCGAAAAATTTGGACGCACGTGACGCCAGCACTACACCTCCGGGCCCACATGACAAGCTGTGTCGGAGAGGTCTACCGCAGGGCACTCTTGCGTCTGCCTGCGAAGTTGAGAGATGTGAGCTGCAGTCTGCCTTCTGCACGGGGCTTTTTCTCAGGCGTTTAGCTAAATGGAATCGACTTTAGGACTTCACATCCTCCCCGGCGTACTGTACACGGCGCGTGCGGCCGCCCCACGCGGCACGTTCTCCGCCGCCTGCGTACTACGGGGCCCAATTTAGGCTCTACGCCCTTTCCGAAAGCCGTGTCCGCAGCTCGTCAGGCGGCTCGTGTTGGGCACGACGTGGTTAATTCATTGCTGTCATCCTAACACGTGGCTCCTCGGCGATAACTATCAGAAACATTTTCAATAATTATCGCATGTTTTTACTAACGATGGATGCTTTCGCAAAATATATCAACCCTGCTTGCGGGGGGGTCGACGCAGGTTTTATGCAGGTTTTTGTTCGAGAATTTCCCAAAAAAGCAGGAACATTTTGACAGGCGCTAAGCAGTGCTGCGCAGGGCGAAGGTCCGGGCCGAAGGGAATGTAGTGTGTAACTCCCTCGGCGCGGAATTTCTCATGCGGGCGACGCCGACCCGGCGCAGTACTGTACACGGTTCAGTACAGTACCGTACACGAGCGGCGACGTCCCCGGTTCAGGTCTGCACGGCACAGTACTAGGTTGCTTCACGATAAAAAAATCCTGCAGGTTTTTTCCGCAGCATACGGACACCCGCGGGGCACAAGAACATGAGCAAACGAATATACGGTCGAGAGAATTTCTCACAAGTGGTCGGATCTGGGTAGCCTCCTGAAAGCGCGAGAGGGGCCCCCCAACGCCCTCGGGGGGTGCGGAAGGCAGACAAGGGGGGGGGGGGTGCGGCTGGCAGACAAGGGGGGGGGGGTGCGGCAGGCAGACAAGGGGGGGGGGGTGCGGCAGGGCAGCAGCGCGGGGGGTTTTCCGCACCCCCCCCCCCGCGCTGCTGGGGGCGCATCGGAGGATCCTCCCCCTGCACCCCATCTACCTTTGACATTCCCCGTGCCCCCCTTCCACCTGCCCCATGCCCGCCCCCCCCCCCGGCCTTTCCCTCTGTCTCCCTCCCTCATTCCCCTCTGCCCCCCTCCCACCTTCCCCTCCCCCCCCCCCCACCGGCCGACGTGCAGGTGGGAGGGAGCGCGCCCAAGGGCAGGTGGGGGCGCCTCCCCTTCACCTTCCCCTTGCCCCGCCCTGGCCTTCCCTATTGCCCCCTTGCCGCCTTCCCCTCCACCCCCCGTCCTGCCGTCGCCCAATCCCATTCCCACCCGTGGACCTCATGCTATCAAGTGCAGCCATCACCGCCGCTGCACCTGCCCCTTGTTCTGTGTGCGTGTGTGTTGGTGGTCGTGACGACGGTGGGTTGGGAGGAAGAAGGTCTTGTCGTGCTTCTTTCTCTCCCCACTCTCTCCCGGCTCCCACCCACACGTCTATATATGGGTGCTCCCGGTCCTCTCTCATCCTCCCACACACAAAGCGTCCCTCTCACGCGGAGCCGCCGTCAGTCGGTCCCCGCCTCCCCAAGCGGGCGCCCCACCGCGCCCGTCCATCCGTGTCCCTCTCCCACGTGGGGCCCCTGCCGCCACCGTATCCTCCGTACAGGTCGCCACGCGGGTGGCCGTCCCCTGCGCCCACTGCCGTCCTTGCCGTTGCTCCCGCCAGTGCACCGGCTGCGGTGGGTGCGTGGCCCCTGGCGCCCCCGCACCCCCTGGCGCCCGCTGCTTCCGTCGTCAACCGATGGGGTGCCAAGTGGTAGGGTCGCCCGAACCCAGTTGCGGCCACGTAGACGGCCGGGAGGCCAAATTCGGAGTCGCAGTGGGAAGGGGCGCGAATACTTTCGCACCCAGTCCCAACACTCCCACGCGGGCGTCCGCCTTGCTGGCACCCGGATGCGGGTCCCGGAGTCCCAGCCCGATAGAGCAGGCCCTTAGTCCCGCGGTGGCCAGCGGCTTGTTGAGGACGTCGGCCACCATCCCCGACGTCCCGATGAAGACGAGGGTAAGCTCTCCCCGAGCGATGCGGTCCCGCACGAAGTGGTACACGACGTCGATGTGCTTGCTGCGCGCCGTGCCCCCAGCGCTCTGCGCCAGCCGGATCGCCCCCTGGTTGTCGCACATCAGCTGCGGCGGCCCGGGTGCTTGGTGCAGGTCATCCAGGAGCTTCCTCAGCCACAGCGCCTCGCGAGCCGCCGCGGCGGCGGCGATGTACTCAGCTTCCATTGTGGAGGTAGCGACAGTGGCCTGCACCTTGCTGCGCCACCCCACTGCGGCCCCATTGTACATGAAGGCAAAGCCACTGGTGGAGCGACGGGTATCAAGGTCCCCCGCAAAGTCAGCGTCGGTAAAGCCTTGCAGCCCTGCCCCTCCTCCGTACGTCAGGCCTCGGTGAGCCGTTCCCTTGAGGTAGCGGAGCACCGTCGTCGCCGCACCCGCGTGCTCAACAGTGGGAGACGACGAGAAGCGCGCTAACTTCCCCACGGCGAAGGAAGTGTCCGGTCGAGCGCACGTAGCCACGTACAGCAGCCCGCCGAGGAGCTCCTGGTAGCTCTTGATGCCGCAGGCGTCCAGCGGCGCGCCCACTCCCCTTAGTGGCGCCCCGACAGACATAGGTAGAAGCACGCGGTAGGCGTCCTCCTGCCCGTGGCGTGCTACCAGGTCCTTCACGTATTGCTGCTGGCTCAGCGTCAGTGTCTTGACATCACGGTTGCGGGTGATGTGGAGCCCGAGGAAGTACGTTGGCTCGCCGATGTCCCGGGACGCAAATGTCCCGAGGATATTCCGCTTCAGCTCCAGCGTCTCGTCCTCGTCGACCCCCACAACCAGAAGATCATCCACATAGACGAGCACAGCGAGCCAGAGACGCTTGCCTCGCGCCTGCACGTACAGGCACGGGTCGGCCTCACTACGCACCAGCCCCATGCCCGAGAGTGCCTTGTGAAGCAGGTCGTACCAGGCGCGAGCCGCCTGCTTAAGGCCATAGAGGGCCTTGAGGAGGCGACAGACCTTGCTCGGGTCCCCGCGCTCGTACCCGCGCGGCTGCTCGACATACAGCTCCTCCTCGACGGGCCCGTTCAAGAACGCCGTCTCCACGTCCAGTTGGTACATGGACATGTCCTCTTTGGCGACCAGCGCAAGCAGCATTCGCAGCGTCGTGTATCTGGCGACTGGCGCCCACGTGTCCGTGTAGTCCCGGCCAGCCATCTGCCAGTTGCCGCAGACCACGAAGCGCCCCTTGTGCTTCTCTATCTCGCCGTCAGCCCCACGCTTCCTCTCGTTTAGCATCTGCGTCGGGAGGATCGCGGCGCCAGGGGGACGTGTGGCCAGCTCCCATGTCCCGTTCCGCCACAGTGAGTCGACCTCCTTCATGTTTGCTCGGTGGAAGTCGGGCCAGTCAGGCTCCTTTTTGGCCCTCGCCATAGTCATCTTGTCAGGGTTGCCTGCGCCGTGCGCCGCAAGCGCCGTGCCGCTGCTTGGTCCCGACTCCTCCGGCGCGTCCTCCCCTCCGAGTCTCTGTGGGCGGTACCAGGTGCGAATAGGATATCTTGAGGTAGGGTTGGTCATGGGAGCTGTAGACCCGCTCGGCGTGGCTCCCACGGTTGCCGCAGCATCCTGCCCGTTTGTCAACAGTGGGCCGTCCTCGGCCGTGTTGCCTGTCGTTGAGCTGCCGGCGCCGCCAGGTGCTGCCTGGCCCGTGAGCAGCCGGGCCGCCGAAATGGCGTCGCTTAGCGTGCTCAAGTCGGACGCGCCTCCGGGGTTACCGACCGAGGCGTCGTCGTGCGCCACATCGTTGGCTGCCTCTGTGCCGACATCGGCGGCGGCGCCCGTTGTGGAGCGCACGTCATTCGGGACTACGACGGGAACGTTGTCAACCTCCACAAAGGTGGCAAGCTGGGTGGCCGCCTCTCCCTCGGCACGCTGCACGACGGTTGCCTCATTAAAGGTGACGTCACGACTAATCTCGATCGCCCCATCCACGGAGATGCGGTAGGCCTTGACATTTTCGGCGTAGCCCAGGAAGATGCCCCGGGTGCTCCGTTGGTCGAGCTTGCGGCGCTTCTCGCGCGGCACCATGAAGTAGGCGGGGCACCCAAACACACGCAGGTGGGACTCGTTGGGCTTGGTGCCATGGAACGCCTCGTACGGCGTGACGGCTGCCCCAGCCTGCGGCGTGCGGTTCAGCACGTAGTTTGCCGCCATCACTGCCTCCCCCCAGTACACCTTTTGCAGGCCGGCGTCGGCCAGCATCGCGACGACGCGCTCCATCAGCGTGCGGTTGTACCTCTCAGCCACCCCGTTTTGCTGAGGCGTGTAGGGCGTCGTCAACTGGTGTTGGATGCCCTTGCCACGCATCCATCCTTCGAAGGCGTTTGATAGGTACTCCCCCCCGTTGTCGCTGCGGATGGCCTTGACCTTGTTGCCGCTCCGCGTCTCCCACTCCTGTAGCACGTCTTTAAGCGCGTCCGCCGCATCGGACTTGCGCACAATCGGGACAGCCGCCTTCCAACCGGTGTGGTCATCCAGGATGGTGACGAAGTAGCGTGCGCCACCGATGGAGGCGACGGGCATCGGCCCGCACACGTCCGTGTGTACCAGCTCCAGTGCCAGCGTAGTGGCTGTTTTCGAGGGCGGAAACGGCGGCCTGGTCTGCTTACTGCGCACGCACGGGTCGCAGAGGGCCCCCACCGGCTCGTTGGAGGGGGCGGTGTCAAAACCCGCAACGGAGTCGCGCGCGCGTCGCAGCGATGTAGCGCCGATGTGGTTAAAGCTTCGGTGCCAGGTCCCAGCAGAGACGACAGCAGCCGCCATGGCCGTTGTGCCCGCCGGCACAGTGGGCAGGACGAACACTGACCCGTGGGACAGCCCAGAGAAGACTTTTGGCCCTTTTCGAGTGATGGCCACGGCACCCCGACCAAAAGTCGCCTCGAACCCGTGCTGCATGATGGCAGTAATGGAGAAGAGGTTGACGGACTGGGGTTCCACCACCAGCACGTCTCGTAGGTTCAGAGGGACGACGCCCCCACCTGAGCAGACAATGTCGATGGTGGCAGTGCCTGCTGAGGTTGCCACGCTGTCTTCACCGTTCGCCATCGTGATGGTGACGGGCTCGATGTCATGGACGTCTGACAGCAGGCTCATCTTGCCAGTCATATGATGCGAGGCACCGCTGTCAATGATCCAGCCGTCCTTGAACGGCATTGAGGTGCCCGCCATCATGGCGAGGCCACCACCAGGCGGCGCCCCGCCGCCGCGTTCGTTGCTGCCTCGGCCGTCATTGCCGAAGAAGGGGCGGTGGGCGCGGCTCTGGTTCCCGCCGCGGCTCCCACGTGGGCGGTTACCCGCAGTTGGCTGCTGCTGGGGGTAGCCGCCGAAGCGCTGATCTCCCCCCCGTGACGGCTCCTGGTCACGTGCCAGTCGGCGGCACTCCCAGCGCCCATGGCTGTAGCAAAAACCACTAGCACACACGGCACCCAAGTTGGGGCGGTGTGCTAGGGCTGCCTCCCGTGTCGG
Organism: Pyropia yezoensis; assembly: GCA_009829735.1. Classification (NCBI taxonomy): domain Eukaryota; phylum Rhodophyta; class Bangiophyceae; order Bangiales; family Bangiaceae; genus Pyropia; species Pyropia yezoensis. The sequence continues at coordinate 5,441,061 of CM020620.1, forward strand.
GGGAACCGGAAGAAGTGCAAGTCGCACACACTCTGTCCCTGTTGTGGGGCAAACCCCCCACGGACAAACAAGAGGATGGTGTGTGGTCCAACAGTTTCTTGGTCGGGACGGGGACGCAGGGCCAAGCCCCGCTGTCCCTCCCCTTATCCCCCCAGGGTCTACTCAGAATCTCGCCACTCAGAATCTCCCACCCCAGCACCTGCCCACCGGGCCACACGAAAATTCAAGACGATAAATGCAGAAAACCCTCAAATCCAAGTTGGATTTACTACTAAGCTAACTATCCCAAACTTAGGGAATATGGACCCAAATGCAGGGGGAGGAACGGATCAGGCTAGTGGCCTGCCGCCCCTTGCATGGCACGTGTTGCCCCCCTACCTGGGGGTCAATACTGCCACACTCCCCTCTCCTCAGTTCCGACCGACCCGGTCGGCCCTGTGAGGGGGTGCGTAAACGCACGTCTCGGCGTTGGGGGCGCGACTTGCTGTCCCCCATCGAGTACGTAACACGGATGTGGAGGCGGTCACGTTGACCGCCCCTCTCCTCAAGCTTGCCCACTCGGCAGCTTGCTCTCCTCAGTTCACACTTCACCATCACCACCACCTCCCCTTCACCTTCCACTGGGCCGCCCCACGCTGGGGAGGCCACCCGTATACCCACGATCCGAGTCCCCCTCAACTCGAGGCGGGTCTCGTGCTGCGATAGCCAGAGCGTCTCTCCCCAACTTGGGGAGAGCCATGGCGACTCCGGGAGTGGAGACGGACTCTCTTGACGAGCGCATGGAGGACACCTCCTACGGTGCAGCACCCGCCGGGACTTCCGGCGGGGGCTCCGCGATCGCTCCGGGGGACGGGACTCCCGCGTCGCCCGGCTTTGGGTTGACGGCGGGGTCTCCCCCAGAGGCGGGACAAGTTGTCCCGCGTGAGGCCTTGGGGCGGTGGTTTTACCCCGCTTGGCCTCTCTATGAGGAGGGGCTGACTGTTCTTCGCTGTGGCCGACTTGGCGCAGCGATGGGCCGGGTATGGGACCGCCTACGGGAGAAGTATCCCCGTAGGGTCGGGTTCCCTGCCGGCTTCAGGACGGACCAGTTTGCCTTCCTGGAGGATGAGGAGGTTGAGGACGTTCAGCGTGCCAAGGCCATGGTGGACCGCGGGGGAACTATCTCGGGTCCCGGCGACTTGCCGACCTTCACGTGGGACGCTGTGGCAACTCGCCCACCGTACCTCCACGAGGCCGATCCGCACACTCATCACTTTGATGTGCGGATGGAGAAAGACTTCCGGCGAGGTCCGTACTTGGTGACCTCGGCTCAACTTGAGTTTCCTCAACAGTCTGCTGCCAGTAAGGAGCAGGACTATCCGAAGAAGCCCGAGTGGTGGCCTCAAGTTGAGGTCCCCTACGGGTTCCCGGCGTTGTTGCCACGGTTGCTTGACCACTTCGGCTCCATCATGTTGACGGCTGCCCCTGATCACCTGGTGTGGGCCATGTTGGCCACCCAGTGGCTCCTCGAGGTCATGTCGACCTGGGTGTCCTGTGTTCAGCGGCGGGGGATGCTCTGGCATCTCCTCCTCCGGCTCCTCCAAGGTTTGGAACAGCTCACCCCTCAGCTAGTTGCTGAGGGGTGCTCATCAGGACAACTCACTCTACTTGAGGAGATGCTCCGGCTCCATAAGTTTATCGAGTGGGAGAGCATTGAGCACAAGTTGCGCCGCCCCACTCGTGGGCCCAAGGACGATGGCGCACTTCGCCAGTTCGTGTGGGTCGCTCGTGAACTTCACGACGGCCGTGTGGTCCTACGAGAGGGGTTGGGCATCGGGGACTACCCGTATGCCCCGGGGGTGGATCGCCACACTGCGCCACCCCCGGACAAGCCCATAGTTATGGCCGTGCCGTCCTATGATGACCATATGACTCAACCCACTGCGGGGGCCCCAAGTCGGGGTCGCAGTCACACCCGGGTACCGCCACCTCGGCGGGCCCCTCCGCTTCCTCCTGTTCCTTTCCAACCTCACGGGAACATCCCGATCAGCGTGGCCGTGGAGTCTTCCACCCCGGTGTCCCCCAACTTGGGGGCCACCCTCCTGACGGTATACCCCAAGTTGGTGTTGCCGCCCACGCCTCTAACCTCAGAGATGATGATCACCACGTTGGTGCGCACCATTTCCTGGTTGGCCGCGTCGACCGCAACCCTACAGAGTTCCGAGACTCCTCAACTTGAGGAGCGCGTTCGTACTGCAGTGGCGACCGCGAGTTGCGAGTCGGTGGCGGAATTTATGACAGCCGAGTTGGCTCGCATTGGGGCTATTATGCCCCAGCCAGCCCCACTTGGGCGTGGCAAACGTCGCGCGAGCCGGGCATACTCGCCTCCTCGCCGTCGTCGCCGACACTCGCGGCGCTCTCCTTCCGTATCGGAAGACGAGTTGTCTTACTCCGTTTCGGAGTCCTCTACCCCGTCGGAGACGGAGTCTGTCCAGCGTCTGCGTCGCAAACTTGCGCGCAAGACCAGGCAGAAGAGTGGTCACGGTCGGCGCCACTTGCGCGACCGTGAGGAGCGCGACGGTTCCGACTTGGAGCCGCCGCCCCCTCCAACAAGTGGAGACCGTTATCGGCGTGGGTCTCGCCGCTCGCCTCCACGTGAGGGCGAGGGCCGTGGAGTGGGAGAGTCTAGCATGCGTGCCTAGTTGGTAGCTGCCTTTGTTGTGAGAGTGTGAGGGTTAGGGCTGTAGTTAAAAGCCACTCTGCGTACCACTTCGACTTGAAGCACTCTCTTGGCACTGTTGCTCGGCCTTCCCTCACGTTGAGGGAGGGCTGTTAGGGTCTATCTCATTCCGGGCACAGTACGCCCGGACCTTCTCAGCGGGAAGGTCCTCCACATACTCCCACGTATCATCCTTGGCTTTGTAGCCAAACCAACGCACCCTCAACATGAGGCGGTCAGTGTCTTCATCCCATCCGTGGTCGATGAACTTATCGAACACGTACTCCTTCGGGCCCTGTTTGGCCGCAGGCAGTGAGGGGAGGCGCCACGCTTCCAAAGCACGCGCCCAATCTGGGTCGCCTGCAGGCGGTGGTGCAACTTTGACCACGTCCTGTCCGTTCACTGTGCGGACCCCATCGTCACTTTCGATGGTGAAGCGCCGCCCATCAGTACGAAGGACCTGGTACGGTCCCTTCGTCTGGAATACCAGCTTACCCCCAGTTGGGGTGTGCGAGTGTACCAGCACCCAGTCACCCTGCTCGGGGACATGTTTAGCATTGCGCACCTTTTTGTCGAAGGTACGCTTGTAGCGCTTTTGTGCTTTGTCCATCTCAGCCCTGACTTTAGGGATGAGGTTTTCAAGCCTAGCGGCGAACTCCGCCTTACTCTCAGTAGGAGTAGGCGTACTGCCACCATCCTCCCTAGTTGGGAGCGACCGCCGCACGGCAATAGACCGCACGCGACGGGGGGTCACAAAAGCGAGGGGTACTTCCCCTGTAGATGAGTGAACCTGCGAATTGTAGGCAGTAGTAAGGATAGAAATGTATTGGTCCCACGTCTTCACGTGCTCACTCACATAGTGGCGCAGCTGCCTAACAATTGTTTTGTTGAAGCGCTCCACCTGCCCGTTAGTTTGTGGGTGGTAGGGGGTGGCATAGTTTGCCTTAACCCCCAACATATCCAGCACTCCCTGAAACAGTACAGACGCAAATTGCGGTCCATTGTCCGATAGTGTACTATCTGGGATGCCATACGCGGCAACCCAGTGATCTAGGAAGGCTGACACGACCGACATGGCCGTGATCTCTGCCAGTGGGATCGCTCGCGTAAGTTTCGTGAAGCGGTCACAGATGACCAGGAGGTACTGGTTGCCCTCCTCGGTCACGGGCAGTGGCCCAAGGATGTCCATCGCCAACGCGGCGAAGGGCTCCTTGGCCGGGAACAATAGCATAGCCGTAGTAGGCCGCCGTTCCATCAGACGATTCTGTGCACAACTTGTGCAGGCAGCCACCCAACTGTAGATGTCCACCACCATGGACGGCCAGTAGTACCTGGTCCTCAGGGTCTGGTGCAGTTTACTAGACCCCAGGTGTCCACCCGTGGGAGCGTTGTGCTCCCTCTCAAGGATACTGTCCTTGAGGGATGCGGGGACGACAAGTTGTTCGGTCCCCTGGAATACCCCCCTCCTCATGAGGAGGCCATCGTCTCCCAGAAAGAAACGCGTCTCTACCACTGTATCCAGTATATCCCTCTACGACTTGCAGAAGGGATCCTCGGCCTGGGCCTTCACCACCTCGTCCAGGGACAGGGGCAAGTACTTCTTGTTCCCTGGCGCCTCGGGGTTCAACGCCTGACCCGAGCGCGTGACTACCCCCACGATGGGGATGTCCTCATCGACTGGGTTAGTGTCCAGCCCCTCGGTAGGTACCCGAGAGAGGCCGTCGGCAAGGGCATGTTGCCTGCCAGGTCGGTATTCAATGTCAAAGTTGAAGGGTGCCAGTCGCACCCTCCACCGGTTGAGACGAGTGTTCGCACAGTCCGTCTTAAAGATGAACTGCAACGTGCGGTGGTCACAGCGGATGAGGAACTTCTCACCCTCCAGGTAGTGACGAAGTGACGTCACCGCCCACACCACTGCGAGTCCTTCCAACTCGGTGACTCCGTAGTTCTTCTCGGCCGAGTTCAGCCCCTTACTAAAGTATCCCACCGGCAAGTACGCCTTGTCCGGCTGCTGCTGAAGCAACACACAACCAAGTTGGTCGTAGCTAGCGTCCACATCCAGGATGTAGTGGCCTCCCAACCTGGGAATAGCCAAGATGCGGGGCTTCAGCAGAAGGTCCCGAAGAGTCTCAAAGGATTCCTGCTCCACCCGACTTGGGGGAGGCAGGTTCTTCGGTAGCGTTGAGCTCACTAGCTCATTCAACGGCTTCGCCACCTTGGCGAAGCCCTTGGTGAAACGTCGGTACACGTTACACATCCCGAGGAAGCTCCTCATCTGGGTCTGGGTCCGGGGGTACTGAGCCTTACGAATGGCCCTCAAGTTCTTCTCGTTAACACTGAGACGCCCCGGATGGACAACATGTCCCAAGTACTCCACCTCTTGAGTAAAGAGGTGGCACTTACTCGCCTTCAGTGACACACCGGCGTCAGCAAGTAGCTTGAACACCTGGCCAAGATGGCCAATGTGTTCCTCCGGACTTCGGGAGAACACAATGATATCGTCTAGGTACACAAGACAGATCTGCCACCGTACTCCGGCCAGAATCATGTCCATAGCGCGCTGGAAAGTTGCCGGCGCGTTACACAGACCAAACGGTAGACGCTTGCACTGGTAGGTACCACAGTGACAGGTAAAAGTAGTTTTATGCCTGTCCTCCGGGGCAATGGGAATTTGCCAGTACCCCGCGTTACAGTCCAGGGTAGAGAACACGTTTGCCTCCCCCAGAGAGTCCAGACAGTCATCCATCCTAGGTAGGGGATAACTGTCCTTCACCGTGCTCTCGTTGAGCTTACGGTAGTCGATACAAAACCGGGGGGTCCCATCAACTTTGGGGACGATAACCACCGGACTCGCCCACTCGGCGTTGCTGGCCTCGATCACATCGAGGGCCTCCATGCGAGCAACTTGCTCCTTAACGAGGGCCCTTGAACGAGGTCCTCCCCTATACGGTTGTTGGCGTATAGGGGGTGCACCGGGCTTCAACTCGATCCGGTGTTGGGTGGCTCTCATGAGTCCCAATTGACCATCCCACAACTTGTGATATTGGTCCAAGAGGCGTTCAACTTGAACCCTCAACCTGGGGGGGACACCCTCCATGTTCACATGGGGTCGAGGAGAGGCGGCCGACTTGGCTTGATGCTTCTCCTTTCCGGACTTCGGGTCGCTACTTGCGCCCGCGTTGAGGGTGACCGCTACTACCGGTCCCTCGTGTTGGTCGATATAGCCGAACTTGGCTCCCGACTTGAAGTACTTGGGCGTCGGGCTCAGGTTCATCACCTGGATCCTCCACGGGACTCCGGATTTGGAGTCCATCGTGCCAAGGGCAACATGCACTTGGTGCTTGCGAGCAAGACGGGGGTGAGGGTGCACCAACCCGTTCCCCGTAAAATCAGTTACAACATCAACGTGCGCCACCGAGTTGGGGGGCAACGTGACTTTGCGGGCTAAACGCAGGGTAGCAGTAAACCCTTCCCTCACCGAACAAACAGGCTTCGACTGTGAGACTGTCACAGGAGCCACAGACTTTCCCTTACCAACGATGGGGATAGTCTCCCCATTCATCAACTTGACCCAGTACTCAGGGCCACAAATCAAAGGCACTTGTGTAACAACATAAGGGGTACCCAGAAGCAGGGGTACCGATATATTCTCAACTACGCCATAGGTCACGTCGACCTCATGGGTCCCCAACCTAGTTTGTAGGGTCACGGCACCAACGATGGGAAGTACCCCACCATTGATGTCAATCATATGGTCAGCTTTGGACCTCCAGCGTTGGAGCTTCACCTCCTTTGGTAATAGCGACTTGCGTATCAAGGAGGCTCCTGACCCGGTATCAAGTACGATACGGGTACAGCATGCACGGCCGGGGGCAAGTTGCACCCGTCCAGCCACCTGGAAGTTCTCACCCGTCAGCACCGCGATGACCCGACGTGGGTTTACGTTCTTGGGGAGTCCTACCCGAGGTGGGCGGACTCCCTTAGGTCGCCGCAGTATCCGGCACGGTTGGTTCGTCCTCCTGGCCCACTTGGCCGAGGCTGCCGTTGTGAGCTTCGGACGACCAGCCCCAACGGTCATTCGTTTCCCGCCGACTTGGCGTCCGAATCTGAGGGCGGGGAGGAAGACGACGAGTCCGAGGACGACGTGTCCGCCTCCTCCGCCGAGGGTGTGGCGACCGCAACGACCGGTCGAGACCCACCCTCGCGGCGTGAACGTACTTCGTTCGTAGCCGACTTTTTACTCGCATTCCTAACAAGTTGTTGGATGCGTTTACTCAACTTGGGGCAATCATATGCCCAGTGACCATCGGAGTTGCAGTTCCAACACCGATGGTCCGTTCCGGGAGGGGTCTTCCCAACTGAGGAAGACGAAGGGATACCCTGGGAAGTTCCCACGGCAGCTAACACCCTCTCCTTGCGGATTCGGCGTGCCTCTCTCAACTCTCTGGCCTGGCGCGCCTCCTCCCGTTCCTTGGCCAACTCGGCCTGACGCTCCTGGCGTTGTTCCTCCCGGAACTTGCGGTAGGCCTCGCCTCTGCGATAGGCGAACCTGGCCAACTCGGCCAGGGTCGCCCGGGCAGTGTTATGCTCCCGGGTCTCCATCCGGACTGACCAATGGAGTCCCTCCACAAACCGACTCTTCACCACAGCTTGTGGATGAAGAAACCCACAAAGATTGTTGAGCTTACGGACTCGCTCCGCAAAGGACAACTCGTCCTCCGCCTCTTCCTGATGGGCTTGCGTAAACTCCTCGACTTGAGAAGCCAACGCTGCCTCATCAACCATGGCTCTCAACAACCAGTTGACGAGCTCCAAATAGGACGTCACCTCCCCAGCGCCTCCACTTGAGGAGCTGGGCATGACGGACATAAGTTCTGTCCGTAGGTCGCCCTTCGTAAACTCCTGTAGCATGTAAAAAGCCATGCCTTCACTTATGGCATTGTCGTCACAGGCTCTTGTGAAACGACGTACGAACTCAAAGACACGGAGGGGGGGAGTTCCATCCCACTCCGCTTTGTGCCCAAAAGAATGAAGTGCATTCTTCTTGGCACGGCCCATGGCTCGGGCCTGGTCAGGACCATACGCCACCGACTTGTTGTGGAGGGCGTAGGTCTCACAGTCAAAGATCCTCTGGTAGACCGGGTTGGCTACCTGGATCTTGGGCGGCACCTCACGTTGAGGGAACAGCCGCTGTGGCACTGGGGTAAGTTCACTCTCAGTGCCTGTAGTCCGGCGCGGCGCGCTTGGTGTAGCCGCCGGCGTTTCCGGGGGGAACTCCCCCGTGAAGGGCGTACGCCCCACCGAGTATGGTGTGGCTCCCTCGTTGGGAGTCACAGGTGTCGCCCCCAGTTCGGGGCGACCAGAGGTAGGCGTGAGGAGGGATTCCCCCGGCGCCTGCGGGCTCGAAAGCCCCGATCCGTTCTGGACAATAAGGCCATCTGGCAAACTCGCCACAATCTGATTCAGAATAGTATTCGTCATCGTGACCACCAGGTCCGGCAAAGTCTGCCGCAACACATTGGTCGCCTCCCGACGGACAGTTTCCGCGAGGAGTGGATTGACGACCCCAGTTGAGTCTCGGTCCGCCTCCGGGAGTCCACCTGAGGGGTAACCACGTTCCTCAGGGGTCTCAACCGGGGGCATGGGCGCGAGCCCATCGCCGACCAACGGAGGTCCACCGTCCTCCGAAAGCCTAGTTGGCGACGACTCCAAGCCAAAGTTGGCTCCAACCCGAGTGGAACCCGCGGGGACAGTCCTCACCCCTTGGGACGTTCCCGTTGAGTATACCACACGGTGGCCAGACTTCGGCCCACCCACATCAGAAGTGTCACCCGAGTGAACTCCCGACTGAGTCGGGGTGGCCTGTTGCCCGCCCGTACTTCCAGTCCTGCTGGCTTGAGGGACCTCTAGTCCCTCTGCGACCCCAGGTAAACCCACCTGTGTCTCACCAGTATTCAAAGGCACTGAAGTACGTGCGTCACCCGTGTACTCCCCGGACGACGGGGGGTCCGAACTAGCCATGTTGGCTGACGATCCGTATGACACGGTCCAAGACCACCGTTCCTCTGAGATAGAGGGCCCCCTACACCCGGGTGCACCCGGAGGTAAAGTTTACCTCTGTCCCCTGCTGCTCCACCAAATGTAGCAAAAATCACTAGCACACACGGCACCCAAGTTGGGGCGGTGTGCTAGGGCTGCCTCCCGTGTCGGGGGAACCGGAAGAAGTGCAAGTCGCACACACTCTGTCCCTGTTGTGGGGCAAACCCCCCACGGACAAACAAGAGGATGGTGTGTGGTCCAACAGTTTCTTGGTCGGGACGGGGACGCAGGGCCAAGCCCCGCTGTCCCTCCCCTTATCCCCCCAGGGTCTACTCAGAATCTCGCCACTCAGAATCTCCCACCCCAGCACCTGCCCACCGGGCCACACGAAAATTCAAGACGATAAATGCAGAAAACCCTCAAATCCAAGTTGGATTTACTACTAAGCTAACTATCCCAAACTTAGGGAATATGGACCCAAATGCAGGGGGAGGAACGGATCAGGCTAGTGGCCTGCCGCCCCTTGCATGGCACGTGTTGCCCCCCTGCCTGGGGGTCAATACTGCCACAATGGCCTGGGTAGCGACAGTACGTACAGACCTCCGCCTCTCGTCGGTTGTTGGGGTGGGCAGACGCAGTGGTGAAAGGCATTGCGCCGAAGGCAACCGCCTTGTCTGACCCGCTTTCATACAGCGCCTTGTGCCGCACCTCCGCGGCCATCAGGCGGTAGGTCACCTTTGCCATCGTCAGTGTCTCCTGCCCAGACAGCAATTCCACAGTGGTGTCGTATGCCGAGGGTACCCCGCCCAGGATGGCGGCCACCAGGTCGCTCTCAGGAGGCCCTTGCCCGAGCTGCCCCAGCTCGTACTGGAGGAGCGTTCCGCGGTTGATGTACTCCATCATGGGCTCCTCCGCCTTCATACGGATCCCTGAGAGCTGGCGACGCATCTCGAGCGCCATGGCCATGCTCTGGGAGCGGAACGCCATCTGCAGCTTCTCCCACGCCTCCCGTGCCGTCTTACTGACCCGGAAGGTGACGTGGTGCACGGGCTCCACGCAAAGGTGCATGGTTGCCATGGCCACCTCGTCCAGTCGCTGCCAATCAAGGGTGCCAAGTTGCGCCCGCGCCTTCGACTTGGCCACCTTCCCTGCTTCCGTCGTGGGAGTCCCTGCGACGATGAAGTCAAGCTCTGCCCGCGACGGGATGGGAGCCTCCTCCTGCAGGATGCGCGCCACACGAAGAGGTGGCTCTTCCTTCACGGCCGTCCAGCAGTTCTTGAGCTTGAGCATGTGCTCCATGTTGGCAAACCACGCCAGGTGGTTGCCAGCGTTCAACTTCTCGATCTTGGGCAAGGGCTCGGCCCCACTGTGCGTCGGCATCATGATGCACGTGCGCACGGCGCGGCGCAGCCGCTACGAGTCGGGCGGGGCGTGGCCCACGACACCCGGAGGGAAGGCGCTTAGGAGCGGCCTGGGCCCTTAACCTATTCTGTGTGCGTGTGTGTTGGTGGTCGTGACGACGGTGGGTTGGGAGGAAGAAGGTCTTGTCGTGCTTCTTTCTCTCCCCACTCTCTCCCGGCTCCCACCCACACGTCTATATATGGGTGCTCCCGGTCCTCTCTCATCCTCCCACACACAAAGCGTCCCTCTCACGCGGGGCCGCCGTCAGTCGGTCCCCGCCTCCCCAAGCGGGCGCCCCACCGCGCCCGTCCATCCGTGTCCCTCTCCCACGTGGGGCCCCTGCCGCCACCGTATCCTCCGTACAGGTCGCCACGCGGGTGGCCGTCCCCTGCGCCCACTGCCGTCCTTGCCGTTGCTCCCGCCAGTGCACCGGCTGCGGTGGGTGCGTGGCCCCTGGCGCCCCCGCACCCCCTGGCGCCCGCTGCTTCCGTCGTCAACCGATGGGGTGCCAAGTGGTAGGGTCGCCCGAATCCAGTTGCGGCCACGTAGACGGCCGGGAGGCCAAATTCGGAGTCGCAGTGGGAAGGGGCGCGAATACTTTCGCACCCAGTCCCAACACCCCTCCTATACTTCTCGTCGCCCCCTTTGCCTCAAGCCCACCCAGTGCAGGCACCTTTTTCACCTCTCCCGCCGCCCGCACGTACGCGCCGCGCCACCCAGACCTTCCGCAACCACCCTTCGTCAGCCTCACTCCCATGCACCCTCCCTTCATGTCCTGTACTGTCCTTGCGCCCACGGACAGCGAAGCGTCCACCCGCCTCCCGCACCGCCTCAACCACTACCCGCCCCTGGAGGGGGCCTGGGGGGCGCTCGCCCGTGCCTCTCAGCTAGGAACTTCTCGTATGAGCGGCTTTTCCTCCTATAAAAAGCATACTTATCTCTCCTAGGGCCATCCCCATCACAAGCCTCTTGAGGCGGGGGATGTAAAAACGGGGGGGGGTGCGGTTTTTTCCGGCCGGATCGTTTTTATCGTGAAAACCCCCCCTTCTGCGCCGCACCCCCCGGCTTCTCCAGGGGTCCATCCAGCGTTTTCGTGAGTCAACACGGGGAGAATGTGAGCCACGAACAAAAGCATGTGACGAATTCAAAGAACCCAAAACTTGGGCAGATTTCTCCCCATACGGTTCCGCACCGGAACTTGCGGTCGTGAAACAGTAGGCACGCGTCGGCGATCTGCAACCTACGCACACGTCAGCCGCGCGCACCGTCTCGCCTCGACGCCCTCCGCCTCCGGTTCTCAAAGTCTGTCACTGCCGAGCCGAACACCCACTCCCACCCCTCCCCCCCTTCCCCAACCCCCCTCCCCACCGCCCCCTCCCTCTTTTCTAGCGACCATGGCTCGCCCACTGTGCATGTCCTGCCACACCGCCATTGCAACGGTGGCGGCCCCCCCCTCGCACCCCCGCTGCACCGCCTGCCACTCGGCGTTGGTGGGGCGAGCGTTCCGGGTGGCGGTGGCTAAGGCGCCCCTGCCGCCCGCCGCCGCCGTCACCCCACCCCCCCCCACCGCGGCCCTGGCGACACCTGCTGCACCTCCTGCGGGGGTGTCCCCGCCACCGCCCCCCCTCCCCGACACGGCTATTGGCGTGTCTGGCGGCATCGCGTCGACGGCGCTGGTGCACCTGGCGGCCGCCGCGGCGGCGCGGCGCAAGCACCCCCCCGGCCGCCCGTTTGCGCCGCCGCTGCTGCTGCATGTGGCGGTGGGGCCGGCTGCGCGGGCGGGCGCCGAGGCCGCGGCGGCTGCCGTGGGGCTCTCCCTGGTGGTGGTGGACCCAGCGGTGACACCTGCGGCGCCAGCGGCGGCGGCGACAACGGCGGCGGCGAGGGAAGCGGGTGAGTCTGCGGCTGGCTGCGACGGCGAGCCGCCACCGCCACCAACCCCCCTCCCAAACGAGACGTCGGAGGGGGCCGCCCTCAAGCCGACTCTGGCCACGGCCGCCGTCGCGGCTGGCGTGCGGCGGCTGCTGGTGGGGGTCACCGCCACGCGGGCGGCGGCCGAGGTGCTCATCGCCGTCGTGACGGGCCGCGGGGCGGGCTCACGGGACGGGTGGTCGGGGCTGGGCGGCTGGGCGGGCTCGACGCTGGTCGTCGCCGCGCCGCTGTCGACGCTCAGCGCCCGGGCGGTGGCCGCGTATGTGGCCGCGGAGGGGCTCCTCGATGGCGTTGGCGTCGACGTGCCGACGGGCGGCGGCCGAGGGCGTGGGGGAAGGGGGGGTGGTGGCGACGGCGGCGCCGGCGCGGGGGGGGTGGGGGAAGCGGACGCTCCGCTGGCGGCGGTGGTGGCCCGATTTGTCGCCGCCCTCCCCCACGAGTCGGGGGGCGTTGCCAACGTGGTCCGCACCGCCGCCAAGATGGCCCTGCGGGGGGGGGGCGGCGGCTGCGCCGCGTGTGGGGGTTGGATCGCCCCGGGGGGCGGCGGAGTGTGCGGCGGCTGTGCCCGTGCGGCGCGGGAGTGACGCGTGCGGTGAGGGATGGATGGCGGCGGCAGCTCCCTGCAGGTGGGCTCTGCAGGTGGTGCGCACGTACGTACGAACCGCATCGTGCGCCATGATTGTGCTGGTGTTCGCTTGTCTGTGATTTGCTCATGCGGCTGAGGACGGGCACCCGCTGTAGCCGGAGGGGGCGGGGCGGTCGCGGGGAGGTACCAGCGGTCGTGAGCAGGGAACGCGGTCATCCCTGTCGGGGGTCCCAGCTGGCAGGCGCACGCGCGCCCGGGCAGGCGCGCTGTTTTTGCCGCGCCTGCCCGCCCGCGGTGGGCAGAGTCGCCCGACGGTGTGTGTGGTCTGGAACGAGGGCAGGAGCCGCCGGTTATGGGGGCGCCGCTTGCGGCGCCGCCCTCTCGGCGCCGCTTCCGGTGCGGTGCGGGACGCGCCGTTCCGTCGCCTCAGCCTGGGCCGCTTGGGGGGGCACTGGGCCGCGTTGGGACGGCCGGTGTGCGTCGACGGTGCTCCGGCTGCGGGAGGTGGGCCGGCCAGGGGGAGGGTGGGTCCTGCAGCGGAGGAGGGGCGGCATGGATGCCCTCTCCCCCCCCCCCCCCCTCCGTCACCCTCGGTATCCTTGGTGGCCATTGGGGAGGATAAAAGGGCGGCGCCTCGGTGGCTAGTAGCCGACAGTGGAGACCAGTTCAAGGCAGCTGTCGCGTAAGGAGGAGTGGGCGCGTCGTCGCAGGGGGACCGACTAAGGTCCCGCGGTGTATCGCCGGCACCTCCTGCCGCTACCTCCCCGCCCCCCTTTCCCCCTGTTTTCCACACGACCGCGCGGGGTCTGCTGCTCCCATTGGGGCGTGCTCCCCAACTCCAACGCGACGCCACCATCCACCCTGTGTGGCACGATGGCCGGTTCCCGGCAGCTATTTGCACGTGCGGCCGCAGCGGGTGTGGCGGCGGCGGCGATGATGAGGTCGGCGGCCGCGGCGGACGGGGACATTGCCGGCCTCCCCGCGGTGCAGTACCTGCTGACCAGCTTCCAGGGCCTGGGCCTGGGCGTCGGCTACTCGAGCGCCGTCAGGCCACTTGACGATGCGGTGTTTTACTGGGGCTCCCAGCGGCCGATGGGCTGGTCCGATACGACCAACAGCGTGTGGCTGGCGCTGGCGGGCGGTGACAAGGTGCAGTGTGGCATCAAGCGGGACACGCTGACGACACACTGCTGGGGCAGCTTTGCGCCGGCGGTGGAGGAGCACCGGGAGATCCCCGCGCTGGCGCTGGTGCTGGGTGGCGAGAAGGCGTGTGCGCTGACGTTTGACATTGGGCTGGTGGACATTGCGGCGCTGTCGCTCAAGGAGGTGACGGCCGAGTCGGTGGCGACGTTCCTGGCGTCGGTGAAGCCCGTCTGCTGGGGGACCCAGGGCTCGGACAGCACCGATGACAATAGCGACCTCCAGCCGCGGGTGCCCGACGATATGGACGCGGACGACGCGGTGGTGGACGTGCAGGCGGGCACCGGCTACGTGTGTGTGCGGACGTTCAAGGGGCGGGTGTCGTGCTCGGGCCACTTTTCGTCGTCGATGCCGGCCAACGGGGACGTGCCGTCGGGGGCGTTTGCGACGCTCGCGGGGGGCACCACCCACGTTTGTGGGGTGGTGGCGGGCGGGGCGATGCGGTGCTGGGGCGAGTGCTCGACGCTGGGCGAGTGCTTTGACCAGACGACCGGGGGCGGGCGGTTTAGCTACCTGGCGGACGTGCGATGGGCCGAGTTCCAGGGCACCCTGTCGGCGGGGACGGCGTTTACGTGCGGCCTGACGGCGGACCTGGTGCCGCGGTGCTTTGGGCGCAACTTTTGGGGCGAGTACCCCGAGCCGTCGGCGACGCAGTTCATCCAGATCCAGTCGGCCGAGAGCCACACGTGTGGGATTGTGCGCAAGGACTCGTCGCTGCACTGCTGGGGGACGTGCTATTACGCAGAGTGCCAGCCCGACCTGGACGCAGAGGCGCGGCTCTTCTCCACCATCCCGTGCGGGCGGGCGGCGGCAAGCGGCGGGGTGTGCTACAAGATGCTGAGCGGCTCGACGTGCGAGGCGCGCGACTGCAGCAGCGGCTTTCAGTGGCAGCCCCAGTCGCCGTGCTCGTGCTACTACCACCTAGGGGACCTGGCGGTGCCCGACGCGGCAGTGTCGGCGCGGGACGGGGGGATGCGGTGCACGATGCGGCGCAACACGCCAATGTTTTACCTCAAGCAGTCGAATGAGAACCTGGCCAACGACCAGTGCCGCTAGGCGCGTGTTTTTGGCGGGTGGGAGGAGTGGGGCTGGGTGGGTGAGCGTGGCGTGGAGTGGCGTGGAGCAAGAGGTGGGTGGGTGGGTGGCAGTGGGTCGCGGGGTGTATGGGGTATGTCCACTGCGGACGGGAGGGATGGGGGCGGGAGAGGAGCAACGAGGGGGGTGAGGCGCGGGTGTGGAGTGGGGAAGGAAGCACGGGGAGGGTGCCAGAGGGGGCGTCACGCGCCAATGGCGCCCAGGTCTGCAGCAGCCGTGGCGCAGGCAATGAAATTGAGCAGTCGGCTGACAAGCCAATGCAAAGAGCCACAGTCGAGGACACCAGCGCGGGCATGTCTTCCTCTCCACTGGCAGGAAACCCTCGCAGTGTGGGAGATAGCTGCATCTGCTGATGAGTCGCGTGTTGACGTCTGCGGGAAGAACACCACACCAACAACAACAACAGCCGTCAGAGTGTGCGGAGTGACAATGCAGCATGGCCATGGCCGCAAGAAAGCGTGCAATACGACACGACCGCACAATGACGACGCGTCTTAATACATAATGTGTTATGTGGAAGAAGGGATGTTACGCCGGCGACGGTGACAGCGGCAACTCTCGCGGCATTGCAGCGTTGACGCGCCTGCAAGTTCTCGAAGTTCATAGGGGAAGCGCAATGGGGCTGAGACCATGTACCTTACGGAAGCCACATTTTCGTGTTTGTGACGGTAAACACGTGTTGCACGACCCTGTTCGACCCTGTTCAGACGTGCATCGGGCTCAAAAGGGTGCTCCGAGAGCACGATTTTTCGTGCATCCGAGCACATTCGGCACAATTTCACTGCAATCTGCGCGAGAAATGCAGCAGGCGCGTGGGTCATCGAGCATTTTCGCATGGACCCCGCACCGTGCCCGTACAGAAATGCAGGTTCTACGAACTGAGTCGGGCAACGTTTTTCGCACCATGCATGAAGACGTGAGCGAGTACGCTGCGGGGGTGGTGTATATAACCCTATAGGGCACGGAGCACGTATGAGGCGAGCGAGCTGCCCAAGAAAGGCACTGCATGGCGCTTATCATGGGCAGTGATCCTGGTCCGTGCATGCTTCTCTGCTGCAAGGCAGCTGATTGTTGCACGACTTCTGGTGCATAAGGCTCAAAATCCAAACAGGCTGTCAGTATTTCTGTTGCATGTGGATCACAAAACATGCGTCGTGGCAAACTTCACGTGCACAAATGCGCGCGACTCCCGACACTTTCCAAGAGACGAAGGGCTATAACTGGTCGGGGAGGCGTCGGCCAGCAAAACCCCTTCGTGCGTACCTCGACAAGGTCGTTCTCATGCTCCTCACAAAAAATGACAACTGGCCAGTTCCTGCCCTTCTGGGGGGAGCGTAAATGCAGGGAACCTGTAGCGCATGAACGTGAGAAGAGGCGTTCTTGAGCCCTTTGGGCCACGTTGCAGCGCATGTGCAGCGGCTGCAAAAGCCGCTGCACGTCAAATCGGCGGTCTGTAAGGTATCCGTCTGACACCAGTTTTTCACAAGTGACACCAGTTTTTCACAACTTCCGCTTACATAGAAAACCCACAGTGTTCACATACGAGAACCCCTTCCGAACGGCCGCAGAAGTCGGCGGCAGCCGCAAGCCAACTCGTACTAAAATATGATCCTGTGCGAGGGGGTGTACGTGAGTCGCACCGTTTGGTGTGCCAGCTCACAGGCTCTTCAACGATATACAGAAGAAAAAAATAGGAGCACAGGTGCGCGACCGTAGCCTCACGGGCGGAAAAGAGAGCGCTCCTGCAGAGGTCAAATTGGTTCTAATTACCGCCCCGGAACGCTCATCTGACTGATTGTTGGCCCGAATCCGACTTCTTCGCAACGCATCCGTGCGTCCGCGCGCCCCACCTGTGCCCCGCTGCCCTCTTCCTCCTCCTATCCCGGGTTTGAGCACCTTGGCAGAGTCACCAGAAGAGCAGAACACATCTGTGAGCCTGTCCCGGCCTATCAGTACCTCTCTCTTTGCTGCAGTGGGCTGACGGTGGCGCAAGCGCCTCTTCCCGCGTGCCCTCACCCGCCCCACCTTCCCCCCTTAAACCCCCCCGGCTGTTCTCGATAGGGTGTTGGCGGGAGCCAGCAGGCGCGCCCCACACCGCTGCACAACAATAGTCCGCCCCACGCTTTCGCCAGCACGTCCACCCCCCCTCACGGACGCGTCGCAGTCAGCGAGGGGCGAGGGAGGAGCTATCATCAGGCTCATTCAAGTGCGAAAAGAGCATCTGCTCCCGCGTTCTTTCAGACGCAAAGTGCTACCCGTGGAGCAGGCGAGCATCTCTACCAGCCGCAAGTACCAGCGAGCTCTGTCGTTGTTGGGGGGCGGGGGGGGGGACGTAACCACCCCGGAGGAGGGGGGGATGCTTTTTGGAGCTCACGGGCAGCCTGCTCACGGCTGTGATGCCGAACATCACGATCGCCAAGGGGCTATGCTGCTTCAGCTCTCATTGGTCGACGGACGTGAAAAGATGCTCCACGACGACAAATACAATCAAGTTTTTTCTGCTGTATCTCTGTAAGAAGTGCCCCAGATGGCTGCCCTGACATGTAAACGAGAGTTGTGAAAAACTGGTGTACCCCCCCAATTGAGGGTGCATTTTTTCCTCAGCAACCAGGCATTGCCCGCAGAAATGGACAAGATGGTCGGACTCCTGAGGTGCTGCCGAGTCCGCTAATATATTTTTCGAGAAAAACGCAGCCTGGGAACCTTCTCTCATATGCGAGTTTTGAAAAACTGGTGTCAGACGGATACACGGTTTAAGCGGACGGGCGTGGCAGGTCGTCTTGGCGTTGGCAGGCCAGCAGGCAGCGCTGGAAGACTTTCTAGCCTTTGTGCTTGCCATCGAGTGAAGAGTCTCTGCGCAGAGGCAAATTCTGCACTCGAGAGTCGCACGCACCGCCGCAGATTCTGCAGAGGGGCGTGCGATTCCCCCCTGAGCAAAGGCGTTCCCAGTGGGCCACTGGTATGCCGCTCAGGGAGGAACAACTTCTTGTCATGTATTTGAAAATTCGAGTGAGGAGATTGGAGTTTCTACATGATGCTGCAGACGATGACGTTGATCCCGCTCGCGGTCATCAATTCTGCCCGTCAACCGCTCTTCTGGCACGTCCCGTCCCCGACAACCCTGTCCCGCCTCGCCCTGCATGCCCGCCGCTCCCCCCCGGCTCCCCCCCCCTCCCTTCCCTTCACCCACTCGCACATTCGGTCTGGCCCACGACGCTGTTGATTGATGGCAGCTTGCAGGTGGCGCCTCGCGGCGGCCGCCGTTGTCGCCCGCTGGCGAACGCTGACCACCACCTCTGAAGTGCCGACTGGGCACCTCCCGTGGCGGTCCGGCGGCGGCGGCACGCCCGGCGCGGGTGCGGGGAGCGGTGGCGTCGGCGGCAGCAGCAACCGTCGGGTGGGCGCTGCCGTTGGTTGGTGGGATTCGCCGGGTGGTGGCCACAGCAGCAGCGGCGGCGGCGGCGGCGGCGGCGGCGGCGGCGGCGGTGGGGGTTTGGGAGGGTGGACGGAGATGGGGGTGGGGCGCAATGGTCCGCCTGCCGGCAACGACCGCGGCGGCAGCGGGGAGCGCGACGGCGATTTCCGTTCGCTGCCGTTGCCGCCGTACGGGGAGCTGCAGCGCAATGCAGAGGGGGAGCCCTACTTTTCGGTACGACTCAGCGGCTGGGGGGGGGGGGGGGGGGGGGGGGGGGCGGAGAGGGTTGCGCAAAGAGAATTGCGGGGAGCGCAACCGCGCCGCGCGACCGTGTGCTGTGCGACGATGCTGCGCGACCTGCATCGACGTCGGTCGGGGAGAGTGAGGGTGAGGTGAGGGGGGACAACGGGCTCTTGAATCTGAAAGCGAAACCTGGCGAGTGTGCGTGTTCTCGGACAGGGGCCCAGGCTGACCTTCGTGCGTGTCCCTCTGTGCGTTCGTGTGCCTCCTCGCACTTCGTGGCTCTTCTTTTTTCTTTATGTGCCCCTAACGGTGGCCCGCACTTGTCACGCACCATCCCTCCCACCAGCTGTCACGCAAACGCCGTGTTACGGTGTGCGCCTTCCAGTCGGTGGTGGGGGTGGATTTGCGCGAGTACCGCCGGATATTCCGTTCGCACAGCGGTGGGCGGGAGCAGAGGACTGACGACGACGACAACGACGAAGACTGGTTTGATGTGCCAACCAAAAAGGGTGCGTTGCGCACTGCGTGGGACGCTGCCACCGGCGTGGGGGGGTGGCGGTGGTGTGTCCTGTGACCCCCTTTTGGCCTCGGGGTACCGAGGGGTGGGCGGCGTACTCGGTTCCGCGGCTAGGCCGCCCCCATCTCCCATTTGACCACCCAGCTGACGGCGACGCTTTCTCTGGGTTGCCACCACCCGTGCCGTGTCCCCTCCCTCCCCCCTCCCCCGTCCCATGTTGTTGGTATCCCTCGTCCCCCAAACAGGTCTCTGGCTAACCTTGGATCAGTTCCATGAGCTCAAGGCGGTGCTCCCCCAGGTGGACGCCCTCGTCGCGGACGCGCTCCGGACCACCGGCGCCGAGCCGCCGCCACCGGCAGACGACGTCGGCGGCACAGGCGGCGAGTACGCCTCCCCCCGGGGGGAGAGACGGCCGCGCGCGGGCCAGTCGGGCCTGACCACCGCTAGCGGCAGCCCCGCCGGTGCAGCGCACGGCGACGGCGACGGTGCCGCCACGCACGGCGACGGCGACGGTGCCACCGCGCACGTCGGCGGCGGCGGGTGGGCGCCCGCGCGTCGCGGCGGCGCCGACGCGCCTCCGTTTTGAGGGCGGTCGCTCCTGCTGCGGGAGAACAGTCGGGAGGCGCTGGGGAGACGCGGGGGGGGGGGGGGGGGGGGGGGGGGGGGGCGATGGGACGGCGGGCTGCGGCGGGATGTCGTCGTCCCCAATGTGCCGGTCCGCCATGACGGGGCCACGCCTAGGCGCTGGGCCGGTGTGCCTTTTGGTCACGGCGCCGCCCACCGCGCGCGCTCGCCGGTGGGTGCTATGGCAACGGGAGAGCCACAAGCCGGCGGAAGTGGTGTGCGCGGTCAAGGCCAAGGGGGGCATCCCCTTTTGGTAAAGGAATCGCCGTTGCTAGGCGTGACGGAAGGAGCGGTGAGACGACAGCGTCGTTCCTGGTTGGCGGCGCGTCAGCCTGTACAATCTTTCCATGCCCAGGCAGTGGCAGCAATGGCTGCCGCGAACGTTGCCACCCCAGATGCTGGCGGCCGCCGCCACTCCCACACTGTGAGAGTTTCTGCCAGTGGAGAGGAAGACATGCCCGCGCTGGCGTCCTCGACTGTGGCTCTTTGCATTGGCTTGTCAGCCGACTGCGCAATTTCATTGCCTGCGCCAGGGGGGAATGGTGGAGTACCAAAGCAAATGGGCCAGCGCCATTGCCAATCGTGGGCGTTTGGGGGGGATCCATTCCACCGAGCGCCACCGAGAGGATGGCGCGCCTCGGTAGGTGGCGCTTGCGTGGCGCTATGCTCGCGCCGCACACTACCCACTCCGTCAAACGCGTCCCGTGGACGAGCGACGCTGTCGGCGCTCCCACGGCCATCCAGGTCGCGCCGCTGCCCCCCGGGTGTGCCGCGCAGCCCCCCTGCCCCCACCCACCCCCCCTCCGTCGCTTACTTCCCCAGCGTCTGGCGGTGCGGCAGCCGCCGCCGCACGGACCTCCCTGCGCCGCAGCGGCGGCGGCGGTTCCACGACGCGAGGCGCCGGTGCGACCGACGGTGGCGGTGGGCCCCGCACGGCGCCGCTGCTTGGCGCTGCCGCTGTTGCTGCCGCCGTTTCGTCCACGGTTGCTGCCGTTGCCCCTGCCACTGCCTCGGTAGCGGCCGCCGCTGCTGCTTCCGGTGCCATCACTGCCGTTGCCGTTGCCGTCATTGCTATTTACAGCTGTGGCTACCGTCGCTGACGCCGTCACAGCAGTGCGGCCTGGCTCCCCCCCCCCCCCTCTTCACCCGCCGCTCCTCCTCCCCCCCCCCTTCTCTCCCCCGCTGCAGCCCGTCAGTGGCTACTCCCGCGGCGGTCGCGGCGGTGGCGGCTGGACGGTGCCCTATGACTCCGCCGACATGGACGACCCCGCGTCGACGCCGCCGCTGTCCTCCCTCTCTCCAGAGGAGGTGGCCATGCACCTGGTACAGTACGTTTTTTGCGGGCTTCTTGCGCTTGGCGTGCGCGAGGGGGGAGGGGTTGGGCGAGCGCGGTCTTGACGGCGTGAGCGCTGTCGGTGGGGAGTGCTGCGCGACTCCACAGCGCTGTGGACTGTGTTTTTCTTGGCTTGGCTCATGTCTTGTGTGGTGTGCTGCGTACGGTTGAGTGCGGTCGCTGACGTCTGGCTGGCGTGGCTGTGGGCACTGCCTGGTCGAGTACCTTGCCCGTTTTGGTACCTTCCCCCCCACCCCCCTCCTCATTCGTTTCTTGTTGCGTTGCCTGTGCAGGTCACGGCGGGCACTGTCCAGCGTGAATGTCGCGCATGACATGGCCTTTACCGCGGATGGGCGGCAGCTGTTGTTTCTCGCGGTACGTGGGGTGGGCCGGCGACTGGTTTTCGTTTTGCGCTGTGAGTGGTTGTGCGGCAAGAGTTTATTGCTTTGGGGCTCCCCGCTGTGGTGTAAAGGCCTTGCGCGCCCTCTTTTTGTGGTGGCCGCTGCGTGAGATGGCGTCGCGACCGGGACACCCAACTCACTTGCACACCCTCTCACTGCTTGTCTCTTGGCGCACTTTGTGTATCGCCCCCCCCCCCCCCCCCCCCCCCCCCCTTTGCCTACCGCTCTCTTACCCGTGCAGTCGATTAGCACCAGCCCCCAGCGATCACCTACGTACCTCTACGCCGTGACCATCCCGTCGCTGCCGCCGTCGTCACCGTCGGCCGACATCCCGCCGCCGCCGGTGCTGCCGTGGCGCCGCCTCCCCGTCGGCCGCGCCACCGTCTACACCCTCTACCCACCGCCGCCGCCGGGGGTGCCCCAAAAGGTGCTGCTGCAGCCGTCGACCGACACGCTGCTAACGGCCGACCTGCTCCCACTGCCCGGCGGCGGGGTGGCCCCACTGGCAGCCGTCTCTGCGCCTAGAGACGCGGCAGCTGCAGCGGCGGCTGCTGCCTTTCCCGCCGCCCTCCCGCACACTCCTCCGCCTACACCGCTGTCGTCTCCGCCCGTGTCAGTCGCCACCGTCGCGGCCGTCGCTGCCGCCACAGCTGCAGAGAGCGCCGACACGTTTGTCAGTGCCTCCCTCAGTTCAACGCCGCTGCTCTTTTCGTCCTTGCCATCCCCACAGCCCTCCGCGGCCCTTGCCCGTACCTCTGCTATGCTTTTTCCGTACGCTGGTGGGTCGGCCATGCGGCCACCTTTCCCACCCTTGCCGCCCATGCCACAGTTGCCTCCGCTCCCCCCAATGCCGCAGCTGCCGCCCTTCCCGCCCATGCCTCAGCTTCCGCCCTTTCCCCCAATGCCACAGCTGCCCCCCCTGCCGCCCATGCCTCAGCTGCCGACCCAGTTCCCGCCCATGCCGTCGCTGCCAACGTCCACGACGCTGGCCGCAGCAGCAGCAGCGGCGGCAGCCGCCGCGGCCGCGTCACGCAGTCCCACTCCCGCTGCGGCGGCGGCGGCGCTGGCTGCGCTTGCCGCGTGGCGCGCCGACCCCGCGTGGCGCGCCGACCCGCGGGCGGGGATGGCGGCGGCGATTGAAGCTATGTGGGGAGGGCTCCCCGCGGGGTGGCCGGCGGGCTTTCCCAGCGGCTTCCCTGCCGGACTCCCCGCTGGATTCCCGGCTGGGTTTCCTTCCGGCTTCCCAGGGGGTTTCCCGACCGCCTTCCCAGGGGGCTTCCCGGGAGGCTTCCCGGCGGGTCTCCCCTCAGGCCTGGCAAGCCGAGCTGGCATGGCCGGCGGCGGCGGTGGCGGCGATGGCGGCGGCGGTGGCAGAGGTGGTGGGCTCCGCGCCGGCATTGGCATTGGCGGGGGCGACCATGGCAGTGGCAGCGGGGACCTGGGGGACACCCCCGTGGTCGCTGACTATGAGCATCCTTCTGTGGCAGCCGATAGCGGGCTGGTGGCGTTTGTGCGCGGTGGGGACGTGTGGGTGGCGGCGGCTGCTGGGGAGCGGCAGTTGACTTTTTCGGGTGGCTGCGCCGGCTGTGGCGGCTGCTCGTGTGGGCTGCCCGGGGGGGGGGGGACTGCGGGCTGCGACTGCCTGGGCTCCCGCTTGGGTGGGGGCGGCGCAGGGGAGCGCGTCGTTACCGCGGGCGTCTCTGAATACGTCATGGCAGAGGAGTTTGAGCGGCAAGTGGGCTTTTGGGTGTCCCCCTTTCGAGTTTGGACGGCGGCCGACGCGGCGTCAGAAGCGGTCGCTGCCGGTTCCGAGGGGGGGGGGGTGGGGACCACGACCCCTGAACCCTCCTCCCCTTCCGGTGCGGCGGGCGGTGGGGCTGTGCCGGTCGACGGGGGCGACTACCTGCTGCTTTACTTCCTCGTCGACAGCCGGGCAGTGGGCACCCTCGACACCCCCCCTGGCGTGCGGTACCCTGTGGCGGGGGCGGCCAACGCGGCCACGCACCCGCGGGTGCTGCGCTTCCCGCCGCCCCCATTGGCGGCTGCGGGACCGGCCGCGGCGGCCGCTTGGACAGCGGGCGGCTGCCCGTCGGGGGGGTGTTGGGGGGGCGGCTCGAGTGACGCTCCCGGCGTGGACGTACTGGGGGCGGCGCTGCCGCCGCCGCCACCATGGCCGCCCCCCCCGCTGACCATGCGGGGTTCCTTGCACCCGGCCGCGTCGGGTGCAGGCGGCGACGTGGGCGCGACCGATAACAGCGACGGCGGGGCGGCGCCCTCTGCCCAGCCGCCGCAACCGTCGCCGCCGCCCGTATCGCCTTCGCCCACGCCCGCGCGGTCGGCGCCCCCCCCCCGGACAGCCCAGGCAGTCGTGTGGCACGCGACGCCCCTCGCGGCTGGCATGAGCGCCTACGTCCCCGCCGCTGAGTACATTGTGCGCGCTGGGTGGGTGCCGTCGGACCTTGCAGGGGGGGTGTGCTGGTGGTGCACCATCGTGGACCGGCCCCAGTGCCTTCTGTGGCTGGTGCTGGTGCGCGTGCCCGGGGTGGAGGCCGTCCCGACTGCCGCGGGCGCGCCGGGTGCGCCCATGGATGGAGTGACTCTGTCGGCGCCGTCGGCGCCGCCGCCGTCGCAGACGCTGTCGCTACCCACCGGGGGCTGCGGGCCTGCCGACGATGGCGTGCGGGTGACGCTGCTGGAGCGCGGCTGGGACGGCTTGTGGGTGAACGTGACGGACGGCGTGCGCTTTTTGTGCCGCGACGACCGGTCCCCCGGGGCGGTGTTTGTCGCCTATACGTCGGAAGCGTCGGGCTATGCCCATCTGTACGTGCGGTCTGTGGGGTGGCAAACGCCGGCCGGGGCGACCGACGGCGTCGACGGCGTCGACAGCGACGTGGCCGACCCGCCCGCCGTGGCTGTCACGGCCGGCGACTGGATGGTGGAGACGGTGTTGCTCGTCGACGCCGCGTCGGGGCTGGTGCTCTTCACCGGCACCCGCGACTCGGTGCTGGAGCGGCACGTCTACGCGACAGCGTTGCCAGCGCTGTCGTCTGCCGCCGGCCGGGGGTGCCTCCCGCCGGGCCCGCGGCCCGTCACGCGAGTGACCCTCCCCGGCGGGTTTGTCAGCGGCACGGCGGTGTGGCGGCCTTCCGGCGGTGGCGGCTCAGCGGTGGCGCCTGCGCTGGTCGCCGCCACCGCCTCCTCCCTCACCTCGCCTCCCACGACCGTCATCTATGCTGTTTGGCCTGCGGCGGCGTCGGCAGCGGCGTCGGCACCAATGTCGTACTCCCTAGCCTCCCTGGCGGTACGGACTCTCGACACCGGCGCGCTGCCGCCGTGGCCCCTCCGCCCACCACGCCTCTTCTCTTTTACGCGCCCCCCCGTGGCGCCCGCGACGGTCCCCGACACGCTCTATGGGGCGCTCTACCTGCCCCCGCCCCCCCCCCCGGGGGCACCCCCCCCGCCCATTGTCCTGTTGCCTTACGGGGGACCGCGGGTGCAGCTGGTCAGCGCTTCCCACGACCTCACTGTCGCCGTCGGGCGGGCCGTCCTCCCCGCCCTGGGCATGGCCGCGCTGGTGGTAGACGGCCGCGGGAGCGGCCGCCGGGGGCGCGCGTGGGAGGCGGCGGCGCTGCGGTCGGGCTTTGGCGGTCTCGAGGCAGACGACCAGCTGGCAGCCATTGACGCTGCGGCCGCCGCCATGGCTGCCGCCTCCGTGGGCCCCACCAGCGACAGCGGTGGCGACGGTGGCGGCAGGGGTGGCCTCGGCGGTCGCCCCCCCCCGGCGGTGGACGTGACGCGGGTAGGGGTGGTTGGGTGGAGCTACGGCGGCTTCCTTGCCGTGCGTCTGCTTTACCACCCTGCTGGGCGGGTGGCCGTGGCCGTGGCGGGTGCGCCCGTCGTGGACTGGCGGCTGTACGACAGCGCTTACACGGAGCGTCATCTGGGGAGCCCTGCGGTGGAGCGCGACCGCTACGACCGCTCGTCGGTGCTGGGGGTGGTGGCGGCGCATGGCGCCCGTCAGGCCGCCGCCGCTGCCGCGGTGGCCGACGCTGCCACAGCCGCTGCATCAGACGCTGCGGCCGACGCGGCCGCTGCGACCGCCGCCGCCGCCAGCACAGGCGCCACGGATGGGGAGGGGAGTGGGGACGCCTTCGCCCGTCCCCGCAGCCCCCCCCCCCTCCCTCCCCCCCCACCTCCCCCCCGCCCCCGCCCTCGGTCGTTGCTGCTCGTCCACTGCCTCGGCGACGGCAACGTGGCGCCCGCGCACACGGGTGCCCTGCTGGATGCGCTCGCCACCGCGCGCCTCCGCGGCGCGCGCCTGCTCCTCTTCCCCGGCGAGCGCCACGGCCTGCGGGGTGCCGCTGCACAGGTGGCGTTTGAGGCTGACGTACTGCGGGTGCTTGGGTCGGGGCTGGCCGCCCGTCCGTCGTAGGCTGGGGGGGGGGGGGCGCGGCGGGAAGGGGCAGCGGCGCCCGACTGACCACGCGCGGCACTGTCCCACCGCGAACGGTGCTTCCGGTTTGCTGTCGCTGCCTCAGCCCCCGTCTGCCGCCGCGGCCCTTCCACCGCACCACTTCCGCTGTCACCCTTCCGCCACCGCCGCTACCGCCGCCGCCGCCGCTACCCACCGCCGCCGTGACCGCCACTACCTTGCCGCCTCCCGCCGCTGCCGCTGCCATCCCCCACTGGCGCCACCATGTCCTTGGCCGGCACGGCGGCCCGCGTCGGCCCTCTCCTCTCCAGCGGGCAGTGACTAGCGCCGGCCGCGTTACGTGTTCCTCCCCTCTGTTCCTCGCCATTCGGTGAGTTCCCCCTGTTCCCGTGCCCCCCTCAACACTCGGCCACAAGCCGGCGGAAGTGGTGTGCGCGGTCAAGGCCAAGGGGGGCATCCCCTTTTGGTAAAGGAATCGCCGTTGCTAGGCGTGACGGAGGGAGCGGTGAGACGACAGCGTCGTTCCTGGTTGGCGGCGCGTCAGCCTGTACAATCTTTCCATGCCCAGGCAGTGGCAGCAATGGCTGCCGCGAACGTTGCCGCCCCAGATGCTGGCGGCCGCCGCCACTCCCACACTGCGAGGGTTTCCTGCCAGTGGAGAGGAAGACATGCCCGCGCTGGTGTCCTCGACTGTGGCTCTTTGCATTGGCTTGTCAGCCGACTGCTCAATTTCATTGCCTGCGCCACGGCTGCTGCAGACCTGGGCGCCATTGGCGCGTGACGCCCCCTCTGGCACCCTCCCCGTGCTTCCTTCCCCACTCCACACCCGCGCCTCACCCCCCTCGTTGCTCCTCTCCCGCCCCCATCCCTCCCGTCCGCAGTGGACATACCCCATACACCCCGCGACCCACTGCCACCCACCCACCCACCTCTTGCTCCACGCCACTCCACGCCACGCTCACCCACCCAGCCCCACTCCTCCCACCCGCCAAAAACACGCGCCTAGCGGCACTGGTCGTTGGCCAGGTTCTCATTCGACTGCTTGAGGTAAAACATTGGCGTGTTGCGCCGCATCGTGCACCGCATCCCCCCGTCCCGCGCCGACACTGCCGCGTCGGGCACCGCCAGGTCCCCCAGGTGGTAGTAGCACGAGCACGGCGACTGGGGCTGCCACTGAAAGCCGCTGCTGCAGTCGCGCGCCTCGCACGTCGAGCCGCTCAGCATCTTGTAGCACACCCCGCCGCTTGCCGCCGCCCGCCCGCACGGGATGGTGGAGAAGAGCCGCGCCTCTGCGTCCAGGTCGGGCTGGCACTCTGCGTAATAGCACGTCCCCCAGCAGTGCAGCGACGAGTCCTTGCGCACAATCCCACACGTGTGGCTCTCGGCCGACTGGATCTGGATGAACTGCGTCGCCGACGGCTCGGGGTACTCGCCCCAAAAGTTGCGCCCAAAGCACCGCGGCACCAGGTCCGCCGTCAGGCCGCACGTAAACGCCGTCCCCGCCGACAGGGTGCCCTGGAACTCGGCCCATCGCACGTCCGCCAGGTAGCTAAACCGCCCGCCCCCGGTCGTCTGGTCAAAGCACTCGCCCAGCGTCGAGCACTCGCCCCAGCACCGCATCGCCCCGCCCGCCACCACCCCACAAACGTGGGTGGTGCCCCCCGCGAGCGTCGCAAACGCCCCCGACGGCACGTCCCCGTTGGCCGGCATCGACGACGAAAAGTGGCCCGAGCACGACACCCGCCCCTTGAACGTCCGCACACACACGTAGCCGGTGCCCGCCTGCACGTCCACCACCGCGTCGTCCGCGTCCATATCGTCGGGCACCCGCGGCTGGAGGTCGCTATTGTCATCGGTGCTGTCCGAGCCCTGGGTCCCCCAGCAGACGGGCTTCACCGACGCCAGGAACGTCGCCACCGACTCGGCCGTCACCTCCTTGAGCGACAGCGCCGCAATGTCCACCAGCCCAATGTCAAACGTCAGCGCACACGCCTTCTCGCCACCCAGCACCAGCGCCAGCGCGGGGATCTCCCGGTGCTCCTCCACCGCCGGCGCAAAGCTGCCCCAGCAGTGTGTCGTCAGCGTGTCCCGCTTGATGCCACACTGCACCTTGTCACCGCCCGCCAGCGCCAGCCACACGCTGTTGGTCGTATCGGACCAGCCCATCGGCCGCTGGGAGCCCCAGTAAAACACCGCATCGTCAAGTGGCCTGACGGCGCTCGAGTAGCCGACGCCCAGGCCCAGGCCCTGGAAGCTGGTCAGCAGGTACTGCACCGCGGGGAGGCCGGCAATGTCCCCGTCCGCCGCGGCCGCCGACCTCATCATCGCCGCCGCCGCCACACCCGCTGCGGCCGCACGTGCAAATAGCTGCCGGGAACCGGCCATCGTGCCACACAGGGTGGATGGTGGCGTCGCGTTGGGGTTGGGGAGCACGCCCCAATGGAGCAGCAGACCCCGCGCGGTCGTGTGGAAAACAGGGGGAAAGGGGGGTGGGGAGGTAGCGGCAGGAGGTGCCGGCGACACACCACGGGACCTTAATCGGTCCCCCTGCGACGACGCGCCCACTCCTCCGTACCCGACAGCTGCCTTGAACTGGTCTCCACTGTCGGCTACTAGCCACCGAGGCGCCGCCTTTTTATCCTCCCCTAAGGCCACCACGGATACCGGGGTTGACGTGGGGGGGGGGGGGGAGGAGAGGGCACCCATGGTCGACGCACACCGGCCGCCCCAGCGCCGCCCAAAGCGGCACGGCCAGGGGCGACGGGACGGCGCGTCCCGTGCCGCGCCGGCAGCAGCGACGACACCAAGGGGACGGCACCGCAAGCGGCGGCGGCGGCGACCCCCTACACCCAGTGTCTGCGTACAGCCGCGCCCGGCAGGCGCCAAGCTGACGGTGTTTGCGGTGGCCTGCGGGGGTGACAGAGGCGTGCGCTTGTAAAAAAAGGAAAAAACGTGCACCTGCCAGGACGCGACACGCACCTGCAAGAGCCCGGTCCTCGAGAGGGGAGGCCGCATTACCTGACTACAACAGCCGAATTCCCCCCGCTTCCTCCCCTGCAGGGGGGGAAGAGAGGGGAGCAGCCACCCGTCGCCCGAGCGCAGTTGCAGCTACAGCTGTGGCGGGTAGTGCTTCTCCCCTCCGAGGCCGCCCATTTGCCAGAGCCCTCCCTGTCGGCTAATCGCCTTACCTGTCCGCGACAGTGGTACAGAAAGGCACCCCGGGGAGCCCAACTCCATTACCTGTCCGCGGCAGTCGCACAGACAAGGCTCCCCGGGGTGCCCACCTCCATGAGCTGACGACGCGGCAGGGGCGCAAGTCAACGTCGGCCGCGCCGACCGATGCTCACATTTCCTTTTGCCAACACACCTATCCCTTGTGTGTACAAATAGGATGTGACCCATCGTCCCATCGAGGCATCAGCCTACAAACCGGATCCATTACCTGCAGCCAAGTCCCTCCGCAACGTACAGTACATGGGTACAAGAACTTGTTCATTCGACTCGAGTGAGCCGGGGGGAATGGGGGAGTACCAAAGCAAATGGGCCAGCGCCATTGCCAATCGTGGGCGTTTGGGGGGGATCCATTCCACCGAGCGCCACCGAGAGGATGGCGCGCCTCGGTAGGTGACGCTTGCGTGGCGCTATGCTCGCGCCGCACACTACCCACTCCGTCAAACGCGTCCCGTGGACGAGCGACGCTGTCGGCGCTCCCACGGCCATCCAGGTCGCGCCGCTGCCCCCCGGGTGTGCCGCGCAGCCCCCCTGCCCCCACCCACCCCCCCTCCGTCGCTTACTTCCCCAGCGTCTGGCGGTGCGGCAGCCGCCGCCGCACGGACCAAGCTTGTATTGCTTGTTTTCCTTGACACACCCGTTCCCTTTTCTGAATCTTCTTGTTCCGCGTCCGTTGCGGATGAGCTCGACTCGTCCCGCAGGTCCTGATCAGCTCCTTCCTTCTGGTCATCCTCCGAGTCCGATTCCAGGATCTTGCCGGCTCTGGCCACCGGAGTGCCTTCAATCCCGTTCCGCCGCGTGTAGGCGCAAACATCCGCAATGGGCAACCGGTTGGAGGGTTCCCAGGTATCATCAGCCGGGTTGAAACCGAGCCAGCGTACTCGCAGGTACAACCGTCCGTCTCTTCAGGCATGGTCAACGAACTTGAGGTAGACTTATTCTCGACCTTCTTCTTGGGATAACCAGGGTACTGCGGCACGCTTGCGCCGGGTCAGGTCCCGTTTGCTTGGCGGTGGAGCTCGGGTGACGTGGTCGCTGCTCACCCGGTACGGCGAGCCATGCATGTCTAGAAGGAATGTCCAGCCGTCCGTACTCAGTATCTCATAAGGTCCATCCATCTGGGAGTCCAGCTTCTCCCCGGTCTTGCTATGATTGTCCACGACAACCCAGTCGCCACCACCCAGTTCCTTGCTCTTCTCCCGAACACCCTTGTCATAGTCCCGCTTGTATCGCTCCTGGGTCTTTGCGATGGACTCCTTGACTCTTGGGAGCAGGAGCTTCAGTTGTTCCAGGAAATCATCTTTTGCCTTGGGACCCGACTTCAGGGCAGGCTGGAGACCGTCTGGTATTCTGTCCAGGGAGAAGTTGGTCAGTCGCCTTGGGGTGACAAAGTCGAGTGGAGCGACCCCCGTTGTCCGGTGGACCCGAGAGTTGTAGGCTAGCGTGAGGACGGCCAGGAGCTCGTCCCAGTCTTCTTGATGCTCCTCAACGTAGTGCCGTAGCATGTCCACCAGGGTCCGGTTGAATCGCTCCACCTGGCCGATCGTTTGTGGGTGATACGTCGTAGTGAACAAGTTCTTGATACCCATCAGGTCACAGACTTGGAAGAACAGGGATGCAAACTGGGGACCGTTGTCGGTTAAGACGGAGTCTGGAGGGCCATAGGCAGCTATCCAGTACTCGCAGAAGGCTGGCGCAACATCCAGGGCCGTGATGGTCCTCAGCGGGATCGCTCGGGTGAACTTGGAGAACCGGTCACAAATGATGGGCAGGTATATGTTGCCACTGGATATCTCAGGTAGGGGCGTCAGGATGTCCATGCGTAAGCTTGCAAAGGGCTCCGCCGCCGGGAATAGGCGTAGCTTAGAAGTCTTCTTCCTCTGGGTCAGCCGGCTTCTTGCGCAGGAGACACAAGCTTCTAGATGTTTGTGGACGTTACTTGCCATGGTTTCCCAGTAGTAGTGCCGCCGCATCGAGGCTGACATCCGGTTGATGCCAGGGTGTCCGGCCTGGGGAGGCGAATGTTCCAGGCGGAGGATGTCTGCTCGTATACTTCAGGGTACGTAGACTTGAGTTGCCCCATGAAAGAGTGAAGCCCGTATCAGGAGTCCATCCGTAGACTCGGAGAAACGACTGTTCCGGTTCAGGTCCATTTGGTGGCGAAGCTCCAAGCAATGAGGATCTGTAAGCTGTGCCTCCAGCATCCGGTGAATAGTTACCGCTTCGTGAGCTTCAGGTGTTTCATACAAGGGAGCATGCCAGCCACGTCCGACATTCGGGAGGATGAAACAAGGTATTTCCTCCGGGATAGGGCCTGTGTCGGCTGCAGGAGTCTCCAACCGGGACACGGTGTCGGCGCAGTGGTGCTCCCTCCCTGCTCTGGTGCACACCTAGTACTTGAATTCCGAGAGGTGTAGGCGCCACCGGGCGACCCTTCCTTGGCTGCTGTCCATGCATAGCAGCCACCTTAAGCTGGCGTGGTCCGTCCGGATGAGGAACACTTGTCCTTCCACATAGGCGCGTAACAGGAAGCAAGCCCAGACGACCGCCAAGCATTCGCGCTCCGTTGTGGAATAGTTCTTCTCGGCTGGAGTCAGGACGCGTCTGTAGTAGCCTATCGGGAGGAAGTGCCCATCAGGTTTTTGCTGGAGTAGAGAGCACCCCACCTGGACGCCACAGGCATCAGTCTCTGGGACAAACTGGCCCTCCCGCTTGGGCAACGCCAGTACTGGAATCGTGGTCAGGCGCTTCTTGAGCTCCTCAAAGGCAGCGGTCTGCTTCTCGTCAAGCACCGGAAGTTGCTCGTGTGGCAAAAACCACTTGCACACACGACACCCAAGTTGGGGCGGTGTACAAGGGCTGCCTCCCGTGTCGGGGGAACCGGAAGAAGTGCAAGTCGCACACACTCTGTCCCTGTTGTGGGGCAAACCCCCTACTGACAAACAAGAGGATGGTGTGAGGTCCAACAGTTTCTTGGTCGGGACGGGGACGCAGGGCCTAGTTGGCGACGGCTCCATGCCAAAGTTGGCTCCAACCCGAGTGGAACCCGCGGGGACAGTCCGCACCCCTTGGGACGTTCCCGTTGAGTATACCACACGGTGGCCAGACTTCGGCCCACCCACATCAGAAGTGTCACCCGAGTGAACTCCCGACTGAGTCGGCGTGGCCTGTTGCCCGCCCGCACTTCCAGTCCTGCTGGCTTGAGGGACCTCCAGTCCCTCTGCGACCCCAGGTAAACCCACCTGTGTCTCACCAGTATTCAAAGGCACTGAAGTACGTGCGTCACCCGTGTACTCCCCGGACGACGGGGGGTCCGAACTAGCCATGTTGGCTGACGATCCGTATGACACGGTCCAAGTCTACCGTTCCTCTGAGACAGAGGGCCCCGTACACCCGGGTGCACCCGGAGGTAAAGTTTACCTCTGTCCCCTGCTGCTCCACCAAAGGTGGCAAAAATCACTCGCACACACGGCACCCAAGTTGGGGCGGTGTACAAGGGCTGCCTCCCGTGTCCGGGGAACCGGAAGAAGTGCAAGTCGCACACACTCTGTCCCTGTTGTGGGGCAAACCCCCCACTGACAAACAAGAGGATGGTGTGAGGTCCAACAGTTTTTTGGTCGGGACGGGGACGCAGGGCCAAGCCCCGCTGTCCCTCCCCTTATCCCCCCAGGGTCCCCTCAGAATCTCGCCACTCAGAATCTCCCACCCCAGCACCTGCCCACCGGGCCACACGAAAATTCAAGACGATAAATGCAGAAAACCCTCAAATCCAAGTTGGATTTACTACTAAGCTAACTATCCCAAACTTAGGGAATATGGACCCAAATGCAGGGGGAGGAACGGATCAGGCTAGTGGCCTGCCGCCCCTTGCATGGCACGTGTTGCCCCCCTACCTGGGGGTCAATACTGCCACACTCCCCTCTCCTCAGTCCCGACCGACCCGGTCGGCCCTGTGAGGGGGTGCGTAAACGCACGTCTCGGCGTTGGGGGCGCGACTTGCTGTCCCCCCCTTGAGTGCGTAACGCGGATGTGGAGGTGGTCACGTTGACCGCCCCTCTTCTCAAGCTTGCCCACTTGGCAGCTTGCTCTCCTCGGTTCACACTTCACCATTACCACCACCTCCCCTTCACGTTCCACGGGGCCGCCCCACGCTGGGGAGGCCACCCGTCTACCCACGATCCGAGTCCCCCTCAACTCGAGGCGGGTCTCGTGCCGCTATAGCCAGGGCGTCTCTCCCCAACTTGGGCAGAGCCATGGCGACCCCGGGGGTGGAGACGGACTCTCTCGACGAACGTATGGAGGACACCCCCTACGGTGCAGCGCCCGCTGGGACTTCCCGCGGGGGCTCCGCGATCGCTCCGGGGGATGGGACTCCCGCGTCACCCGGCTTTGGGTTGACGGCGGGATCTCCCCCGGAGGCGGGACAAGTTGTCCCGCGTGAGGCCCTGGGGCGGTGGTTTTACCCCGCTTGGCCTCTGCATGAGGAGGGGTTAACTGTTCTTCGCTGTGGCCGACTTGGCACAGCGATGGGTCGGGTATGGGACCGCCTACGGGAGAAGTATCCCCGTAGGGTCGGGTTCCCTGCCGGCTTCAGGACGGACCAGTTTGCCTTCCTGGACGATGAGGAAGTCGAAGACGTACAGCGGGCCAAGGCCATGGTGGACCGCGGGGGAACTATCCCGGGTCCCGGCGACTTGCCGACCTTCTCTTGGGACGCGGTGGCAACTCGCCCCCCGTACCTTCACGAGGCCGATCCGCACACTCATCACTTTGATGTGCGGATGGAGAAGGACTTCCGGCGAGGTCCCTACTTGGTGACCTCGGCTCAACTTGAGTTTCCTCAGCAGTCTGCTGCCAGAAAGGAGCAGGACTATCCGAAGATGCCCGAGTGGTGGCCTCAAGTTGAGGTCCCCTACGGGTTCTCTGCGTTGCTACCACGGTTACTCGACCACTTCGGCTCCGTCATGTTGACGGCTGGCCCTGATCACCTGGTGTGGGCCATGTTGGCCACCCAGTGGCTCCTCGAGGTCATGTCGACCTGGGTGTCTTGTGTTTAGCGGCGGGGGATGCTCTGGCATCTCCCCCTCCGGCTTATCCAAGGTTTGGAACAGCTCACCCCTCAGCTAGTTGCTGAGGGGTGCTCATCAGGACAACTCAATCCACTTGAGGAGATGCTCCGCCTCCACAAGTTTATCGAGTGGGAGAGCATCGAGCACAAGTTGCGCTGCCCCACCCGAGGGCCCAAGGACGATGGCGCACTTCCCCAGTTCGTATGGGTCGCTCGTGAACTTCACGACGGCCGTGTGGTCCTACGAGAGGGGTTGGGCATCGGGGACTACCCGTATGCCCCGGGGGTGGATCGCCACACTGCGCCACCCCCGGACAAGGCCACAGTTATGGCCGTGCCCTCACATGATGACCATATGACTCAACCCACTGCGGGGGCCCTGTAGCATCCCTGGCCCCGACTTGGCGCCGACCCGGTACTACAACCAGGGGGCACCAGGTGCCAGAACACGCCCGCCGTGTGGTGATGGTTGGCGGCCGTGGCCCGTGCCCGGCACTGGGATGTGGTGGACTACGCTATCCACACGTGAGAGAGGGATTTCGGATGGGTTTTTGCATACTTGTGAGGGACTTGATTTCAGAGAATTTGAGTGTGAGATTAGTGAGTGGGAATAGAATTGGTAGTGATAGTGGTCCCCGACCTGACGAGGTTAGACTCGGGTCGGGGCCACTCGGGGTTATGGGGGGGCTACCTGGCCAACGTGCCGAGGCTCCCCCCCAGATGCACGTTAAGAGGGACAGCGAGGCGCCCTTGGCCCGCGCCCTCAGGAAAAAGACAACTGCGCGTTTGCTTTCCTCTTCCCCGTGTGCACTACCGTGCGTATCTGTTTGCTCTGCGAGCAGGCACGTGAGGCAACAGGCATACCACTCTCGTTGTTCCCCTTTCTGTGTTACCTGTCCCTTTCCCCCGAGGGATATTGACACGTGCCTGAGAGGATCGAGTTTTATACCATATATTTGGTGGAGCAGCAGGGGATTGGAGTGTTTGAGAAGAGACATTTGGGAGCAGCGGTTGGTTTGTTTCTGTTCTGCCCTCTTCTGTGGTTTGGGAATTATTTGCAACCGTTCACGGGAATCCCATTCCTGGCTCTCCAACCCCTCTCTTGTGGTCTTGCGATCTTTGGACACGCCGGCAACTGGACTGTGGCTGTCAAGAGACCAACATGGCTACCCTCCCCGGCACGACGGTGCTTGAAGGGGTAGACCCCGCGTCCCTTGACGCATCCCTGATCACCGCGGGGGACGGTGCCCAACCCGGCGTTCTCCCTACGGGTGAAGCAGACCTGGGTGTGACATCCGGTAGCGGACTGGAGTCTACAGGCGGCCAAGCACCTCCTGCTCCCGTTCCTCCGGCTGTTCCTCCTGTGGGAGCCACCCCGGGGTCAACGGCGTTTGAGTCCGCTCGCAGCAGACGTCTCCCTCCTGTCGGTTCTACTCCTCAACCTCCAGGGATAGCCCCTGGTGTGTTTACTCCTGGACCCACACATGGCAGCTGGGTGTATACACCTCTTCCTGTGGGCGCTAGCAGTGCCAGAGGCACCGCCATGACTGGTTCTACGGGTCCCGCTCAGACCTCGACTCCTGGGACCGGCCAAGCTTTTCCTCCCCTTGCATCCTATGGGGCGGGGAGCTCAAAGACCGGTAACCGGAGTAGCCGGAGGCGTCGGCGTCGTCGCCGTCGCTCTAGCACCAGCGAGACCAGTTCCTCCAGCTCTGAGGAGAGATATGACTGGGATGCATCTCCCGGTCCCACCCGGCGCAGGCTAGTCGAGTTTGACTTCCCTGCCCACCAAGTGGGAGATGCCACCCTGAACAAGGTCACGTATTGGGGCAACTACCGGCTGGAGAACCAAGACCAAGGTTACACCCGGAAGATGGCCAAGAAGATGGCATCCCTGAACCGGCGAATGCAGCCGAGCTTCGGGGGACATCCTAAGTTTTCCGGGAAGAGACCGGCGCTTATCTTTGCCTTCCTGCGCCGGTTTGTCAAGGCATGCAATGACAACGATGTGTCCGAGGGCAAGGCTCTCTACCTCCTGGTTAACTTCATGACCGGAGAAGCGGAACAGCGATTTGCACAGGTTCTACCAGACTCTGCTGGACACATTGTCGGGCGTACCGTTGGGAGTTATCCGGAGGCGGTCAACTGGCTCCTGTCCAACTACGCTGACGCGGACTCCCTGCGTAAAGCAGTCGGCAGGCTGAACCGGGCAACCATGGAGAGACAAGAGACTCCAGAGGCCTTCGCCCGTCGTGTCCGGGAGATGAGCGAGGCTTGTGGAAACGTTTACCCTGAGGACAGGCTCAAGATGATCTTCTAGGAAGGGCTTCCTGAATATCTTCAAGTGGATGCGGAGAACTACAACCAGGAACATAAAGATCATACCTTCCAGCAGTTGATGGCCTACACCCAGGGCAAGTACCGGCAAGCCAAGGCCCTCCAAGCTCCCATGGTATCAACTCCTAAGCCGCTGTCGCGAGTTCGTCCCGGACCCGACAAGTATAAGGGAGGTGATAGCCCTGTACCGGTACTCGCAGTTGGGGAGGCCTCACCCGTGGGGTCAGGGGACAAGTGGGGCGGCTTCGTTTCTAAGGAACAACCTTCCCTGGTCGCCCCCAAGCAGGTCAAGAACCAGCGGTTCCGGTCTTGCTGGCTGTGCCAGAAGGAGGACCACATGTCCTACCAGTGCCCGACCATTCCCAAGGATCTCCAGGAGAAACTCAAGCGTCAAGGACTGGTGTTTGCAAAGGCGGTCAACTGGGATGACCGGCGAGCACCCTCCAAGATGGACAGGGCACAGGTACACGCAATGCGAGTGGCTACCTTACAGAGCATCACGGAGGCTCTGGCAAGGGAAGCTCCTACGGACTTTAACCTGGAGACCTAAACCTCTAAGGACTCCTCGGACCCGGGAAACGAGTAGGGCAGGCGCTCTCCCCAAGTGTCTTCCCAAACCTCCAACGGCAGGGTACTTCTACCCGTTCTCCCCTTGCGTGCCGGGAGAAAGGACGGCAGTTACCTGCTCAACTGGTAGCCGCCTGGACACCCTGTTTGTTCCAGGGGACCTTGCTCGTCCTGCGTAAGGAAAACCTCAAGATTAATGCTCGTATGCGTGTGGGGGATAGCCTCCCCCAAGCTGTTACGCCGGTGGTTGACACGGGAGCCGGACCAAGCGTAATCACTGAGAACCTGTTACCTCCGGGCTGGCGTCGACATGCCTGGAGTGCGCCTACCAAAACCCACATCGTCGACGCATCAGGTCAAACCCTACGACCACTGGGCCGCCTTCCCGTCGCCATCTATGTCAACATTGAACCAATGCTTTTTCCCTTCCTAGTAGTCAAGACCCTATCAGTTCCCCTTATCCTAGGCTGGGACTTCCAGAAGCAGCATGTCAAGAGCATTCTACCCGGAGAAGGGAAGGTGCAGTTCAACCATGGGTTTGTGTCACCGGTATTGGAACATCTGGACGCCAAGGTTCGTGTAGCCAAGAACAAGAGGGAACGCATCCCACCCTCTACCTTGACTCTCTTCAAACCGGTGCTCCTACCTCCTCGCTCGGAGACCAAGGTTCAAGTAACGACCCGGATTGCAGGTCAATGCCTGATCTATGGACGTAAGGAATTTCTGGCGAAACACCGGTTATACTTGGCCCACGGACATCACAAGAAGGTAGAAAGGCACACCCCGTTCTCGGTGCTAATCGTCAACGTGAGCCGGAAGCCAATAACCCACGCCAAAGGCACCCGAGTTGGTACAGCAGAGCCTTACCGGGGGTCCGCCCGTGCTATGAGCAAGGAAGACCTCTTGAACCTGCAACAAGAGCTGGCATCCAACTTGACGGCCTTCGACGTACCTCCGAAACAAGAGCAGGCTGGCAGCGCTACTCCGAAGCCCGAACAAACATCACCCGGGATGCCGAAGGTCAAACAAGAAAATGTCCCTCCCGACTTGAAGGAGGCACTGGAGAAGCTTCTCCAGGAATATCGGCACCTGTGGTCGGGAGAGCTGGGCAAGATGGACGCCACTCTACACCGGATTCAACTCAAGCCGGAAGCTAAGCCAGTACACCTGCAACCATACCGGGCTGGACCTCATCGCCGGGATGAGATTGAGAAGCAGGTTAACAAGATGCTCAAGATGGACGTTATCGAGCCGTCTGATGGCGAGTGGGCTTTCCCGGTGGTAGTCGTCCCGAAAACCGGCGGTCACTTCCGTTTCTGCGTTGACTACCGGCGCCTGAACGAGATGACAGTCAAGGACGTATACCCGATACCCCGGATGGATGATTGCCTCGACTTTCTTGGTGATGCCACCCTCTTCTCGACGCTGGATTGTAATGCCGGTTACTGGCAGATCCCTCTGGCTGACGAGGACAAGGACAAGACCACCTTCACGTGCCACCTGGGACTATTCCGGTGCAAGCGTCTTCCTGTTGGTCTCACCAATGCTCCGGCCACCTTCCAAAGAGCCATCGACATCATCCTGTCGGGGCTAAGGTGGAGAACATGTTTGGTCTACCTGGACGACATTGTAGTCTTCTCCAAGACCCCAGCGGAACACCTGGAGCACCTTCGAGAGGTCCTGGCCCTCCTGTCCAAGGCTGGAGTTACCCTCAAGGCCGAGAAGTGCCACCTGTTTGAGACTGAGGTGGAGTACCTGGGGCACGTGCTGAGTCCGGGGGAGCTCCGAGTTAATGAGAAGAACATCAAGGCTCTCCGGCATGCACGGCAACCTAAAACCCAGACGGAACTCAAGAGCTTCCTGGGTATGTGCAACATCTACCGCCGGTTCGTTCGGGACCATGCTCTGATTGCCCGGCCATTGACCAAGCTCACCAGCAGGAAACTTCCCGCTCAACTCCCGGTGTTCGACGAGAAGCAGACCGCGGCCTTCGAAGAGCTCAAGAAGCGCCTGACCACCACTCCAGTACTGGCGTTACCCAAGCGGGAGGGCCAGTTTGTTCTGGAGACTGATGCCTGTGGCGTCCAGGTGGGGTGCTCACTACTCCAGCAGCAACCTGATGGGCACTTCCTCCCGATAGGCTACTACAGTCGCGTCCTGACTCCAGCCGAGAAGAATTATTCCACGACGGAGCGCGAGTGCCTGGCGGTCAAGTGGGCTTGCTTCCTGTTACGTCCATATCTTGAAGGACAAGAGTTCCTCATCCGGACGGACCACGCCAGCTTAAGGTGGTTGCTATGTATGGGCAGCAGCCAAGGAAGGGTCGCCCGGTGGCGCCTACGCCTCTCGGAATTCAAGTACAAGGTGTGCACCAGAGCAGGGAGGGAGCACCACTGCGCCGACACCATGTCCCGGCTGGAGACTCCTGCAGCCGACACCGGTCCCATTCCGGAGGGAATACCTTGCTTCATCCTCCCGAATGTCGGACGTGGCTGGCATGCTCCCCTGTATGAGACACCTGAAGCTCATCAACCGGTGACCATTCACCGGATGCTGGGGGCACAACTGACGGATCCTCAATGCTTGGAGCTTCGCCACCAAATGGACCTGAACCGGAACAGTCGTTTCTCCGAGTCTACAGATGGACTCCTGGTACGGGTATCACCCTTCGATGGGGCAACTCAAGTCTACGTACCCCCGAAGTCTGCGAGCTGACATCCTACGCCTGGAGCACTCGTCTCTCCAGGCCGGACATCCTGGCATCAATCGGATGTATGCTTCAATGCGACGGCATTACTACTGGGAAACCATGGCCAGCGACGTCCATAAGCACCTGGAGGCTTGTGTTTCTCGTGCAAGGAGCCGGTTGTCCCAGAGGAAGAAGACTTCTAAGCTACGCCTATTCCCGGCGGCGGAGCCCTTTGCAAGCTTAAGCATGGACATCCTGGGGCCCCTACCTGAAACATCTAGCGGCAACATATACCTGCTCATCGTTTGTGACCGGATCTCCAAGTTCACTCGAGCAATCCCGCTGAGGACCATTACGGCGCTAGATGTCACGTCAGCCTTCTGCGAGTACTGGATAGCTGCCTACGGCCCTACAGACTCTGTCTTAACAGACAATGGCCCCCAGTTTGCATCCCTGTTCTTCCAAGGAGTCTGTGACCTGATGGGTATCAAGAACTTGTTCACTACGACGTACCACCCGCAAACGAGC
Source organism: Pyropia yezoensis (assembly GCA_009829735.1). Classification (NCBI taxonomy): domain Eukaryota; phylum Rhodophyta; class Bangiophyceae; order Bangiales; family Bangiaceae; genus Pyropia; species Pyropia yezoensis. The sequence continues at coordinate 5,481,397 of CM020620.1, forward strand.
GGCCAGGTGGAACGATTCAACCGGACCCCAGTGGATATGCTACGGCACTACGTGGAGGAGCACCAAGAAGACTGGGATGAGCTCCTGGCTGTCCTCACTCTATCCTACAACTCCCGAGTTCACCGGACAACGGGGGTCGCTCCACTCGACTTTGTCACCCCAAGGCGACTGACCAACTTCTCCCTGGACAGAATACCAGACGGTCTCCAGCCTGCATTGAAGTCAGGTCCCAAGGCCAAGGATGAGTTCCTGGAACAACTGAAGCTCCTGCTGGCCAGAGTCAAGGAGTCAATCTCAAAGACCCAGGAGCGATACAAGCGGGACTATGACAAGGGTGTTCGAGAGAAGAACAAGGAACTGGGTGGTGGCGACTGGGTTTTTGTGGACAACCATAGCAAGACCCGGGGGAAGCTGGACTCTAAGACGGATGGACCTTATGAGATCCTGAATACGGATGGCTGGACCTTCCTTCTAGACGTGGATGGCTCCCCGTACCGGGTGAGCAGCGACCACGTCACCCGAGCTCCACCGCCAAGCAAATGGGACTTGACCCGGCGCAAGCGGGCCGCAGTACCCTGGCTATCCCAAGAAGAAGGCCGGGAATATGTCTACGTCAAGTTTGTCGACCATGCCTGGAGAGACGGGCGCTTGTACCTTCGAGTACGCTGGTTCGGTTTTAACCCGGCAGATGATACCTGGGAACCCTCCAACCGGTTGCCCATTGCGGATGTTTGCGCCTACACGCGACGGAACGGGATTGAGGGCACTCCGGTGGCCAGAGCCGGCAAGATCCTGGAATCGGACTCGGAGGAGGACCAGGAGGACGGGACCGATCAAGACCCTCAGGACGAGCCGAGCTTACCCGCAACGGATGCGGAACAAGAGGATTGAGAAGATGGGAACGGGAGTATCAAGGAAAACACGCAATCCAAGCATGGAACAATCAAGGAAAACAAGCACCCGCTCGAGCAACCCTTCTCTCCGCCTCTTCCCTCCTCCCTTCTCGCAAGACTCTCACCCTCCTTGCCTCCAAGTACTACTCCCGGCGCGGACGCTGTGCCGCGGGAGCGTCCTCCAGCCATGTCTCCGCGGCACGACGGGGACCGGAGGAAGGCGGGATGACGTAGTGCGGTGGGCGCGGCGCATCCAGGTATGACGCCATCGGAGTAGTACCGGTAGTTGCCGGGCACTCAAGCTCATACAGATATGCCTGTCGGCGCCCCTGGAAGCCAGTGAAGGTCTCTGACCACTGCTGGGCCAAGCCATGCCGCGTCAAAGTCGCCAGAAGTTCGCCAACCACCGGGCTGTCCGACATCTGGCCGCTGTCCGCGCAAGCAAACACCCGGTCAACCACGTTGTTCAAGACGCTGGCATAAGTACCCAGCACCAGGGAAGACCCAACGCCTTCAACCTGCACCGGAAGACGACCCAGCTGGTCTTCAATCATACCGACGTCGTACTGGTCGCATGTCGGGCCACCTTGGTTCAGGTACCAGTCAGGCACCCGGAAGCGGGTAAGGCGCAGAGTCGGCGCCGGGATCTCGAACCGCCCCGAGGATGCCACTACCGGACGGTCCACAACAGACCCAGAAACCGGAGTCCCCAACTCCAGCGGAGGCACAGGGCCGCCGACGTTTGAAGAAGGCGCCCGAGGCAGAACGGCCGGAGTAGTCGGCGACCGCACGGCCACCCCCAGACTCGCGGCGGACAAGCGCGGTGCCGGAGGAGCTTGAAGCCCCGGCACAGGCGGAGCGGAACGCAAACGCGCCGGCCCGCCAGAGGATCCTGCCCAAGAAGCATCTCCGAGAGACCCACCGGGGGGGTCTCGACCGGGTGCAACGCAGAAGCTGGGGGAGCCCGATCCGTCCCCGCCGAGGGGACCGGCGCCGGCACCGACATTCGAGGAACCGGAGGCAGGAGAGGGGCGCGACTACCCGAGTTCTCTTCCGCAACACTTGCCGCCGGAACCACGGGCCCAGCTTGGAACTCGGAACTGGACATGACGTCCAGAATCCGGGGGGGGGAACGAGAGGGCCAAGGTGAAGCGGGGGGGGGGGGGCAGAATCGGAGCAGGTGATCGGGACCGGGGTGAAGACGCGCGACCTCGGCACCGGTGTGGACGTGCTCGAGGCTGTGCACAGTGGCACCAGGCTCGGCCCGAGGACGTGCGGGACTAGGGAGGGAGCTATGTAGCATCCCTGGCCCCGACTTGGCGCCGACCCGGGACTGCAACCAGAGGGCACCAGGTGCCAGAACACGCCCGCCGTGTGGTGATGGTTGGCGGCCGTGGCCCGTGCCCGGCACTGGGATGTGGTGGACTACGCTATCCACACGTGAGAGGGGGATTTCGGATGGGTTTTTGCATACTTGTGAGGGACTTGATTTCAGAGAATTTGAGTGTGAGATTAGTGAGTGGGAATAGAATTGGTAGTGATAGTGGTCCCCGACCTGACGAGGTTAGACTCGGGTCGGGGCCACTCGGGGTTATGGGGGGGCTACCTGGCCAACGTGCCGAGGCTCCCCCCCAGATGCACGTTAAGAGGGACAGCGAGGCGCCCTTGGCCCGCGCCCTCAGGAAAAAGACAACTGCGCGTTTGCTTTCCTCTTCCCCGTGTGCACTACCGTGCGTATCTGTTTGCTCTGCGAGCAGGCACGTGAGGCAACAGGCATACCCTTCTCGTAGCTCCCCTTTCTGTGTTACCTGTCCCTTTCCCCCCAGGGATATTGACACGTGTCTGAGAGGATCTAGTTTCAAACCACAGGCCCCAAGTCGGGGTCGCAGTTACACCCGGGTCCCGCCACCTCGGCGTGCCCCTCCGCTTCCTCCTGTCCCCTACCAGCCGCACGGGGACATCCCGATTAGCGTGGCCGTTGAGTCGTCCACCCCGGTGTCCCCCAACTTGGGGGCCACCTTCCTGACGGTATACCCCAAGTTGGTTTTACCGCCCACGCCTCTAACCTCAGAGATGATGATCACCACGTTGGTGCGCACCATTTACTGGTTGGCCGCGTCGACCGCAACCCTTCAAACTTCCGAGACTTCTCAACTTGAGGAGCGCGTTCGTACCGCAGTGGCGACCGCGAGTTGCGAGTCGGTGGCGGAGTTTATGACGGCCGAGTTGGCTCGCATTGGGGCTATTATGCCCCAGCCAGCCCCACTTGGGCGTGGCAAGCGTCGGGCAAGCCGGGCATACTCGCCTCCTCGCCGTCGTCGCCGACACTCGCGGCGCTCTCCCTCCGTGTCGGAAGACGAGATGTCTTACTCCGTCTCGGAGTCCTCGACTCCGTCAGAGTCGGAGTCGGTACGGCGTCTGCGTCGCCAACTTGCGCGAAAGACTAAGCAGAAGAGCCGCCGCGGTCGTCGCCACTTGCGCGACCATGAGGGGCGCGACGGGTCCGACTTGGAGCCGCCGGCCCTCCCGACTGGTGGGGAGCGTTATCGCCGGGGGTCTCGCCGCTCGCTTCCACGTGAGGGCGAGGGCCGTGGGGTTGGAGAGTCTAGCATGCATGCCTAGTCGGCAGCTGCCTTTGTTGTGAGAGTGTGAGGGTTAGGGCTGTAGTTAAAAGCCACTCTGCGTACCACTTCGACTTGAATCACTCTCTTGGCACTGTTACTCGGCCTTCCCTCACGCTGAGGGAGGGCCGTTAGGGTCTATCTCATTCCGGGCACAGTAGGCCCGGACCTTCTCAGCGGGAAGGTCCTCCACATACTCCCACGTATCATCCTTGGCCTTATAGCCGAACCAACGCACCCTCAACATGAGGCGGTCAGTGTCCTCATCCCAGCCGTGGTCGATGAACTTATCGAACGCGTACTCCTGCGGGCCAAGTTTGGCCGCAGGCAGTGAGGGGAGGCGCCAAGCTTCCAACGCACGTGCCCAAGCTGGGTCGCCTGCAGGCGGTGGTGCAACTTTGACCACGTCCTGTCCGTTCACTGTGCGGACCCCATCGTCACTTTCGATGGTGAAGCGCCGCCCATCAGTACGAAGGACCTGGTACGGCCCCTTCGTCTGGAATACCAACTTACCCCCAGTTGGGGTGTGTGAGTGTACCAGCACCCAGTCACCCTGCTCGGGGACATGCTTAGCATTGCGCACCTTTTTGTCCAAGGTACGCTTGTAGCGCTTTTGTGCTTTTTCCATCTCGGCCCTGACTTTAGGGATGAGGTGTTCAAGCCTAGCAGCGAACTCCGCCTTACTCTCAGTAGGAGTAGGCGTACTGCCACCATCCTCCCTAGTTGGGAGCGGCCGCCGCACAGCAATAGACCGCACGCGACGGGGGGTCACAAAAGCGAGGGGTACTTCCCCTGTAGATGAGTGAACCTGCGAATTGTAGGCAGTAGTAAGAATAGAAATGTATTGGTCCCACGTTTTCACGTGCTCACTCACATAGTGGCGCAGCTGCCGAACAATAGTTTTGTTGAAGCGCTCCACCTGCCCATTAGTTTGTGGGTGGTAGGGGGTGGCATAGTTTGCCTTAACCCCCAACATATCCAGCACTCCCTGAAACAGTACCGACGCAAATTGCGGTCCATTGTCCGAAAGTGTACTATCTGGGATGCCATACGCGGCAACCCAGTGATCTAGGAAGGCTGACACGACCGACATGGCCGTGATCTCTGCCAGTGGGATCGCTCGCGTAAGTTTCGTGAAGCGGTCACAGATGACCAGGAGGTACTGGTTGCCCTCCTCGGTCACTGGCAGTGGCCCAAGGATGCCCATCGCCAACGCGGCAAAGGGCTCCTTGGCCGGGAACAATAGCATAGCCGTAGTAGGCCGCCGTTCCATCAGACGGTTCTGTGCACAACTTGTGCAGGCAGCCACCCAACTGTAGATGTCCACCACCATGGACTGCCAGTAGTACCTGGTCCTCAGGGTCTGGTACAGTTTACTAGACCCCAGGTGTCCACCCGTGGGAGCGTTATGCTCCCTCTCAAGGATTCTGTCCTTGAGGGATGCGGGGACGACAAGTTGTTCGGTCCCCTGGAATACCCCCCTCCTCATAAGGAGGCCATCGTCTCCCAGAAAGAACCGCGTCTCCGCCACTGTATCCAGTGTATCCCTCTGCGACTTGCAGAAGGGATCCTCGGCCTGGGCCTTCACCACCTCGTCCAGGGACAGGGGCAAGTACTTCTTGTTCCCTGGCGCCTCGGGGTTCAACACCTGACTGTAGCATCCCTGGCCCCGACTTGGCGCCGACCCGGGACTGCAACCAGAGGGCACCAGGTGCCAGAACACGCCCGCCGTGTGGCGATGGTTGGCGGCCGTGGCCCGTGCCCGGCACTGGGATGCGGTGGACTACGCTATCCACACGCGAGAGAGGGATTTCTGATGTGTTTTTGCATATTTGTGAGGGACTTGATTTGAGAGAATTTGAGTGTGAGATTAGTGAGTGGGAATAGAATTAGTAGTGATAGTGGCCCCCGACCTGACGAGGTTAGACTCGGGTCGGGGCCACTCGGGGTTATGGGGGGGTTACCGGGCCAACGTGCCGGGGTTCCCCCAGATGCACGTTAAGAGGGACAGCGAGGCGCCCTCGGCCCGCGCCCTCAGGGAAAAAGACAACTGCGCGTTTGCTTTCCTCTTCCCCGTGTGCACTACCGTGCGTATCTGTTTGCCCTGCAAGCAGGCACGTGAGGCAACAGGCATACCATTCTCGTAGTTCCCCTTTCTGCGTTACCTGTCCCTTTCCCCCGAGGGATATTGACACGTGTCTGAGAGGATCGAGTTTTATACCACATATTTGGTGGAGCAGCAGGGGATTGGAGTGTTTGAGAAGAGACATTTGGGAGCAGCGGTTGCGTTGTTCCTATTCTGTCTTTTTCTGTGGTTTGGGAATTATTTGCACCCGTTCACGGGAACCCCATTCCTGGCTCTCCAACCCCTCTCTTGTGGTCTTGCGATCTTTGGACACGCAGGTAACTGGACTGTGGCTGTCAAGAGACCAACATGGCTACCCTCCCTGGCACGACGGTGCCCGAAGGGGTAGACCCCGCGTCCCTTGACGCATCCCTGGTCACCGCGGGGGACGGTGCCCAACCCGGCGTTCTCCCTACGGGTGAAGCAGACCTGGGCGTGACATCCGGTAGTGAACTGGAGTCTACAGGCGGCCAAGTACCGCCTGCTCCCGTTCCTCCGGCTGTTCCTCCTGTGGGAGCCACCCCGGGGTCAACGGCGTTTGAGTCCGCTCGCAGCAGACGTCTCCCTCCTGTCGGTTCTACTCCTCAACCTCCAGGGATAGCCCCTGGTGTGTTTACTCCTGGACCCACACATGGCAGCTGGGTGTATACACCTCTTCCTGTGGGCACTAGCAGTGCCAGAGGCACCGCTATGACTGGTTCTACGGGTCTTCCTGAGACTTCGACTCCTGGGGCCGGCCAAGCTTTTCCTCCCCTTGCGTCCTATGGGGCGGGGAGCTCCAAGACCGGTAACCGGAGCAGCCGTAGGCGTCGGCGTCGTCGCCGTCGCTCTAGCACCAGCGAGACCAGTTCCTCCAGCTCTGAGGAGGGATATGACTGGGACGCATCTCCCGGTCCTACCCGGCGCAGGCTAGTCGAGTTCGACTTCCCTGCCCACCAAGTGGGAGATGCCACCCTGAACAAGGTCACGTATTGGGGTAACTACCGGCTGGAGAACCAAGACCAAGGTTACACCCGGAAGATGGCCAAGAAGATGGCATCCCTGAACCGGCGCATGCAGCCGAGCTTTGGGGGACATCCTAAGTTTTCCGGGAAGAGACCGGCGCTTATCTTTGCCTTCCTGCGCCGGTTTGTCGAGGCATGCAATGACAACGATGTGTCTGAGGGCAAGGCTCTCTACCTCCTGGTTAACTTCATGACCGGAGAAGCGGAACAGCGGTTTGCACAGGTACTACCAGACTCTGCCGGGCACATTGTTGGACGTACCGTCGCGAGTTATCCGGAGGCGGTCAACTGGCTCCTGTCCAACTACGCAGACGCGGACTCCCTGCGTAAGGCAGTCGGTAGGCTGAACCGGGCAACCATGGAGAGACAAGAGACTCCAGAGGCCTTCGCCCGTCGTGTCCGGGAGATGAGCGATGCTTGTGGCAACGTTTACCCTGAGGACAGGCTCAAGATGATCTTCTCGGAGGGGCTTCCTGAATATCTTCAAGTGGATGCGGAGAACTACAACCAGGAACATCAAGAACATACCTTCCAGCAGTTGATGGCCTACACCCAGGGCAAGCACCGGCAAGCCAAGGCCCTCCAGGCTCCTATGGTATCAACTCCCAAGCCGTTGTCGCGAGTTCGTCCCGGACCCGACAAGTATAAGGGAGGTGATAACCCTGTACCGGTACTCGCAGTTGGCGAGGCCTCACCCATGGAGTCAAGGGACAAGTGGGGCGGCTTCGTCTCTAAGGAGCAACCTTCCCTGGTCGCCCCCAAGCAGATCAGGAACCAGCGGTTCCGGTCTTGCTGGCTGTGCCAGAAGGAGGATCATATGTCCTACCAGTGCCCGACCATTCCCAAGGATCTCCAGGAGAAACTCAAGCGTCAAGGACTGGTGTTTGCAAAGGCGGTCAACTGGGCTGACCGGCGGGCACCCTCCAAGATGGACAAGGCACAGGTACATGCCATCCGAGTGGCAACCTTACAGAGCATCACAGAGGCTCTGGCAAGGGAAGCTCCCACGGACTTTGACCTGGAGACCGAAACCTCTAAGGACTCCTCGGATCCGGGAAACGAGTAGGGCAGGCGCTCTCCCCAAGTGTCTTCCCGAATCTCCGACGGCAGGGTACTTCTACCTGTTCTCCCCTTGCGTGCCGGGAGAAAGGACGGCAGTTACCTGCTCAACCGGTAGCCGCCTGGACACCCTGTTTGTTCAAGGGGACCTTGCTCGTCCTGCGTAAGGAAAACCTCAAGATTAATGCTCGTATGCGTGTGGGGGATAGCCTCCCCCAAGCTGTTACGCCGGTGGTCGACACGGGAGCCGGACCAAGCGTCATCACTGAGAACCTGTTACCTCCGGGCTGGCGTCGACATGCCTGGAGAGCGCCTACCAGAACCCATATTGTAGACGCATCAGGTCAAACCCTACGACCGCTTGGCCGTCTTCCCGTCGCCATCTATGTCAACAATGAACCAATGCTTTTTCCCTTTCTAGTAGTCAAGACCTTATCAGTCCCCCTCATCCTAGGCTGGGACTTCCAGAAGCAGCATGTCAAGAGCATCCTACCCGGAGAAGGAAAGGTGCAGTTCAACCAAGGGTTTGTGTCACCAGTGCTGGAGCACCTGGACACCAAGGTTCGTGTGGCCAAGAACCAGAAGGAACGCATCCCACCCTCTACCTTGACCCTCATCAAACCGGTGCTCCTACCTCCTCGCTCGGAGACCAAGGTTCAAGTCACGACCCGGACTGCAGGTCAATGCCTGATCTACGGACGCAAGGAATTTCTGGCGAAACACCGATTATACCTAGCCCATGGACATCACAAGAAGGTGGAGCGGCACACCCCGTTCTCGGTGCTGATCGTCAACGTGAGCCGGAAGCCAATAACCCTCGCCAAGGGCACTCGAGTTGGTACAGCAGAGCCTTACCGGGGGTCCGCCCGCGCTATGAGCAAGGAAGACCTCTTGAACCTGCAACAAGAGCTGGCATCCAACTTGACGGCCTTAGACGAACCTCCGGAACAAGAGGAGGCTGGCCGTACTACTCCGAAGCCCGAACAAGCACCGCCCGGGATGCCGAAGGTCAACCAAGAAAACGTCCCTCCCGACTTGAAGGAGGCACTGGAGAAGCTTCTCCAGGAATATCGGCACCTGTGGTCTGGAGAGCTGGGCAAGATGGACGCCACCCTACACCGGATTCAACTCAAGCCAGATGCCAAACCAGTGCACATGCAACCATACCGGGCTGGACCTCATCGCCGGGATGAGATTGAGAAGCAGGTTAACAAGATGCTCAAGATGGATGTTATCGAGCCGTCTGATGGCGAGTGGGCTTTCCCGGTGGTAGTCGTCCCGAAACCTGGCGGTCACTTCCGTTTCTGCGTTGACTACAGACGCCTGAACGAGATGACAGTCAAGGATGTATACCCGATACCCCGGATGGATGATTGCCTCGACTTTCTTGGTGATGCCACCCTCTTCTCGACGCTGGATTGTAATGCCGGTTACTGGCAGATCCCTCTGGCTGACGAGGACAAGGACAAGACTACCTTCACGTGCCACATGGGATTATTCCGGTGCAAGCGTCTCCCTTTTGGTCTCACTAATGCTCCGGCAACCTTCCAGAGAGCCATCGACATCATCCTGTCGGGGCTAAGGTGGAGAACATGTTTGGTCTACCTGGACGACATCATTGTTTTCTCCAAGACCCCAGCGGAACACCTGGAGCACCTTCGAGAGGTCCTGGCCCTCCTGTCCAAGGCTGGAGTTACCCTCAAGGCCGAGAAGTGCCACCTGTTTGAGACTGAGGTGGAGTACCTGGGGCACGTGCTGAGTCCGGGGGAGCTCCGAGTCAATGAGAAGAACATCAAGGCCCTCCGGCATGCACGGCAACCTAAAACCCAGACGGAACTCAAGAGCTTCCTGGGTATGTGCAACGTCTACCGCCGGTTCGTACGGGACTACGCTCTGATTGCCCGGCCCTTGACCAAGCTTACTAGCAAGAAGCTTCCAGCACAACTCCCGGTGTTCGACGAGAAGCAGACAGCAGCCTTCGAAGAGCTCAAGAAGCGCCTGACCACCACTCCAGTACTGGCGTTACCCAAGCGGGAGGGCCAGTTTGTTCTGGAGACTGATGCCTGTGGCGTCCAGGTGGGGTGCTCACTACTCCAGCAGCAACCTGATGGGCACTTCCTCCCGATAGGCTACTACAGTCGCGTCTTGACTCCAGCCGAGAAGAACTATTCCACGACCGAGCGCGAGTGCTTGGCGGTCGTCTGGGCTTGCTTCCTGTTACGTCCATATCTTGAAGGACAAGAGTTCCTCATCCGGACGGACCACGCCAGTCTAAGGTGGCTGCTATGCATGGACAGCAGTCAAGGAAGGGTCGCCCGGTGGCGCCTACGCCTTTCGCAGTTCAAGTACAAGGTGTGCACCAGAGCAGGGAGGGAGCACCACTGCGCCGACACCATGTCCCGGCTGGAGACTCCTGCAGCCGATACCGGTCCTATCCCGGAGGAAATACCTTGCTTCATCCTCCCGAATGTCGGACGTGGCTGGCACGCTCCCCTGTACGAGACACCTGACGCTCATCAACCGGTAACCATTCACCGGATGCTGGAGGCACAATTGACGGACCCTCAATGCTTGGAGCTTCGCCACCAAATGGACCTGAACCGGAACAGTCGTTTCTCCGAGTCTACAGACGGACTCCTGGTACGGGTGTCACCCTTCGATGGGGCAACTCAAGTCTACGTACCCCGGAGCCTACGGACTGACATCCTACGCCTGGAGCACTCGTCTCCCCAGGCCGGGCATCCTGGTATCAATCGGATGTATGCTTCCATGAGACGACATTATTACTGGGAAACCATGGCCAGTGACGTCCATAAGTGCCTGGAGGCTTGTATTTCTTGTGCAAGGAACCGGTTGTCCCAGAGGAAGAAGACTTCTAAGCTACGCCTATTCCCTGCGGCGGAGCCCTTTGCAAGCTTAAGCATGGACATCCTGGGGCCCCTACCTGAAACATCCAGTGGCAACATATACCTGCTCATCATTTGTGACCGGTTCTCCAAGTTCACTCGAGCAATCCCGCTGAGGACCATCACGGCTCTGGATGTCACGTCGGCCTTCTGCGAGTACTGGATAGCTGCCTATGGCCCTCCAGACTCTGTCTTAACCGACAACGGTCCCCAGTTTGCATCCCTGTTCTTCCAAGGAGTCTGTGACCTGATGGGCATCAAGAACTTGTACACCACGACGTACCACCCTCAAACGAACGGCCAGGTGGAACGATTCAACCGGACCCTGGTGGACATGCTACGGCACTACGTGGAGGAGCACCAAGAAGACTGGGACGAGCTCCTGGCTGTCCTCACTCTAGCCTACAACTCCCGAGTTCACCGGACATCGGGAGTCGCTCCACTCGACTTTGTCACCCCGAGGCGGCTGACCAACTTCTCCCTGGAAAGAATACCGGATGGTCTCCAGCCTGCACTGAAGTCAGGTCCCAAGGCAAAGGATGAGTTCCTGGAACAACTAAAGCTCCTGCTCCCAAGAGTCAAGGAGTCAATTTCAAAGACCCAGGAGCGATACAAGCGGGACTATGACAAGGGTGTCCGGGAAAAGAACAAGGAACTGGGTGGTGGCGACTGGGTTTTTGTGGACAACCATAGCAAGACCCGGGGGAAGCTGGACTCTAAGACGGATGGACCTTATGAGATTCTCAATACGGATGGCTGGACCTTCCTTCTAGACGTGGATGGCTCTCCGTACCGGGTGAGCAGCGACCATGTCACCCGAGCTCCACCGCCAAGCCAACGGGACTTGACCCGGCGTAAGCGGACTGCGATACCCTGGCTATCCCAAGAAGAAGGTCGGGAATTTGTCTACGTCAAGTTTGTCGACCATGCCTGGAGAGATGGACGCCTGTACCTGCGAGTACGCTGGTTCGGTTTCAACCCGGCAGATGATACATGGGAACCCTCAAACCGGCTACCCATCGCGGACGTCTGTGCCTACACGCGACGGAACGGGATTGAGGGCACTCCCGTGGCCAGAGCCGGCAAGATTCTGGAGTCGGACACGGAGGGGGGGGGGGGGGGCAGAATCGGGGCAGGTGATCGTGACCGGGTGAAGACGCTCGACCTCGGCACCGGTGTGGACGTGCTCGAGGCTGTGCACGGTGGCACCTGGTTCGGCCCGAGGACGTGCCGGACTAGGTAGGGAGCTATGTAGCATCCCTGGCCCCGACTTGGCGCCGACCCGGGACTGCAACCAGAGGGCACCAGGTGCCAGAACACGCCCGCCGTGTGGCGATGGTTGGCGGCCGTGGCCCGTGCCCGGCACTGGGATGCGGTGGACTACGCTATCCACACGCGAGAGAGGGATTTCTGATGTGTTTTTGCATATTTGTGAGGGACTTGATTTGAGAGAATTTGAGTGTGAGATTAGTGAGTGGGAATAGAATTAGTAGTGATAGTGGCCCCCGACCTGACGAGGTTAGACTCGGGTCGGGGCCACTCGGGGTTATGGGGGGGTTACCGGGCCAACGTGCCGGGGTTCCCCCAGATGCACGTTAAGAGGGACAGCGAGGCGCCCTCGGCCCGCGCCCTCAGGGAAAAAGACAACTGCGCGTTTGCTTTCCTCTTCCCCGTGTGCACTACCGTGCGTATCTGTTTGCCCTGCAAGCAGGCACGTGAGGCAACAGGCATACCATTCTCGTAGTTCCCCTTTCTGCGTTACCTGTCCCTTTCCCCCGAGGGATATTGACACGTGTCTGAGAGGATCGAGTTTTATACCACACTGACCCGAGCGCGTGACTACCCCCACGATGGGGATGACCTCATCTACTGGGTTAGTGTCCAGCCCCTCGGTAGGTACCCGAGAAAGGCCGTCGGTAAGGGCATGTTGCCTGCCAGGTCGGTACTAAATATCAAAGTTGAAGGGTGCCAGTCGCACCCTCCACCGATTGAGACGAGTGTTTGTACAATCCGTCTTAAAGATGAACTGCAACGCGCGGTGGTCGCAGCGGATGAGGAACTTCTCACCCTCTAGGTAGTGACGAAGTGACGTCACCGCCCACACCACTGCGAGTCCTTCCAACTCGGTGACTCCGTAGTTCTTCTCGGCCGAGTTCAGCCCCTTGCTGAAGTATCCCACCGGCAAGTACTCCTTGTCCGGCTGCTGCTGAAGCAACACACAACCAAGTTGGTCGTAGCTAGCATCCACATCCAGGATGTAGTGGCCTCCCAACCTGGGAATAGCCAGGATAGGGGGCTTCAGCAGAAGGTCCCGAAGAGTCTCACTGGATTCCTGCTCCACCCGACTTGGGGGAGGCAGGTTCTTCGGTAGCGTTGAGCTTACTAACTCATTCAACGGCTTCGCCACCTTGGCGAAGCCCTTGGTGAAACGTCGGTACACGTTGCACATCCCGAGGAAGCTCCTCATCTGGGTCGGAGTCCGGGGGTACTGAGCCTTACGGATGGCCCTCAAGTTCTTCTCGTTGACACTGAGACGCCCCGGACGGACAACATGTCCCAAGTACTCCACCTCTTGAGTGAAGAGGTGGCACTTACTCGCCTTCAGTGACACACCGGCGTCAGCAAGTAGCTTGAACACCTGGCCAAGATGGCCATTGTGTTCCTCCGGACTTCAGGAGAACACAATGATATCGTCTAGGTACACGAGACAGATCTGCCACCGTACTCCGGCCAGAATCATGTCCATAGCGCGCTGGAAAGTTGCCGGCGCGTTACACAGACCAAACGGTAGTCGCTCGCACTGGTAGGTACCACAGTGACAGGTAAAAGTAGTTTTATGCCTGTCCTCCGGGGCAATGGGAATTTGCCAGTACCCCGCGTTACAGTCCAGGGTAGAGAACACGTTCGCCTCCCCCAGAGAATCCAGGCAGTCGTCCATCCTAGGTAGGGGATAACTGTCCTTCACCGTGCTCTCGTTGAGCTTACGGTAGTCGATACAGAACCGGGGGGTCCCATCAACTTTGGGGACGATAACCACCGGACTCGCCCACTCGGCGTTACTGGCCTCGATCACATCGAGGGCCTCCATGCGAGCAACTTGCTCCTTAACGAGGGCCCTTGAACGGGGTCCTCCCCTATACGGTTGTTGGCGTATAGGGGGTGCACCAGGCTTCAACTCGATCCGGTGTTGGGTAGCTCTCATGAGTCCCAATTGACCATCCCACAACTTGTGATATTGGTCCAAGAGGCGTTCAACTTGAACCCTCAACCTGGGTGGAACACCCTCCATGTTCACGTGGGGCCGAGGAGAGGCAGCCGACTTGGCTTGATGCTTCTCCTTTCCGGACTTCGGGTCGCTACTTGCGCCCGCGTTGAGGGTGACCGCTACTACCGGTCCCTCGTGTTGGTCGATATAGCCGAACTTGGCTCCCGACTTGAAGTACTGGGGCGACGAGCTCAGGTTCATCACCTGGATCCTCCACGGAACCCCGGCTTTGGAGTCCATCGTGCCAAGGGCAACATGCACTTGGTGCTTGCGAGCAAGACGGGGGTAAGGGTGCACCAACCCGTTCCCCGTATAATCAGTTACAACGTCAACGTGCGCCACCGAGTTGGGGGGCAACGTGACTTTACGGGCTAAACGCAGGGTAGCAGTAAACCCTTCCCTCACAGAGAAAACAGGCTTCGACTGTGAGACTGTCACAGGAGCCACAGACTTTCCCTTACCAAGGATGGGGATAGTCTCCCCATTCATCAACTTGACCCAATACTCAGGGCCACAAATCAAAGGCACTTGTGTTACGACATAAGGGGTACCCAGAAGCAGGGGTACCGATATATTCTCAACTACACCATAGGTCACATCGACCTCATGAGTCCACAACCTAGCTGGTAGGGTCATGGCACCAACGATGGGAAGTACCCCACCATTGATATCGATCAGATGGTCAGCTTTGGACTTACAGCGTTGGAGCTTCATCTCCTTTGTTAATAGCGACTTGCGTATCAAGGAGGCTCCTGACCCGGTATCAAGTACGGTACGGGAACAACAGGCGCGGCCGGGGGCAAGTTGCACCCGTCCAGCCACCTGGAAGTTCTCCCCCGTCAGCACTGCGATGACCCCACGTGGGTTTACGATCTTGGGGAGTCCTACCCGAGGTGGGCGGACTCCCTTAGGTCGCCGCAGTATCCGGCACGGTTGGTTTGTCCTATTGGCCCACTTGGCCGAGGCTGCCGTTGTGAGCTTCGGACGGCCAGCTCCAACGGTCATTCCTTTCCCGCCGACTTGGCGTTCGAATCTGAGGGCGGGGAGGAAGACGACGAGTCCGAGGACGACGTGTCCGCCTCCTCCGCCGAGGGTGTGGCGACCGCGACGACCGGTCGAGACCCACCCTCGCGGCGTGAACGTACTTCGTTCGTAGCCGACTTCTTACTCGCATTCCTAACAAGTTGTTGGATGCGTTTACTCAACTTGGGGCAATCATATGCCCAGTGTCCATCGGAGTTGCAGTTCCAACACCGATTGTTTGTTCCGGGAGGGGCCTTCCCGACTGGGGAAGACGAAGAGGTACCCTGCGAAGTTCCCACGGCAGCTACCACCCTCTCCTTGCGGATTCGGCGTGCCTCTCTCAACTCTCTGGCCTGGCGCGCCTCCTCCCGTTCCTTCGCCAACTCGGCTTGACGCTCCTGGCGTTGTTCCTCCCACGACTTGCGGTAGGCCTCGCCTCTGCGGTCGGCGAACCTAGCCAGCTCGGCCAGGGTCGCCCGGGCAGTGTTATGCTCCCGGGTCTCCATCCGGACTGACCAATGGAGTCCCTCCACAAACCGACTCTTCACCACAGCTTGTGGATGAAGAAACCCACAAAGATTGTTGAGCTTACGGACTCGCTCCGCAAAGGACAACTCGTCCTCCGCCTCTTCCTGATGGGCTTGCGTAAACTCCTCGACTTGAGAAGCCAACGCCGCTTCATAAACCATGGCCCTCAACAACCAGTTGACGAGCTCCAAATAGGACGTTACCTCCCCAGCGCCTCCACTTGAGGAGCTGGGCATGACGGACATAAGTTCTGTCCGCAGGTCTTCCTTCGTAAACTCCTGTAGCATGTAAAAAGCCATGCCTTCACTTATGGCATTGTCGTCACAGGCTTTTGTGAAACGACGTAGGAACTCAAAGACACGGAGGGGGGGAGTTCCATTCCACTCCGCTTTGTGCCCAAAAGAATGAAGTGCATTCTTCTTGGCACGGCCCATGGCTCGGGCCTGGTCAGGACCATACGCCACCGACTTGTTGTGGAGGGCGTAGGTCTCACAATCAAAGATCCTCTGGTAGACCGGGTTGGCTACCTGGATCTTGGGCGGCACCTCACGTTGAGGAGACAGTCGCTGTGGCACTGGGGTAAGTTCACCCTCAGTGCCTGTAGTCCGGCGCGGCGCGCTTGGTGTAGCCGCCGGCGATTCCGGGGGGAACTCCCCCATAAATAGCATAGGCCCCACCGAGTATGGTGTGGCTCCCTCGTTGGGAGTCACAGGTGTCGCCCCCTGTTCGGGGCGACCAGAGGTAGGCGTGAGGAGGGATTCCCCCGGCGCCTGCGGGCTCGAAAGCCCCGATCCGTTCTGGACAATAAGGCCATCTGGCAAACTCGCCACAATCTGATTAAGAATAGTATTCGTCATCGTGACCACCAAATCCGGCAAAGTCTGCCGCAACACATTGGTCGCCTCCCGACGGACAGTTTCCGCGAGGAGGGGATTGACGACTCCAGTTGAGTCTCGGTCCGCCTCCGGGAGTCCACCTGAGGGGTAACCACGATCCTCAGGGGTCTCAACCGGGGGCATGGGCGCGAGCCCATCGCCGACCAACGGAGGTCCGCCGTCCTCCGAAAGCCTAGTTGGCGACGGCTCCATGCAAAAGTTGGCTCCAACCCGAGTGGAACCCGCGGGGACAGTCCTCACCCCTTGGGACGTTCCCGTTGAGTATACCACACGGTGGCCAGACTTCGGCCCACCCACATCAGAAGTGTCACCCGAGTGAACTCCCGACTGAGTCGGCGTGGCCTGTTGCCCGCCCGCACTTCCAGTCCTGCTGGCTTGAGGGACCTCCAGTCCCTCTGCGACCCCAGGTAAACCCACCTGTGTCTCACCAGTATTCAAAGGCACTGAAGTACGTGCGTCACCCGTGTACTCCCCGGACGACGGGGGGTCCGAACTAGCCATGTTGGCTGACGATCCGTATGACACGGTCCAAGTCCACCGTTCCTCTGAGACAGAGGGCCCCCTACACCCGGGTGCACCCGGAGGTAAAGTTTACCTCTGTCCCCTGCTGCTCCACCAAATGTGGCAACAACCACTCGCACACACGGCACCCAAGTTGGGGCGGTGTACAAGGGCTGCCTCCCGTGTCCGAGGAACCGGAAGAAGTGCAAGTCGCACACACTCTGTCCCTGTTGTGGGGCGAACCCCCCACTGACAAACAAGAGGATTGTGTGTGGTCCAACAGTTTCTTGGTCGGGACGGGGACGCAGGGCCAAGCCCCGCTGTCCCTCCCCTTATCCCCCCAGGGTCCCCTCAGAATCTCGCCACTCAGAATCTCCCACCCCAGCACCTGCCCACCGGGCCACACGAAAATTCAAGACGATAAATGCAGAAAACCCTCAAATCCAAGTTGGATTTACTACTAAGCTAACTATCCCAAACTTAGGGAATATGGACCCAAATGCAGGGGGAGGAACGGATCAGGCTAGTGGCCTGCCGCCCCTTGCATGGCACGTGTTGCCCCCCTACGTGGGGGTCAATACTGCCACAGCAAGGCCGGTAACACCAACTTGGGGTAAACCCTCAGAAGAGTGGCCCCCAAGTTGGGGGACACCGGGGTGGACGACTCAACGGCCACGCTTATCGGGATGTCCCCGTGCGGCTGATTGGGGACAGGAATAAGTGGAGGGGCACGCCGAGGAGGTGGTGCCCGAGTGTAACTGCGACCCCTTCTCGGGGCCCCCGCAGTGGGTTGAGTCATATGGTCATCATGAGAGGGCACGGCCATGACTGTGGCCTTGTCCGGGGGTGGCGCAGTGTGGCGATCCACCCCCGGGGCATACGGGTAGTCCCCGATGCCCAACCCCTCTCGTAGGACCACACGGCCGTCGTGAAGTTCACGAGCGACCCATACGAACTGGGGAAGTGCGCCATCGTCCTTGGGCCCTCGGGTGGGGCGGCGCAACTTGTGCTCGATACTCTCCCACTCGATAAACTTGTGGAGACGGAGCATCTCCTC
The DNA here is from genome assembly GCA_009829735.1 of Pyropia yezoensis. NCBI lineage: Eukaryota > Rhodophyta > Bangiophyceae > Bangiales > Bangiaceae > Pyropia > Pyropia yezoensis. The sequence goes on from CM020620.1 coordinate 5,499,275, forward strand.
AAGCAGAGTGAGTTGTCCTGATGAGCACCCCTCAGCAACTAGCTGAGGGGTGAGCTGTTCCAAACCCTGGATAAGCCGAAGGGGGAGATGCCAGAGCATCCCCCGCCGCTGAGCACAAGACACCCAGGTCGACATGACCTCGAGGAGCCACTGGGTGGCCAACATGGCCCACACCAGGTGATCAGGGCCAGCCGTCAACATGACGGAGCCGAAGTGGTCGAGTAACCGTGGTAGCAACGCAGAGAACCCGTAGGGGACCTCAACTTGAGGCCACCACTCGGGCTTCTTCGGATAGTTCTGCTCCTTTCTGGCAGCAGACTGCTGAGGAAACTCAAGTTGAGCCGAGGTCACCAAGTAGGGACCTCGCCGGAAGTCCTTCTCCATCCGCACATCAAAGTGATGAGTGTGCGGATCGGCCTCGTGAAGGTACGGGGGGCGAGTTGCCACCGCGTCCCAAGTAAAGGTCGGCAATTCGCCGGGACCCGGGATAGTTCCCCCGCGGTCCACCATGGCCTTGGCCCGCTGTACGTCTTCGACTTCCTCATCGTCCAGGAAGGCAAACTGGTCCGTCCTGAAGCCGGCAGGTAACCCGACCCTACGGGGACACTTCTCCCGTAGGCGGTCCCATACCCGACCCATCGCTGTGCCAAGTCGGCCACAGCGAAGAACAGTTAACCCCTCCTCATACAGAGGCCAAGCGGGGTAAAACCACCGCCCCAAGGCCTCACGTGGGATGACGCGGCCTGCCTCCGGGGGAGATCCCGCCGCCAACCCAAAGTCGGGTGGCGCGGGAGTCCCATCCCCCGGAGCGACCGCGGAGCCCCCGCCGGAAGTTCTGGCGGGCGCTACACCGTAGGAGGTGTCCCCCATACGTTCATCAAGAGAGTCGGTCTCCACCCCCGGGGTCGCCATGACTCTCCCCAAGTTAGGGAGAGGCAGAGCGGTTGGAGCTGCACGAGACCCGCCTCGAGTTGAAGGGGGCTCGGATCGCGGGTAGATGGGTGGCCTCCTCAGCGTGAAGCGGCCAAGGGGAAGGTGAAGGGGACGTGTTGGTGATGGTGAGGTGAGAACCGGGGAGAGCAAGCTGCCGAGTGGGCAAGCTTGAGGAGAGGGGCGGTCAACGTGACCGCCTCCACGTCTACGTTACGTACTCGAGGGGGGACAGCAAGTCGCGCCCCCAACGACGAGACGTCCGTTTACGCACCGTCTCACAGGGCCGGCCGGGTCGGTCGGGACTGAGGAGAGGGGAGTGTGGCAGTATTGACCCCCAGGTAGGGGGGCAACACGTGCCATGCAAGGGGCGGCAGGCCACTAGCCTGATCCGTTCCTCCCCCTGCATTTGGGTCCATATTCCCTAAGTTTGGGATAGTTAGCTTAGTAGTAAATCCAACTTGGATTTGAGGGTTTTCTGCATGTATCGTCTTGAATTTTCGTGTGGCCCGGTGGGCAGGTGCTGGGGTGGGAGATTCTGAGTGGCGACATTCTGAGGGGACCCTGGGGGGATAAGGGGAGGGACAGCGGGGCTTGGCCTTGCGTCCCCGTCCCGACCAAGAAACTGTTGGACCACACACCATCTTCTTGTTTGTCAGTGGGGGGACTGCCCCACAGCAGGGATCGAGTGTGTGCGACTTGCACTTCTTCCGGTTCCCCCGACACGGGAGGTAGCTCTTGTACACCGCCCCAACTTGGGTGTCGCGTGTGCGAGAGGTTTTTGCCACAGCAGGTTTTCAGGGATGACGCTTGGTCCGGCTCCCGTGTCAACCACTGGAGTGACAGCTTGGAAGAGGCTATTCCCCACACGCATACAAGCGTTGATCTTGAGGCTTTCCTTACACAGGACGAGCAAGGTCCCCTTGATCAAACAAGGTGTCCAGGCCGCTACCAATTGAGCAGGTAACTGCTGTCCTTTCTCCCGGTGCGCAGGGGGAGAACGGGTAGAAGTACCCTGCCGTCGGAGGTTCGGGAAGACACTTGGGGAGAGCGCCTGCCCTACTCGTTTCCCGGGTCCGAGGATTTCTTGGAGGTCTCGGTCTCCAGGACAAAGTGCGTAGGAGCTTCCTTGGCAAGAGCCTCCGTGATGCTCTGCGAAGTTGCCACCCAGATTCCGTGGACCTGTGCCTTGTCCATCTGGGAGGGTGCTCGCCGGTCATCCCAGTTGACTGCCTTCGCAAATACCAGTCCTTGACGATTGAGCGTTTCCTGGAGATCCTTGGGGATGGTCGGGCACTGGTAGGACATGTGGTCCTCCCTCTGGCACAGCCAACGAGACCGGAAACGCTGGTTCTTGACCTGCTTGGGGGTGACCAAGGAAGGTTGCTTCTTAGAGACAAAGCCGCCTCACTTGTCATCTGACACCACGAGTGATGTCTCGCCAACTGCCAGTACCGGTGCAGGGCTATCACATCCCTTATACTTGTCGGGTCCGGGACGAACTCGCGACAGCGGCTTAGGAGTTGATACCATGGGAGCTTGGAGGGCCTTTGCTTGCCGGTGCTTGCCCTGGGTGTAGGCCATCAGCTGCTGGAAGGTATGTTCTTGGTGTTCCCGGTTGTAGTTCTCAGCGTCCACTTGAAGATATTCAGGAAGCCCTTCCTAGAAGATCATCTTGAGCCTGTCCTCAGGGTAAACGTTGCCACAAGCCTCGCTCATCTCCCGGACACGGCGAGCGAAGGCCTCTGGAGTCTCTTGTCGTTCCATGGTTGCCCGGTTCAACTTTCCCACTGCCTTGCGCAGGGAGTCCGCGTCAGCGTAGTTGGACAGGAGCCAGTTGACCGCTTTCGGATAGCTCCTAACGGTACGCCCGACGAGGTGTCCCGCTGAGGCTGGGAGAAACTGTGCGAACTGCTATTCCGCTTCTCCGATCATGTAGTAAGCCAGGAGGTATAGTGCCCTGCCCTCGGACAAATCGTTGTCGTTGCATGCCTTGACAAACCGGCGCAGGAAGGCAAAGATAAGCGCCGGCTTCTTCCCAGAAAACTTAGGACGTCCCCCGAAGCCCGGCTGCATGCGCCGGTTCAGGGATGCCATCTTCTTGGCCATCTTCCGGGTGTAACCTTGGCCTCGGTTCTCCAGCCGGTAGTTACCCCAATACGTGACCTTGTTCAGGGTGGCATCCCCCACTTGGTGGGCAGGAAAGTCAAACTTGACCAGCCAGCGCCGGGTGGGACCAGGGGATGCGTCCCAGTCGCATCCCTCCTCAGAGCTGGAGGAACTGGTCTCGCTGGTGCTAGAGCGACGACGACGACGCCGCCGCCTCCGGCTTCTCCGGTTACCGGTCTTGGAGCTCCCCGCCCCATAGGATGCCAGGGGAGGAAACGCTTGGCCGGTCCCAGGAGTCGAGGTCTGAGCGGGACCCGTAGAACCAGTCATGGCGGTGCCTCTGGCACTGCTAGCGCCCACAGGAAGAGGTGTATACACCCAGCTGCCATGTGTAGGTCCAGGAGTAAACACACCAGGGGCTATCCCTGGAAGTTCAGGAGTAGAACCGACAGGAGGGAGACGTCTGCTTCGAGCGGACTCAAACGCCGTTGACCCCGGGGTGGCTCCCACAGGAGGGACAGCTGGAGGAACGGGAGCAGGAGGTACTTGGCCGCCTGCAGACTCCAGTCCGCTACCGGGTGTCACGCCCAGGTCTGCTTCGCCCGTAGGGAGAACGCCGGGTTGGGCACCGTCCCCCGCGGTGACCAGGGATGCGTCAAGGGACGCGGGGTCTACCCCTTCGAGCACCGTCGTGCCGGGGAGGGTAGCCATGTTGGTCTCTTGACAGCCACAGTCCAGTTGCCGGCGTGTCCAAAGATCGCAAGACCACAAGAGAGGGGTTGGGGAGCCAGGAATGGGATTCCCGTGAACGGGTGCAAATAATTCCCAAACCACAGAAGAGGGCAGAACAGAAACAAACCAACCGCTGCTCCCAAATGTCTCTTCTCAAGCACTCCAATCCCCTGCTGCTCCACCAAATATATGGTATAAAACTCGATCCTCTCAGGCACGTGTCAATATCCCTCGGGGGAAAGGGACAGGTAACACAGAAAGGGGAACAACGAGAGTGGTATGCCTGTTGCCTCACGTGCCTGCTCGCAGAGCAAACGAATACGCACGGTAGTGCACACAGGGAAGAGGAAAGCAAAAGCGCAGTTGTCTTTTTCCTGAGGGCGCGGGCCAAGGGCGCCTCGCTGTCCCTCGTAATCTGTGTGGTGGTTATCTGGGCGTAAGCCCACACCAACGGGGTACCTTATCCTCCTGAAGGAGATGGTGGGGAGCCCGGGGTATAAACCCTGGAGTCAGAACCGCCGGAACATAGAGCTTCACGCGAAGGTGGAAGCGTCCGGGATGGGGAACACGAGGGTAACGCAAGGATGATTTTTTGTGAGGGGGAAGCAACGGGCACAGCCCCACGCGCAGATATTCCTCTTTGGCCCGCCGGTCCAGGGCCCGCTGTGGGACCCCGGAGTGCGGGCCAACACTCCCTACACTAAACACACAATCAAAACACTCAGAACCCTCCAACACATCTCTCCACGCAAAACACGCTCAGTGGAGGAATCTCACTAAATCTCGGCCAGACTGGGGCGGAAGTAGCCCGCCCTAGGTAACTTCCCTTCACTGGCCGGAAGGCCAATTCCAATCGGGCGGGCGTAATCGCTCTACCCGATATTATCTTATCTCCCCCCCCATTCATGGCGGGATCCAGCGAGGATGACGTGGCGTGCCCCTCCCGAGGGAGGAGCGACCCCCTCCTGCCCCCGATTGGTCAGGGGCAGAGGTCGCCACGATCCGCCTCCCCCTGAAGGGGGATGCCCCTAGTCCGAGGGGTGCGGTAAACCCCCACACTCCCCACGCCTTGAGGCCACGCGTCCCGTGTGGCATATGCCGACACTGACGAGAAGGGGTCGTGTGTCGCACCCCTCAAAGGGGGTGCCGCCTTGGGACGGCCATCGCACCCCCTCCCCGCCATGGGCAACCCCCTTCAGGGGGGGGCCCTCAGACGGACCGCACGAGGGCTGCACACACGCACCCCCTGCTTGCCGCTCTTCACCCGGGGTGGCCAACCCACGTGCTCCCATCCGGGGGCACCGGGCTTCGCAGAACGGGTGCGACCCGGGTCTTCCCGGGCGTCTTTGCTCATCGCACGCTCATACGAGGGTGCAACCACGGGGTCCTGGGAGAGAGTGTCACCCCTCCCGACCTTGTTGACCTCGTCCTTGGCGCCACCATACAGTGGAGCCACCGGCCTCCTTGTGGGACCCCACCGTTTCTCGGCGGGGCACCTTGGCCCTTCGCGGTACTCGCCCCCCCCCCCCCTTTAAAGGGGGGTCTCCGCTCGGAGTGTGTCGGCCTTCCGGGCGGCCACCATCGGCTCCTCTGTGCTGCTGCCGCTGCGGGCGCGCTTCTCTTTCTCGGCGCGCCGCCGCTGCTGGCGGGCACCGTTGCTGTTGTCTGGCCGCTGTGGGCCGGCATTCTCGTGGCCGCGCTGCCGCTGCGGGTGCGCGGCTTTGCTTTTGTCCGGCCGCTGTGGGCCTGCCTTGTCGTCCTTTTTGCGGCGCCGCTGTGGGCGGTCGCCGTTGTCTTTGTCCGGCCGCTGCGGGCCGGCGCTGTCGTCGTGGTTGCGCCGCCGCTGTCGGCGGACCTCTTCCTCCCCATCGTGCCGCCACCAAGGGCGGGCGCTCCTGTTGTCGTCGCGCCCCCTCTGTGGGCGGGCCAGTTCTGGCCGGACGCGTCGCCGCTGTGGGCGGGCGCCTGTTTCCTTGTTGCAGGGTAGCCCTTTTGGGCGGCCGCTATGTCGTCTCCGGGAGACCACCCCCCTATGGGGGTGGATGACATACCGGAGGGTGACCGTGGGTCAACCCCTGATGGGGTCGACACCCACCTGGGCGTACCGCTCATCGCTATCGATGAGGATCGGTACGACTCGACCAAGGGTCCCCGGTCATCCAGCATCTCACACCTACGGTATCAAGCCGTAGGTGTGCTCCCGATGGTTAACATCTGGCGCAACCTGCGCATGCAGTACGGCACGGTTTATACCGTGTCGGAGGTGCTGCCATCGGACCTACCCTTTTACAGGGGTCGGCTCGATATAGACCTCCTTAAGGGGGTCGAGGAGACACTGGCGGGTCCCCCCTTTTCAAGGGAGGGACCATGCACTGACCTCCGGTACTACCCGGGGCCCATTCCCGCACTCGGCCGGGACGACCCCGGGTATTATACCCGGGGCGCTATGGCGAAGTGGCGCCTACGGGAATTTCCTGGACTCCTCATTAATGGGGAGCAGAAGGAGTACCATCACGTCCCCACCCCGGTGAGGGGGGGGCTCTACCCGGCCGTGCCCCCGTGGTGGTCCTCCTTGGAGGTCCCACGGGGGATGGCCTGCCGTCTTCCGTCGTTCTTGTTTCTACGAGGAAGTCTTCTTGTCCGCTCCCCTTTAGGGGGGCGGGAGAATGCCATGGCCTCCACTCCCTGGTTGGTGGAGGTGGCGGACATCTTTTTGTCCGCCGTTACGTTTCATGGCCATTTACGGCTTTTGAACGAGCCCCTTCTTGAGGCTCTTTCTGCGTTGGACACTTCCCTCCTCTTTAAAGAGGAGGACTTTGCCAAGGCGGGTCTCTTTGATGAGGCCCTTCAACTCCTTCGGCGGGTGAGGTCGCTCGTTCCTGACGAGCGCCTCCGCGATCAAGGCGGCCGCCGAGGACTCGTCTTGGTCTCCCGGGAGCTTTCCCCCGGGGATCAGCGGCTCCTCCTTATGGAGGGGCTTGACATCCCGACCCTCCCTTACCGTGAGGGTGTTACCGCATCCACTCGGGTCTCCAACCCCGAGGTGCAGATGTGCCTGGAGGGCCCAAGGCTCTTCCCCGAGTTGGGGGAAGTTGTCCCTCCCGGGGAGCGTCCCTCCCATACGGGAGGGGGCTCCTCCCTCTTGGGATCCGACCGGATCCCCTGTGACCCAGCCCGGCCGCCGGGAGCAGGAGCTCCCCGCGCTGGCGCGGGATCCACCGCGGGGCAACCCGCGGCGACCTCGACCTGGAAAGGCCGCGGTGGGGCTTCCTCCCGGGGAGCTCCCGGTCAATGCCGAGCTGGCCTTGATGCGGGTTATGGGGATAACCGTCTGGCTGCCCTCCCGAGGGTTCCACCCTTTCGGTGGAACCCCGAACTTCGTCTGGAGGTGGGGGGCACTATGTCCCCCCAACTTCTGTTCGGGATGAGGGCCTCCTTTGGGGAGGACCTCCCGGCGGAGTTTACATTTGCCACCCAGTCAGTATTGACTATGGCGTTATTCCGAGCCTATACAGGCTTGGCCAACGACATGGCTGGCGTGTTGGCGGGTGCCTCTCCTCCCCAACGCCAGGTTGATTTATCGGACCTGTCCGCGGAGAATCTCACGACGCGTATGCGTCGTGAGTTGGGTGTCGCGACTTCTGAGACGCGGGCCCTGGTGGACATGCAAGCCCTCCACACCCAGGCACTACGGGGTCGGGCTTCGTCACCGGCCACTCCTTATGGAGAGGCCGCGGGAGCCGCATATGGTTGGGCCCCCGCTTCAGCGGGGGGCCGCTCTTCGGGTACCGACCGTGGGGAGGAGTCCCAGGCAGGTCCGTACCGTTCCCCCGGGTATGGGACCAACCCCCCTTCATCCCCCCATTATCGGAGGTATTGAGGGTTGTACTCCCCGGCTTAAGCCGGGGCGCTTTGTATCTTTTCAAAAGGAGTTTACCCCGAGGGGCAATGTTTGCGTAGGTCCGCTTGAGAGCATGTAAAGACGGCTTCCATCAGAGTAAAAGCTTTTGCCCCTTAATTCTTAGTGCCGTTGCATAAAAGAAGATGCCACTCGGGGTAACCCGAATTTTAAGCTTCCTTCTCCTGCAATATTTTCGCACGGCTTCAGCCGGCAAACCCGTTGCTAGCCGCCAGGTATCATCCTGGGGGCCATAGCCGAACCAGCGTATGCGTAATTCAAGCGCTCCCTCCGCATTAAAGCGGTGGTCCACAAACTTCTCGAACACGTACTTTCTGCCATCCCCTATGCTCGGGGAGGGCTGAGCCACTTTAAAGTTGGCTCGTGTTGCCTCGGCACGTGCCCAGGCAGGATGGCCTGCTTGGGGTGCCGGGGCAAGAGTGGCATGGTCACTCGTAACCGTTCGGATCCCTGAAGGGGTCTCCACAGTGAAACGTCGCCCATCGGTCCTTTAGACCATGTAGGGGCCCACGCTCTTATGAGCGAGCTTAGACCGCTTACGGGCATGGGAGGCCAGGAAAACCCAGTCTCCCTCCCGTAGGTCCTTATTCTTCGCCGCGACAGTGGCGTCAAAGGTTTTCTTATACGCCTCCTGCGCCTTGGCCTGGTGCTTGCGCACCTGGGGGATAATGCTCTTTAGGTCTTCCACAAACCGTAAGGCTGCGGTCCGGGAGTCCTCGTCCTCGCCTTGTCCCAAGTCCTCCTTCTCCTTAAGGGGACGGAGCTTCGGGAGGCGATCGACCCCCATTGTTTGGAGCCGCCTTGGGCTCACAAACATGAGGGGGGCCTGCCCAGTGCTAGAATGCACTTGAGTGTTATAGGCCGTTGTGAGGAGTGAGACATAACGGTCCCACTCCTTTGGGTGCTCCGCGGTATAAACCCGGAGCTGCCTCATTATAGTGTGATTATATCGCTCCACCTGCCCATTTGTTTGGGGGTGGTAAGGCGTCGTATACTTCGCCTCAATCCCTAGGAGTCCTAAGACCCCCTGGAAAAAGACGGAAGCAAACTGCGGACCGTTATCGGTCAGCGTTGAGTCGGGTATGCCATAAGACGCTACCCAGACGTCAGTAAAAGCCGAAGCCACTGCCACCGCGGTAATCTCCTTCATGGGGACCGCCCGGGTGAGCTTACTAAAACGGTCCACCATAACAAGTATGAACCTGTTACCGTTTTCAGAAGCGGGTAAAGGTCCGAGAATATCCATCGCCAGGCTGGCGAAGGGCTCGTTGGCTGGGAATAGCTTGAGTGAAGACGTATGCCTGCGCTCATCCAGCCTATTCCGAGCACACCCAGTGCACTGGGAGACGTGTTTGTACACGTCTACAATCATGGTGGGCCAGTAGACCCCACGCCTCAGCGTGGCGTACATCCGGCGAGCCCCAGGATGGGCCGCCAATGGTAACTCATGGTGGTACGTCATAAGACGCTCCCGTAGAGATGCGGGGATCACCATCTGAGTGGTGTCCAGGAAGAAGGACCTCCGGCATAGTATCCCTCCTTCGTTCTCGAAAAAGAAATCCTCCCTCGTTCTCGAAGAAGAAGGCCTTCCTGGCCCATTTTGGGTCAGGGGGAGGTACCGACTCCCATTCTTTTCTCCGTTCCAGGCAGAAGGTGTCCTCAGCCTGAGCTTTTATAAGCTCCTCTAACGTAATAGGCCCCAAAGGGCGATGCTTCTCGCTCCGCCCGGCCAAAGCCTGAGCAGACCTGGTCACCGTGGCGAGGACCGGAAGGTCCTCATCTATAGGAGCCTTGTCAGGCTCGTCCGTGGGCAAGCGTGACAAAGCGTCGGCCACCTTATGGTCGGCCCCCGGTTTATACCGGAGTTTGTAGGTAAACTCAGACAGCCGAAGCCGCCAACGGTTAATCCGTATGTTTGGGCTATTTGTAGCCAGCACCGACAAAAGGGCACGGTGATCACACCTTATTGCAAATTCCTCCCCTTCAAGGTAGGATCGTAGGTGCGTCACGGCCCATACGACACCGCGCGCTTCAATCTCGGTGACGTGATAATTTCTCTCGGCCGGGTTCAACGGCCGGGAGTAGTACCCTACAGGGAGGTATTCCGCGTCGGGTTGCTGTTGTAATAAACAACAGCCGAGCTGCTCATAGCTCGTGTCCACGTCCACTATATATTGGCCGCCCATCCGAGGTATCGCTAACACGGGGGGTGATAGAAGCAGCCCCCGAAGCGTCTCGGAAGCGTTCCTCTCCACCTCTGTGGGGGGAGATAGCTTCGTAGGAAGCTTGGTACTCGTCAGCGCGGTTAGGGGCTTCGCTACTTTGGCGAAGTCCCGTACGAAGCGCCGATAGACGCCGCACATGCCCAGAAAGCTTTTCATCTGGGTTTGAGTACGAGGTTATTGTAACCCTCGTAGCGCTCTCGTATTTTTTTCGTTAACGAGAACGTGGCCAAGTCTTATGACATGGCCGAGGTAGTCGACCTCCTCTTGAAAGAGGTGGCACTTGTTGGCCTTGAGGGAAGCCCCATGGGCCTTGAGGAGGGAGAGCACCGTCTCAAGGTGCTCCAAATGATCCTCCGCCGACTTGAAAAAGACATTAACGTCATCCAAGTAGACCAGGCATATCTGCCACTTCACGCCTGCCAGGATCATGTCCATGGCGCGCTGAAAGGTGGCTGGCGCGTTGCACAACCCAAAAGGGAGGCGCTTGCACTGCCAAGTGCCAGAGTGGCACGTAAAGGCCGTTAACGGCCGGTCCTCCTTGGCTACCGGTATTTGCCAGTAGCCAGCATTACAATCCAACGTCGAAAAGACGTTGGCGTTCCCGAGTGAATCTAAGCACTTGTCCATACGCGGGATAGGATATGCATCCTTCACCGTCATCTCATTACGACGACGGAAGTCGATGCAAAATCGTTTACCGCCCCCAGGCTTGGGGACGATTACCACGGGGCTAGCCCATTCCCCGTGGGAGGGTTCTATGACCCCGAGCGAGTCCATTAATCGGACTTGCTCCTCTTCCACTAGACGGGTCCTAGGACCAGATTCATAGGGATGTTGTCGGACGGGGACCGCTCCTGGCTTAAGCCGGATACGGTGTACCGTCTCTTTAATAGTCCCGAGGGTGCCATCCCAGAGAGAATTATATCTCTCTAAAAGTACCGTGAGTTTAGCTCGTAGGCCTTCTGGCACCGTCCCCAGGTCTATGCCTGTGGCGAGGGAGGATTCTTTCGGAGCCGGTTTCGGCTCCGGATCCTTTAACTCCTCGGTAGAAGCCTCTTGGCTGACGCCATCAAACACAGTAATGTGTCCTATGGCCATGCCGGCACGTAAACGTACCGGCCGCTTGGTCGGATTCATAACCTGTACCGAAGTAGGCTGGCCAGGCTTAAGCGTGGCGGGCCCCGCGGCCAGTTGCGCTCCATGAATGGAGTGCAATGTGCTCTTGCCACGGATGTATCCGTGGCCTTAAAAGTTGCCACGCACTTGAACGTGTGCAATCGTACCCGGACGCATAAGCGTCTTGTGGGTAAGGACCAGGCGGGCGTTCCCCCCCCGGGGACACGCACACACCGCCTCCTTGTTCGGCTTGCGGCGGGGGTTTTTCTGAACCCCCCGCAGGATGGGGACGGTCTCCCCCGATAAGAGGGTGACCGTCTGGTCCTCCGAGTTAATACTCTTAGTTTCGTGGTCCACGAATGTGTTCCCCAGGATAACAGGGACGCACATATTCGGAACCACGCCAAAGGATATGTATGAGATTTGTTTTCCCACACAGACCCCCAGGGTGTCGCTTCCCACTATGGGGAGCCATCCCTCGTTCACATCATAAAACCTTAAGGTTTCAAGGTCTCCCAGGGGTTCCATAGGGAGCCCCCGAGGTAATGCCTGCTTCCGGACGAGCGAAGGGCCACTCCCGGTATCGAGGATGGCCCTCGTCGCCCATTCATATCCTTTAGTGATAAAAAGCCGTACGGCTAATTGATTAGCCGTGGGTGGTGACACTAATGCCACCATCCGAGCTGCTTGTTTAGCTTAGTCCTTCCCTTTAGGGCGGATCATCTTACGCTTCACCCCACGAGGTCGGGGTAAGATGCGTTTCAACACGACATCCTCTTCCCCGGGGGAGGAATCGTCCTCATCAGGCCTCCCCCTTAATCGTTTTTTGAGGAGGGGGTATCCTCAGATGAAGAGTCCTCTGACTCTTCAATATTTCCCCGGAGGCCAGGGCCCCCTTTAGGGGCGCCAGAAGGCCCCCCCTCAGTGACAACCGCTACGGGCTGCGCCGTCCCCGCCGTACCTCGCGGGGTACGGCCCTCAACCCGAGCGCGCTCCTTCCGGGCTTTCTCAAACTTAGCCCGCGTCTCAACACTAAGGTCGGGACAGTGGCGCGTAAAATGCTCATGGCAATTACAAGCCAAGCAGGGGTAGCGGTTTAAACGCTCCCTCCCGGCATCAGTGCCAACTTTGGCCTTCCCCCCGTACAACGAGGGTGCCGAGGAACCGCGGGGGGTAGTGGCCACCCCCGCTGCAATGCCTTTAGAGGCATTGCGCCGAGCCCGACGCTCCGCGGCGTCTGCGGACCATTGGGCCCGCGGCTCCTCATTGCGCCGGCGACATATGTCGCCTTTGCGTTGAGCATAGCGTACCAACGCCTCTATGGGCGTGTCTGGTGTATTGAATTCACGGACATCAGTCCGTACCTCCGACCAGACCCCTTGCATAAAGCGGCCCTTACGTTGGCTCGCCGTATGAATATACCCGCAGAGCGCATTTGCGTCGCGGACGCGCCGGTAAAAGGCGGTCTCGGTTTCATCCTCCTCTTGAGCAACGTTATTAAACGCTGCCACTTGGGATGATATAATTTCCTCATCCGCATAACTGCGGAGGAGCCAGTTAACCAGCTCCAGATACGAAGTGACCTCTCCCGCTCGTCCCCCCGCCTTAGAGGGGATAAGAGAGAGAAGCTCCTTCTTGAGTTCCCCTTTGGTAAACTCCGGAAGGAGGTACATAGCCCGACCTTCTGAGAGGTCGTTGTCATCGCTAGCCTTACGGAAGCGACTTAAGAATTCGAACACCCCCAGAGGGGGGGTCCCGTCCCAGAGGGCGTCACGCCCAAACGTGAGGGAAATCTCTTTGCGCTTCCGGCCTAAGCCGTGAGCCATCTCTTCATCATAGCGTACGCTCTTGTTGGCGAGTGCGTAAGACTCGCAATCCAGGATACCTTTAAAGGTATCATCATCGGGTATTATCTTGAGCGGGATACCTCGCTCGGGTTCCCCGTTGCGTCCGGGGGATAGCACACGGGCCACCCGGCGGTGGGTTGAAGCGCTTAAGCGCCTCGCCCCACGTCTCTCAGGATCGACGTCACTTGCCTCTGAAGAGGAAGATGTCTGCGAATAACCGTGGGGTCGGCGGCGAGTCCGCCGACCAGATCGAGAGATTGAACCCACGACCTTATCGAGTCGAGCAGAAATTGGTGAGACCACCTCAGTCAACATCTGGCGGAAAGCCGCCAGAGGAACAGCTCCCATCGCCGTGGAGGACGACCCCCCCACAGCGGGTACGCCCCCCAAAGGGGCGCCTCTAAAATTATCCGTATCCATACGGTCCTGGGAGGGCGATGCAAACGTACCCCCACCCGTGGGTGAGGCCCAGGCCCCCCACTCACGGGAGGTAAAGGTAGAGCGGTCGCCGAAGCCGTGGGCTGCCTCCCCATCAGGGGTCGCGCCTGGAGTGGCATGTGCCAGGCCGGGAGCCTCACCGGCGCCTGGCACTCCACCCGGAGGCAGGTCCAAACGGGACAAACTCGTGCGTTCCCGCTGAGCGGCCGACTCAACACCAGGGTTGGTCCGTGAGGCGCCACCGGGAACTTCGCCGGTGCCTGCTGTCACGTTTGACGTTTCCACAGGTGTAGGACCTCCTCCTTGAGGAGGAGCAGAAGTATCAGACTGCATCTTGACCCACCTGTAAAGGCTAGACAGAAAAGGTACCAAGGGTCACAACCCAACCACAGAGCACACGACCAAGAAACCACCCGACGAAAGGAGAGGAGACTCCACCAGAAGGCGGAGCGAATCCCCTCCCCTGCTGCTCCACCAAATGTGGTGGTTACCTGGGCGTAAGCCCACACCAACGGGGTACCTTATCCTCCTGAAGGAGATGGTGGGGAACCCGGGGTATAAACCCTGGAGTCAGAACCGCCGGAACGTAGAGCTCCACGCGAAGGTCGAAGCGTCCGGGACGGGGAACACGAGGGTAACGCAAGGATGATTTTTTGTGAGGGGGAAGCAACGGGCACAGCCCCACGCGCAGATATTCCTCTTTGGCCCGCCGGTCCAGGGCCCGCTGTGGGACCCCGGAGTGCGGGCCAACACTCCCTACACTAAACACCCAATCAAAACACTCAGAACCCTCCAACACATCTCTCCACGCAAAACACGCTCAGTGGAGGAATCTCACTAAATCTCAGCCAGACTGGGGCGGAAGTAGCCCGCCCTAGGTAACTTCCCTTCACTGGCCAGAAGGCCAATTCCAATCGGGCGGGCGAAATCGCTCTACCCGATATTATCTTATCTTTCCCCCCCATTCATGGGGGGATCCAGCGAGGATGACGTGGCGTGCCCCTCCCGAGGGAGGAGCGACCCCCTCCTGCCCCCGATTGGTCAGGGGCAGGGGTCGCCACGATCCGCCTCCCCCTGAAGGGGGATGCCCCTAGCCCGAGGGGTGCGGTAAACCCCCACACCGGCCACATCGTAGGTCGCTGAGGCGAGGGGGGGTAGGGGAGGGAACTGGGAGGCGGAGCATGATGGGGGGACGATGCGTCGTCAGGGCAGAGGTGCAGGCAGTACGTTTGGTTTGTCGCGGGGGGACACCAACGCCTGTCCAGCGTGAGGCCTATGAGCCCAGCACTTCGCAGCGATGTGACGATTGCAGAAGCCAAACATTCACTTGTGGAGTGCCTGTTCGTTTATTTGTAATGAGTCTGTTAGTTGCCAGTGTCAATCCATCCCGACTCCATTTCGGAGGGTGTGGGTCGGCTAACGAGGCGTTTCGCAAGTCTCATCAGACTTCAAAGTGTGCTTTGCATTCCCTACAATACCAGGTCAGATGCTAGTCGGGCCTCCTTCTCCAGCGGTACGTCGTCGTAGGCTGAACAGGCCTAAACGCGGCCTGGGACTGACATGCTGCCACGCCCAAGTGCTTGTACGATGCTTGACAAGTGCTGTTGGATGGTCCTGAAAGACGGCAGAACACACTTTTTTCTACATCTTCTGGTACGCACCGTCGCTGCGCGTCTTGTCATACCATCGTAATCGTGTGGGAGCGACGTCTAGATGCATTTGACAAGCCTCAGAGAAAAAGACAATGAAGAATCGGCCTGTATGGGGGCGTGGAGGGGGGTTCAGGGGGCCACTTGACAAGCCACGGACAAGCTTTTCCGGGGAAACACCGGCTTGTCGTGGATCCCGCTTTAAGGATCACTGCGCTGGGCGGTGCCCCGGCGCGAGTGTTAGGGGTCCCTTGGATCCCTACAATAAGTACAGGCACCTCTGCGCCGCGGACGGCGCGGCGACTACCGCGACGGTTGTGGTGAATGCCACGGCCCGCAGTCACTGTGGGGATCTTAGGGATCCCCAACACTCGCGTCGGGGCACCGCCCAGGCGAGACGGTGGCATACGGTGCTACCGGTGGCAAAGCACGCACACGTGGAGCCCTCACTGGGTAGCCACGTGGCTATCCACACGGCCCTGGGCCGATGGGTCCCGCCGGGAACCTTCGGCTCTTCCGGGAACGGGGTGACCCGAGACCGGCACCGGTATCTCCCCGGAGAAATGGAATTGGGTGGGCGAAGCCCAATCCACTTGCATGGGTCTTACCCCCGCTAATGGGGATACTTTGATTTTTTGATTTTTCGCACTGTCGAGGGTTTATTGTTGTAATTCCTTTGGCGCCACTGCCCCGCTGGTTGGGATGACCCGTGGGAGAGGGTCGGGGAGATTCCTGCTGGCACCGCTGGCTTGCGATATGATTGGCCTGCACGTGGCCCGAGGTGTAGGGTTGCTGGGTGCGGGGAGAAGGGGGTATATGTGCGTGCAGGGGGTGCTCGTTGCTTGTCCCCTTCGTAAAGGTAGACTTGTGTGTGCGTGGATACTGCCATCCTGGTGCGTGCTCGTCACGTTTCAGACAGCCTGTAGCATTATGGTTGTCCGTATTGTGACCCTAATATTAGGGGGGCTACTTCTAATCCTTAACTTCCAATTTGAGAGTCCGAGCTGGTCACGGTATCTATAAGTTACGTATGACCAGAGGGACTTGCATCTTGGGGTGGAGGGTAGTTAGTAGTGTCTCCGAGGGTTTATAACGAGGGGGCCGGTGGCGAATCCACCGCCGGCCAAGGTAGAACAACAAACCCCTCCCATTTGGGCTCCCATCTTGGTCCCGTGGCTTGCGCTCCAAGGACAGCAACCTTGGCCTCCCGGTGACGTTGGTGCCGATCCCCCTTGGTGAGTGTTCCCTGAGAGTGGACGTGCGACGGATTCCTATTGTGCTACATTGGTGGAGCAGCAGGGGACGGGTTTCCGTCACCCTTGTGGTGACGCCGTCTTCGGCCCTGGCACACGGATAGGGATCCGGTCCTTTTCTTGTACTCGTGGTGTTGCGACCTGATCGATTGTGTTGAGCTTTTACCTGTGACTGTGACCTACTGTTACTCTCCCCAATCTACCCCCTCGCTCTCTTATTCGTGGTGGTCGTTGCGTCGGTTGACTGATTGTGACTATGTCTACCCAAGAGACGGGGAACGTTCAAGATGACGGATCGGCGTCGACGCCGACTCCGGAGGTGACTACGGGAACCGGGATCGGGAACCCGATCGATAACATTGAGACGCCAATGCTTTCCGGTGCCGGATCGACGTTTGGCACGGCTCGGACGGCAGGAGGCGGGGGCCCGCCTCAACTGTCGTCGACCGACCTCACTCCGCCGCCTCCTTCACCAGGGGATTCCCTGATGGCATCATTGGCCCGCATCGAGGCCCGGTTTTCCGGGCTCGACGCCCGTCAAGATCGGACGGAGGACGCAATGGCAGTGTTGATGTCAACACGGCACACGACGGGACCCCGTCGTGTTCCTCCCACACCGGTACGGTTCGAACCGGCCGGACTACTGTCGGAGTCCACCAGGGTCAATCCCGGGGTTGCTACTCCTGGACAACCCCCGGACACAATGGGGTATGGGTCCGACTCGTCGGCAGAGTTGGAACGGAGTCACACGGAGCGATACGCTCGGAGCACCCGAAGCGGACTCCGCGGACACGACCCGGCAGATACGTACGCCGGGGGAGAGTCGGTTATTGGGGGAGGGGGTACCCTCTCGCAGTACCCCCACGACGAAGGAGGCCCGGCAACTCGGGTTCCCGAGGTGCCGACGCCAGAAGTACCATCTTCAGTGGTGGAAGCTATGACCGCGCAGGTAACTGCGAGCCTACTGAAGCGGATGGAGTCCGATGAGTTCGCTCATCAACTGGCTAAGCGACTGGATATCCAGGACGCTGACACGGAGATCGTCAACGAGGTCTTCCGGTCGGTTCTTACTCCGGAACGTTATCGTTTGGAGGACCGCTCTACCACCGTATCGGAATCGATGCGTAATACGTCGCATCGGGCGATCCGCTCTATGCAGACCCTTATGAAGGGAGTCCCTATGTTCGGGGGGCCGAACGGACGCCCGTTGGCAGTCATCGGCTTCTTGACTAGCTTCAAGGCAGCCGCAGACATGGCGCTCGTTAACGAGGGGCTGGCCCTGGAGATCCTCCCGTTCTTTGTTGATGAACGGGTGCGAGGCATTCTTCGCCAGGCATCCCCGATGCCGGGAATGAGGGTCGCGGCCACCCCCATGGATTACCGTGGGATATTGAAGGAGCTGCTGAGCAGCTACCTCAGTGAGGACAAGTGCGAGGACCACTATCGGGCCCTTCGCACTGCCACCGCCCAGTCCTGGGAGGATGAGGAGATGTTTGGACGCCGGATCCAAGAGCTCGACTACGAGCTGGGGAAGCTCCTCGGAGAAGGGGAGCTACGGGCCATCCTGTTCGCAGGAGTACCCAACTACGTGCGGATATCCGCACGGGGCGCCAACACGGCACGGACGAACTTCAGTCGACTGATGCATATGTGCAAGTCCCTAGGGGACGCCTACCGGGTTCTACACCCGGAGTGTGCCTTGGCCCCGAAGCCCAAGGGTGAGGGAGGCAAGCCCAGTCTTACCCCGGTACCGAGGCAAGAGAAGGTGGAACGTAAGGCCGCACCAGTACTGGTGGCGACCGAACATACCCCTATTGGTGAGGGTGACCCTCTAGTCGACCAACAGGGCCACCTGTTGCTACCGGCGACGCCGGTGATTGATGAACATGGTACGGTAGCGTACATCGCCCCGGCTGGAACCCAGTTCCAGGTCAACGAAGGAACGGGACGGCGCGTCCCGTATGTGCGGACTACGGGGTACTCCCCGGTGACGGGTAACCCTCACCAACCCTTGCCAACATGGGCGGTGCGCACGGAGGCACCCCCGCAGATTGCGGGCCGACCCAACCGGTTGGGGGAGTCCATGTTCCGGTTGACCCAAGGACCCAAGGCCTACCAGGGAGCAGGCACTCGGGCGCCCGAGGGAGGCAACCGTAGCTACGGGGCTACCCCGATGCGACCTCAAGGGGGGACCGGCACGTCCGGGTGTATGTTGTGTGGGGATCCCCAGCACTGGGTGTCTTCCTGCCCACTCATCCCCGAGGAGTCTCGGCGGGCAGCGGCGCAACGCAAGGCATCTACCGGGGGGTATCCCGCCCGAGCACCCGGAACCGCACCGGGTAGGCAGCCAGCTCCAGGTGGAGTACTGGCCGTCGAGGGGGCACCTCCTCAGCCGGATGTCCCGGCGGACAGCACCCTACCAAGGGCGGGAAACGAGTAAGAGGAAGGATGACCGGGGGGCGCTGGGGTCACCCAAGCAAGCCACCCCGGAGTACCGCGGGGAAAGCCCCACGGAGAGCGCGGTTGAGCCGACGCCGCATCAACCCCCGGGTACACCTTCCGACCCCGACGACACGGCGTCAGGGGATTGATGACCAACCTCCGAGGTTGGGAGGAGAGGACGGGAAGCCCCTTCACGTTGAACCAGACAAGGGCCCTGTTCAGGATGCCCGAGCTACACCGGATATCGGTGTAGGACATGTGTTGTTTACCTTGGAGAACTTCAAGGTATCAGCCACACTGGGGGTTGACCCCCAGTCGACACGATCGTACTACCCTGTACTGGACACAGGGGCTGGACCCAACCTTATCCGGAAGGATACCCTCCCGGACAAGTGGCTTCCACGAGTCAGAGTGACTCGGGGACCCACCATCAAGGACGCGAATGGTCGACTCATTCGTACGACCGCAGCGATGTCGCTGCAGGTTACCATCGGGGATCTCACCACGGAAGTTGACTTCCTGGTATGTGAAACGCTATCGGTGCCCTGCATACTGGGGTGCACCTTCATCAACGTTCACGTTGATGCAATCCGGCCAGGCCGGAGGACCGTCGAGCTTCAAGAAGCCGACGGGACGAAGCGAGGACACACGGCTATCGTCAGGGACCTGACGCTACAAGGAAGCCACGTTAACGTGGCTGAGGTGTACGCAAGCGTCGAGCCGAAGACACTTCGGTTGGCCGAGCGAACTCGCTTTGAGCCGTTGTCAGAGACAGTCCTCCCGGTTAACTGCGACCTCGCAGGCATCTGCAGAGTCCAGTCCAACCTACGGACGTACAAGCGCCATGGGTTGACCATGGCCAACGGTCTCATAGACCTCCCAGCAGGAGGGTCGTCCCTCCTAGTGATGGCGAACTACCGCCGTAAGGCAGTCACCCTCCCGAAGGGAACTATCCTCGGGATTGCCGAACTCTACGAAGGAGATATCCTTACCCCTGATAAGGAAGGTCAAGTGGAACCACTTGAAGTACTGGCGGTCGCCGAGACCACCGAGCGACAGCAACCCGATGACGGGAAGCCTAACCCATCGGCGGCTCCGGCGGACCTGCCGCCAAAGGACCAAGAGGCCTTGAAGGCACTGGCCGAGGCTGACCTCGACCACCTTCCCCCTTCGGTAGCCGAAGGGGTACGACGGATGCTAAGAAAGCATGACGTTATGTGGACAGGCGGGGCCTTGGGGACCATTGGGGCAACCCAACATCGTATAGACCTGGTACCAGGCGCACGACCCGCCCGCTCACAACCGCACCGAGCGGGACCTATGCAACGAGAGATCGTTGATGGAGAAGTGAAGAGGATGAGTGAAGCTAAGGTGATCCGACCTTCGATGTCGGAATGGGGTGCCCCAGTCGTTATTGTGCCGAAGAAGGATCAAACCCCTCGGTTTTGCATCGATTATCGACGCCTCAACTTGGTTACCAAGAAGGACTCATACCCTTTACCAAGGATGGATGAATGCATCGACTCCCTGGGGGAGGCTACGGTGTTTACCACCATCGACTGCAATGCCGGATACTGGCAGATCCCGGTGGCGGACGAGGATATCCCCAAGACGGCATTCGTCTGTCACAGTGGAGTGTACGAGTTCCTAAGGATGCCCTTCGGATTGTCCAACGCCCCCGCTACATTCCAGCGGGCTATCGACATCATACTGTCTGGGGTGAAGTGGCGTAACTGCCTAGTGTACCTCGATGACGTCATCGTCTTCTCGCGTAACATGGATGACCATGTACAACATGTTGACGAGGTACTTACCCTCTTGAGGAACGCCGGGGTAACCCTGCGTCTGAAGAAGTGCGCCTTCTTCCAACAGACGGTCGAATATCTGGGCCACCAGATAACCCCCGGTAAACTAGGGGTACTCGAAGCCAATACCCGGGCACTCCGGGATGCCCGGTTCCCTAACACCCAGACGCAGCTCAAGAGCTTCCTGGGAATGTGCAATGTATACCGACGGTTCGTCAAGGACTTCGCTCGGATAGCTAAACCGTTAACGGTTCTTACGAGCAGTACCTTACCCAAGGTACTCCAACCCCCTTCGCCTAGCGAAGAGGAGGCATTCGAGTCGCTGAAGCGAGCCCTACTAGCCCCACCCGTCCTTGCGTTACCGCATAGACGGGGTACCTTCGTCATCGATGTCGATGCGTGTGATACACAAGTGGGATGCACCCTGTTACAGGGAGAGACGTTGATCGGTACCGATAACGTTATCCCGGACCTACGTCCGGTAGGGTACTTCAGCCGGACACTCAACCCGGCTGAGCGGAACTATAGTGCCACCGAGCGTGAATGCCTCGGAGTTATATGGGCAGTGCAACTGCTCCGTCCATACCTGGAGGGCTCCAGGTTCATCGTGAGGTCCGACCACGAACCCCTACGATGGCTCCTCAACCTTGGTGACAAGGATTCCGATAGCCATGGGAAGCTAGCCCGATGGAGGCTGAAGATGGCCGAGCACGACTACCGCACGGTGTATAAGGCTGGGTCAACCCACCACCTCGGAGACGCGTTGTCTCGACTCGACACCCCGAGCGGGGATACCCGCCCGGTGGACGAGGACATCCCGGTAGTACCGGTGTGCATGGTGGGTAATGCTACCCAGGGTATGGCTGACCATACCATGGCACACCTTGCGTGCCCATTGACCCTCGCGGACTTCCGCGAGGCACAGGCCAACGACGATGACTGTAGACGTCATCGTGCTAACCTCCTGGCCGGTACGGCCGGCATCTTCTCCGAGAACGAAGACGGACTCATATACCGGCGGGCACCCGCCGATGGACGACATCAAGTCGTGGTTCCCGTGTCCTTACGGCAAGCCGTCATGAAACGAGAACATGAGAACCCTACAGCCGGACACCCGGGGGGTTCACGTATGTTCGCAGCAATGCGAAGGTTCTTCTACTGGCCAGCAATGGCCGTCGACGTGGTCGACCACGTACGGGGATGCCACCCCTGTGCACGTAACCGCATGAGTCTACATAGGCGGGCGTCTGCCATGAAGCTATTCCCACCTGATGGGCCCAACGAGCAAGTCGCTATCGACATACTCGGGCCACTTCCGATAACGGAAGAAGGGAACAGGTACATCCTGGTCATGTCTGACCGCTTCACTAAGCTGTCAAGAGCGGCAGCCATCCCGAATGATACGGCATACACGATCATGAACGCAGTGGTTGACCACTGGATCAGTGCATACGGAGTCATGAAGCAACTCCTCTCCGATAACGGAGCTAACCTTACGTCGGCATTCTGCACTAAGGTCCTGGGCATGTTCGGTATCGAACCACGTCGGGCATCCGACTACCACCCGCAGTCCAACGGGCAGGTGGAGCGGTTCAACCGCACCATCGTGAAGATGCTACAGTGCTACGTGGCCGAGCACACGAACACTTGGGACAGGCTTCTGTCCGTACTCACCCTGGCATACAATGCCAGGCCACATCGGAGCACAAACATCGCTCCGCTGGAGTGGGTCATGCCACTAGGCGTCGGTAACCTGACGCTGCCACCCGGCAGGTGCACTCGGTATGATACACCGAAGGGCCGACCCGCCGAACGCATCCACCTAGCTTGGTTGGCCAAGCTATCGTGGATGATTCCTAAGCTCAAGGGTGCCCTGGACAGAACACAACTTCGGTATAAGAAGAACTTCGACGCCCGACTACGGGTGCGCAACGCAACCCTGGTAACAGGTGACTGGGTCTATATCAGACACCAGAAGTTCCGAGGGAACAAGCTTATGCAACCGGTCAAGGGACCGTACCAGATCCTCCACAGAGATGACCACTCTGTTATCTTACACTCCGATACGGAGATCCAACGCATCAGTATGAATGATGTCACACCTGCTCCGAAGCCGGAACAGCCTCAGCCGGTACCGGCTGGGTTGCTACATGAAGCTCTTACAACCCACCGGTCGGATGACCCGGTGGGACCGGATGGGATTCCATACCAAGTAGAGAGCGTGGTCGGACACACCGACCCGGACATACCAGGACCCTGGTACGTCAAGGTTATGTGGGTCGGATACGACTCACCCACCTGGGAACAGGCGGCGAATATACCCCGCCAACTCCTCATGCCGTACATGAGGCGACGACGCCTACTGTAACAACCCAACCGACACCGACTTCGGCTGTTGGGGGGTGAGGCTTATACCTACTAAGTAGGGTGTGACATGGTTACGGCAGACTTAGGTTTCTAAGTCAAATCAGACTTAGGTTTCTAAGTCGAACCAAGCTTAGGTAACTAAGTAGAGCTAAGCTTAGGTAACTAAGTAAAAACCTGAACCTTAATAAGTTAACTTAAAGGTAAAGGCTAACTCCGATAATATCGAAGTAACTAGGGAGCTTACACGGGAGGATGACCTCCCCAAGCCAAGACACAAAGTGAGGGAGGATAACCTCCCCAAGCATGAACCAACCGGAAGAAGTTGGGCGGGAGGTGACACTGGCGCAGCCAGAGGAGCCACAGGAGCCGACACGGCTACCACCGGAGCCGGTGGCACCTGATACGAGGCCCGGTAGGACCCTACCGAAGGGGCTCCACCGTAACCACGGCGGTACTCCGCCCGACGACGGGACACCTCACGCTCCCCACCCACAGAGCCCCACTCTCGGGGACGACGGCCAACCGCCGCCGGCATCGGGTTACCGAACCACGGAGCAAGGACCTGAAGAGGGTCATGGATAACCATGGGAATACCCAGGTCAGGAACGGCCTCGGTGGACGCCCACCCATGGCAACTAGGCTCACCCGGCTGAGTACGCCGGACACGCAACGAATGACGAGGCAAGGGGGAAGCCCCAGCCTGCGGGTCCCGGTACGGGGGAAGGGCCAACACCCCAGCCCAGTTCACGGCATCGTGAACAGCCAGCAGGGCTTCGAACTCCCGGGCCAACCCGGTCTTGGCAGCTATCAGATCCACGCCCAACTGCGCGATGTGCCGACGGACACCCGTCGGAAGATGAAACAGACGACCCTGCCGGCGGACGGACAGCAAGAAGGATGAAGCCTGCCCGAGGGTAACCTCAAGGGTGAAGGTACCCTGCAACGGGTGGACCGGTCGCGAGGCCAACACACTCCCGAAGTAGCGAAGACAGGAGCCGGTGTCAAACCGGAAAGCAGGGGCGGGTTCCCACCCCTCCTGCCATAGCGGCGGGCGCACGGGAGTGTATACCGGAGCACGACCGTTGCCGGTCTGCAACGCACACGTTATATCCGTGCGGAACGCATCCGCCATGACACCATGGTTACGTCGCCAACTCGACGCCGACTTCAACCCCGCCATGGGCGGGTAGGGAGCCGTCAACGACAGATACGGGGGTACCCCCGGGTAGTAGTCAAAGTCGGGATACCGACCGGTACGGCTCACCGTCTCCCCAAACGCAACCGGCTCCGCCGCCGCCGCAATCCCCCGAGCACTAGCCGGGTAGTCAATCTCCCGCGGCAACGCGGGGGCAATCAAGTCGCAGACCCCGAAGTTGGGGTCGAGGTAGACCTCACCCCGTCCCACCCGGGTGCGCCAGAGCTGCGCATGCCGGTCGTCCGGCTGACTCAGGATCCAATGGTGTTCCACCCGGACCGCGTTCGGCTGGTTGACCAGCCGCACCAACTCCCGCTCCCAGCACGGGTCCACCTTGACGCGCCGGGAGGATTCTCCACGGGGATGCACCAGGTGGAAGTCCACCCGCATACGCCCATCGGACTCCATCGACTCTTGCACCGTGAGGCCTCGAACCCGAGCCACCAAGTCGGACACCGACATGGCGGGTTGACCCGCCGCCACGGCGACGCCGCCACCCAACGGGGCAACCCGGGCAGGACCAGGAAGAATCGGGGGCGCCGGGGGACGCACCACCGGCAGAGGGGCCGACGTCGGAGATGGACGAGGCCGAGGAGGAAGAAGAAGGGCGGGCGCCCGCCCGGAGTAACTCCCGGTGTCAACCGCCATGGGAGAAGGAGCGTCTTGACCGCTCGACGCCCGCGGCACCGCAGGTACGGCACCGGCGCCGGCACCACCCCTCGGCGTAGCCCCCGCCTCGGAAGGGGAAGGCACTTGGACAGCCTCCGGAGCCGGAGCCCCGGCCGTGCGGACACCCGCACCGTCTTGACCCGCCGCACCGGGTGTCGCCCCGCCACCACCACCCACGTCAACGTCGGGACCGCCTCGAGGAGTCACCGCCCGGACACCCGGACCACCTTGACCAGCCGGAGTCGGCTGCGGGTCGCGACCTCCGCCGCAGGGCGGACCATCTTGAGGTACCTGCGGTGAGCCGGCACCGGCACCAGGCCCCATCCGGGCAGC
Source organism: Pyropia yezoensis (assembly GCA_009829735.1). Lineage (NCBI taxonomy): Eukaryota > Rhodophyta > Bangiophyceae > Bangiales > Bangiaceae > Pyropia > Pyropia yezoensis. The sequence continues at coordinate 5,524,304 of CM020620.1, forward strand.
CGGCAGAGAGGGGGTAGAAGCCGCCACGCGCGGTTGACCGCCGGGTTGACCTCCGGCCGACGGCACCGTCGTGCCGCTGCACACGGACGACAGTCCTCCGGCCGACAGACGGACGGACACCGCAGGCCCGTCGTCGTCAGACGAGCTCACCCCGTAACGCGCGGCGTCGGGACCGACAGGCGCGTCGTCCTCCATCTCCTCCCCGATCAGGAGGTCTTCCTCCTCTTCAAGCACCTGGGGATAGGACATGATAACGGGTGCGGAGTCCCCCGCGCCCACAAGCCGTCGACGGCTACAACCCGGTACGGTGGGATAACCGGGACGAGCCAGGGAAGCGCGGACACCCGCGCTTATGACCACAAACGGCCACGAGAAGCGCCGCAGGCACGCGGGTCGACCCGCGCCCCACGGGGCTACGACCGCGCTCCACCCAGGCACCTGGGCGGGACGGGGCCACACCCACACACGGGGTAAGTAAGGGGGGTCACCCCCAACCGCCCCCACGCAACGCGGGCAGCCCCCGCCCCCCACTCAATCGTCCACACGAGAGGGGCCCCCCTACCACCAGGCACCTGGTGGCGGATCCGCTTGCACCACCCCTCGGAAAGGGGGGGCGCGACGGCAACCCGCATCGGGAATTTAACGGTCCGGAAAACGGATCGTGTGTGTGTACCACGCAAAGGGGGGCACCCCCCTCGGCGACCTCGAAAAGGGGTGTCTGTCGCGACGGGGCGCAAAGCCCCACCCGACGGGTAAACAGTCACGCGACCCACTTACATTCGGTAACCCGAATGCAACTCGACCCGAGGACGGGCCGAATCTAAGGGGGGGATATGTAGCAATATGGTTGTCCGTATTGTGACCCTAATATTAGGGGGGCTACTTCTAATCCTTAACTTCCAATTTGAGAGTCCGAGCTGGTCACGGTATCTATAAGTTACGTATGACCAGAGGGACTTGCATCTTGGGGTGGAGGGTAGTTAGTAGTGTCTCCGAGGGTTTATAACGAGGGGGCCGGTGGCGAATCCACCGCCGGCCAAGGTAGAACAACAAACCCCTCCCATTTGGGCTCCCATCTTGGTCCCGTGGCTTGCGCTCCAAGGACAGCAACCTTGGCCTCCCGGTGACGTTGGTGCCGATCCCCCTTGGTGAGTGTTCCCTGAGAGTGGACGTGCGACGGATTCCTATTGTGCTACACAGCCCGGAGGTTGGGGGCTCCGTATCTCACCGGTCTCCCTGTGTTCTCCCTCGGTAAGTTTTTCTATGTTATCCGGGTGCTTGACGACTACAACTTCAAACCACTACAGTCACGCCGGCAACAGCGGTCGGATCGCCGCGACCGCCGGTGCCGCGGCCGGCGGGCGACAGACACGAGCCATCGCGCACGCAGCCGACATCCGAAACGGCTCTTGCGCCCCCTTGGAGCATCGCCTCAGCCACCAAGCCGTTCCTCCATCTTCGACCGTCCCCCGCCATCAAGCGTGGGGAGCGTATCCTTTCCTCCAGCAGCCCGCCGCAGGCTGCCCCTTCGCAACCGTGGGGGCTCGCGGCGGCGGTCCTGGCGTCGACAGGGGGGCCGTCTCAGGAGGATAGCCCCATCCCATTCAGGAACGACACAACCCCATCGCCACCGACACGGCCCGTGCCGCCACACCGTCGCCGACTGGTCGCGGCCCAGTCGCTGCGGGGCGCACCTCGCCGAAGCCCTGTGTCCCCTCGCGGTGGATCGGCGCCCCAGACGGACAACAAACCCACGAACTGCAACCATCCCCGTATTTGTGCCAGAATTAGTAACGATCAATGTGTTCCATTCAACTCGTTTCCACTTGTACTGACTTCATTTCTCGGCATGTGGGGCGTTAAAAAAACACGGAAACACAGTCAAAATGTATTCAAGGTTTCCGCTGTGGGGGCGTTTATCAAACATAGCGCCCCCTCCAAAATCAAAAAAAATCTCAATCGTCCGATGACAGATACCTGACCTTCTTCCTCGTCCCCAACCCTTTCGGAGTTGGTTGCTCCGCCACCTCTGGCAACTGCTGCCCTTTCTCGTGAACTTCCCTTCCCAACAGCGCGATGCCAAGGCCGGTGCGCCCCCAGCGCCTCCCCTCCCCTCCCCCTCCGCGCCCCCCCCCGGCCAGTGGCGCCGCCCCCGCCCCACCCCCGCAGCCACGGCCAAGCAGCAGCAGTAGTAGCAGCAGCAACAGCAGCAACCCATCTGCTGCGTCGGCTCCTTCGGATGCCTCCTCAGCCTGGGCACCCCCGGCTGACCGCCTTCGGCCGCTGCTGGCGGGCGGGGGCCTTCCCGCACGTCCGCCGCCGCCGCCGCCTTCGACACCTCCACCAGGTACCCCGTCGGCGGTGGCGGCGCAGTCCCCAACCGGGCCTCCGGGCATGCCGCGGCGGCCCGCCCGCCCTCCGCCGCAGCCGCCGCCGCCCCCGTGTGCGTTCGGACCTGGCCCGGCATCCGAGCGTCACGCCCTGGCCGGAGCGGGGGTGCTGCCGCCTCTGCTGCCCCCGCTGCCGCTACCGCCGCCGCCGCCGCTGCCGCCCAAGCCTGTATCACTAGCGGTGGCCGCCACGCCCACCGCGGCGGCGCCGTCCCCGTCGGCGTCTTCTGGCGCCGATGAAGAGGACGGTCCTGACGTCGCTGGATTGGTCGGGGGGGGGGGGGGCGTGGGGGGGGCGGGGCTATCGCCGGGCGACAACGCCACCGTGTCTGGCTTTTCCGACTGGTGGGACGACGAGGATGACGACTATGAAGGCAGCGGCGGCGGTCCATCCAATGGGGTGCTCCTCGGCCACCCCGGTGCCGCAGTCGGCGGCATCTCGGGCGCTGACGCCGGCGTGGGCGGCTCGGCCGACGGCTCCTCCCCTTCGTGGTCGGCGCTCCCGCCGGTGAGGGTGCCCGCGCACCCACTCCCGCCCCTGCCGGCCGCAGCGGGCGGGCGGCCGCCGCCGCCGCCGCTGCCACCCCGCACACCCTATCGGCCGCTGCCGCCGCTGCCGCCTGCGGCCAGAGGTCGGACGTTTGCCCCGGTTGGTGGCGGCGCGGACGCTGCCGTGTCTTCCTCCTCGGACGAAGGGAATGCGCCTTCCCCGCCTCCCCCGCCCCCTCCTGCGCGGGTGGTGCTGCCAGTTCCCCCTCCCTTCCTATACCAGCGGCTTGGTTCCGGGGAGCTGCTGTGGGCACACCTGTACCGCACCGGTCGGCCACGGGAGGCGGCGGCCGAGGTGTACCCGGGCCTCGGGGTGGCGGCTGTACCGCCAGCCGAGGCGGCACCGGCCGTGGTGGCTGCCGCCGTGGCCGCGAAGCGTCGCGCGTCCGCCTCACCTTGGCGGCGGCGTCGGGGGCAGGACGGTGACGGCAGCGACGGCGGTGAGGGCTCTTCCCACCCCCCCCCTCCGCGCCCCCCCCCCCCCGCTGCCCGCGTGCGCATCGAGTTCCGGCCGTACGCAGAGCAGGCGACGCTTTCCCTCCCCCCCGCCCTGCGCGACGCCCTCCTCACCGCCGTGGCCTCTGCGGCGAGCGGCGCCGCCCGCCGCCGCAACGCGGCGGGCCTGCTGATAAAGGCCGCCATGGATGCCTACCTCACCGCCCGCCCCGCCACCGCCGAGGCGCTGCTGCGCGACGCGGCCACCCGCCTGGCGGCGGCGACCGACCCGGCGGTGCGGGCGGGCCTGCCGGGGCTGCTGCTCAACGTGGCGGCGCATGCGTCGCTGGCACACTCGCCGCGCAAGGCGGCGGCTGCCAGCGCGTCAGCGGCGCCTGTGCTTGGGGGGGGGGGGGGGGGCCTCCGCCCGGGGGCGGGGGGGTTCCCGCGTCCCCAGGGATGGGGGACGTTGCTGGGGCAGCGACAGCGGCAGCGGCAGTGGCTGCGGCGGCGGCTGCGCCAGTGTCGGCGGGGGGCCTTTGCGCCCCTTTGGCGGGCGGCGTTGCCGCTGCGTCGTCTGTGGTGGGGGCTGCCGCTGCCGTGGGGTCCCCGTCGCCCGACGGTCCCCCCCCCTCGGACGGCGACTGGGGGCCAGGCGGCTTTGTGGACGCCGTCGAGGCGTCCGTGTTTTGCGTCGCCGTTGCCGCTGTGGCCGCCGCTGCCGCGGCGGGCGAGGCGGACCCGTCTGTCTGGGACGGCCACCGGTCGCTGGTACTGGCTCTTGTACGGGGCGCCCGGCCCGCCGCCGCCGCGGCCCGGCTGGCCGTCCTTGCCGCTTCCCCCGCGGCGGTGCGCGCGCTGGCCACCGCGTCTGGGGGGCAGGCGGGGGGCGGAGTGGAGGCGGCGTTTGTGGTGCACATCTTGGCGCCACTGCTGCGGCAGCAGGGGGGGCGGGGGGACGGGGGGGGCGACCCGGCGGTGGCGCCCCTGCGGGAGCAGGAGCTTGCGGTCATTGGGGGGGTGTCAGTTCTCACCGCCGCCTACGCGCGGGCAGAAGAACCCCGTGCGCAGCGGGTGCTGTTCCGCCTGCTGCTTCGCGCAGCGGCGGCAGTGGGGGCCGCTCCGGCGCCACCGGCCTGTGCCTCCGGGCGGACAGACGGGCGCGAGCCGCTCCCCCCTTTCCCCGCCCAGCCGCCGCCGCCGCCGCCACAACCGCCACCACCACCGCCACCACCACCACCGCCACCGACTCGGCCGCCACCCGGTGCATCTACAAACGGCCTCACAGAGAGTGGCAGCGACGACGGCAAGGCGGCGGCGGCGGCGGCCGAGGCGGCCGACGCCCACCGCGGCGCCGAGGGGATCCTGCTCGCGCACGGCGCGGCGGGGGCGCTCGTCCACTGGTTCCGCGCGCCGCCGCCCGCCGCGGCGGTGGCCGAGACGCTCCGCCACGTGGTGTGGCAGCCGCTGGCGGCCGACGCGCGGCGGGCCAACGCGGGGGCGGCCGCTGCCGCTATCGCCACCCCCATCGGCGCCCCCGCCACCCGCTTCCTAGACGCGGCGGGCGTGGCCGCGCGCGCGACGGCGGCGCGGGCGGTGGACAAGGCCACCATGCTGCAGCTGTTGGTAGGGCTGGCCCGTCTGGCTTCAACCCACGGCGGCGGCAACGATTTCGCGGGGGCGGCGGCAACGCCCATGGGCGCGCCCGCCGCCGACGCTGCCGCCGCCGCCGCCGCCACCACCCCAGCCCCCGCCGCCCTCGCCGTCGCTGCCGCGGGCGTGCCTGCGGCGGAGCGGCCGTCGGCAGTGGCGGCCGCCGCCGAGGCGGCGGTGACCCGCCTGCGCGCCCGCCGTGGCGTGTCCCCCGACGCGCTGTGGGCGCCGCTGGACGCAGCCACGGCGGCGCTGGCCGCTGCCGCCGCCGCCGCCGACGGCGCCGCCGGACCGCCGCCGCCAGGGGCGCCCACGGGCGACGAGCTGGCTGACGCCGCACTGGTGGTGTGCCGCGCCCTCTTTTCGCTCCTCTTTATGGTGCCCCCCGTCGCTGCGGACGATGGCGACGACGCAGGGCCCCCGCCGCTGGCGCGGGCGCTGCCGCCGCCGCCACCCCCAAAGAGGGCGCCCTCGCCCTCCCCCCCCGCTGCCGCTGCGGCAGCGACTGTGGGGACAGCGGCGACGGGGACAGCAGCGGGGGCGGCGGCGGCGGCGGCGGCGGCGGCGGCGGCGGCGGCCGCCACCGCCGCCGCGGATGCAGCCGCCGACGCTCCCCCGGCCGATGAGGAAGCAGACGTGCCCGCCTTCCTCGCTGGCCGCCGCGTCGTGCCGTGGGCGCTGCTGTTTAGCGCGCCCGGCGGCGGCGCGGCGCTGCTGGCGGCCCTGTCGGCGCTCCTCGGGCGGGGCCGGACGGCCGGCACCCCCGGCGGGCGGGTGTCGCTCGCTCGCCAGGCGCTGGCGGAGCTCGCTGCCCGCCTCGACGCGCCCGCCGCGGCGGCGGCGGGCGTTGCCGACGCGGACCCGGCGGTCGCGTACCGCGCAACGCGCCGCCTGGGGGGGGGCGCGGGGGTAGGGGGGGAGGGCGGGGGTGTGGGGATGGAGGGGGGGGAGCTCCCCGCGCGGGGGGAGTTCGCCACCTTGGGGGGGCCGCCCTCCGCTCCCTCCTCGCCGCCGCCCAAGCGGTCAATGACGCGGCGGGCCTGGGAGTGGCGGCAGCCGTGCTGGGCGGCGCAGACGCCCCGCTGGGGGGAGGGGGATGACCGAGTGCTGGGCGCCGGCACCCGTCAATGCAGACCCATCGCGGCGCCCCCTGTGTGACGTACGTTCAGCACAACATAGGTATCGGTGTCCATGATCCTGTCCCCAGCAGTTGTTCGTACGCGCAGTTCGTGGCCGCTGGGCGCGATGACGGTACAACGAGGGGGAGTGGCGTGTGGCTGCCGGCCCCTCGAATCCACCGATTTTCCCCCTCCTGTCGCAAGCGTCCTCGGGCGTGGCTGGATGCCCGGCAAGCGCGGAAGACGCCGAGGACCCTACCATCGCCAGAGGTGGTAGATGCGCAGTGGCGGGGGGATCGTACCCCCCCGGTCCGCGAAAAGACGCCCCCGGCGCCGGGCCCACCCCTGTTTGACCTCCCCAGCCATTGGTGTGATGGTCAGTGAGCTTTCGGGGGGTACGCCGGGCGCGGGTAGGGGGCTTTGAGCTATGTGAGAGAGGAGGTGGTGGGGAGGGTGGCACTTCACTAAGGTGGTTGGAGCAGCCATTCTTTGAGGTACGGTTGACTCTTTGCTGTACGTTCTCTTCCATTCTTTTCTATTCTCACCGGCCCCACACGGCCTCAACAACGGGTGCAGGTGAACACGTGTGCATTCTTCGACCTCTTCAGGCACGAAGGCAGCAAAATACCTGACCCCTCGCCTTGGAGCCAATGCAGTGCAAGAATTGCTTCGCCCAGCGATCGAATTGACCTTCGTGGGCCAATGAGGAGACGAGGTGGCCCTTGAAATCCAGGATGCCGTTTTAACTAGGCGTGTGGGCGGGTCACCTCGTGCTGGGCATTGTCTGCGGAGCTCAACGGCAGGTTCCATCCAACCGGCCGTGAATCCCCGTGCGACGATTCGCTCGCCACGAGCGACTTGATCAGGAAGTCCCGCTCTTCAGGTCTCTCGCGTGGCTACGCACGCCCCTTCGGCTCCACCAGATCCCCGCCCGGATCCTGATCGCGGTGTCCACCCCGACCGCATGATGGCCAGGAAGGGGAGTGGGGAGGGGGGGGGGGCTGCAGGGTGGATTGCATTGCCGGGTGGCAGCCAGCTGGTGGCTGGTCGTGGGAGGGCCATCTGGAGGGGTGTGTGCTTAAACCCTGCCTCTGCCCAGTGTCCTTCCAGCTGCAACAGGGCAGCCCTCCTTTCGCACCGCCCGCTCCCGCCCACAAATTCCCCTCACGCAACACGGGTTCCACGTACCGTGCCCCCACCTCCCCCCCCTGACCATGGCCTTTGTGAGCGCCGTCGCATTCTTCACCGCCGCCCGTCGTGCCCCCGCCCTGTGCGCCCGGTCGTCGGCGTTTGTGGCCCCCGCGGCTCGCCGATCCACCCTCCCCCGCCGCGCGTTTGCCGCCGCCGCCGCCCCCCCCACCACCATGACGATCAAGGAGGGGGACACCCTCCCCGTCGATGGCGTCAAGCTCATGACCCTGGGCGCCGACGGCCCGTCGCCCGTGGACATTGCCCCCTACTTTAAGGGCAAGAAGACGGTCGTCTTTGCCATCCCCGGGTGCTTCACCAGCACCTGCCAAAAGTCGCACTTCCCGTCGTTTGCGGGCGACAACGCGGCTGCGCTCAAGGCCAAGGGCGTTGACGAGATTGTGTGCGTCGCGGTCAACGACCCGTTTGTGTGCGACGCGTTTGCCAAGGTGATGAACACCCCCGAGATCACGCTGCTGGGCGACGGCAACGCCGCGTGGGTCAAGTCGATGGGGCTTGAGGCGGACCTGGGCGCGTTTGGTGGCATCCGCTCCAGCCGCTGGTCCATGTATGTCGACGATGGGGTGGTGAAGAAGGCCTTCCTCGAGGGCGGCCCGGGGTACACCAACATCTCGGGGGGCGCGCACATGATTGAGAACCTTTAAGCCGGGGCGTGATGTGCGTGGGGAACTGAGGAGGGAGGGGCGGGGGGGATTGCGAGACTAGTCTTCAGGCCGTGGTGCTTGCCCGCGGGCGTTTGGACGCTTGTACGTTCGTCAACTGTGCACCTGTGTGCTTTGCGCTGTGTCGCGCACCTGCTCTCTGCGGGAATGCCGTCAGTGTCCTAGCCCATCAAAATTCTTTCTCTCATCCTGTCTCTGAAGACAGGTTTTTGCTCGACGTTGTCTCTTCTTCTTGGCTGCAGCTTTATCCCGTTGAATACTCTCTGATCATATGCCGCCCATATTTGTACAGCCGCCACCCACAAGTGGAAACATGAGGCTGGCGCTGCAGCGAAGCAGGGTCCAGAGGGTGACCCGCAACAGCCGCGGCGCTCCAACGCCACCAGCTTCTCTGGTCGCCGTGGCTGCCGCCACCCGTAACGCGGGCGCTGGCCCCCTCGACAGACCACAAGCTGTTGCCACTGTGGCTGCCGCGACCGCCTCTGCTGTTGACCCTACCTCTGCCCAAGTCGCCAGGGGGGTGGAGGCTGGGGGGTGGAAGACTAAGTCGACATCGGGGGATCGATACGCACAACGTGTCATGAAACGTGTCACGAGCCCCCCCTCGGATGCCGTCACAGGGGGGCTGGGGCCCCCTTTCCCGGCCACGGACTCTATTACCCATGATGACAGACAACCTTTCGTCACCACCTGACAACTACGGAAGGGAAAGAAGGCGGAGGTGGAAGACCAGTGGCTGGGTGGACTGCCACCGCTTGTTGATTGAGAGGGTGTGAACGACCGAATGGGCAAGTTGACCAGCGGGCGGCCGGGATGCAGCCAGACGGACGATAGAGCCCGTCTCCCTGGCCAGTAGGTGCCACCCTTTGGCGCAGACGCGGGGAAGGTGGGTCGGATGTGTGAGAGAAGACTTCATTTTATTGTTGTCCTAAATAGTTCCGTCGATTCCCCTCCTCTTTCCTGTCCTGCCCATGTACTGAGGTCGCCCCCTCCAGACTGTCGTCCCGTCCCCCCAGGTGGCGCCTCACTTTTTCTGTCTCTACCCCTCCCGGGTGCTCCATCCCAGCGGAAATCAACTGGCGGTACTCCGGGCGGTCCCTGGTCTGCACTTGGTGCGGGAGAGTGGTTGATGGTGCGCTTCGGGGGGAGTCGGGTGGTCTTGAAGCTCGATCCCACGAAGTCGACGGTGTGCCAAACGCACGATCCAGCTCACCGTTGCAATGACAATTGATTTATCGTTAGCTCTTCCCACGAAATAGCCACGAATGCTTCTCACGACCTGGTTGCAAAAACTCTCTATTGTTATTTTCGAGGGGCTCGCTGCACGGATCTGCGGATCTCACTTGGTCTCGAGATGCAAAAGGCAGACTCGTTGCCCACATTCCCTCCCTAGCACGCCTCGTATCCTTTTTCTTCTGGCGCTCGTGCCCCATCCCGCACCGTTCGCCCCCGCTTGGCGCCACCGCTCGGCCGGGATGGTCGTGTACCCACCGCGGTGGTTGAAGCATGGCGCGCAGCACCCGACAGAGTCCCCCACGGGCGGGGCGGTGTTGAGTTCGCAACCGGCAGAAGCATGGCGGGCTGGCGTGGGGAGGTCGCGGCGCAGAGACACCTTCCTCTCCCCTCTCCCCCCCCCATCTCAACCTCCCCTTCTTCCCCTTCTCCGTCACTTACTTTTTTAGCGCCCTCCCGCAGCCGTGTCCTGCGCGGGCAAGGAGCGTGGCGGGGAGACAGCTTGACGCGTCATGGACGCTCAGGCCGAGATGGCGATGGAGGACGTAGACCCAGGGTCTGTCCAGGCTGGTAGCGGCGGAAGCGGTGGTGGCGGCGGCTTCGGCGGCGGTAGTAGTGGCAGCGGCGGTGGCGGTGGAGGTGGCGGTTGTGGTGGCGGCCGTGATGGCGGTGACCACCACCCGGATGTCGCGGGTGGATCCGCGTCGGCTGGCCCTCCCTGGTCCACCCCGACGACGCCCCTTACGCTGGCTTCCCTCCCACGTGATGTGCTCACCCGCATCGCGGTCGCCCCGTTTGCGATGCCTGACTGGCCAGCGTCTCAGCCGCGACGGCGGTGCGTACTACCACTCGTTGGGCGACACGCCACGCCACCCCCCACGCAGCGGCACTGGTGGCGGGCTGCGACGGCGCCGCGGCCGACAACCCGGGCGACCTAGCCGCGGCGGTGTGGGAGGTGGGCGCAACCGTATGCACCACGTCGGCGCCGGCTTGTGGCGCGTGTCCCGTGCGGGCATGGTGTGGCGCGGCGGCCGAGGCGGTGGCCGCGGGGGTGGACCCGCCGTCGTACGTAGTGCGATGGCCGCGGCAGGCGGCGCGGTCGGCGACGAGGCGCCGGCGGCGGCCAGCCACCCCGACTGGCGGCGGCAAGGAAGGGGGCGGCGGCGTGCGCCGACTGGGCTCGTCACCAAAAACGGTAGAGGAGGCGGCGTCAGCCGGCAGCAGTAGCCGGTCTCCAGCGGCAGCCAGAGGCAGCGGAGAGCGGCGACAGTCCGCGGTGTTGGCGGCGACGAGGGCGAGCCGGCCGCCTGCGGCCGCGAGGATAGATGGCGGCAGCGCGTGTCTGGGCCGGTGAGCTACCCTGTCCGGTAGGGCAGGCGGCAGCAGCCGACCACAGCAGTCAGCCACCGGTGACGAACCGCGTCAGCCAAGGGCGGCGGTGGCGGCGGCGACAGCGGCGGCGGCGGCCGCGGCGGCGGCGGCGGCGGCGGTGGCACCAGGCACCGTGCCACAGCCGCGGCCCGCGGCGGCGGCGCGGAGCACCCCGTCCACCGCCGCCGCCGTGCGCGGCAGCCGCAGGTCGGCGAGCCCCCCGTGGCGGAGCGCCCACGCGACGAGCGCGTCATCCCGGGTGGCCCCCGCCCCCCCCGCCCCCCCCCCCCGCAACGACCGCAAACACGCGCAGCCGCGGCAGTGGCGGCAGCCGGCCGTACCACCCCGCCGGCGCGGCGTAGTCGTCCGCCGCGTCGTCGAGCGTCAGGGCGGCCAGCGCCGGGCACGCGGCGGGGAGGCCCGCCAGCAGCGCCGGCCCCGCGCCGCCCGTCAGGCGGGTGTGCACGGCGAGCGTGGTGAGGCGCGGGAGGGCGGCGGCGCCCAGCGGCGACGCCCGGTACAGCGGCCCAATGTGAGGGGAGAGGGCGAGCTCAACGAGGCCGCCGCCGACGGCGGCGAGGAGCGCCGCGAGCGTCTCCTCCGGGCCGGGCCACGCGCCGGCGAGGCGGCCGACGGAGAGGACGCGGAGGGGGGCGCCCGCGAGCGCGCGCAGGGCGGGGGGGGGGAGCAGCGCGGGGCCCCAGCCAAAGAGCGCCAGCCGCCGCCCGCCGCCGCCGCCGCCGCCGCCACCCCCACCGCCGCCACCACCACCACCGCCACCGCCACCACCCGTGGCGGCCGCAACCGCCTCGGCGTCAGCCGCGGCGGCAGCCGCCGCCGCGTGCATCGCCGACGCGGCAGCCGCCCTCCCCCCCCCGGCCACGCCGCCAGCGGCGGCGCCACAACCACCGCCGCCGCCAGCCGCAGCGCGCGCAGATGGGGCAGCCGCGGCAGGAGCCGGGCGAGGCCGCCGAGTGGGTCCCCCCCCCCCCCCCCCCGGCAGCGCCACGTTCACGTCCAGCCCGCCGACGGCGGCGTAAATCGCGTCGCGCCACGCGCGGCACACCGCCGCCGCGGCGGCGGCTGCGCGCCACGTCGCCGCCGACACGATGGCCGCGGCGGGCACGCTGCCGCCGCCGCCGTCGCTGCCGCCGCCGCCGCCGCCGCTGTCGCCGCCGCCGCCGCCGCCGCCGCCGCCGCCGCCGCCGCCGCCGTCGCCGTTGCCGCCGCTGCTGTCGCCGTTACCGCCAGCGGCGGCCACCACCAGCGGGCACGGCAGGCCAGCCTTGTGGGGCGGCGGCGGAGGCCCGCCCGTGACGGCAGTGGCGGCGCGCGCGGGGGCGCGCCGCGCCCCGGGTGCCGGCGGCGCGGCCGCGGCGGGCGTGGCGGGCGGCGGCGCCACCGCCGCCACGGGGGAAGACACTGGTGACGGCATGGCCGCTGCCGATGGGTCACCCCCAGTTAAGGGCGGACACTAGGGTTCAGAGCGAATATTGCATTACATCCAACACGTGCCACGTTCGGGCCACTTCTCTCCCGACACGGCTTCCTGGTTGGACGAGAGAAAACATATACGTCTATATACGACAAGAAAAACAGGAGCAAGAACACAAAAGAAGGAACAAGAGAACAAAGAGGTACGACACTGTCCTTCTCATAGATCCAAAAAATGCCCCATAATGCGGGCCTTTTTTTCCATGCAAAATTGGCCTCTGCAGTGAGCAAGGCTTAGAGGCGTGGCATGGGCATGACAACCAGAACAACAAGGCCCTTGTTGGAGCCACCTTCCTGGAGCGCTGTGTGCGACTGCTGCAGAAAGCGGCCGTGGGATGCGGCTTAGACGACTCATCGTTCAACCTCGGCAAGCGTCGGGCCGCCGCGGCGGCTGGAGCTCGCATAGCGACTAAGGAGACCGACATGCGCACGACTAGTGCCAAGATAGCAGCCGGGAGCAGCCCTGGGGAGTCGGCAGCGTGTCTTGAGATGCGCGAGGACGACATGAACAAGTGGGCGACCAATACGGCCGCAGGGGCTGTGACCAAGATAGCTGCTTATCGTCAGAGAAAGGATAAGGCAGTAGCAGCGGAGGAGGCCGAAGCGGAGGCCGACGATGCCTTGCTGCCGCAGAGGAAATGTGCCTTGCCATCTTGCTTGACGATTAAACATACACTGGCTGTTCTCTCACATGACCTGTGCACTCTGGACGACCGCTTGGACGTCTTCCAGGCTCCTATGTATTCCCTCAGCTTCCCCCGGCTTCCCCGCGTGCGACCTGCGCGCACACAGGGGAGATGAATCGGATCGGACGACCAACCCTTGTAAGAGACCTCCTGGGATACGGGGGAATGATCAAGCTGCTCTTGTTTCCGTGCAAGTACCCCCTTCCGCCTCAGACGACCTGCTCTCCCTCTCTTGGGCTCCCTTGTGTGACTTAGCCATCGCTGTGCTGATGCGCACAAAGCTCTAGGCGCACTTCCATCGAGAAGAAATGTGCCGATTCCATGTCGACTTTCAACCCGAGAGGCCCACCGCAGGCGCCCCAGGCAGCTGTGCTCCAATTCTCATCAGACACGTCGTTTGAATTGGAATAGGGTCACAAGTTTCAATATATGCCATATTTGCTCCTGACACAGCGCTCTGGGCCAATGGCTGATCCGGAATCGCTCTGAACCCTAGTGTCCGCTCTCCGGGCGTCTTAACTGGGGGTGGGGTGGGTGACCCTGGCGTGGGGGGGTGGTCCGTGCGGGTGGCGCCGTGGTGGGGGGAGGGGGGGCGGCGGTGGAGGGGGACGCCGGGTGCGGCGACGCGGACGGGGGCGGCGGCCGCGGTCGAGGGCGGGTCGAGGGGCTGTCGTCAGCGGGGAAGCCGCGCGATCGTGGCCAGCCTCCAGGGGTCGGGGGACCAAGCACAAAAACCGCCGCGGTTGGGGTACGAGTACCCGCGCTCGGCGGCGCCGATCTTGGCGCTGGCCGTCGTCTCAGCGCGTACAACGCGGGAGATGAAGCGACGCGCGCCGTCCCCGCGGAGGGAGTTCCGGGGGACGGCGTCCGAGTGGGCGAAGGCGTCGGCAAGGCTCGGCTCGGACTGCCGCAGCGCGAGGTAGTCGTACCGCGATACACCGAGGGCGAAGACGCGGCGGGTCGCCCCGACGAGGTAGTCGAGGAGCTCCTCGAGGTGGGCGACGGTGTTGCCGCGCGCAAAGCGCGCGTCGAGGCAGTCGTTGAAGACCTGCTGGAGCCACGCGAGGACGCAGTACCAGTGACGCGCCTCAATCTCGTCCCGGCTGCCGACGTTGAAGGTGGCCGTGTGGACGGGGTCGGAGGGCGTGAAGGGCATTGGCAGCCCGTCCTCCCGCAGCACAGAGCGGGGGATGTCAAAGCTCTGGAGCCAGTCGGCCGGCGTGAAGGAAGCCTTGAAGTCGAAGCCGTCGTCGTACGCGCCGGCCTCGTCGTCGTTGGCGCGTTGGGCGCGCCCGCGATGCCCGCGGTAGCGGCCGCCGGGGCCGCCCTCCCAACCGCCGTCGTCGTCGTCGGCGGTGGCACCGTCGTCCGCGTCCTCGTAGTCGCCGGCGGCGGCCCCGTCGAGGGGTTCGCCGCCGTCCGCCGCCCGGGCAGGGAGACGCCCGTCCGCGGCGAGCGGGGGCGGGGCGGCGGCCGCCGCCGCGGCTGCGCCGCCGTCAGTCTCTTGGCCGCCTCTATGGCCAGCGCCAGCTGGCGCTCCGCCGTGACCGAGCGCGTTGCGCGCTGTGGCTTCGGCGGCATCCCGTGCCGCCGCGGCCGCGGTGGCAGTTGACAGGTCTTGCTGCGTCTGCGTCAGGCGCGTTTCCGTCTCAAGAAGGCGCGCGCGCAGTGCGTCAAGCTCGGTCGGGGCGGTGAGCGCGGCACCCGTGGGGGAGGCCGCAGGCCGGTCACCGTCCATTGTGCGTCACCCTACGGAGGGAGTGTAGCACAATAGGAATCCGTCGCACGTCCACTCTCAGTGAACACTCACCAAGGGGGATCGGCACCAACGTCACCGGGAGGCCAAGGTTGCTGTCCTTGGAGCGCAAGCCACGGGACCAAGATGGGAGCCCAAATGGGAGGGGTTTGTTGTTCTACCTTGGCCGGCGGTGGATTCGCCACCGGCCCCCTCGTTATAAACCCTCGGAGACACTACTAACTACCCTCCACCCCAAGATGCAAGTCCCTCTGGTCATACGTAACTTATAGATACCGTGACCAGCTCGGACTCTCAAATTGGAAGTTAAGGATTAGAAGTAGCCCCCCTAATATTAGGGTCACAATACGGACAACCATATTGCTACATATCCCCCCCTTAGATTCGGCCCGTCCTCGGGTCGAGTTGCATTCGGGTTACCGAATGTAAGTGGGTCGCGTGACTGTTTACCCGTCGGGTGGGGCTTTGCGCCCCGTCGCGACAGACACCCCTTTTCGAGGTTGTCCGAGGGGGGTGCCCCCCTTTGTGTGGTACACACACGATCCGTTTTCCGGACCGTTAATTTCCCGATGCGGGTTTTTGTTCACGACCCCCCTTTCCGAGGGGTGGTGCAAGCGGATCCGCCACCAGGTGCCTGGTGGTAGGGGGGCCCCTCTCGTGTGGACGATTGAGTGGGGGGCGGGGGCTGCCCGCGTTGCGTGGGGGCGGTTGGGGGTGACCCCCCTTTGCTTACCCCGTGTGTGGGGGTGGCCCCGTCCCGCCCAGGTGCCTGGGTGGAGCGCGTTCGTAGCCCCGTGGGGCGCGGGTCGACCCGCGTGTTTGTGGCGCTTCTCGTAGCCGTTTGTGGTCATAAGCGCGGGTGCCCGCGCTTCCCTGGCTCGTCCCGGTTATCCCACCGTACCGGGTCGTAGCCGTCGACGGCTTGTGGGCGTGGGGGACTCCGCACCCGTTATCATGTCCTATCCCCAGGTGGTTGGAGAGGAGGAAGACCTCCTGATCGGGGAGGAGATGGAGGACGACGCGCCTGTCGGTCCCGACGCCGCGCGTTACGGGGTGAGCTCGTCTGACGACGACGGGCCTGCGGTGTCCGTCCGTCTGTCGGCCGGAGGACTGTCGTCCGTGTGCAGCGGCACGACGGTGCCGTCGGCCGGAGGTCAACCCGGCGGTCAACCGCGCGTGGCGGCTTCTACCCCCTCTCTGCCGGCTGCCCGGATGGAGCCTGGTGCCGGTGCCGGCTCACCGCAGGTACCTCAAGATGGTCCGCCCTGCGGCGGAGGTCGCGACCCGCAGCCGACTCCGGCTGGTCAAGGCGGTCCGGGTGTCCGGGCGGTGACTCCTCGAGGCGGTCCCGACGTTGACGCGGGTGGTGGTGGCGGTGCGACACCCGGTGCGGCGGGTCAAGACGGTGCGGGTGTCCGCACGGCCGGGGCTCCGGCTCCGGAGGCTGTCCAAGTGCCTTCCCCTTCCGAGGCGGGGGCTACGCCGACGGGTGGTGCCGGCGCCGGTGCCGTACCTGCGGTGCCGCGGGCGTCGAGCGGTCAAGACGCTCCTTCTCCCATGGCGGTTGACACCGGGAGTTACTCCGGGCGGGCGCCCGCCCTTCTTCTTCCTCCTCGGCCTCGTCCATCTCCGACGTCGGCCCCTCTGCCGGTGGTGCGTCCCCCGGCGCCCCCGATTCTTCCTGGTCCTGCCCGGGTTGCCCCGTTGGGTGGCGGCGTCGCCGTGGCGGCGGGTCAACCCGCCATGTCGGTGTCCGACTTGGTGGCTCGGGTTCGAGGCCTCACGGTGCAAGAGTCGATGGAGTCCGATGGGCGTATGCGGGTGGACTTCCACCTGGTGCATCCCCGTGGAGAATCCTCCCGGCGCGTCAAGGTGGACCCGTGCTGGGAGCGGGAGTTGGTGCGGCTGGTCAACCAGCCGAACGCGGTCCGGGTGGAACACCATTGGATCCTGAGTCAGCCGGACGACCGGCATGCGCAGCTCTGGCGCACCCGGGTGGGACGGGGTGAGGTCTACCTCGACCCCAACTTCGGGGTCTGCGACTTGATTGCCCCCGCGTTGCCGCGGGAGATTGACTACCCGGCTAGTGCTCGGGGGATTGCGGCGGCGGCGGAGCCGGTTGCGTTTGGGGAGACGGTGAGCCGTACCGGTCGGTATCCCGACTTTGACTACTACCCGGGGGTACCCCCGTATCTGTCGTTGACGGCTCCCTACCCGCCCATGGCGGGGTTGAAGTCGGCGTCGAGTTGGCGACGTAACCATGGTGTCATGGCGGATGCGTTCCGCACGGATATAACGTGTGCGTTGCAGACCGGCAACGGTCGTGCTCCGGTATACACTCCCGTGCGCCCGCCGCTATGGCAGGAGGGGTGGGAACCCGCCCCTGCTTTCCGGTTTGACACCGGCTCCTGTCTTCGCTACTTCGGGAGTGTGTTGGCCTCGCGACCGGTCCACCCGTTGCAGGGTACCTTCACCCTTGAGGTTACCCTCGGGCAGGCTTCATCCTTCTTGCTGTCCGTCCGCCGGCAGGGTCGTCTGTTTCATCTTCCGACGGGTGTCCGTCGGCACATCGCGCAGTTGGGCGTGGATCTGATAGCTGCCAAGACCGGGTTGGCCCGGGAGTTCGAAGCCCTGCTGGCTGTTCACGATGCCGTGAACTGGGCTGGGGTGTTGGCCCTTCCCCCGTACCGGGACCCGCAGGCTGGGGCTTCCCCCTTGCCTCGTCACTCGTTGCGTGTCCGGCGTACTCAGCCGGGTGAGCCTAGTTGCCATGGGTGGGCGTCCACCGAGGCCGTTCCTGACCTGGGTATTCCCATGGTTATCCATGACCCTCTTCAGGTCCTTGCTCCGTGGTTCGGTAACCCGATGCCGGCGGCGGTTGGCCGTCGTCCCCGAGAGTGGGGCTCTGTGGGTGGGGAGCGTGAGGTGTCCCGTCGTCGGGCGGAGTACCGCCGTGGTTACGGTGGAGCCCCTTCGGTAGGGTCCTACCGGGCCTCGTATCAAGTGCCACCGGCTCCGGTGGTAGCCGTGTCGGCTCCTGTGGCTCCTCTGGCTGCGCCAGTGTCACCTCCCGCCCCTGTCCTACATGACGGGGGTCCCCGTCTCTGGTATGAGGGCGTTGACGCCCTTGTTACCCGCGCAATGCGTGGGGATCTCTCTGTTAGCTGGGGGGATATCCCCCCAGGTGCTGCGCTGGTTGGGTCCGCGCGTTGCTTCGGTGGCGTGCTGGACCGCCTCCAGAAAGCTCTGGAGGACGTGGAGGCTGGCCGCAGCACCCTCGTCCAGCTATGCACCGAGGTAACTCGGGTGGTCGACCGTCGTGACGTTGCCGACCGGTGGAGCACGGAGGTCTACGCGCTTACGCGTGAGTGGCCTCCCTCGGGCAGTGGGTCTACCCACTGAGGA
The DNA here is from genome assembly GCA_009829735.1 of Pyropia yezoensis. Classification (NCBI taxonomy): domain Eukaryota; phylum Rhodophyta; class Bangiophyceae; order Bangiales; family Bangiaceae; genus Pyropia; species Pyropia yezoensis. The sequence goes on from CM020620.1 coordinate 5,542,265, forward strand.
GTGCTATTGTTTGTGCGGGAGAGGGCCCCGGCAACCCTTATGGTAGCCGGGTAGTAGTGAGTATAAACTCATCCCCCGCTGGGGGCATTGCTTGCCTCTGTTTGCTGCCCTGGGGAGTACCCCTTCTGGCTCAGTGGTGCCTTGCCTCCCGTCCAACTTCTTCCGGTTGGTTCATGCTTGGGGAGGTTATCCTCCCTCACTTTGTGTCTTGGCTTTGGGAGGTCATCCTCCCGTGTAAGCCCCCTAGTTACTTCGATATTATCGAGGTTAGCCTTTACCTTTAAGTTAACTTATTAAGGTTCAGGTTTTACTTAGTTACCTAAGCTTAGCTCTACTTAGTTACCTAAGCTTGGTTCGACTTAGAAACCTAAGTCTGATTTGACTTAGAAACCTAAGTCTGCCATAACCATGTCACACCCTACTTAGTAGGTATAAGCCTCACCCCCCAACAGCCGAAGTCGGTGTCGGTTGGGTTGTTACAGTAGGCGTCGTCGCCTCATGTAAGGCATGAGTAGTTGGCGGGGTATATTCGCCGCCTGTTCCCAGGTGGGTGAGTCGTATCCGACCCACATAACCTTGACGTACCAGGGTCCTGGTATGTCCGGGTCGGTGTGTCCGACCACGCTCTCTACTTGGTATGGAATCCCATCCGGTCCCACCGGATCATCCGACCGGTGGGTTGTAAGAGCTTCATGTAGCAACCCAGCCGGTACCGGCTGAGGCTGTTCCGGCTTCGGAGCAGGTGTGACATCATTCATACTGATGCGTTGGATCTCCGTATCGGAGTGTAAGATAACAGAGTGGTCATCTCTGTGGAGGATCTGGTACGGTCCCTTGACCGGTTGCATAAGCTTGTTCCCTCGGAACTTCTGGTGTCTGATATAGACCCAGTCACCTGTTACCAGGGTTGCGTTGCGCACCCGTAGTCGGGCGTCGAAGTTCTTCTTGTATCGAAGTTGTGTTCTGTCAAGGGCACCCTTGAGCTTAGGAATCATCCACGATAGCTTGGCCAACCAAGCTAGGTGGATGCGTTCGGCGGGTCGGCCCTTCGGTGTATCATACCGAGTGCACCTGCCTGGCGGCAGCGTCAGGTTACCGACGCCTAGTGGCATGACCCATTCCAGTGGGGCGATGTTGGTACTCCGATGTGGCCTGGCATTGTATGCCAGGGTGAGTACGGACAGAAGCCTGTCCCAAGTGTTCGTGTGCTCTGCCACGTAGCACTGTAGCATCTTGACGATGGTGCGGTTGAACCGCTCCACCTGCCCGTTGGACTGCGGGTGGTAGTCGGATGCCCGACGTGGTTCGATACCGAACATGCCCAGGACCTTCGTGCAGAATGCCGACGTAAGGTTTGCTCCGTTATCGGAGAGGAGTTGCTTCATGACTCCGTATGCACTGATCCAGTGGTCAACCACTGCGTTCATGATCGTGTATGCCGTATCATTCGGGATGGCTGCCGCTCTTGACAGCTTAGTGAAGCGGTCAGACATGACCAGGATGTACCTGTTCCCTTCTTCCGTTATCGGAAGTGGCCCGAGTATGTCGATAGCGACTTGCTCGTTGGGCCCATCAGGTGGGAATAGCTTCATGGCAGACGCCTGCCTATGTAGACTCATGCGGTTACGTGCACAGGGGTGGCATCCCCTTACGTGGTCGACCACGTCGACGGCCATTGCTGGCCAGTAGAAGAACCTTCGCATTGCTGCGAACATACGTGAACCCCCCGGGTGTCCGGCTGTAGGGTTCTCATGTTCTCGTTCCATGACGGCTTGCCGTAAGGACACGGGAACCACGACTTGATGTCGTCCATCGGCGGGTGCCCGCCGGTATATGAGTCCGTCTTCGTTCTCGGAGAAGATGCCGGCCGTACCGGCCAGGAGGTTAGCACGATGACGTCTACAGTCATCGTCGTTGGCCTGTGCCTCGCGGAAGTCCGCGAGGGTCAATGGGCACGCAAGGTGTGCCATGGTATGGTCAGCCATACCCTGGGTAGCATTACCCACCATGCACACCGGTACTACCGGGATGTCCTCGTCCACCGGGCGGGTATCCCCGCTCGGGGTGTCGAGTCGAGACAACGCGTCTCCGAGGTGGTGGGTTGACCCAGCCTTATACACCGTGCGGTAGTCGTGCTCGGCCATCTTCAGCCTCCATCGGGCTAGCCTCCCATGGCTATCGGAATCCTTGTCACCAAGGTTGAGGAGCCATCGTAGGGGTTCGTGGTCGGACCTCACGATGAACCTGGAGCCCTCCAGGTATGGACGGAGCAGTTGCACTGCCCATATAACTCCGAGGCATTCACGCTCGGTGGCACTATAGTTCCGCTCAGCCGGGTTGAGTGTCCGGCTGAAGTACCCTACCGGACGTAGGTCCGGGATAACGTTATCGGTACCGATCAACGTCTCTCCCTGTAACAGGGTGCATCCCACTTGTGTATCACACGCATCGACATCGATGACGAAGGTACCCCGTCTATGCGGTAACGCAAGGACGGGTGGGGCTAGTAGGGCTCGCTTCAGCGACTCGAATGCCTCCTCTTCGCTAGGCGAAGGGGGTTGGAGTACCTTGGGTAAGGTACTGCTCGTAAGAACCGTTAACGGTTTAGCTATCCGAGCGAAGTCCTTGACGAACCGTCGGTATACATTGCACATTCCCAGGAAGCTCTTGAGCTGCGTCTGGGTGTTAGGGAACCGGGCATCCCGGAGTGCCCGGGTATTGGCTTCGAGTACCCCTAGTTTACCAGGGGTTATCTGGTGGCCCAGATATTCGACCGTCTGTTGGAAGAAGGCGCACTTCTTCAGACGCAGGGTTACCCCGGCGTTCCTCAAGAGGGTGAGTACCTCGTCAACATGTTGTACATGGTCATCCATGTTACGCGAGAAGACGATGACGTCATCGAGGTACACTAGGCAGTTACGCCACTTCACCCCAGACAGTATGATGTCGATAGCCCGCTGGAATGTAGCGGGGGCGTTGGACAATCCGAAGGGCATCCTTAGGAACTCGTACACTCCACTGTGACAGACGAATGCCGTCTTGGGGATATCCTCGTCCGCCACCGGGATCTGCCAGTATCCGGCATTGCAGTCGATGGTGGTAAACACCGTAGCCTCCCCCAGGGAGTCGATGCATTCATCCATCCTTGGTAAAGGGTATGAGTCCTTCTTGGTAACCAAGTTGAGGCGTCGATAATCGATGCAAAACCGAGGAGTTTGATCCTTCTTCGGCACAATAACGACTGGGGCACCCCATTCCGACATCGAAGGTCGGATCACCTTAGCTTCACTCATCCTCTTCACTTCTCCATCAACGATCTCTCGTTGCATAGGTCCCGCTCGGTGCGGTTGTGAGCGGGCGGGTCGTGCGCCTGGTACCAGGTCTATACGATGTTGGGTTGCCCCAATGGTCCCCAAGGCCCCGCCTGTCCACATAACGTCATGCTTTCTTAGCATCCGTCGTACCCCTTCGGCTACCGAAGGGGGAAGGTGGTCGAGGTCAGCCTCGGCCAGTGCCTTCAAGGCCTCTTGGTCCTTTGGCGGCAGGTCCGCCCGGAGCCGCCGATGGGTTAGGCTTCCCGTCATCGGGTTGCTGTCGCTCGGTGGTCTCGGCGACCGCCAGTACTTCAAGTGGTTCCACTTGACCTTCCTTATCAGGGGTAAGGATATCTCCTTCGTAGAGTTCGGCAATCCCGAGGATAGTTCCCTTCGGGAGGGTGACTGCCTTACGGCGGTAGTTCGCCATCACTAGGAGGGACGACCCTCCTGCTGGGAGGTCTATGAGACCGTTGGCCATGGTCAACCCATGGCGCTTGTACGTCCGTAGGTTGGACTGGACTCTGCAGATGCCTGCGAGGTCGCAGTTAACCGGGAGGACTGTCTCTGACAACGGCTCAAAGCGAGTTCGCTTGGCCAACCGAAGTGTCTTCGGCTCGACGCTTGCGTACACCTCAGCCACGTTTAACGTGGCTTCCTTGTAGCGTCAGGTCCCTGACGATAGCCGTGTGTCCTCGCTTCGTCCCGTCGGCTTCTTGAAGCTCGACGGTCCTCCGGCCTGGCCGGATTGCATCAACGTGAACGTTGATGAAGGTGCACCCCAGTATGCAGGGCACCGATAGCGTTTCACATACCAGGAAGTCAACTTCCGTGGTGAGATCCCCGATGGTAACCTGCAGCGACATCGCTGCGGTCGTACGAATGAGTCGACCATTCGCGTCCTTGATGGTGGGTCCCGAGTCACTCTGACTCGTGGAAGCCACTTGTCCGGGAGGGTATCCTTCCGGATAAGGTTGGGTCCAGCCCCTGTGTCCAGTACAGGGTAGTACGATCGTGTCGACTGGGGTCAACCCCCAGTGTGGCTGATACCTTGAAGTTCTCCAAGGTAAACAACACATGTCCTACACCGATATCCGGTGTAGCTCGGGCATCCTGAACAGGGCCCTTGTCTGGTTCAACGTGAAGGGGCTTCCCGTCCTCTCCTCCCAACCTTGGAGGTTGGTCATCAATCCCCTGACGCCGTGTCGTCGGGGCCGGAAGGTGTACCCGGGGGTTGATGCGGCGTCGGCTCAACCGCGCTCTCCGTGGGGCTTTCCCCGCGGTACTCCGGGGTGGCTTGCTTGGGTGACCCCAGCGCCCCCGGTCATCCTTCCTCTTACTCGTTTCCCGCCCTTGGTAGGGTGCTGTCCGCCGGGACATCCGGCTGAGGAGGTGCCCCCTCGACGGCCAGTACTCCACCTGGAGCTGGCTGCCTACCCGGTGCGGGTCCGGGTGCTCGGGGGGATACCCCCCGGTGGATGCCTTGCGTTGCGCCGCTGCCCGCCGAGACTCCTCGGGATGAGTGGGCAGGAAGACACCCAGTGCTGGGGATCCCCCACACAACATACATCCGGACGTGCCGGTCCCCCCTTGAGGTCGCATCGGGGTAGCCCCGTAGCTACGGTTGCCTCCCTCGGCGCCCGAGTGCCTGCTCCCTGGTAGGCCTTGGGTCCTTGGGTCAACCGGAACATGGACTCCCCCAACCGGTTGGGTCGGCCCGCAATCTGCGGGGTGCCTCCGTGCGCACCGCCCATGTTGGCAAGGGTTGGTGAGGTTACCCGTCACCGGGGAGTACCCCGTAGTCCGCACATACGGGACGCGCCGTCCCGTTCCTTCGTTGACCTGGAACTGGGTTCCAGCCGGGGGCGATGTACGCTACCGTACCATGTTCATCAATCACCGGCGTCGCCGGTAGCAACAGGTGGCCCTGTTGGTCGACTAGAGGGTCACCCTCACCAATAGGGGTATGTTCGGTCGCCACCAGTACT